>JANJGN010000177.1:0-600000 GCA_026770705.1 Isurus oxyrinchus
GCTGAAGGTTTCGGGGGTGGGGGGATGAGGGGTGGCGGGGGGATGAAGGGGGGGCAGGAAATGAAAGGGGTGATGGGGGGATGAAAGGGGGGGATGGGGGATGAAAGGGGGAAGTGGGGATGAAAGGGGGAAATGGAGGGATGAAGGGGCAGTGGAGGGGATGAAAGAGGGTGATAAAAGGGGGGGATGGGGGGATGAAAGGGGGGATGGGAGATGAAAGGGGGGAAGGGGGGATGAAGGGGGGATGGGAGAAGAAAGGGGGGATGGGAGAAGAAAGGGGGACGGGGGATGAAAGGGGGGATGGGGATCAGGGAATAAAGGTGGGGATGGGGGATCGGAGAAGAAAGGGGGATGGGGGATGAAAGGGGGGATGGGGGAAGAAAGGGGGATGGGGGATGGGGAAGAAAGGGGGGATGGGGGAAGGGGGGATGGGGGATGAAAGGGGTAAATGGCGGATGAAAGTGGGTGGGGGGATGAAAGGGGGGTGGAAGGGATGAAAGGGGGGGTGTGGAGGATGAAAGGGGGTGGGGATGAAGGGGCAGTACAGAGGGATGAAAGGGGGTGATGGGGGGATGGGGGATTGGGAAATGGGGATCGGGGAAGAAAGGTGGGATGGGGGATGAAAGGGGCAATGGGGGGGGGGTGAAAGGGGGGATGAAGAAAGGGGGGATGGGGGATCGGGAAGTGGGGATCGGGGAAGAAAGGGGGGCTGGGGATGAAGGGGGGGATGGGGATGAAACGGGGGAATCGGGGAAGAAAAAGGGGATGGGGATGGGGATGAAAGGGGGGATGGGGGATCGGGGAAGGATGGGGGGATTGGGGAAGAAAGGGGAGGGTGGGATAGGGGGAGATGGGGTGATGAATGGGGGGGATTGAAGGGGGTGAAGGGGGGTTGGCGGGGGTGAAGGCGGGTTGGAGGGGGTGAAGGGGGGTTGGCGGGGGTGAAGGGGGGTTGGCGGGGGTGAAGGGGGGTTGGAGGGGGTGGGGGGGGGTGAAGGAACTTCCCTCTCCCGGTGTTGAGCTGACGGCCGCTGCGCTGCTCTTGGGGACCGGGCGGCACTAGAGGGCGGCAGGAGCCGGGATCGGGATCGGGATCGGGATCGGGATCAGTCTGAGCAGCGGGAGCGGGCGGCAGGTTCGGAACCGGGATTGTCCGGGACAAACAAAGAGACCCGCCCGGGAGCGGGAGCCGGAGCCGCAGCGGGAGAGACCGGGACCGGGTCCGGGAGCCGGAGCCGCAGCGGGAGGCGGCTCCATTGTTGCCGAGTTGGGCTCCGCGATGCCGGGATCTCGGGCTGGGAGCCGGGGCTTGAGGAAGCAGTGACCGGGGAGCCGCTGCCCCCGGGGCCCAGGTCGGATCCCCGGGCTCCCGGTGAATGGGGATCGGGGGCCATGAGCTCCGCTGAGCAGACGGTGACCTGGCTCATCAGCCTCGGGGTCCTGGACTCCCCCAAGAAAACCGTGTCGGACCCCGAGGCTTTCCTGCAGAACTCGCTGAGGGACGGGCTGGTCCTGTGCCGCCTCCTGGAGCGTCTGGTGCCGGGATCCATCGACAGGGTGAGTGAGGCAGCCAACGGAGACCCCCCCCACCCCACTACCCCGGTCTGAGCCCCAATCCCCTACCCTGGGGGGTGGGTCTGAACCCCAATCCCCTACCCCGGGGAGTGTGTCTGAACCCCAATCCCCTACCCCGGGGAGTGTGTCTGAACCCCAATCCCCTACCCCGGGGAGTGTGTCTGAACCCCAATCCCCTACCCCGGGGAGTGTGTCTGAACCCCAATCCCCTACCCTGGGGGGTGGGTCTGAACCCCAATCCCCCACCCTGGGGAGTGTGTCTGAACCCCAATCCCCCACCCTGGGGAGTGTGTCTGAACCCCAATCCCCTACCCTGGGGAGTGTGTCTGAGCCCCAATCCCCCACCCTGGGGAGTGTGTCTGAACCCCAATCCCCTACCCCGGGGAGTGTGTCTGAGCCCCAATCCCCTACCCTGGGGGGTGGGTCTGAACCCCAATCCCCTACCCCGGGGAGTGTGTCTGAACCCCAATCCCCCACCCTGGGGAGTGTGTCTGAACCCCAATCCCCTACCCCGGGGAGTGTGTCTGAACCCCAATCCCCTACCCTGGTCTGAACCCCAATCCCCTACCCTGGGGGGTGGGTGTCTGAACCCCAATCCCCCACCCTGGGGAGTGTGTCTGAACCCCAATCCCCCACCCCCACCCTGGGGAGTGTGTCTGAACCCCAATCCCCTACCCTGGGGAGTGTGTCTGAGCCCCAATCCCCCCACCCTGGGGAGTGTGTCTGAACCCCAATCCCCTACCCTGGGGAGTGTGTCTGAACCCCAATCCCCCACCGTGGGGGGTGCGTCTGAGCCCCAATCCCCTACCCCGGGGGGTGGGTCTGAACCCCAATCCCCCACCCTGGGGAGTGTGTCTGAGCCCCAATCCCCCCACCCTGGGGGGTGCATCTGAACCCCAATCCCCCCCACCCTGGGGGGTGCGTCTGAACCCCAATCCCCCACCCCGGGGGGTGGGTCTGAACCCCAATCCCCCAACCCACTACCCCGGGTGTGGGTCTGAACCCCAATCCCCTACCCTGGGGAGTGGGTCTGAACCCCAATCCTCTATCCCCTATCCCCTACCCCGGGGGTTGGGTGAACCCCAATCCCCTACCCTGGGAGTGGATCTGCGCCCCAATCCCTTACCCTGGTGTGTGGGTGTAAACCCCAATCCTGTACCCCAGGGGTGGGTCTGTGCCCCAAACCCCTGCCTCAACCCCCCCCCCCCCCCCCCCCCCCCCCCCCAAACCCACACCCTGGGGTGGGGTTGCGGGGAGGGGTGGTGAGCTTGTATCCTAAATTAAAACTTCTACTCCTCCATATCAGAAGGTATCCCAACCCCTAACCCCCACCCTGGAGGGTAGGTCTGTACCCCAGACGCAAATCCCCACCCAGGAGTGTGGTTCTATATCCCCAAACCCCACTCCCACCTGCAAACCCTCATCCCAAAGGTCTGTACCCCATGTCTCCAGTCCCAAAGCTTACCCCCATCCTGGGGGTTCTGTACTTCCTTTCCCAGCCAGCCCATCCACACCCCTAACCCAAGGACTGCACCTCCATCACCAGGAGATTGCACACTGTACCTCCCCTCCCCTCAATCCATCGGCAGAAAAGAATGACATAGTAGATGCATTCATTTTAATTTTCCAAAATTCCCTCAATTCTGGAAAGGTCCCATCAGATTGGAAAATGATGAATGTGACCCCTCTATTCAAGAAATGATGGAGACAGAAAGCAGGAAACTACAGGTCAAATAGCTAATGTTGGGAATGCATTTTGGGAGGGCAAACCAACCAAGAGAATACACAATAAACAGGAGGATATTGAGAGGGCTAGAGGAAGTGAGAGACCTTGGTGTGCATGTCCACAGGTCTCTGGAGGCAGGACAGCAGGATAAGGTGGTAGAGAAAGCATATGGATTGCTTTCCTTTATTGGACGAGGTATTAAATATAAAAGCAGGGATGCAATGCTGGAACTGTATAAAACGCTGGTTAGGCCACAGCTGGAGTTTTGTGTACAGTTCTGGTCACCACATTACGGGAAGGACATAATTGCACTGGAGAGAGTACAGAGGAGATTTACAAGAATGTTGCCAGGGCTTGAAAATTGCAGCAATGAGGAAAAATTGCATAGGCTAGTGTTGTTTTCCTTGGAAATGAGGAGGCTGAGGGGTGACCTGATTGAGGTGTATAAAATTATGAGGGGCCTAGATAGTTTAGACAGGGATGCCCTGTTTCCCCTAGTAGGCTAATTACCAGAGGACACAGATTTAAGGTGATTGGTAGAAGGATTAGAGGGGATATAGGAAAAACTTTTTCACTCAGAGTCTGGAATTTGCTGCCTGGATTGGTGGTTGAGGTAGAAACACTCAACTCATTTAAAATGTACCTGGATTTGCACCTGAAGCTATGGACCGGGTGCTGGGAGATGGGATTGGAATAAGTGGCTAGTGTTTTCAGTCAGTGCAGATGTGATGGGCTGAATGACCTCTTGCTGTGCCATAACTTTTTCGTGGTTCTGTAGTTAGCTGAATATCTGTTGTCGGGAAACGGCTGGAATCTATTATCAAGGAGGCTATCATGGGGCACTTAGAAAATCTCAGTGCAATCAAGCAGAGCCAACATGGTCTTGTGAGAGGGAAATTGTGTTTGACTCATTTATTGGAGTTCTTTGAGGAAGTAGCAAGCAACGTGGATAAAGGGGAATCTGTGGATGTGCTATACTTAGATTTCCAGAAGGCATTTGATAAGGTGCCATGTAAAAGTTTACTACACAAAATGAGCTCATGGCATCAGGGGTAACACATTAGCACGGATAGAGGATTGGTTAGCTAACATGAAGCAGGGAGTAGGGATAAATGGGTCTTTTTCGGGTTGGCAAGATGTGACTAGTGGAGTGCCAGAGGGATCAGTGCTGGGCCCTCAACTTCTTACAATTTTTATCAATGACTTGGATAAAGGGACCAGCGATATGGTTGCCAAATTTGCTGATCTCACAAGGATAGTTAGGAAAGTAAGTTGTGCAAAAAAATTGGGCAGATGGAGTATAATGTGGTAAAATGTGAATTTGTCCATTTTGGCAGGAAGAATGGAAAAGCAGCCAATTATTTAAATTGAGAGAGACTGCAGAATTCTGAGGTACAGAGGGATCCGGGTGTCCTGGTACATGAATCAGGAAAAGTTGGTATGCAGGCACAGCAAGTGATTCGGTAGGGAAATGGAATGTTGTTGTGAATTGCAAGTGGAATGGAATATAACAGCAGGGATGTTTTGCGACAGTTATACAAGGCATTGGTAAGACCACATGTGGAGTACTGTGTAAAGTTTTGGTCTACTTTAAGAAAGGATATAAATGCATTAGAAGAAATTCAGAGAAGGTTCACTCGACTGATACCTGGGATTGGGGGCAATGGTGGTTACTTTGCGAGGAAAGTTTGGACAGACTGGACCTGTATCCATTAGAGTTTAGAAGATGAAGAGGTGATGCATTGAAACATATAATATTCTGAGGGGATTTGACAGGGTGGGTGCTGAAAAGGGAAACTAGAACTGGGGGACACAGTTTAAAAATAAGGGGTCTCCCATTTAAGAGATGAGAAGAAATTTTTTCTTTCAGAGAGTCATAAATCTTTGGAACACTCTTCCCCAGAGAGTGGTGGAGGCAGGGTATTTGAATATTTTTAAGGCAGACGTAGGTGGATTCTTGATTAACAAGGGAGTTAAAGGTTATTGGGGGTAGACAGGAATGTGGAGTTTAGACAACAACTGATCAGCATGATCTTGTTGAATGGCAGAGCAGGCTCGAGGGGCCGATTAGTCTACACTTGCTCCTAATTTGCTTGATTGTATAAGTGACCTTCCAACACTGGATTCCCACATCAGCGCTATTCCACAGGCGCTGTAACACCCCCATCATCATCGGGGGCTCCATCACCGCACCCTATCCATGGGGGCTCTAACACTGTTTGTCCACCTATTTTGGGTTTCTCTGCCACTGCCTCACCACCCTGGGTGTACAGGGTGGGGGGCTTGTGTGGGTGGTGGGCTCTGTGACATTGCACCCTGACTTGGGCGGCTGTGTTATGTTGTGTTCCCTGCTCCTGGCTCTGTAACAGTGAATCCTGCTGGGGCATACTAACGCTGTCTCCCCACCCCGGGAAGGAGGATCCGTAATGTTGCATCACCTCCTGGGGAGATGGGGGCTCTGTAGCATTATATCTCCTATGGTCGTTTGGTAGTACAGAACTTGAATATCGCTGAAAAAAGGGACATTTTTTGTTGAAGCTTTTTGTCTTGCACTCATCAGGACAATTCACAAGAAAATACCAATGTCAGGGGAAACAACATATTTATACTGTATGAGAAGAGAGTGCTGGTTGGTTGTTAAGTGGACTCTGATTGGCCGAAGCGTTGTCATGGAGAATGCACCAGTGGAGGACACCATGTATTCTTAAATAGATGTTGTTGCCATGGTGTCCCCTCTAGGTCCAGCCCTCGCAAGCACCTTTGTTGGGTTCCATGAGAAATGTGTCTTCGATAGAATGACACCCAACCTCCTACCCCTCACATATTTCCAATATGTGGATAATATGTTTGCTATATTAAAATCCACAGCTTCATGTAATACTTTCTTTGCATGTCTTAATGGGCTCCATCCCGCGCTCAATTCACCTTTGAAATGGAGCAGTCAAATGAACTCCCTTTCTTTTACGTACTAGTTGAGAAACCTACTTGGCGGGGGGGGGGGGGGGGGGCGGTCTCTACCACAAGCCTATCTTCACTGGTCAGTATATGCGTTGGGATTTCTAAAGTTCCATGCGGTATAAGCTTGGGCTTATTGGCAACTTCGTAAATGAGGCCCGAGCCATTTGCTCACCGTGAAGCTTGATGCTGAAATTGGGCACATCAAAGGCATCCTGCAGGGTAACAGCTACCCTGATCAGGTTATTTTGCACTGTATGTCACGCAAACTCATGAAGGGGCCCAAGGCCATCAGTTTTGGCCATAAAAAGTGCCCAGTCTACCTCACATTACCCTGGAAGCCGAAGGTATCTTAAAAGTTTGAACAACAGGTGACGCTAGCTGTTTCACGCTGCTACTATGCAGCAGCAACACGAGTGGTATTCACCACTGACAGGATGCTGCTCTCAAGTCAAAAAGATGTTCCACCTATCACACAAATGAGTAATGTGGTGAGTGTGATGACGTCCCAAAGACTGGTGGATCGTTTCAAACAGCATGTCCCTTCTGTTCACAACAGGCAAGGTACACACTGTACCAACCAGCCCGTGCTTGTAAAACTCATAGCACAGTTCCCAACATTAGATGTGGTTTTGTGATTGGACAACATTTGCTAAATGATCCTCAATGTGCTAAGAATTACGCTGACAACCAATTTAAGATTGTCACTCGGGCTCGCAATGTGGCACATTTGCATGTACTGGAAACTATGTATATTAGCACACAGGGCCCTTTCCTTTGCAGACAGAAAGAACCTGTACACACATTGCGCCTGTTTCAGCTAAAGAAAGTAAGTGACAGCCATTCGCTGTTTCATTCCTCAGGGCAATCCTTGACCAATCAGAGTCAAGCTGTCTGGTTTAAATTTCAAACAATGCTTGGCAGATATCTGTCAGTCAACTGGTGCACACTCCATGGCAACACCTCCACCAATCAGAGTCCACTTGTCAACCAATCAGCACTTTCTCCTCATATCGTGATGGTGTAGTGGTATTGTCACTGGACGAGTAATCCAGAGACCCAGGGTAATACTCTGGTGAAATTTGAATTCAATAAAAATCTGGAATTAAAAGTCTAATGATGACCATGAAACCATTGTCGATTGTTGTAAAAACCCATCTGGGTCACTGATGTCCTTTAGGGAAGGAAACCTGTCATCCTTACCCAGTCTGGCCTACATGTGACTCCAGACCCACAGCAATGTGGTTGACTCTGAAATGGCCAAGCCAGACACTCAGTTGTGACAAAACGCTACAGTCACAAAAAAGGAATGAAACCGGACAGACCTCCCGGCATTGACCTAGGCACCGGAAATGACAACTGCAATCTCAGGCCTGTAGACCCTGCAAAGCCCTCCTTACTAACATCTGGTGCCAAAATTGGGAGAGTTGTCTCACAGACTAGTCAAGTAACAGCCTGACATAGTCATCCTCACGGAATCATACCTTACAGATAATGTCCCAGACACCACCATCACCATCCCTGGGTATGTCCTGTCCCACCAGCAGGACAGACCCAGTAGAGATGGCAGCACAGTGGTATACAGTCAGGAGGGAGTTGCCCTGGGAGTCCTCAACATCGACTCTGGACCCCATGAAGTCTGGTGGCATCAGGTCAAACATGGGCAAGGAAACCTCCTGCTGATTACCATGTACGCCCTCCCTCAGCTGATGAATCAGTGCTCCTCCATGTTGAACATCACTTGGAGGAAGCACTGAGGGTGGCAAGGGCACAGAATGTACTCTGGGTGGGGGACTTCAATGTCCATCACCAAGAGTGGCTCAGTAGCATCACTACTGACCGAGCTGGCTGAGTCCTAAAGGACATAGCTGCTAGACTGGGTCTGCAGCAGGTGGTGAGGGAACCAACAAGAGGGAAAAACATACTTGACCTCATCCTCACCAACCTGCCTGCCACAGATGCATCTGTCCATGACAGTATCAGTAGGAGTGATCACCGCACAATCATTGTGGAAACAGAGTCCCGTCTTCACATTGAGGATACCTCCATCGTGTTGTGTGGCACTGCCACCGTTCTAAATGGGATAGATTGCAAATAGATCTGACAGCTCAAGACTGGACATCCATGAGGCGCTGTGGGCCATCAGCAGCAGCAGTGTTGTACTCGAACACAATCTGTAACCTCATGGCCCGGCATATCTCCCACTCTACCATTACCACCAAGCCGGAGAATCCACCCTGGTTCAATGAAGAGTGCAGGAGGGCATGCCAGGAGCAGCACCAGGCATACCTAAAAATGAGGTGTCAACCTGGTGAAGCTATAACACAGGACTACTTGCGTGCCAAACAGCATAAGCAGCAGGTGATAGATAGGGCTAAGTGATCCCACTACCAAAGGACCAGATCTAAGCTCTGCAATCCTGTCACATCCAGTCATGAATGGTGGTGGACAATTAAACAACTCACTGGAGGAGGAGACTCCACAAATATCCCCATCCTCAATGATGGGGGAACCCAGCACATCAGTGCAAAAGATAAGGTTGAAGCATTTGCTACAATCTTCAGCCAGAAGTGCCAAGTGAATGATCCATCTCAGCCTCCTCCGAAGGTTTCCAGCATCACAGATGTTAGTCTTCAGCCAATTCGATTCACTTCACATGATATCAAGAAATGGCTGAAGGCACTGGATACTGCAAAGGCTATTGAGCCTGACAATATTCCAATAAAAGTACTGAAAACCTGTGCTCCAGAACTTGCTTCACCCCTAGCCAAGCTGTTCCAGTACAGCTACAACACTGGCATCTACCCGGCTATGTGGAAAATTGCCCTGGTATGTCCTATACACAGAAAGCAGGACAAATCCAACCCAGCCAGTTACTGCCCGATCAGTGTATTCTCCATCATCAGTAAAGTGATGGAAGGGGTCATCAACAGTGCTGTCAAGCGGCAGTTGCTTTGCAATAACCTGCTCACTGTTGCCCAGTTTGGGTTCCGCCAGGGGCCGCTCAGCTCCTGACCACATTACAGCCTTGGTTCAAACATGGATAAAAAAGCTGAACTCCCAAGGTGAGGTGAGAGTGACTGCCCTTGACTTCAAGGCCACATTTGAACGAGTGTGGCATCAAGGAGCCCTAGCAAAACTGGAGTCAATGTGAATCAGGGGGAAAACTCTCTGCTGGTTGGAGTCATACCTAGCACAAAGGAAGATGGTTGTGGTTGTTGGATGTCAGTCATCTCAGCTCCAGGACATCACTGCAGGAGTTCCTCAGGGTAGTGTCCTCGGCCCAACCATCTTCAGTTGCTTCATCAATGACCTTCCTTTCATCCTAAGGTCAGAAGTGGGGATGTTTGCTGATGATTGCATGAATTTCAGCACCATTTGCAACTCCTCAGATACTGACCAAATGCAGCAAGACCTGGACAATATCCAGTCTTGGGCTGACAAGTGGCAAGTAACATTTGTGCCACACAAGTGTCAGACAATGATCATCTCCAACAAGAGAGAATCCAACCATCGGCCCTTGGTGTTCAGTGGCATTACCATCACTGAATCCCCCACTATCAACATCCTGGGGGTTACTATAGACCAGAAACTGAACTGGACTAGTCATATAAATACTGTGGCTACAAGAGCAGGTCAGAGGCTAGGAATCATGTGATGAGTAACCCAACTCCTGACTCCCCAAAACCTGTCCACCATCTACAAGGCACAAGTCAGGAGTGTGATGGAATACTCCCCACTTGCCTGGATGGGTGCAGCTCCCACAACACTCAAGAAGCTTGACACCATCCAGGACAAAGCAGCCACTTGATTGGCACCACATCCACAAACATTCACTCCCTCCACCAACAACACACAGTGGCAGCAGTGTGTACCACCTACAAGATGCAGTGCAGGAACTCACCAAGGCTCCTGAGACAGCACCTTCCAAACTCATGACCGCTACCATCTAGAAGGACAAGGGCAGCAGATACATGGGAACACCACCACCTGGAAGTTCCCCTCCAAGTCATTCACCATCCTGACTTGGAAATATATCGCCGTTCCTTCACTGTTGCTGGGTCAAAATCCTGGAACTCCCTCCCTAACAGCACTGTGGGTGTACCTACACCACATGGACTGCAGCGGTTCAAGAAGGCAGCTCACCACCACCTTCTCAAGGGCAATTAGGGATGGGCAATAAATGCTGGCCCAGCCAGTGAAGCCCACACCCTGTGAATGAATAAAAAAAACAGTATATCTAGGATGTTACCTCTGACAATGGTGTTTTCTTACAAATTGTCCTGATGAGTACAAGACGAAAGGCTTTGACAAAAAATCTCTTTTTCAGCAGTAATTGTATCTCCTCCTGGTGGGGGTCGGGGCGGGTGGGGGGCGGGGGGGTGGGGGGGCTGGTGGTGGATATGGGGCTCTGTAACATTGTCTCTCCTCCTGGGGGGTGGATATGGGGCACTGTAACATTGTCTCTCATCCTTGGGGGGGTGGATATGGGGCTCTGTAACATTGTCTCTCCTCCTGGGGGTGAGGGGGGTGGGGGGGGTGGATATGGGGCTCTGTAACATTGTCTCTCCCCCTGGGGGGTGGATATGGGGCTCTGTAACATTGACTCTCCTCCTGGGGGGTGGGGGTGGGTGGGGTGGATATGGGGCTCTGTGACATTGACTCTCCTCCTGGGGGGTGGGGGGGGGTGGTGGGGTGGATATGGGGCTCTGTAACATTGACTCTCCTCCTGGGGGGTGGGGGGGGGTGGTGGGGTGGATATGGGGCTCTGTAACATTGACTCTCCTCCTGGGGGGTGGGGGGGTGGGGTAGGTGGTGGATAGGGGGCTCTGTAACATTGTCTCTCCTCCTGGGGGGTGGATATGGGGCACTGTAACATTGTCTCTCATCCTTGGGGGGGTGGATATGGGGCTCTGTAACATTGTCTCTCCTCCTGGGGGGTGGATATGGGGCACTGTAACATTGTCTCTCATCCTTGGGGGGGTGGATATGGGGCTCTGTAACATTGTCTCTCCTCCTGGGGGTGAGGGGGGTGGGGGGGGGGGTGGATATGGGGCTCTGTAACATTGTCTCTCCCCCTGGGGGGTGGATATGGGGCTCTGTAACATTGACTCTCCTCCTGGGGGGTGGGGGTGGGTGGGGTGGATATGGGGCTCTGTGACATTGACTCTCCTCCTGGGGGGGTGGGGGTGGGTGGGGTGGATATGGGGCTCTGTGACATTGACTCTCCTCCTGGGGGGTGGGGGGGTGGTGGGGTGGATATGGGGCTCTGTGACATTGACTCTCCTCCTGGGGGGTGGGGGGGTGGTGGGGTGGATATGGGGCTCTGTAACATTGACTCTCCTCCTGGGGGGTGGGGGGGGTGGTGGGGTGGATATGGGGCTCTGTAACATTGACTCTCCTCCTGGGGGGTGGGGGGTTGGGGTAGGTGGTGGATAGGGGGCTCTGTAATGTATCCCCTGCTCCTGCAACTTTGTAACTTTGGCTTGTATTCCTTTCAGCTTAGAAGATTAAGATTCCGGGGTTTTTGATCAAGATTATGGGGGTGATCTAATCGAGGCATTCAGACTTGCATTTACATTCGGCCTTTCACCCCCAAAGTGTTTTATAGGGTAGAAAGAGAGAAACTATATCCTCTGGGGAAGTCCAGAACAAGGGATGCATAACCTCCGAGTCAGTTTATTAAGGAGTGATATCAAGAAGCACTTCACACAAAATCTGGAAATCTTCCCCAAAAGAGCTGTTGAGATTGGAGGTCAATTATAAATTTCAAGACCAGGCTGGTAGACTTTTCCAGACTAAAATACTGCAGATTCTGGAAATCTGAAATAAAGACAGAAAACACTGGAAATATTCAGCAGGTCTGGCAGTGTCCTGCCCTGTTGAAAGAGCATTAACCTGAAATGTAACTCTGTTTCTCTCTCTCTTTCTGTTGGGTAAGGGTATTGAGAGAAATAGATCAATGGTGGGTAGATGGAGTGAGGGGCACATCAACCATGATTGAATTGAGGGACTGAATGGCCTTCTCCTGTGCCTATTTAATCTGACTGAAAACAATCCCTAACACCTGGATCTGTATCCTGCAGGGTAATAATACTGGAACTTAAAAGCTTCACAGTCTCGAGGTCTTTTTTTAAATTCATAGATTTTGCTTGGTTATCAAACAAGTGTTTTAAGATTTCTGGCATGCTGTGTTGACACCTGACACCTGTGTGAGTAGAGAGCTTGGAATTCTTTTAATCGGTGAGCTCTATAGGATGGGCTCAGGACAGATGTCCAACAAGGAGAGGGAATTGGGAGGAAAAACACTCACTCCGTAATGCTCAAAAGAAATCCAAAGATTTTTTAAAAAATTTGTTTATGGGACGTGGGTGTTGCTGGCTAGGCCAGCATTTATTGCCCATCCCTAATTGCCCTTGTTCAGAGAGATTTAAGGGCCAACCACATTGTTGTGGGTCTGGAGTCACATGTAGGCCAGACTGGATAAGGACAGCAGATTTCCTTCCCTAAAGGACATTAGTGAACCAGATGGGTTTTTACAACAATCAACAATGGTTTCATGGCCATCATTGGACTTTTAATTCCAGATTTTTATTGAATTCAAATTTCACCATCTAGGGTTCGAATCTCCCCACCCCTGCTTCAAAATGATGCCGTGGGATCTTTAAATTCCTCCTAAGAGGGTGATTAGGGCCTCAGTCTAATGTCTCCTCTGAAAGATAGCACCTCTGAGAGTGCATCACTCCCTCAGGTATTGTACTGGGAGTGTCATCCTGGATAATGAGTTCAAGTGCCTGGAATGGGGCTTGAACTCACAGACCTCTGATTAAGAGGCCCCGCTGAGCCACAACTAGAACTGAGAGAGAGTTGTCCAAGAGGGAGATGGGAAAGTTCAGCATCAAACATTGCTCGACCTTCTGAATCAGTAACCCTAACAATTCAATCAGCTCTACGGAAAAATATGCTTTCAAAATCAGTTAAGTCAAACGAAGCAAGAAAACGATAAACTCAAATTAATTCCACCCGAGTTATAATCTTTAGACTTAGGCGAGAACGCTACCACTGAGCCATGTCTGATCCTGTTTCTGTGGGTGGCTTTCTGTGCCTGTAGGTGTGCATACATTTTTCCTGTAGTCAGACAATTGTCTGCTCCAATAAGAGCATTGGGGTAAATGTTCAATATCATATTTCTCTGCGGGCAACAATGTGATGGGTGCGGGTACTGGGGGAGTGAAGATCAGTGCCTGGTTTGTGGTCAGTACAGTTTCCTGGTGATTCATTTGAATGTGTCAATCGTGACTTGTTGGCAATAAATTCCACATTGCACAAAGCTCGGTACGCTGCCTTGTGAAACAGTAGTTTTACAAAATGTCTGAAGCTGGACTATGGCCACTAGTGGTTACAGTTAAGGTAGTGGTTAATATTTTCCATACAGCTGGTTTAGTGGTAAACCAATGTTCCAGTGAGTTATTTTATTACCTTCACTGAGAGAGAAGGTGAGTGTTCTCGTGTGCAATGTTAGCAAGGCCGTAGAATAAAAGGAGAGGTAAATCACAAATTGGTGATCCCAAAACCTGGAATTTAAAGGCTTGAAGGTTACACAAAGAAGGTGAGGAGCTTTTGAAGAATGAGCTAGAGGAGGAGACTGAGCTGAATACTGATTGGGGATGTAGGGAAGAGGTGATTGGACAATACTTTTGGAACTGAAAAGGAACTAGAGTAGAAAACTCAGAAATTTCAGCCGCCTGAGTGTTGATGAACCAGTAAGCAATGTTGTGACAGAGAATTTTGAGGTCACAGATGAATTATCTATCAGACAAGAATCCTTTTCCTTGGATCCTGGTCAGGAAGACAAGAGTCTCAATGCCAGAAATGGAATCAAGACTCAAGATTGGACAGACTTGAGATTTATGGAAATGCAAGAATGATTGAGGAATGATGTGTTTGTCATAAAGAAGAGGGAACTAAATTTCCAGAAAGCAGTTTTACCAATGGAGGGAGACAGGAATTCCATTTGTCATGGAGCAGTCATCCAATCAAAGGGTTAATTCCCTTTAGTCAGCATTGTCCAATGAATCACATGGCTATTGGGAATGCAGCTGTGGCTAATTATTTAATCATTATTCAAAATGCAATGAGCAAAAGACACTTGTTGATCTGTGACTTCAATAGCTGTATCCACACGGTGCATGCATCTGAACTTTAACCATTTTTGCACACTAGTTGGTAAAAAATGAAAAGCACAGTGTGCAACTGTTCTTTATAAAATTTAGTCATTCATGGGATGTGGGCTTTGCTGGCTGGACCTGCATTTATTGCCCATCCCTAGTTGAGCTGCCTTCTTGAACCGCTGCAGTCCATGTGGTGTAGGTACACCCACTGTGCTGTTAGGGAGGGAGTTCCAGGATTTTGACCCAGCGACAGTGAAGGAACGGTGATATATTTCCAAGTCAGGATGGTGAGAGACTTGGAGGGGAACTTCCAGGTGGTGGTGTCCCCATCTATCTGCTGCCCTTGTTCTTCTAGATGGTCGTGGGTTTGGAAGGTGCTGCCTAAGGAGCCTTGGTAAGCCTTGTTCCTTTCTGTCCATTGCTGACCAATCCCTTTATATGTTGCTAAGGTTACTGATAAACAAATGTGAGCTGTTGTGTTCACAGAACTTCCCTGTGTGTGAAGGGTGCAGCTGGGCAAAGATTTATTGTCTAGTTTGTGTTCCTCTCTTCCTGTATGATGTGTTTATAGTCTGTGCTGCTGACTATATCGGAGAGGGAGATTTTTACTCCAATCTCAGATGTGGGTGTCAGTGGCAAGGCTGGCATTTATTGCCCATCCCTATTTACCAGGAGAAGGTGGTGGCTTGAATTTGATACAACTGGGTATCTTGCTAGGCCATATCAGAGGGCAGTTAATAGTCAAGCTCATTTGGTTGGGACTTGAGACGGGCATAGGCCCAGACTGGGAAACGATGGCAGCTTTCCTTCCTGAAAGGACATTAGTGAACCAATTGTTTTTTTCACACAACAATGCAAAAGCTTCATTGTCAGTTCTACTGATATCAGCTTTTTATTTCCAGTTTTTAAAACTGATTTCAAATAGCCCATGGTGGGATTTGATCTCATGTTCTCTGGGTTAGTAGTCCAGGCCATTTAGATTACCAGCTCACTCACATAGCTGCTGCACTCTTGCCCAGCCTCTTCCAGTCCTCAGATCTTCTTTCCTTTACCTCAAATATTCCTTTATTTTAAACATCCCTATAATTTCATTAACAAAAATAATTTATGGATCATTTCAACAGAAGTTTGACACAATTTATTCTACATTCTAACCGGCCTCTCTGTTTAGTCTCTCTTCTAACTTTTTAAATTCCTTTTGCGCTTGTGTGCTGCAGATTTTCAGCATTTTCTGACTTTATTTTCGATTTTCACAACTCCAACTTTCAGCTCATTTGTGTAAGAATCACAGTGGAAAACCACAATGTCTTTCAGGAAGGAAACAAACTAAAAGCACATCAGGAAAGGGTGAAACAGGCTAGAGGGGCTGAATGGCCTCCTCCTGTTTCTATAAAAACATGAACTGTCCCCACTGAACAGGCATCTGTTGTGTTGAGAAAACAGGATTTGTATAGTTTTTGTACTTGCATCTAATGCACTTCAGCTAAACGTGTTGTAGATGAGGTGGACAGTTGTTTCTGGAATCATCTGTGCCAGATGTGATGTCTAGAAAGAATTCTGCCCTTCCCCCAACATCTGTGCAGCCAAGCTTCTTGGCTGCTCAGTGCTGACTATTTAATGTAGTTTCATGCTTTTCCAACACGATCCTTCAGAATATCACTCCCCATCCAGTTAATGATATAAAAATGCCCTGAATTACAGGAGAGTTTCGGTGTAATGGGCCACTACACTGGAGGGCTGGAATTTAAACTCACATTTAGCAGAAAACTCTAAATACACAGCATGTCAGTCATCATTTGATTTTGGGTTTTAATGAAGGACACATTCCAAAAACATGAATATTCTCTTAAAACACAGAGACTGACCTCCTTACTTACCCCTCCATGGCCCTGCCCCTATCTCTGTAACCCTAGCCTCACAGCCCTCTGAGATCTCTGCACTCCTCCAGTTCTGGCCTCTTGTGCATCGCTGATTTTTATCACCTCACCTTTGGTGATTGTACCTTCCGCTGTCTGGAGCTTAACTTCTGAAATTTCCTCCCTACACTTCTCTGTGCCTCCTCCATTACGACCCTCTTAAATTCTACTTCTTGCGACCCTCACATTCTAACTGTTTCTTTATGTGGCTCGGTGTCAATGCTTGTTTAAACATTCCTGTGAAGTGCTTAGGGGCGTTTTACTACATTAACGGTGCTACATAAACGCAAGTTGTTGTTCCATGTTATTTAAACTTTGCAAGGCTGTATCTTAGAAGCTCTTGCTGACTGTGGGGTATCTCCCCTGCCCTGAGTCTATCTCCCTCCTCCTTTGCACCACGTATCTGCTGGTTGCTGTATGGTTTGCCACAGAGTTGAGTTTGGTGCTGTTGTTGCAGGGGTCTGTGATGTTCAGCTAACATTGGGCGCTCATGTTCTGTGCTTTAACTCTACCCTTGTGTTCATTCCACAGATACATCAGGAGCCCAAATCTGAAGCAGAATGCCTGAGCAACATCAAAGAGTTTTTGAAAGGCTGTGGGGTGCTTCGCGTGGAGGTGAGTGTGTGTGAAATGTTCAGTATGTGTGTGCGCCAAGCTGGTAAAGGAGGAACAAAAACAGAATTACCTGGAAAAACTCAGCAGGTCTGGCAGCATTGGCGGAGAAGAAAAGAGTTGACGTTTCGAGTCCTCATGACCCTTCAAGGGTCATGAGGACTCGAAACGTCAACTCTTTTCTTCTCCGCCGGGTCGTGAGGACTCGAAACATCAACTCTTTTCTTCTCCGCCGATGCTGCCAGACCTGCTGAGTTTTTCCAGGTAATTCTGTTTTTGTTTTGGATTTCCAGCATCCGCAGTTTTTTGTTTTTATCTCTGTGGTAAAGGAGGAACCTGTTTATTTTGAGTTTGATGGCCAGACGGGAGGGGAAAGCAGAGCTGTGACAGGTGGGCAGAGAGAGGGGAAGAGAGCAGGTGAAGAGTGGTGGATTTGGGGAGGGGTATAGAGCTGGAGGAGAGAGCAGGGTGGAACTTTTACATCCATCCATAAACCTACCTCGTTTACTGAGCTTTTAGCTCTGATAGCTCCTTTGATGCCTTGGTGTCAAATTTTGTTTGATAAGCTCCTGTGAAGCACCTTGAGAAGATTTATTATGTTAAAGGCGCTCTATAAATACAAGTTTTTAATGCAGTGATGGATTTATTGATTGTTTTCTGACCCAGATTATACTTGACTGTATGAGGCAGGAGCTGGGAGGTTCATATTGTCACTTTGTGGGTGAATGTCACTAAATGACATGAATCATATCATTCCCAATCCTCCAATATAATGTCTCTGATTTCACAGACTTTGAAATATCGCTATTGATTTTAAGGAAGTGGACTGTCTTAAAAACATTTTTGCTCAGTTGCTCTGATATGTTACTTGCGATTTGACTGGGCATGTGTACTCTGAAACAACAACTTACATTTAAAAAGTGCCTTTAACGTAGAGAGACATCTCAAAGCACTTCACAAAGAGGGCATTGGGCTACAATAGACAGCAAACCAAACAAGAACATTTCGGGAGGAGATTCCAAATACTTGAAATAAGAGATGATCTTAAAGGAGGAAGAGCAGAGAGCTTTGGTGTGAGATCCAGGTAGCTGAAATTTATTTGAATTGTTTTGATGATGTGGAGTTAATGAACAAGTTATATGCCATTTAATAAATTTAATGGCTGGGTAGTTATTTAATACTTAGCCTCCCAGTTGGGCTTTGTCAGTTACTGTTATTGGTTAATCATTTATGATATATTGTGTTAAGATTGTTGTGTGGAATCACTGGTAGAAAAACTATTGAATTTGTTGGAACTGTGAAAGGAAAAGATCTTCTAACAATTGGCGAAAGGCTGCCTGTGGATTATATGGGCCGTGCACATTCTGGAAATGGTGGAAATATAATATCAATATAACATTTGTAATGGATGTCCTGAGATCTCTGCATTGTGATTGGTACCAGAGAGCCGTAGGCTGAAGATTGGGCAGACACAGGATCATCAGGAGAAGAGTGAAGTTGGAAAGTTTGAAGAAATGGTTTCACACAGAGGGTTATTCATATAGAGAATGTCTTACACAAGGGGTAACTAAGGTGGGAAACCGTAACATGATTTGAAAGTTACAGTTGAAAGTGAGTGTTCCAGTAACAGCTCCTCTCTCAGCACCTAGACCATGAGCCATTGTTAGTATCACTGGTGGGAAACCACTACATCCCCTTAAGCCATTCCTTATCTGCTCATTCATTTCATTTCCCGTTTGTGGGATCCTGCTGTGCCCAAATTGGCTGCTACGTTAGTCTGCCTGCGTGACAATGCTTTATAAATAAGTAATTGGCTCTGAAGCATTTTGGGATGACATGAGGTGTGCAGGATTTTATACAATGCTTGCCTTTTAACACAATAAATAGGAACAAGAGTAGAGCATATGACCCATCGACCTGTGCCGCATTCAATATGATCCTGGCTGATCTTCGCTTTCAGCTCCACTTTCCTGCCCACTTGCCGTATCCTTTGATGCTCTGAGACACCAAAAATCTGTCTGTCTCAGCCTTAAATTTTTTTTATTCGGCCATAGGATGTGGACTTCTCTGGCTGGGCCAGCATTTATTGCCCATCCCTAATTGCCCTTGAGAAGGTGGTGGTGAGTTGCCTTCTTGAACCGCTGCAGTCCATGTGGTGTAGGTACACCCACAGTGCTGTTAGGGAGGGAGTTCCAGGATTTTGACCCAGTGACAGTGAAGGAACGGCCGATATATTTCCAAGTCAGGATGGTGAGTGACTTGGAGGGGAACTTCCAGGTGGTGGTGTTCCCCATGTGCCTGCTGTCCTTGTCCTTCTAGGTGGTCGAGGTCACGGGTTTGGAAAGTGCTGTCGAAGGAGCCTTGGTGAGTTGTTGCAATGCATCTTGTAGATGGTACACACTGCTGTCACTGTGCATCAGTGGTAGAGGGAGTGAATGTTGAAGGTGGTGAATGGGGTGCAAATAAAGTGGACTGCTTTCTTCTGGATGGTCTTGAGTGTTGTGGGAGCTGCACTCATCCAGGCAAGTGGAGAATATTCCCTCACACTCCTGACTTGTGCCTTGTAGATGGTGGACAGGCTTGGGGGAGTCAGGAGGTGAGTTACTTTCTGCAGAATTCCCATCATCCGACCTGCTCTTGTAGCTCTATTTATATGGCTGGTCCAGTTCAGTTTCTGGTCAATGGTAACCTCTGATGTTGTTATATTCAAAGATGGAGCATCCACAATGCTCTGGGGTAAAGAATTCCAAAAATTCACAGCCCTTTGAGTGAAGAAATTTCTCCTCATCTCAGTCCTAAATGATCAGCCCCTTGAGATACAGTGCCTCTGTGTTCCAGGTTTCTCAGCAAAGGGAGACAATCTCTGTGTCCACCCTGTCAAGCCCTTGAGATCATCTCTCATTCTTCTGGACGTGAGAGAATATAGACCCAATTTGCTCAGCCTCTTATCATAGGAAAACCCTCTCACCCCAGGGACCAATCTAGTGAACCTTCACTGTACCACCTCCAATATAAGTTTATTCTTCCTTTAATATGGAAACAGAACTGCCCACACTTTTCCGGGTGTGGTCTCACCAAAGCCCAGTACAACCATAGCAAGACTACCCTATTCTTGTACTCCAATCCCCTTGCAATAAAGGCCAATATGCCATTTACCTTCTTAATTGCTTGCTGTATTTGCATGCTAACTTTGTGTTCCTTGCATGAATATACCCAAGTCCCTCATTAACAATCAACATCAACATTTACAAGTTTCACATCTTTTAGAAACATTCCGCTTTTCTATTAATACAACCAAAGTGAATAACCTCACACTCACCCACGTTCGTTTCATCAAGGGCTGAGCAGTGACCATCTCTAATCAGACAGAATCTAACCATCTCCCCTCAATATTCAATGGCATCTTCATCACTGAATCTCCCACTATCAACATCCTGGGGGTTACCATTTGACCATTGGTGGAACAGACTTGAGGGGCCAAATGGCCCACTGCTCCTTGTTCGTATGAACTGAACTGGACTAGCCATATAAATACTGTGGCTACAAGAGCAGATCAGAGGTTGGGAAGTCTGAGGCAGATAACTCACCTCCTGAGTCCCCAAAGCCTGTCCACCATCTAAAAGGCACAAGTCAGGAGTGTGATAGAATACCCCTTGCTTGGATAAGCGCAACTCCATTAACACCCAAGAAGCTCAATGCCATCCAGGACAAAGCAGCCCAATTGATTGGTACTCTATCCACCACCTTCAACATTGACTCCCACCACCACTGATGCACAGTAGCAGCAGTGTGTACCATCTATAAGATGCACTGCAGCAAGTCTCCTTAGACAGCACCTTCCAAACCCATGACCTCTACCAGGACAAGAGCAGCAGGTGCATAGAAAGACCACCACCTGCAAGTTCCCCTCTAAGCCACTCACCATCCTGACTTGGAATATATCACCGTTCCTTCACTGTCACAGGATTGAAATCCTGGAACTCCCTTCCTAACAGCACTGTGGGTGTACCACATGGACTGCAGAGGTTCAGGAAGGCAGCTGACCACCACCTTCTCAAGGGCAGCTATGGATGGGCAATGACGGCCACATCCCATGAAAGAATAAAACAAAACTCCTACTCTATCTGCCATCTTGTCGTCCACTCACTTAACCTATCTGTATCTCTCTGCAGCCTCTCTGTGTCCTCCTCATAGCCTGCATTCCAATCTAGCTTTGTATCACCGCAAAGCTAGATACAATACTCTGTCTTTTCATCTAAGCCAATAGCATGGATTATAGATGGCTGAGGCTCCAGCACTGATCCTTGTGGCACTGCACTAGCTACAGCCTGTCAATTTGAAAATGCCCTGTTTATCAATACTCTTTGTTCTCTGTCCAGTAACCATTCCTCTATCCACTTTAATATCTTATCCCAAACTCCATAAACCCCTACCTTGCAAAATAACCTTTTGTGTGCACCTTGTCGAATGCCTTTTGGAAAAACAAGTATACAGCATCTACTGGCTCCCCTTTATCTACCCTACTAGCTACATTCTCAAAGAACTAATAAATTTGTCTAACACCATCTCCCTTTCATAAAATTATTGTGACTTTGTCTGATGTTACCATGATTTTCTGAATGCATTGGTTAAGTCTTTCTTAATAATAGATTCCAGCACTTTCCCAGCGACTGACGTCAAGCTAATTGGCCAGTAGTTCTGTGTTTTCTCTCTCCCTCTTTTCTTGAATAGCAGTTCTCCATTTGCTAATTTCCAATCTGCTAGGCCCTTTCTAGAGTCTATGGAATTTTGGAAAATCATAACCAATGCAGTCACTATCTCTGCAGCTATCTCTTTTAGAACCTTAGGGTGTAGACTGTCAGGTCCCAGGGATTTGCTGGATTTTAGTCCCTTAAGTTTCTCCAGTATATTTTTGCTGCTGATATTCATTGCCCTAATTTTCTCACTTTTTAGCCCCTGGGTTACCATCTATTTCTGGTATTGAACATGTGTCTTCTACTGTGGAGCCAAACACAAAATATTTGTTCATTGTCTCTTCCACTTTGCAGATTTTTAATGTTAATCTTTTTCTTTGGAAGGAAAGGAAGTGTTTTCCACTGCTGGCTTTATTTGTTTAACTTTGCATCTTGTGTGAGCTGCTGAGAATAGCTTCTCTTTTTTTTTTCCAGAGGATCAGTGCTATGATTTGAAAATGATAGTGTGTATGTCAAAGTGTCATTTGCACAGAGTTAGCACTAAACCTGACATGGGGATCACTGATGACCAGTCTACTCACCACTGGGTAGTATTCCTGAAGAATGTCATTCATGTTTTAAACACTTGCTCTCGTTAGGAGCTGGCAGTTTCCATGTCTGGAATATTTACAATAAACGTGGGTTATCAGATTGCACTGCCCCCTCTTCACTCAGCTGTTGTGAATTCAGTGGTGTGGGATTTCACATCAGGTTGGTTTAGACAGTGATCAGTCTCATCACAGCTTTATCCACAAGACTATCAAATAATTTTCCATCAAGTGGACTTGTGACTTCTTGTTGTTAGTGTTGGAATTGTGTTGCAATCCAGTAGATGCTTTAAATTGGTAATCAAGAGCAGCTGTCCCCAATTGGGGAGTATGAGGGCTTCATTACAAGAATATAGAGTGTAGATAAGTCCTGGAGCAATGTATTGGAGTGGAGTTTGCTTTTAGGAGAATCTCTTTCACAATTTTTCGTGATATGGTGGCAAAGCGACGCAGATGGACATGGGATCTTAGGCTATGGGTTACCAACACAGGAAAACTTAAAACGCTTATAACAGGAACTCGTAACACTTGTCTTCAATGCTAAATGATATATTTAAATGAACGTGTTTGTTCTTTAGTATAATCTTTTGACCCAAAAAAAATATAGAAAGGTGTTTACACTGGCTGTTGGGGGGAATGGGACGTTTTCTGTGTCTTTATTCTCCAGGCTTGGAAATAAACCTGTCTTAAGGTACAGGCTGGCTTCAGACTCATTCACCCCTTAATATACAAATGTTGGACTTAACATTTATTCTCAGTGCCTTTCATATCTGTCCATTTAACAACCAGTTGTTTTTGTCCAGCGAATGTTTCTTTCTGGAACTCTTCTTGATACACAGGAGCCAGTCAGGTACAAGAGCTCCACTCCTTATCCCAGAACCCCAGCCCTGGACTCCTTCCACACCAGGCCAGGCCCGCACAGCTTCCTGCTCACTGCTGATCACACCTACCCACTCATGCACTTGTTCTTTCTCAGACATAAGCACAGTTTTGTTTCTCTGTCTCGCTCGCTCTGTCTCCATTTCTCTCCCCCTCTATTTGTATCTTCCCTGTTTCCTGATGGAGTGTTCCAAAACCCTCAGTTTCTTCTGTTTCATCCAGTTCCTGGCCAGCGTCTCTTCTCTCACCCATACTTCAATATCCCTCTGTGGCCATTTTGACAACTTGAATTCAGTTTTAATAAGCTAAAAATAAAATCTCGACTCAGTAAAGGTGGCCATGAAGTTGTCAGTGTTGGGACAAAAAACTGGTTTACTCATGTCCTTTAGGGAAGGAAACCTGCTGCCCTAAGCTCTGGAATTCCCTTCTTAAACCTCTCCACTTCCCTCTGCACCTTCTTTTTTGACCAAGTTTATAGTCACCCCTTCTGCAACCCCCTCCTTTAGCTCAGTGTCAATTACAGCCTGATGATGCTCCTGTGAAACACCTTGGCACATTTTGCTACATTAAAGGTGCTATAGTAATATAAGTTGTTATTTGTCCAATTATTTTTTTTCTGGACTGGAGTTATTTTCAGTGTCAAATGCGCCATGTACATTGGTGCTATCAGCTGAAAGGAAACTTGTCAGTTAAATGTGCTCAGTGATCAGCTGACTGTCATTGATCTGTTGTGAATGGGAACAAAGATCCTTTTCTCTAAGTATTTGTTTATGAAAGGTTGACACATTTAAATATCCAGATGTAAATCTTCATTGCAATAAAAGCCATGAAAAGCTGAGTAAACAAATGCTTCTGCACTTTCTGGGCACCGTTCCATTACGATCATACAAATTAGGACAAGATTAGGCAATTCGGCCCCTCGAGCCTCCTTCGCCACCTAATTAGATGGTGGATGATCTGATTGGAATTGATAAGCTTAGTATTTTTATCCAGAATGGCAGCACCACAGAACTTTGGCAACTTTAAGAACAGGAGGAGGCCGTAGAGCCTCTCACCTGCTCCGCCATTCAGTTCGATCATGGCTGGTCTGGACCTCGACCCCTTTCACCTGCCTTTGCTCCTTTGATCTGATTACCCAGCAAAAGTCAGTCAAACTCAGTGTTGGGAGCTCCAATTGTCTCCCAGCACCCACAGCCTTTGTAGGAGGGGGCTCCCAGATTTCCACCCCACTTTGTGTGAAGAGGTGCTTCCTGACCTTACCCCTGAACGGCCTGGCTCGAATATGAAAGTTCTGCCCCCTTGTTCTGGTCTCCCCTGCCCCACCACCAGAGGGAATAGTTTCTCTCTCTCTGCCCTGTTGAATCCGTTAAACGGTTCAAACAGCTCAATTCGATAACCCCTCAACCCTTCATACGAAAGGGAATAAAAGCTAACCTTTATTCAGACTGTCTTTAAAAATTAACCGTTTAAGCCCCGGTAGCATTCCGGTGAAGGCCAATATACCTTTCCTGGTGTGTGGTGCCAACCAGGGGTAGTAAGGAGCTGATACAAGAAACTTATCGACCTTTAGTTTAGTAGCATACTGTCTGAAATGCAAATGGAAACGTGGAAATGGATTCAATTATCACTTTCAAAAGGAACTTGGACAAACATTTGAAAAGGAAAATGTTGCATGGCTGTGGGGAAAGAACAGGAGGGTGATATGAATTCAAAGAGCTAGTATATGCCTGATTGGCTGAAAAGCTGCCTGCTGTGCTGTGAATTTCTAGCATTCTAACATTAGACAAATACCCTCGGAGCGAAACAAGCCTACGGATAAAATAAGCGGGCCTCCAAGAAGATTGATTAGATGGGCCAATGATTTCTTCCAAACGGAGATTTATGCTCTTGCTAAAATTAACCCAAAGCAAATCAAGAAAAATTAGGTCAGCATCAGGCAGCTCATGATCAGTTGCATCTTACCAATGAGAGTGATGTGAAGGATTGATACACAGCCATTGCTTACGTTAATTGAGTGATCTTAGATTCCATTTCTGCCTTCATCACTGTTCCAAGAAGTTGCTACTGCCGAGCTAGAGCAGATTAAAGCAGCCTGGGCTCAGCTGGTTTGTACTACATTGCTGTTGTGGGGTGTTGGTTACAGATTGGTATGTCTTAAAGAAGTCTCCGTAGTTTTCTGCAGGTTAACTGTAAGTCTTTATTAGCTACTAGAACTGTTTACACGTGCAGTAAAGGGTACAAAGCTAGGGGCTGTCTCCATGCTTAGGTCGACACACGTCTCTGTACAACACCACCCTGACCCCTGGGGCTGGATCATGTGCCTTATTACATCACTTTGTACTCAGTGGCACACTAACCCTGCATGTGCCAGACCCTTGGACTATGATTTCCATACCTTTCTAAGAGGGACTGGTGTTTCTTTATTAGCTCCACTTTAAAGTCAGACATTCAGGACTTATTTTCATACGCTTTGACTTTTTGTAGTTGAATAGCAAAACCTTAAGCCAATTTGGGAAACTGAGGAGTAGAGTTGGTTGGAATGTAGAAGTTTTTTGGCCTCTCAAGCCTGTTCTGCCGTTCAATAACATCATGACTGATCTGATTGTGACCTCAACTCCACAATTCCCACCCACCCCCGATAACCTTTGCTTATCAAGAATCTATCTAGCTTTGCCTTAAAAATATCTAAAGACTCTGCTTCCACCGCCTTTTGAAGAAGAGGGTTCCAAAGACACTCAATCCCTTATTTTTAATGGTGACACCTTGTCCTAGATTCTCCCACAAGAGGAAACATCCTTTCCACATCCACCCTGTCAAGACCCCTCAGGATCTTATATGTTTCAATCAAGTCTCCTCTTACTCTTCTAAACTCCAGTGGATACAAGCCTAGCCTGTCCAACCGCTCCTCATAAGACAACCTTCCAATATTAGACAAAAACAGAATTACCTGGAAAAACTCAGCAGGTCTGGCAGCATCGGCGGAGAAGAAAAGAGTTGACGTTTCGAGTCCTCATGACCCTTCGACAGAACTCTTTTCTTCTCCGCCGATGCTGCCAGACCTGCTGAGTTTTTCCAGGTAATTCTGTTTTTGTTTTGGATTTCCAGCATCCGCAGTTTTCTTTGTTTTTATCTTCCAATATTAGGTATTAATCTAGTAAACTTTCTTTGAACTGCTTCCAATGCAGTTACATCCTTTCTTAAATAAGGAGACCAATACTATACACAGCTGTACAGAGCATTACAAAAACAGAATTACCTGGAAAAACTCAGCAGGTCCGGCAGCATCAGCGGAGAAGAAAAGAGTTGACATTTCGGGTCCTCATGACCCTTCGACAGAACTTGAGTTTGAGTCCAAGAAAGAGTTGAAATATAAGCTGGTTTAAGGTGTGTGTGTGGGGGGCGGAGAGATAGATAGAGAGAGAGGTTGGGGTTGGGGGTGGGGGATGTGGTTGTGTGGACAAACAAGCAGTGATAGAAGCAGATCATCAAAAGATGTCAACGACAGTGGTACAATAGAACACATAGGTGTTAAAGTTAAAGTTGGTGATATTATCTAAACGAATGTGCTAATTAAGAATGGATGGTAGGGCACTCAAGGTATAGGTCTAGTGGGGTTTTTTTTTTATACAATGGAAATAGGTGGGAAAAGGAAAATCTTTATAATTTACTGGAAAAAAAAGGAAGGGGGAAACAGAAAGGGGGTGGGGATGGGGGAGGGAGCTCACAACCTAAAGTTGTTGAATTCAATATTCAGTCCGGAAGGCTGTAAGGTACCTAGTCGGAAGATGAGGTGTTGTTCCTCCAGTTTGCGTTGGGCTTCACTGGAACAATGCAGCAAGCCAAGGACAGACATGTGGGCAAGAGAGCAGGGTGGAGTGTTAAAATGGCAAGCGACAGGGAGGTTTGGGTCTTTCTTGTGGACAGACCGCAGGTGTTCTGCAAAGCGGTCACCCAGTTTACGTTTGGTGTCTCCAATGTAGAGGAGACCACATTGGGAGCAACGAATGCAGTAGACCAAGTTGGGGGCAATGCAAGTGAAATGCTGCTTTACTTGAAAGGAGTGTTTGGGCCCTTGGACGGTGAGGAGAGAGGAAGTGAAGGGGCAGGTGTTACATCTTTTGCGTGGGCATGGGGTGGTGCCATAGGAGGGGGTTGAGGAGTAGGGGGTGATGGAGGAGTGGACCAGGGTGTCCCGGAGGGAGCGATCCCTACGGAATGCCGATAAGGGGGGTGAAGGGAAGATGTGTTTGGTGGTGGCATCATGCTGGAGTTGGCGGAAATGGAGGATGATCCTTTGAATGCGGAGGCTGGTGGGGTGATAAGTGAGGACAAGGGGGACCCTATCATGTTTCTGGGAGGGAGGAGAAGGCGTGAGGGCGGATGCGCGGGAGATGGGCCGGACACGGTTGAGGGCCCTGTCAATGACCGTGGGTGGAAAACCTCGGTTAAGGAAGAAGGAGGACATGTCAGAGGAACTGTTTTTGAAGGTAGCATCATCGGAACAGATGCAACGGAGGCGAAGGAACTGGGAGAATGGGATGGAGTCCTTACAGGAAGCGGGGTGTGAGGAGCTGTAGTCGAGGTAGCTGTGGGAGTCGGTGGGTTTGTAATGGATATTGGTGGACAGTCTATCACCAGAGATTGAGACAGAGAGGTCAAGGAAGGGAAGGGAAGTGTCAGAGATGGACCACGTGAAAATGATGGAGGGGTGGAGATTGGAAGCAAAATTAATAAATTTTTCCAAGTCCCGACAAGAGCATGAAGCGGCACCGAAGTAATCATCGGAGAAAGAGTTTTGGAAGGGGGCCGGAGTAGGACTGTAACAAGGAATGTTCCACATACCCCATAAAGAGACAGGCATAGCTGGGGCCCATGCGGGTACCCATAGCCACACCTTTTATTTGGAGGAAGTGAGAGGAGTTGAAGGAGAAATTGTTCAGTGTGAGAACAAGTTCAGCCAGACGGAGGAGAGTAGTGGTGGATGGGGATTGTTCGGGCCTCTGTTCGAGGAAGAAGCTAAGGGCCCTCAGACCATCCTGGTGGGGGATGGAGGTGTAGAGGGATTGGACGTCCATGGTGAAGAGGAAGCGGTTGGGGCCAGGGAACTGGAAATTGTTGATGTGACGTAAGGTGTCAGAGGAATCACGGATGTAGGTGGGAAGGGACTGGACAAGGGGAGAGAGAAGGGAGTCAAGATAACGAGAAATGAGTTCTGTGGGGCAGGAGCAAGCTGACATGATCGGTCTACCGGGGCAGTTCTGTTTGTGGATTTTGGGTAGGAGGTAGAAGCGGGCCGTCCGAGTTTGGGTGACTATCAGGTTGGAAGCTGTGGGAGGGAGATCCCCAGAGGAGATGAGGTCAGTGACAGTCCTGGAAACAATGGCTTGATGTTCAGTGATGGGGTCATGGTCCAGGGAGAGGTAGGAGGAAGTGTTTGCGAGTTGACGCTCAGCCTCCGCGAGGTAGAGGTCAGTGCGCCAGACAACAACAGCACCACCCTTGTCAGCGGGTTTGATGACAATGTCAGGGTTGGACCTGAAAGAATGGAGTGCAGTAAGTTCAGAGAGAGACGGGTTAGAATGGGTGAGAGGAGCAGAGAAATTGAGACGACTAATGTCGCGCCGACAGTTCTCAATGAAAAGATCAAGAGAAGGTAAGAATCCAGAGGGAGGGGTCAACAACTTTAGGTTGTGAGCTCCCTCCCCCATCCCCACCCCCTTTCTGTTTCCCCCTTCCTTTTTTTTCCAATAAATTATAAAGATTTTCCTTTTCCCACCTATTTCCATTATATAAAAAAAAACCCACTAGAGCTATACCTTGAGTGCCCTACCATCCATTCTTAATTAGCACATCGTTTAGATAATATCACCAACCTTTAACTTTAACACCTATGTGTTCTATTGTACCATTGTCGTTGACATCTTTTGATGATCTGCTTCTATCACTGCTTGTTTGTCCACACAACCACATCCCCCCCCCCCCCCAACCCCAACCTCTCTCTCTCTCTCTCTCTCTCTCTCTATCTCTCCGCCCCCCACACACACACCTTAAACCAGCTTATATTTCAACTCTTTCTTGGACTCGAACTCAAGTTCTGTCGAAGGGTCATGAGGACTCGAAACGTCAACTCTTTTCTTCTCCGCCGATGCTGCCGGACCTGCTGAGTTTTTCCAGGTAATTCTGTTTTTGTTTTGGATTTCCAGCTTCCGCAGTTTTTTTGTTTTTATCTTTGTACAGAGCATTAGTGTCCTTTATAACTGAAGCATAACCTCTCTACTTTTATATTCAATTCCCCACGCAATAAACAATAACATTGTATTAGTTTTCCTAATTACTTTCTGTACCCACCTACTAACCTTCTGTGATTCATGCACTAGGACACTCAGATCCTATTAACTTATTATTAATTATTACTATCCGTTAGTCCTTAGCATTGTTGTACAAAGGAAAGGAGAAGGTGTAACAAAAACAGAAAATGCTGGAAAAACTCAGCAGGTCTAACAGCATTTGTGGAGAGAAAGACAGAGTTAACGTTTCAAGTCCGTATGATTTCTAGCATCTGCAGTATTTTGCTTTTACCTAAGGAGAAAGTGTGCTAGATCATGTGTGGTCTCAGGTGAAGTGAGGTCAGAGTGTGGGGGATAATTGGATCATGGGAGAAAAACCTAATTTAGGCCCCATTTTAAAGACAGACATTCAGGGCTTATTTTTATACATTTTGACTTTTTAAGTTTATATAGTTTAATGGCAAAACCTTAAGCCAATTTGGGAAACTGAGTAGAAGAATTGGTTGGAGTGTAGACATTGCAGCACCAACTACTGGTCGGATGGTGCAGTCACAATATAGCAAGTTTACAAAGAACATTTCCACTCATTGTGGACATCAAACTTTACAATGGAAAAGTTGATACTAACGTGTTACAGAGTGTGGACAGATTTGCTTTTCAATGTGCCTCTTGTTTATTTGTGTTATTGAGAACTTGGAGGAATATTGTTTTTGTTCGTGTGAGAAGAGCCTTGTCTCGTTTTCAACATGAAAGCTTTACGGGCAAAGTGGTTTGGCCTGAGTTACATCATTATGTCTACCAACTCAACAAATGGTTAAAATCATTATTCTTTAATAATTAAACATTCTGCAAGCATTGGCCATGGACCAGGAACTTGGGAGTTTTAATAATGTATTGCATAGCAACAAGGCCTGTAACTACCGATTATATATTTAGAAAGCCTAAACAAATTGACCAACAATATATTCTAAAATTCTTATTTTCATATATATTACTTTTGAAAAAGACATTTACATCTGTAAGTCACATAAAATGTCTTGTTCAGTAATAAAACACAACCTAAGTTGTTACTTTAACAACACGAGGTTCAGGCTCTACATATTGCACCTTGTTGGAAAGTTTTAGCTCAGTTTAGCATTTCTTTCTAATTTTAGTAGGATGTGTTAGTTCATGTGCCTCAAGTTCAGTAGCTTGGCAATTTGTGTAGGTGAGTCAGCCAAGGCTTCTCTTTCTGATTCATTACGAAAGATAAAATCATTGTTGCTTGAAATCTGGAAGAAGATTCTCAATGTTATCGCCCACCAGGAGAGTAGACCCTGCTGGGGAACATCTCCCCAACAAAGATTAAAGCAATGGAAAAACTGGACAGTTGATGTTAGCTGATGTGAGACTCCCCCAAGAGCAGTTTTTAAATTAATTCATGGGATGTGGGCGTCGCTAGCTGGGCCAGCATTTATTGCCCATCCCATATTTCCCTTGAGAAGGTGGTGGTGAGCTGCCTTCTTGAACCGCTGCAGTCCATGTGCTGTAGGTACACCCACAGTGCTGTTAGGGAGGGAGTTCCAGGATTTTGACCCATCATACATTTGTCCAATTCTGCCCAGGTCCTCCACACAGTAAGTATTTGTCCTTCTTTTAACGATTTATTATTTTGAGGGCACTGTTCCAAGGAAGTTAAGCTACACCTTTATAAATCCTAGTTTACCTCAATTCTGGGCATCACACTTCAGGAAAGATGTCAAAGAATTGGAGAAGGTACAGGGGAGATTTACTGGGATAATACCAGGGAAGAGGGACTTCAGTTCTGTGAGAGACTGGAGAAGTTATGATTGTTCTCCTTAGAGCAGAGAAGGTTAAGCAGAGATTTAGTAAAATTGTTCAAAATTATGCATGATTATGATGGGGTAAGGAAGGAGAAACGGTTTGCAGTGGCAGGAGGGTCAGTAACCAAAGGGCATAGATTTGAGGTAATGGCAACAGAATAGGGAGAGATGAGAATTTTAATGCAGAGAGTTATAATGGTCAGTAATGTACTTCATAATGGATGGTGGAAGTAGATTCAGTAATAACATTCAAAAGGGAATTGGATGAATACTTGACAAGGCAAGATTTGCCAGGCTACGGGGAAAGGGCTGTGGAGAGTGGAATTAATTGGATAGCTCTTTCAAAGAGCTAGCACAGGCACAATAGGCTGAATGGTCTCCCAATATGCGTAAAATTCTTGATTCTATGTTAGAGTTCAGTTTCATTGCCCCCAACATTACTGTCTTATGTTCATGGTGGAAAACATTTCCAATAGCAGACCAATGTCCTAGAATCTAAATCTCGTGATTGTGAGTGAATCACGTGTGAATTAAAGTTTTGTTTTAGCAGAATTGTGTTGAATAGCTACTCAAAATCTTGTGAGGGGCTCTGAATGGTAGAAACTTCCAGGCTTATAGACTAAAACTGCTAGCTGTATTTATAGACAAGTATACAGAAGGCAAAGAAGTCAGTGAGATACTGAATCAAAACAAATCCATAACAGCACTGAAATTAGGGGAGAAATACCTTTTTGCATAGAAGAGCCTCTGTACGAAGCCTGGTAAGTGATGACTTTTGAATGAAAGTAAGATAGACTTCTCAGATGCAAAGCTGCATTTTGACAATGCAAGCAATAATCATTTGGATTATCTGTTAGAATTAAAGATATTAAAGATTGTGAGTGAATTCCCTACCATTCAATCTGAAGATATTTGAGCTGAGCTCTGCCGATCATTCCATGACATATTGCAAGAATTATTACAAAGTATTTACAGAATGGGAACAGGCCATTTGGCCTGGCTGGTTCATGCTGGTGTTTATTCTCCACATGAGCCTCCTCATCCCTAATTCATCTCACCCTACCAGCATATACTTCTATTCCCTTATCCCTTGTGTCTATCTAGCTTCCCCTAAATGTATCTACGCTACTCAATTTAACCACCCCATGTGTTAAGTGAATGCCACATTCACACCATTCTATAGGCATAGAGTATCGGCTGTGGCTCAGTGGCTAATACTCTCGTCTCCAAGTTAGAATATTGTGCATTCAAGTCCCGCTCCAGAGACTTGAGCACATAATCGAAGCTGACCCTCCAGTGCAGTAATGAGGGACTGCTGCACTGTTGGTTGAGCTGTCTTTCAGATGAGATGTTAAACTGAGGCCCTTCTGCCCTTTATCTAAAGAAGACTATGGGAGTTCCCCCCGATATCTTGCCATTGTTTATGCCTCAACCAACATCATTAAAAATATCTGGTCATTATTGATTTGCTGTCTGTGGGAACTTGCTGTGTGCAAATTGGCTACCACTTTTCCTACATTACAACAATGACTGCACTTAAACACTTCATTGGCTGTAAAGTACTTTGGGATGTCTTGAGGTTGTGATAGTGCTATATAAATGCACGTCTTTCTTTCACCCTTTTCAATCTTGTGAGCAGGTAATGATGTGGGTCTGGAATTGGAGTATCTGCTAATGTCTTCACTATATATATTACAGCGTGTGCCTCAAACAAATCTGCATCCTGACTCATTTTGAAATCAGTTAACTTGGCCTGGTTGCCCAGGCAACCCATCTCCCCTTCGTTTTTAAATCATTGGGTTTTTTTGACTAACAGCAAGAATGACACTGTAATCGTGGGGACATCATGTGAAAGGTTGTACTTCCCAACTGCAAGCCCCAGGCCTTGTCTGCCTGGGAATGGGGTTCAGGCAATTGCACGTGACTGATGGCTTTCCAGCTATCAGAATTACTGGATGGAGAATTTTCTATTAATAAGGGGCAGTTTTCTTTGCAATTGTCACGGTTTTTATGTTCCACAAAGACCAGTTCGTCCTTTTTCCCTTTTTGGGGTAATTTATATATTTTCTTGGCAAAATATTTAGCAAGAATATCCATTGGCCTTTTCCCACTCTGCACCATAACAGTCTCATAGCTTCATTGTAAGTCTGAAGTTATGTTGGCAACATCTGGGAAATCCCAAATAAGTTCTCACAAACTGTTTTTGAGGTTTGATTGAATTTGGAGCAGTTGGATGGTTTCCACACGCTGAAGGAGTTCAGTAGTCACAGGCCTGATCTGGGGCCTCTTATAAGCTTACTCTGGAGCTTTGTAAAGATCCCCTAATTGAATTTAATTGACAAGAATTGCAAGAAAGAAAGAATTGCATTTTTGTAGTGCCTTTCACAACGTCAAGGTGTCCAAACCACTTTACAGCTAGGGAATACTTTCCAAGTGTCGTCACTGTTGTAATGTAGGAAACACTGCAGCCAATTTTTGCACAGCAAGAGCCCACAGACAGAATTGAGATAATGAGCAGCGTAACTAAATGCTGGCCAGGACACTGGGGAGAACTCCCCTGCTCTTCTTTGAAATAGGGTGAAAAGATTTTGACAAAAGTTGCGCTGACGTTTCTGTCTTATGTAAAACTGCTGTCTGTTGGTGAGATCTCACACTGTGAGCAGGTGATAGACATGATGTAAATTCAACAAGTACCAAAGTTCTAACTTTGGGAAGGACACCTCCTGACCATGCTTCTCACTGACGTCATGGAGTATTTGGAAGGGACAGAGCTGTGTTGGTGCATGGCTGGGTTTGATTTGAAATGTGGAACATCCCACTGTGCAGAGTATGGTAAGGACTGTAACCTTTTTTAAACCAGAATGCTTTTGTTGCAATGTAATGTGGTTAGTGAGAATACAGCAATGTGTCGTTAATAAACTGAGCTCCATTTCAAAGTTGCTTGCAGGTTCTTTCTGTCTAATGTATTGTAAGGTTGAGTAGCTTGATGTTTCCATGATCTACTATATTTTAAAATAGCAGAATTATTTGAAATTAAGTTCCAACATCTGAAATTGTGGAGCGTGCTCTGTTGAGGCTGAGATTCTTGTGAGCATCCAGATTAAATGCTTACATTGAAAACCTTGCAATTACAGCTCATGAACGCTTTTGTGGATTTGATAGAGATCAGAGGCACAAGACCTGTGATTGCACATCAAGGTTACTTTTTTGACTGGTTTCTGAGTCAAAATTTCTGAGTGAAAGAGGCAGCAATATTTATCTTTGTGGAAAAAGACAAATTCTATTTTGTCTGATAAACTGGAGGTGGGTGTGTGTGTGTTTTCTTTATTGCCTGCTGTCGGGAGTGAAAACAAGTCTTCACAGATATGGATATGTTCAGAAATACGTTGGAACTTTTCCTTTCAAATATTGAAAGACTCGTCAGCTACAAACAGCTACAAACTTGTACATTTGGCTTTTATTCATCAAGCTGCCCCTCCCCCTGGAAGCTCCACTTTGTAAAGATTGAAATAATGTGTTAACAATAAAAAAAAATGAAATTATCTTCTTTCGTTTTCCTGCAGACTTTTGATGCCAATGACCTTTATCAAGGACAGAACTTCAACAAGATTCTTAGTTCGTTGGTGGCTTTGAACAAAGTAACTGCAGGTAAGGGGACTCCTTCAGAAGGGGCTGGTCTCGGTCAGTGAATCAGACTTGCACTTTGAAGCAGCGCTTGGCAACATTAGATTCACAGCTAACTATATATGAAATTGGTGACCTTTCAACCTCCGTCCTACAGTTATAATAGGTGATGTGAAAATGATTGTTTAATTTTTTTTACCCCGATGGAGTCTTGTTTACGAAGTGCCATCAGATTTCTGATGCGTGCTCCCTATGGGTGAAACTCTGACCTTGATTTTTGTTATATTATCTTTGCAATGTAAATGATCACCAATCCCTTTCATTGTAAATGTTGATGCTGCTACACACCCTTGTGCCTCTGCTGAGAGCATTCATTCATCCAGTTCTCTCCCACCACAGACCCTCAGCCTTTTAGACCCCCATGGTCTGGAATTCCCTTGCTAACCCTTCTGCCCCTACTTTCTTCTCCTCTTTCTGGGGAGTGTGATCATCAATGGTTAAGTCAGAGGGGGAAATGAATATGAGGCAGGATTCAAAGAAAAGGAGAGTTCAGAGGGTGTGTAATGGTGAAGGAGGTTGGAGAGAGAGAGTTTTATCTTTAAAAACAGTGCAAGGGGCTTTTGGTGGGAATCTTTTAGATACACTCCACCACCACGAGCCTTACTTGAGGTTAATTTGTTTTGTACTTGTAGCCTCTTGTGTTAGTCTCACAAGCTGAGCAGCACCTCGTGCATTTAGTGCATCTGTTGAACCTCCTTTGGATGTTTGCAATGTTAAAGGGGCTATATAAATGCCAAGCTGTTGTTAAAGGGATTTAGGCGAGGTAACAATAGAGAGGAACAAAAGCCTGATTGAAATGTTTCTGGTGCTGGTTAAATGATATCATTTATGGGCAACAATGTAAATATTATGGGCTGTATGGTTGATAGATAATCTACAATCCTACTTGGTGACCTTCAGGGTACAAAGAAGCTTTGCAGCAGCTCCCCATAATAAATAATTTGGGTAGAAGGAAACAATTGTATTTTTATAGCCTGCTTTCATAAACTAAGGACATCCTAAAACATCTCACAACCAATGAGGTACTTCTGAAGTAAAGCCACTATGTAATGTAGCAAAAACAGCAGCCAAATTGTGCATAGTATGACCTCATAAACAGCAAAGTGATAATCTGTTATAGTGATATTAATTGAAGGATAAATATTGGCCTTACTCTTCTTTGAATAATGCCATGGGATCTTTCTACACCCACCTGAGTGGGCACACACAACCTTTGTTAACATCTCATTGAAACACGGCTGCATCAATGGTGCAGCACTCCCTCAGTACTGACCCTCTGACAGTGCAGCACTCCCTCAGTACTGGCCCTCCGACAGTGCAGCACTCCCTCAGTACTGGCCCTCCGACAGTGCAGCACTCCCTCAGTACGGACCCTCTGACAGTGCAGCACTCCCTCAGTACTGACCCTCTGATAGTGCAGCACTCCCTCAGTACTGACCCTCTGACAGTGCAGCACTCCCTCAGTACTGACCCTCCGACAGTGCAGCACTCCCTCAGTACTGACCCTCCGACAGTGCAGCACTCCCTCAGTACTGACCCTCCGACAATGCAGCACTCCCTCAGTACTGACCCTCTGACTGTGCAGCATTCCCTCAGTCCTGACCCTCTGACTGTGCAGCATTCCCTCGGTACTGACCCTCCGACTGTGCAGCATTCCCTCGGTACTGACCCTCCGACTGTGCAGCATTCCCTCGGTACTGACCCTCCGACTGTGCAGCATTCCCTCGGTACTGACCCTCCGACTGTGCAGCATTCCCTCGGTACTGACCCTCCGACTGTGCAGCATTCCCTCGGTACTGACCCTCCGACTGTGCAGCATTCCCTCGGTACTGACCCTCCGACTGTGCAGCATTCCCTCGGTACTGACCCTCCGACTGTGCAGCATTCCCTCGGTACTGACCCTCCGACTGTGCAGCATTCCCTCGGTACTGACCCTCCGACTGTGCAGCATTCCCTCGGTACTGACCCTCCGACTGTGCAGCATTCCCTCGGTACTGACCCTCCGACTGTGCAGCATTCCCTCGGTACTGACCCTCCGACTGTGCAGCATTCCCTCGGTACTGACCCTCCGACTGTGCAGCATTCCCTCGGTACTGACCCTCCGACTGTGCAGCATTCCCTCGGTACTGACCCTCCGACTGTGCAGCATTCCCTCGGTACTGACCCTCCGACTGTGCAGCATTCCCTCGGTACTGACCCTCCGACTGTGCAGCATTCCCTCGGTACTGACCCTCCGACTGTGCAGCATTCCCTCGGTACTGACCCTCCGACTGTGCAGCACTCCCTCGGTACTGACCCTCCGACAGTGCAGCACTCCCTCGGTACTGACCCTCCGACAGTGCAGCACTCCCTCAGTACTGACCCTCTGACTGTGCAGCATTCCCTCAGTCCTGACCCTCTGACTGTGCAGCATTCCCTCGGTACTGACCCTCCGACTGTGCAGCATTCCCTCGGTACTGACCCTCCGACTGTGCAGCATTCCCTCGGTACTGACCCTCCGACTGTGCAGCATTCCCTCGGTACTGACCCTCCGACTGTGCAGCATTCCCTCGGTACTGACCCTCCGACTGTGCAGCATTCCCTCGGTACTGACCCTCCGACTGTGCAGCATTCCCTCGGTACTGACCCTCCGACTGTGCAGCATTCCCTCGGTACTGACCCTCCGACTGTGCAGCATTCCCTCGGTACTGACCCTCCGACTGTGCAGCATTCCCTCGGTACTGACCCTCCGACTGTGCAGCATTCCCTCGGTACTGACCCTCCGACTGTGCAGCATTCCCTCGGTACTGACCCTCCGACTGTGCAGCATTCCCTCGGTACTGACCCTCCGACTGTGCAGCATTCCCTCGGTACTGACCCTCCGACTGTGCAGCATTCCCTCGGTACTGACCCTCCGACTGTGCAGCATTCCCTCGGTACTGACCCTCCGACTGTGCAGCATTCCCTCGGTACTGACCCTCCGACTGTGCAGCATTCCCTCGGTACTGACCCTCCGACTGTGCAGCATTCCCTCGGTACTGACCCTCCGACTGTGCAGCATTCCCTCGGTACTGACCCTCCGACTGTGCAGCATTCCCTCGGTACTGACCCTCCGACTGTGCAGCATTCCCTCGGTACTGACCCTCCGACTGTGCAGCATTCCCTCGGTACTGACCCTCCGACTGTGCAGCATTCCCTCGGTACTGACCCTCCGACTGTGCAGCATTCCCTCGGTACTGACCCTCCGACTGTGCAGCATTCCCTCGGTACTGACCCTCCGACTGTGCAGCATTCCCTCGGTACTGACCCTCCGACTGTGCAGCATTCCCTCGGTACTGACCCTCCGACTGTGCAGCATTCCCTCGGTACTGACCCTCCGACTGTGCAGCATTCCCTCGGTACTGACCCTCCGACTGTGCAGCATTCCCTCGGTACTGACCCTCCGACTGTGCAGCATTCCCTCGGTACTGACCCTCCGACTGTGCAGCATTCCCTCGGTACTGACCCTCCGACTGTGCAGCATTCCCTCGGTACTGACCCTCCGACTGTGCAGCATTCCCTCGGTACTGACCCTCCGACTGTGCAGCATTCCCTCGGTACTGACCCTCCGACAGTGTGGCACTCACTTGGTACTGCACTATTATCAGCCTGGATTATTAGCTGAAATCTCTAGACTGGAACTTGATTCAAACAATTACTGTTGGAAAGACTGTTTCAAAGATGTAGGGGCTTGCACATTCTAGAGTTCAAGATCACTGATAGTCATTCTATGTCTGGTCATGCTACGGTTCACCTAGGAATACTGACCATTGATGGTGGGATCCAAGGGAACGGAAGTAATGCTGCAGTTTTCTGGAGCACTACTTAGGCTGCATCTGGAGTAACTGTGTTCAAGTCTGGGCACCACATCTCAGAAAGGATATAGTGTCCATAATGTGGATACAGCGCAGATTAACCAGAGTAATATTGGGGATGACTAGTTTAAATTATATGGACAGATTTTATAGACTAGGTTTGTTTTCCCTTGAGTTGAAGATTGAGGGGTGATCCAATTGAGGTATCTAAGATGGTTAAAGGATATGATAGGCCAATAGAGAGAACCTGTTTCCTGTGATGGGGGGAGTCCAGAACAAGGGGACAGACTCTTAAAATTGGAGCCAGGCCATTCGGGGTGATGTCAGGAAGCACTTCTTCACACAAGGGGGAGCGGAAACCCGGAACTCTCTTCCCCAAAAAGCTGTTGAGGCTGGGGGAGGAGGGGGGTGAGGTTGGAGTGGATCAAGTGAAAATCTCAATATTGAGGTTGATAGATATTTGTTAAACTAGTGTATGAAGGGTCAACGTCCACAGCAGGTCAATGAAGTTAAGATTCGGATCTACCATTATTTAATTGCTTGATGGAACAGGCTGAAAGGGCCGAATGGCCTCCTCCTGTTCTTAGATTCATTAAGGAGTAATTTGCAACAGAAAGGTTATGAAAGAGTCAAGTGTATGATCGTTGCTCGTGTGCTGTGAAGCTCATCTTCAGGAGCTCATTACCGGGGAATAGTTGGTGTGTTCTCTACCACAATCTGTTTAAGTTTTCTGAAGAACATTCATGTTGGAGCAGGCCCTCCACTGCCAACACAATTGGGCAGACTAACCCTTATTGCATTGGCACATATTGCATCAGCAAGAATGGAGAAGAATAATGTAAAGGGAAAGATTGAGGACAAGCTGTGTACCCAGCAATGTACCAGGTGCTCATTTTCCTGTTTTAGCTGCCAGTAAAAAACTGATACACTTTGGGTTGGATTTATCTCCCTGGATTGCTTCCAGGTCTGGATCAGTGAAGGGGGATGGTGTCATGCAGTGGATTAGTTGATAGATTTGTAATCTGGCGAAAACGGTGTTTGAATCTGCAGCCACTGATGATTTCATTAAGAACCTAGTTGAAGCAGTTTCATGTAGGGCCTGACTCCCTCTCCCCTGGATTTAAGGGTTCTGTTCGCCTGCACTTTAAAACAGCCCACAAACATCTTCAGTCTTTGCCTTGACAAAGTCATTGGTCTGACAAGAGTGAAGTCCCAAGCCTTGCTCATGTGAGACAGGAAGCTTCTAAATGGGGATCAGTCGACTGTGCTATATTGAGGGAGCACGCTAAGACACTGGCAGTGGGTATAGGGAGTTATATCCTATGTCTAGTCTATCTTATACTTATTGTTGAGGTCTGAGAGATCAACTATGAAGAGATAGATTTTGCGAACGTGCAGGTGGTAGGGTTGCCAACCCTGGCTGGGGATAATACTGAAGGTTTCAACGCATGGTCCTGTCCATTCTAACGGGAGAACTATGTTCCCATGCCAACTGAATAGCAAACTGACTTGACTGCTAATGAAGCAGTCTTTTATTTCTCAACTTCAACGTTTTTCTAGCAAATAAGCAAGTGGTGAAGGAACATGATTTTTTTTTTAAAGCTGCCGTGTTGTTTCTCCTGGCTTCCTCCAAGCAATGTACTCGTGACTCCAGGTCCAACTAGCAAATGGAATGGGCAGGCTCTGTGTTTGGAGCAAGTATTAGAAAAATGGAAACAGGTAGAGACTGTTCAGACCCTCTAACCTGTTCAATTAGATCGTGACTGATGTATCTTAACTGCAAGAATTTGGTCCTTGAAATAATTAAATTTCATAAGGTGCTCACAGGAATATAAACAAACAAAATGTTGACACCAATCCGCACAAGGTGTTATTAGAACAGGTAATCAGAAACTTGGTTAAAGAAGTAGGTTTTCAGAACAACTTAAAGGAGGGGAGAGAGGTAGAGAATTAGAGAGCTTTAGAGAGGGAATTGGAGAGTTTGGGGTCTAGGCAGCTGAAGGCACGGCCACCAATAGTGAAGTGATTACCACTGGGGATAAGCCGCAGGCCCATTCCCCGTAACACCCTTACGTAACAAAAATCTATTGATCTATGTTTAGAAATTTTCAGTTGATGCCCCAGCTAGCTTCAACAGTGTTTTGGAAGGAGAGTTCCAGGTTTCAATAACCTTTTATATCTTGCCTCTGATAATAGGTGCAAAATTCCCTATGAGGCATCTGAGCATTGAACAAATCAAAGTCTGAGCCTTTCTCTGGCCTCTATGCATCTTCAGTTGAGTCTGTGTGCAGTTTTTTCCGTATAGGAATTTGAAGTAATCACACTGTGCTGCCATTCACTCAGGATTGATTTGTAACAGAATTATTTTATCCTTATACAATCAAGAAGCAGTTTTCCATTTTACAGTTTGTGCTTTATAATCGAATAGTTTGGCACAGGAGGAGGCCATTCGACCCATCGTGTCTATGCCAGCTCTTTGAAAGAACTATCCAACTAGTTCCACTCTCCCTGCTCTTTCCCCATAGCCCTGCAAATTATTCCTTTTTAAGAGTTTGTTCAGTTCTCTTTGAGGTTTACTTCCAGTGCCCTTTCAGATAATTCATTCCAGTAATAGTTTATTAAACCATCCTTCTGGATATTCAAAGTACCTGAAGGGAAAATTGGTTCTGATTCTGATGACTTATGACAGTGAAACAATATTTTTTCCTCTCAGTTTCCTGATGTTTAATGGTGAGTTCAATGAGCATGTTAAGTCGCTCACTAAACATCTGGGTGGGGTGATAATGATTTTGCCTTGGTTCTTTGACATATGCTTTCAGCTAATGAGGCTCCATCTAAATTTGCAGTTTATTCACTCCAGTATTCATCATTAAAGATCTAATACCAACATTATTAGGAACATAAGAAGAGCAGGAGGCCATTCAGCCCCTTAAGCCTGTTCCGTCATTCAGCTGGGTCATGGCTGATCAATGTCTTAACCTTAGATACCCATCTTGGATCCTGAACCCTTAATCCCCTTTACCGGACAAAAACCTATCAGTCTCAGTTGAGAAAGTTTTCATTTCACCGCCAGCCTCAACAGCTTTTTGTGGGGGAGAGAGTTCCAGGTTTCCACTCCCCTTTGTGTGAAGAAGTGCTTCCTGACATCACCCCTGAACGACCTGGCTCCAATTTTACGGTTCTGCCCCCTTGTCCTGGATTCCATTGCCTGCCCCAGAGGAATCAAATCCTTTTAATAGTTAGATATTAAACTGACTCGCCCTCCATGGCATTATTCAGAATCAATCAGGAGGGTTTTTTTGTATTAAGACCTGAGTGTTCTGCCACGTAAGGTGCAATGTAGTAATAATAACTGACCACCGAGGATAAAATACATAGGATTATAAAAATGACCAAGCTCTTCCTAATCTGTAAGTCCTTGTTGGACTGGAGTGGGAATGATTATGTTCTGTCCTGGACTTGGACTAGTGGCCCAGGGGTGATGAGTTCAAAACCCTCCTGTGGAGCCCTGATTTGGTGTTTTTTGGGCTGGCACAAGAAAAGTTATACTGAAAGCTGCCAAATTGTCATAAAATGCCAACTAATTCTCTCCTGTCCTTCGGGAAAGGGAGCCTGATGTCCATACCCAGTTTGGGCCACATGAAATTGCAGTCCCACACTGCACATTCACAGGTGGGCGATATGAGATGGACGATAACATTCTGCCTCTCCAGTATCAGCCACATCCTCAGGACAAAACTTTAAAAAGTTCTCTGGGAAGTGGACACATTAACTAGACACCAGAGCAGATTAATGTAATTCCACTGAACCCTGGGGTCTCTGCCACTCTTTTCTCCTGCATATCAAAGCTTTACATGTTTGTACGTATCAGGATAAAGGGGGTTGTGTGGGTGACTGGACAGTTATGCTGTGTTGGCTTATTCAGAGTGCTGTGTAATTTAAGGCCAGGGAATGTTGCTGTCCAGTAATGCTCAGTATTGTGTTGGAGTTTGCCACCCGTTGATGCTTGCAGAGTGGGGACAAGTCCCCCCGGGCCTTTTGCACATGGAAGTCTGGCTGATGGAGGAGATCCCCAAGCTATTTAGTTTTTGATGCTAAGGCCTTGGGAAGAAGTAGCTGTAGTGCTGGGGGTGAGCTATGTTATGGCTCCTGAGTGAGAGTGTGAAAAGTGCAGAATTGTTGAGCTTCGAATGGCGTATGTAGAAAAGGAGAAAATGTGACAGCACTGGAAGACCAGGTGACGGTGGAGTGTCTGTGTCAGGTGGCTGTGGGAGTTCAGGGAGGGAGGGGACAAGGTAAGGGAGAAAGACAAGAGAGATATGTAAATGAAGCCATTGCAGGGCACAGTCAGTCACCAGCTACGGTGTCAAGGATCAATGTTGGATTGTATCCAGAGTGACATTTGGCTTGAAGTCAGATGAGAAATTGTGATGCCCAGTTGGTAGATGTACATCTTCAGCAGGTGTCTGATGGATGTATATTTACAAAGGCTTCTTCACCTCATTTTTCTCCCTCACTTTTGCTAGCGGGACAAACTATTTCGCTCCTTTGTCTTTGGTCTTATAGAATCATTGAATCATACACTATTCGGCCCATCATTCCTGTGCCAGCTCTTTGAAAGAGCCAGCCAAGTTACCATCTCTCCCCACAACTCCCCAACCCCGACTCTTTCTCCATAGCCCTGTAATTTTTTTTTTCCTTTTTCAGGTATTTGTCCAATTCCCCTTTGAAAGTTATTATTGATTCTGCTTTCACCACCTTTCAGGTAGGACATTCCAGATCACAACAAGTTGCTCCATATTTAGAGTCAGTCCTTAGATAGGAACATGTGTAGGCCATTCAGCCCCTTGAGCCTGTTCCACCATTGTGTTTGCTCAGAGCTGATCAGTACTGCAACTCCAGCACCAAGCTCATGGTCTACCGGCCTGCAGTGCTGCCTGCCCTCCTGTCTGCATCAGAGACATGGACAAGGTGTAACAGACACCTTAAATCCCTGGAGAAATATCACCAGCGACGCCTGTGCAAAATCCTGCAGCTTCATTGGCAGGATAGGTGCTCCAATATCAATGGCCCCTCTCAGGCCAGCATCCCCAGGGTCGAGGTACTGATTATGGTTAATCAGCTATGTTGCCTGACACAAGACTCCCAAAACAAGCTCTCTACTCCGGGATAAAAGCAAAAAAAACTGCGGATGCTGGAGATCCAAAACAACAACAGAATTACCTGGAAAAACTCAGCAGGTCTGGCAGCATCGATGCTGCCAGACCTGCTGAGTTTTTCCAGGTAATTCTGTTGTTGTTTTCTCTACTCCGGGCTTTGTCATGGCAGACGGTTACCGGGAGGGCAGAGAAAATGTTTCGGGGATGTCCTCAAAGCCTCCCTGGAAAAAAAAATGCAACCTCCTCAGCAATTTGTGAGACTCTCTTGCTCGAGAGCGTCCAAACTGGAGAAGAAGCATCCACGCTGGCGCCAACCATTTCAAGCAGAACCAGGCGGGGGCTGAGCAGACTAAACCCCACCCACCCACCTCATCAAACACTACCTGTCCCACCTGTGGCAGGGTGTGCGGCTCCAGCATTGGACTTTTTAGTCACCCTCGGTCCCGAGGGACTGCCTAAAAATAAGAGGAGTAGCGCTACGCCACTTACCTACCTTTGGTTCTGATCGCTACCATTAACCAACAAACATCTATCGATCTCCGCCTCGGGTATAAAAACCCACTGGTTCACTAATGCCCTTTAAGGAAGGAAAGCTGTCATCTTTACCCAGTCTGAATTCACAGATGACTCCAATCCCACACCATCGTGACTGTGTTTAAAATGCTTAGTGATGCCGCACCACCTTCACCAGCACCTCAGGGAAACTCTCACACTGCATTGTGAATGATACATGCAGCGTCCCCGGAACAAAATAAAAATATAATTGGACATGTTGCCAGTGTGGTGCTTAATGGGTTTGCATTGCAGGTGGGTAATGAATTGCTGAAACTCTGAGCGAAGTCAGGATTTCCTGGCCTTGTCTCTATCAATATGTGATCCTCTTTGTGCACCTGGGCAGCAGACTCAGTGTTTCTCATTACTCAGTGCATAATAAAGATTGATTACCTAGTGTGAGATAAATCCTGAGATAGAATGTGATTAAAAATCGGGACATAAATACAAGTAGTGAAATGCTTTTGAGCTAACATAAAGTGGATCCTTGGTCCTTTTTTCAATAATTGGGTTAATCAATAGTGAACAGCAGTCACAGCCCGCTTGGTTGCAGTGACCAGCTCTCTTGCCTTGCTCAGAGCAGCAGAACCTGAGGATATAATCCTGCACTCGAAGGAGTCCATTCAAAACTAATCTGTAGAAACATCGTTTCAGTGAGTGAGTGAATCTGTGGGACAGATGCCCTCAGGAGACAGTGGAAGCAGTTACTGTTGATTAATTCAAATGCAAATTTGAGAGATTTCACCCGGAAAATAATAGTTTGGACTTTAGTATCTGAGTGTTTGAGATGTGATGTGTGATGAGTGGAGTGAGCTTGAGAGGAGCAGGTGACTTTAGACCTATGGTTCCCAAAGCTCTCTTCCCTCTGAGGGTTTTCCTGAATCAGATGGACCTTTGTCTTGCTGTTTCACTTTACAAATCTGCAGGAATTGGATTGTGGTATGAGGCATTCTTGGAAAACATAGGATGCACCTCTGCTTGTGACATTGCTGGGTTTATGGAGCTCCCAGAATAACCAATCAATAACACATCTGAACCACAGTGAATTTGTCTCACTGATCTCTGATCTACATTCCAACTAAGAGGGCTGCACACTGAGTTTGGTAATTTTGGGGCTGATTATAATTAAGTGAAGAAGAGGCAGGAAATACAATGAAAGGAATTGTAACTACAGTACTACAGGCATTCTCCTTTTAATTAGAATATTTAATGTTCATTGTGAGTCACCCCCAGATGATTTATATAAAATACTTAGTGGGTAATAATACTTGGCTGTCAATAAGTTAACTGTTAATTCTTCATTAGAAAACTTATCAAACAAAGCTGCATTCGTGTGATGTGCACCCTTTGAGTATGATGGAAACCCTATTCTCCCTCACATGGGGGTAAAAGGTCTCATGATGCTACTCAAAGAAGGAACAGTTTCCTCCTTGATGCTTATCCCGCAAGCGACAGGTCTCAATATTGATTAATGGGTGTTTAGGGATCGGGATCAAGGCAGGTAGGTGGAGTTAAGATATAAATCAGTGATGACCTAACTGAATGGCGAAGAGTCTCAAGGGGCTGAATGGCCTCCTCCTCCTGTTCCTATTACATGGACTGTGTTTGACTCAATTCACAGGTGGTCTTTTGTTATTTGGTAAATGAAAACATCCAGAAGCATTTTCTGTTGGGCTGGTTTTAGGTTGGAATTGGAAAAATGCATGTGAGTGAGTTGCATATTGGTTTTGACATGTATGGGTGGGAGGGGATTGGCAGAAAGAATGAGGGATCACCAAGTAGGTAGATTATTGGCTAATAAGGCTTCCTTCCCCTCCCCCTCCCGCACCCCCTGCACCCTTTCAGGTACTGACTGACTTTCAGGTTTGTGTCCGGCTCCTTTGAATTTCAGATGACTGAATTTTGTCTGACTATCTATCCCCATGGTAACCTGAGCTTAAAACAGCCAGCTGAATGTTTGTAAGAAATCCAGCATCACACATTTTGTTTCACTGACAAAATCAGCAAAATTAAAATCAGTGGCTGAGGGCCAGCTGTTCAAGCTGGTTCCTGCAGTGACGGTGGGGGAAGGGACATTAGATTCATACCAGGCACTCAATATAATCTCACTGGCTGCTGGCAGTTTGTTCTGTGCAGAAGTGTAGGTGTAATATGTGCAGGTTTATTTAGGAGATTAGTAAATACTGATCATTAGCATAGTAAAACATCCTAAAGGCAGTTCACAGGAGTTTTATCACACCAAATTTGACAACAAGCCACATGAGAGATGAAGGCAGATGACCGAAACCTTGGCCAGAGAGGTAGATTTTAAGGAGATAAAAGCAAAGTACTGCGGATGCTGGAAGTCTGAAACAAAAACAAAAATTACTGGAAAAACTCAGCAGGTCTGACAGCATCTGTGGCGAGAAAGACAGAGTTAATGTTTTGCTTCCGTATGACTCTTCATCAGAACTCAGGTTTTAAGGAGTCTCTGAAAGGGGGAGAGGGAGGTGCACATGTTTAGGGAGGGAATTCAGAGTTTAGAGTCCAGGCATTGAAGACATGGTCGTCAATGGTGAAGCGATGGAAATCGGGAATGGTGAAGGAGCGCAGAGATCTCGGATGGTTGTAAGGCTGGAGCAGGTTATAGAGAACCGAGAGGAGTGAGTTAGGTCATGGAGGGATTTAAATGCAAGGCAGACCGGGAGTCAATGTATATCAGCGAATCAGGGATGGTGGATGAAGAGGACTTAACAATTAGAACATGGGCAACAGGGATTTGGATGTGCTCTAGTTTATTTAGGGTTAAATGTGGGAGACCGGTCAGGAGTACTTTAGATGGATCACAAGCTTGGATGTGGGTTTTAGCAGCAGGTGAGCTGAGGCAGGAGTGGAGAGGGTGCATTACAAAATATTTACAGAAGCAGGGTCCTCAGCATAACTAGTTTATAGTAGGCCTAGGCAATGGAGATAAGGTGGGATTGGAGGAAGCCCAAAAAGATAACAGCTCAAGCATGACTCTGAATGTAATCCTTATGATATACAAAAACCAGGAGTTACACAGAGTGCAGTGTACAAAGCCCTGCTCTGACCTAAGCTGCAGCTGTAGCCAACATCCTTGCAGTTCCATATGGTTGGCAAAATAGCTGAAGTAAATAAGCACGTTGGCAGTCATGGTAGCTTAGGAAATGGCTGAAGGATGTGAGTGTGGGATTCTGGCTTTGTGATTCCCTGCTGCTCAATACCTCAATTTATTCTGCAGTATGTATGTCCCTGTGTTTGGGGTCCCCTGTGAAGGCATGAATCATTCGCCATCTCCATCAATTACTTCAAAGAACCTAACCCATCCTACACCAACTCAACACCGCTGACCCCCACAACCCCTCACCGACCGACAACCTCGATCCCAATCCATCTCCACCCCAATCCAACTAAACCCTACCCTACCCCGCCCCCCCCCAGCCCCACCCCCACACCAACTTAACACACTCTTCCAAACCCAAATGCCCCCACAGCAAACCCAACCCAAGCTACAATATTCCCTTATTCACCAGATAGACTGGCTCATTTTCTTTTCTCTAATGTGGTCAGAGGTAGCTGGGAGGTTTTTAAAAATTGATTCCATGGGGTTTGGACAATTCTGGGAATACCTCGTTTATTAACTGTCCTGACAAGGTTACTGTGAGTAGACTTAAACTGATGTAGTCACTGGGCTATTGGTGTTAAGTAGCAAATTCCAGGATCCTGAACCAGCAATGATGATGCTGGAACGACAATATATGTCCCAATGGGAGGAAACCTTGGAGGTGATGGTGTTCCCTGTCGTTGCTTCTCTTGTCCTTTTGGTGGTGGATTTTGCAGGGGAGGAGAGGCACAATGTAATCTTGCTGCAGTTTTAGACTGTATGTGCTGCAGCCATGGTGCGCTGATAGAGAGGGGACAGATACTGAGTCCAGTATCTATATAGTGACGTTACATTACTTTAAGTAATAATTTCATAAGTGAGCGTCAGTAACCTTTAAACTAAACCTTCTGTTGAAGGAAGGGTCAGATCCAAATATATATCTGTCTTTTTTCGCCTCGTGTTGCAAAGCTTGGGGTGAAATATTCACTGGGTTCACGAATGAAACTGTAGAAATAAAAAGAACACAGACTAAGTTATATTCTGAATGATTATCCAGTTGCTTTTGTACTGAACAGCTAATTAAATGGTTGTGTTCTGCAGATATCGGCGTTGGAAGTGATTCAATATGTGCCCGCCACCAATCCCATCATATCAAGTCAGTTGATTCTCTGACAGGATCACATTTATCACTTGGAAGAACTTCAAAAAACTTCCCTGGAAAATATCGAAGTTTGGTGAGTGGGTGTTGAACCTGAGGAGGGAATTTCAAAGTAATGAAATAATTGCAGAGAAAAGTAGGGTGAGAGAAATCTCGCAAATTGATTCTCTCAATGGGTGGATGGTTGGGAACAGATTGCATCCATATTGCCAGGCCCTTCTCCTAGTGGGTAAAGCTCTGTGGTGGGAGCCCTGCTTCCTAAAGTGCCCTCCATAGGCCCCACACCTCACCCTACAGTTTCTCAGCTGAGAATTCTACTGAATAGACTTTCCACAGATGCCCTACTAACCACTGTATTTTTCTAACAAAACAGGAAATTGTTAGAAAGGTGTGATGCTTAACCATTCTTGGGGCTGTACGACCTTTATATTTCTTTTCTTCTTAATTACTTACCCAGTATCTTTGGCTGTTACATTTAATAAGACAGCTTCAACTTGATCTTCAGAATGACATTTTGATGTGCCTGAGCTGAAAAACTCCCTGCTATTCTCCCAGGGTGGCTCTGATACCTGGTCTCTCATCCCTGGTACAATTCTAGTAAATCCCCTCTGCACCCTCCCTAAGGCCTAACACCTTTGTGCAGTGTGGTCCCCAGAATTGGACACTCCATCCAGCTGAGGTCTAATCAGTGATTTATATAGCAGCACTTCCTATTGCAACTACTCTGATCAAGGAATGGATGCTGATTTGATGAAATATTTCTCTCTCTCTCTCTCTCTCTTTAAGGACATGACTGATAACAGTAATCATCACATGTTGGTGAAAGCAAAATTCAACTTTTATCAGACCAATGAGGATGAGCTCTGCTTTACCAAGGGCGATGTTATCCATGTGACCAGAATTGAGGAAGGGGGATGGTGGGAGGGGACACTAAACGGCAAAACTGGATGGTTCCCCAGCAATTATGTGCGAGAAATAAAACCTAATGGTAAGTTGTCAAATTGAATGATAAGTGGATCAGAAATGTTCGAATACCTCAGAAAGCAACAGAATATTTTTTTTGCGTAGTAGTTTCCAACCAAGTTGGGAGGGCGATTTTCAGAAACCCCCTGCAGGCTCGAGTTTGCAGTTCAGATGTTACAAGGAAATGTTTACATAAGCAGTTCCAATGTTACATATTGACCTAAGAAAGTATGCATGAATGGTGAAAGCAGGAAGTGTGTGCACAGACGAGATTTTTTGAAGTTGTTGTACAACTAAGTAGTTGTCCATTTAATTAAAAAAAACACAAACTAATGATGGTGGGTTGCAAAAGGAACATCCCCCATTGCCTCTTTCCCTGAGAAATGGTAGTGAATCTTATTAAACCGTTGGCTTGATGCAACTGAGTGGACTTCTAGTCCACTTTAGAGAAAACTTAATAATAATTGATGTGGGGTGGGAGCCATTACTAGGCCCAGATGGCAGGTTTCCTTCCCTGAAGGACATTTGTGAATCTGTTAGGTTTTTAGAATAATCAAAAAACAGCTTCATGGTCACTTTAACTGAGACCAGCTTTTTATTAGTAGTTTTTTGTGCCGAGTGGCTGCTGAACTTTCTGTGGTGCTATCATTTGGGTGAACTGCTCAGGTGGACATAAAAGATCCCATGGCATGATTTGAGGAAGAGCAGGGGAAGTCTCCTGGGTAAATAAAGACAGAAATGCTGGGAAAACACAGCAGGTCTGGCAGCATCCGTGGAGAGAGAAACGGTTAACATTTTGAGTCCGTATAACTTCTTCAGAGCTAAAGGGAAGTCTCCTGGGTACCCTGGATCTGTATTTATCCCTCAGCCAACATCACTGAAACAGATTATCTGGCCTTTTCCACATTGCTGTTTGTGGGAGGTTGCTGTGTGCAAATTGGCTGCTGCACTTCCTGGAATACAACAATGACTGTACTTGACTGTAGGGACTCGAAATCAAGTTCTGTCGAAGGGTCATGAAGACTCGAAACGTCAACTCTTTTCTTCTCCGCCGATGCTGCCAGACCTGCTGAGTTTTTCCAGGTAATTCTGTTTTTGTTTTGGATTTCCAGCATCCGCAGTTCTCTTTGTTTTTATGACTGTACTTTATTGGCTGTAGAAACTTTGGGACTTCCTGAGGTCATGAATGGTCCTCTAGAAATGCAAATTCTTTCTCTATTTTAATAACACTGTCCTGTTTGTGTGCACCATCACAAGGATCTGTGGCTCAGTTTTGGGGGATTAAGTTATTAGCACAATTTGCTTCACTTTGACCTCTTTCTACCTTATCAACACCTTTAATCATTTTAACCAGCCCAATTCGATCTCCCCTTAATCTTCTCTACTTAATGGAACACAAGCCTAATCCATGCAACCTGTTGTCATGATTTAGCCTTTCTCAGTTCAGTATCGTTCTGATGAATCTGTGCTGTATACCCTCCAACACCAGTATCTCCTTCCTGAGGTACAGGTGCCCAGAATGGAACGCAATGACTCCACATGGGGTCTGACCAGAGTTTCATCTAATTAGCATAACTTCCACCCCTTTGTATTCCAACCCCATTGAGATAAATGCTGACAATCTGTGAGCCTTTTTAATTATTTTTTTGTTCCTGTCTACTAGTTTTTAATGATTGGCAATTCTCTCTGCTCATCCACAGTTCCTCACCCCTCTTCATATGGAAAATGCACTGAGCTATCTTTCTCAGGTCCAAAGTGGATGACCTCACACTTTCCCACATTAAACTGCAGCTGTCAAAGTTTTTTGCATTCGCCTAATCTGTCAGTCTCAGTTGAAGGATAGCACCTCTGACAGTGCAGCAGTCCTGCAGCCCAACTGAGCTTTGCAACTCATAACTTGATGTACTGGAACTTATGTTAAAGTTGCAGTTTACAAAGAGACGTAGGTGGACATTTTCAAATAATAAGCCTAAGTCTACCCTGGAACTCCCTCCCTAACAGCACTGTGGGTGTTCCTACAGCACATGGTCTGCAGTGGATCAAGAAGGCAGCTCACCACCACCTTCTCAAGGGTAATTAGAGAGGGTCAGTGAATGCTGGTGATGTCCAGACAAAAAAGCCCTGTCATGAATATTAATTGTGAGGCGGCTACATGGAGTAATCCCTGTAGATCCATAAAGCAGTGCAGCCTGGCCTGGACAGGGCAGTTGTCAGTGATGACCCTGTGAGCAGGTCTGGTCTTGTGGCTGAGACTCCCACTTCCCTAGGTTCATGGATCTGGTGGCATGTACTTTGATGAAACCACTAGATTTTCACCATAAAGATGATGTCAGCACCGAATCAGCTGCACTTCAACAGCCTTTACTTTGAAACTCTTTGGAACCAGGTCTGAGAGCATGAAGCAAGGAAGTGCTGTCTAGTTTGTCCACACAGGCTGCAATAAGCCAGGCAAACATGATGTTGAGTTATATTGCCAAATTACCCAGTTCCGTTCATGTGAGATGACACTGTGAGAGGCATCATGTCCTTGGATCACAGCTAGACTGCTGGCTACACTTATGCTCACTAGCTTGTCGATAGAGACATTGCAGAGGAGAGTGGCTAGGCTGGTTGCTGGTGATATAGAATGAGCAAGAACTTGATGAGTTGGGGCTCTGCTTTCTTGGTTATGAGCCCTTTGGCACTTCAAGTGGTACAGTTGACCTGAGAGAGTTTGTAGGTTTTGATGCAGGACAGTTGGTACATCTCTGGATGAGCAATATAATGGTGCTATGATTTTTTTTTTTATTACATTTGTTCTTGAGTATCACTGGCAAGACCAGCATTTATTGCCCATCTCTAATTGCCCTTGAAACTGAGTAGCTTACTGGGCCATTTCCAAGGGCAGTTCAGAGTTAACCACATTTGCCCTGTTTGGTAAGGAAAATGTGAGGAGCAAGAGTATCTCTTGTCAACCCCACTCCCCTCTCATTGTTCTCCTTCCCTTTTAACCTTTTTGGGAGCTTGCTGTGTTTTTTATCTCCGGTTAATTGATGACCTTGAGCTGGCCAGGTTTCAGATTCTGATTTTATGTTGTGGGTTGAACGTTTTGTGCTGATGTTCATTAATTAAAAGCTTGGCAACTGATTCATTCTACAGAGAAGCCGGTCTCGCCAAAGTCAGCAACTTTGAAAAGTTCTCCAAAAGGATTCGAAACTCCTCCAATTAGCAAAAGCTATTATAATGTGGTAAGTAACACATCCTGTTTGTGTTGAGTGGGATTTGGTGCTAAAATCTGGTACTTTGGTGGCATTTTGAAGCCCCTGTGTATTTTGCCCCGGTGTATATTTGTTTCTATGGGAAGAGAGAGCAGTGTGATAGTAGAATCTGTGAAATAAACCTCTCTGCAATGACATTGCTGATGAAAGTTACTTAATGTCCTTTGTCGTAAGCTTTGATTGAAAAAGATCTCTAGCAAAATGTGTCGGTTACTTAACAGGCAAGAACTTTGCTAATGAGTTTGTGCAAAATGTGCATAGGAACATAGTTTATGGAAAAAAATGCTTTTTTTGAGGGCAACGTATGATGGAAGCAAAGTTTAAGCTCACAGATCTGCAAATACTTCTCATGTGAAGTGTTATATCCATCAAAAACATAGTGTGAATTTAAAATGGGCTTCAGTCAGATGTCTTTTTAGGAGTTTCTTTGACAATGGTGTGTGATAAATATCATCAACGTTAACTTGTTTTCTGCAGCATCTTTAAGGTAGTAAAACATCCCAAGATACTTCGCAAGAGTGTTAGGAAACGAGGTTTGATACTGGGACATCTAAGAAGATATTAGGACAGGTGACCAAAGGAGGTCAAAGAGGTAGATTTGAAGAAGCATCTTAAAGGAGGATGCCGAGGTAGAGACGGGAGGGGAAGCTTAAGGAGGAAATTCCGGCGTTTAGCGCCCAGGCACCTGGAAGCAATGGTGGAGCGATGGAAGTCAGGAGTGACCTGGATGGCAGAATTGAAAGAGCGCAGATATCTCAAAGGATTGGTGAAGGTTATTAGTTTCAACGAAACATGTTCTGCTTTTGTTGCTGCAACTTTATTTAGGAATTAAACTGACCAGGTTTACTTGGATATTTCCTTGGGTTTGTGAAATAATGATGTATGCAAGTTTGTAACGGTGGAGGGGATTGGAACTGCCCTGGTTGCTGTTCACATTGTGTCCATTTTAATGATAGGAACAATTAGCATTCAGATTACCCAACTGCTGTGAAAAGAGTAGGTTCTACACAGGATCCTCCTGCCCCCAGTTCACCGCTGGATGCCTGCTGTTGGTGCTCGATACTGTACATCTAAAGTTGATGAGCAGGGAGATTTTCTGAACAGTGGAAAAATATTGCTTTGATCTGAAATATTCTTCAATGAAGTCTGTTTCTGCTTCAGAGAAATTGAAGTGTATGTCAGGACAGCTGACTGACGATGTTCACTTTGCTCATTGAATATAAGGCGTGACTTTCATTCCATGCTCCATCGGAAAGGTTAGCGTGCAATGTGCTCCTTGCATTAACATCTTCTGGTTCCTATAGTGATGGCCTTCATGGTCTGATTCAGTTAGTCTGTTCAGTTTACCCCCAAGTGGCTACTCAGCAGCTTTTTATAATTGCTGTGGTGTATGGACACATGAACAATGGAATCAGATGGACAGGAAAAGCCAGCTGGTCCATTGAGCTTGTCTCGTCAGATAAATGAATATTTTGATTCCTGATGCCTCTGCACCAGCCAACAGCCCCCAACATCTTCAGCACATGTTGCCCTGATGGCACTTAGTGTGACAGGATGCTGTGTGTCATTGACGCACTTTACACTCGGCTTTCCCAGCTAGATTCACATTAGACAAAATTGTGGGACGTGGAACTCCATGGGCAGCATGCTCTCTCTCTCTCTCTCTCTCTCCCTCTGAATCCTGCCTATTTTTAATTTCCGTAGGGCTGGGACTGAGATTAAAATTTCTTTCAAGTTTCTATGGAAGGAATTCCTCATTGCTTTTGAGCTCAGCAGTGTCAATTTCCGGGGCTGGAGGCTGTAGGTTGATTGATGTCAGAGCTGGTTGGAAGCTTTTGCACTTGACAAGACCCCAAAGTGATCATTGTGTATGCTCTGCCCTTCTTCCTGTAGAGTCTTTGATCATTGTATGAGGCATCTCCCAGTTCCATCTTCCTTCACCACTTGTATCTCAACATCATTACACAGAAATATGTACAATTTAAACAAATGGGAATATTTTCTTCTTGGTGAGATGAGGAGCTGTGGAGCAGCAAAGTGAATTGGGAGACCATGTACACAAATCACTAAAAAGGAATGGAAGAGTCTAATGAGATGTTGACCTTTAGCCTGAGAAGCTAGAATACAAATGAAAGGAGGGTGTTCCTCAGTTGTACAGAGCCTTAGTCTGACTGGGTTCAGTTCTGGGCATTGCGCCTCAGTAAGGGTATATTGACCTTCGAGGGTTACAGTCCCATTTCACTAGAATGATACTGGGACTAAAAAGGGTTAAATTATGAAGCTAACTTGCATACAGTCAGCACGTATTCCCTCGAATATGGAATATTAATGGGTGATTTAATCAGTATTTAAGATGATTAAAGGAGTTGGTAAGATCGAGGCAGAGAAACTCTTTGCTCTGTGGCCTTGTGTTTCCTCCTCCTGAGGCTCTGAAACATGTTTCATGTATCCCCTGGTTGCGGGGTGGAGGTGGTGGGGGAGTCCAGAACAAGGGGAGAGAACCTTAAAATTAGAGCCAGGCCATTCAGGGGTGATGTCAGGAAGTACTTCTTCACAAAGAGTAGTGGAAATCTGGAACTCCCCCCACCACCCACCCCCCACCTCCGCCCTGCCAGATGTTGAAGTTGGGGGTCAGTTGACAATTTGAAAACTGAGATTGATAGGTTTGAGCTAGCCAAGGGTTACAGAGCCTGTGTGAGTATATGGGGTTAAGATCCAGGGCAGTTGTAATCTAATTAAATGTTAGAACAGGCGGAAGGGGCTGAACGGCCTCCTCCTGCCTGTATGTTCTTGTGAGCAAGGCTTCCTGTTGGCAACATGGGATTGGTGATTTGACCCCGGCATTGCATTTTATAACGCTGAGCTTTGTCCGATGGGAACAGGTGCTAAATGCCGTGACTGGAAGGTTAACCAATAATCGTAATTGCTGGGATTTGACTTTGTAAAACCCTTTGGCTTAATTTGAGGACATTTGAAATGGTTGTGTTGTGACTCTGTGTCTGCCAGCTAGTGACGGATCACTCTCTATGTAGGTCATTCAGTCCCATTTTGTTCGAGGCTGTTTTTTTTTGCCTTGGGCCCTGCTTGCGAGACTGTGTGGTGTGGATGTGCGAGACATGTACAGTGTGATTGAGGCAACCGCAGGGTGCTGAGCTGCTCGAGGTTTTGTGGATTTCAAATGCTGTGGCCTTGATGTGGATCAGTGAAGCGTATGTTGAAGAGTGTTGCTGTGTGGATACAATACCCTGATGTGGAGGAGTTTGATTCAAGGCCAGTGATGTTACATGGGTTCCTGTAGCAGTCTGGACATGAGACAGACAGAGCAAGGAAATAAGGTGATAACTGTAACAGCGACAGAGAATGTTACTAATGTCCCAACAGCTGATATACAGGAGACTCTGTCCAGTGTAATTTCCCTTTGAAGTCAGGGAAGGAGGGAGTGTGTTTGAGGAATTCAACATCTTTATTTGGGATAGGTTGTGATGAAGAGTGATATAGAAGGGAACCAAGCTGCATTGATATTCAACCGGGTGATACAGAAACTAACAGTGAGGGTAATGGTGGGGTCAGTGAGTGGGGGCTTGGGATCAACGGTGGAGGTAGGCTCTGGATGGGGGGCCAGCTCAAAAAGAGAGACCTGGAAAGATTTTGGTACCTGGGGTCTCAGTTACATCTGCCACATTGGACTCCTGGCTGGAATCGTGAGCTGACCACTGGAGCCCATGACCAGTGACCTATGGGAATGGTCTCCATTACAGCAGGGCTCCAGGAAAGAATTCCTGTCGAGATCGGGTCAGCTGTGACTACCCGGTTCAATTTCACCCCACCATCTAATTTACATGATGTGTAGGAATTAAGGGCGGGGGTTGGGGTGGGGTGGGTTGGGGTGGAGGTGGGTGGATGGGTGAAGCTTGCAGTGGACCTCAGCCAAATGAGTGGGTGTCAGCTATGCCTTCATGGGTGGCAATCTTATCCTCCAAGTTTGAAGCATTTAGGTTCAGGCAGCGCTGTAGACTCTTGAGCACAAAATCCAGGCACCCCCAATGTCAGTACTGAGGGAGCAGAGTACTGCACTGTTGGAGCGTCAGTTCTGAGGTAGTGCTGCCCTGTTGTAGGTTCATTACTGAGGGAGCACAGCACTGTTGAAGGTGCAGTAGTGAGGCTGTGCTGCACTGTTGGAGGGGCAGCACTGAGAGCATTGCACTGTTGGAGGGGCAGCACTGAGAGAGCGTTGCACTGTTGGAGGGGCAGCACTGAGAGAGCGTTGCACTGTTGGAGGGGCAGCACTGAGAGAGCGTTGCACTGTTGGAGGGGCAGCACTGAGAGAGCGTTGCACTGTTGGAGGGGCAGCACTGAGAGAGCGTTGCACTGTTGGAGGGGCAGCACTGAGAGAGCGTTGCACTGTTGGAGCTGCTGACTTTTTGCTAAGACAATAAACTGTAGCTCCATCTGCTCTCTTAGATGAACGTAAAAGATCCCATAACATCATTTCAAAGCAGAGCAGGGAAACCCTCCCAGTCTCGTGACCAAAATTTATCCCTCCCACAACATCCCTCAAACAGATTGTCTGGCCATTATCACATTGTGTTTGGGATCTTACTGTGCAGCAGCTGGGCTGCCACATGAGGACAGTGACTACGTGTCAAAAGTACTTCATTGGCTATAAAGGGTTTTGGGACATCCTGAGGTCATGAAGGATGTTGTAGAATGCAAATCTTGCTTCCTTTCGGGTGAACTTCTGACCTCAGTTTGTCTGCACGAATTACCCTGTCAGCTGCTGTGCTGACAGTGTGAGGCTATAGCATGGGTTTGATGGGCCGCTGCAGCTCCTGGCACAGCGTAGCTTCTGGAGCTGCAAGGCATCAGCCCACTGTTCTGCTATAACGTGCGAGAGCCAAGGAACTGCATTCCAAACCAGTGTCAACCTGACCCAGCCCAGCTGCTGCAGACTTCACTCATTGCATTGCAAGTGATTAATTGCCTGAAGTGACAACTAGCCCTCTCCCCTGAACTTGATGCTCGATCATCTCTCCATGCTACAGTGCATGCAGGGGTCGGGGAGGAGGGGCCAGTAACAAAGTGTTGTGACAAAGCTCAATCAATCGGAGGCCAGTGGTAATTTAAGGAAGGGTCATGTGTTGTAATTGCTGCTTTGTAGGCAGCACCACAGCGAAAGTTTACGGTGAATCATCAAGAAGCTGATCACTCAGTGAGGTTGTCTGGTGAATAATCCCTTTGACCACAAGTCCATCAGGCAGTGGTCTGCATGTAACATCCTAGAGACCCTGCGGGAAAAGAAGATGGTGGATCCTGTGGGATGGTTCCCTGAGCAGACTGTCAGAGTTATTTGGCAGAATGCCTCATCGCCAGAAAGTTGAAAGAAGTGCTGAGATGTAGCTTGGCTCTTGGTGAGAAAGGCCCTCCCCTTCCTACACACCCGGATTCTCACGCCCTCCACATGTTGCCTTTGAGGCTGTGGTGGGGAAGAGACCGTTGTCCACCTTCTCGTGGATTGTGCCTTTGCAAACAAGGTCTGGAGAGAGATGCAGGGGTTTCTGTCGAGGTTTATTCCAAGCAGCTCTGTGCCACAGGACTCTGTGCTCTACAGGCTGTTCCCAGGGACACACACTGAGACAAACATCAACTGCAGCTGGAGGATCATCAACTCGGTGAAAGACGCTCTTTGGTCTGCCCGAAACTTGTTGGTCTTCCAGCGCAAAGAGTTGTCCCCGACCGAGTGTTGCAGACTGGCACATTCCAAGGTCCAGGACTATATGCTGAGGGACGCACTAAAGCTTGGGGCAGCTGCGGTAAAGGTGCAATGGGGAAAGGTCACTGTCTAAAGTCTTTCAACCATAGCACACCCAGGGGCTGGGAATTGTGAAGAACCCCTCGGCTGTATTCCTGATGTGGAATGTATATGCTGAATATCAAGAATATTGGCCTAAACTTTCAGCTCGATGGGCGGGTGGGATCGGCTGGGAAGCAGACGGCAGACTTTGCTGGCCCCCGTCCGTGAGTTCACGCTGGCTGGTCAATTAACAGCCAGTCAGCGTGAAGCGCACACTGAAGAGCTAGGTGCTGCCAGGGTGGAGGTGGGAAGAGGGCGGGTGCTGAGAGAGAGCTCCCTGAAGGCAGAGAGCTCCCTCAGAGCTGCAGGCCTGAAAACCATGAAATAAAGTTTTGAAAATCAGGAAAACTATCGAAGTGCCACAATCAGGCAGCTGAACATATAGATGATACAAATGCTGTCCACAGATTTTTATTTTTATTTTATTTAATAACTCAAACCTCATGAGCTTTGATGAAAAATTACAGGCAATTGTGCTGTTAAAGGGCTTAATTGCCTTCTTAATTAAATTGCCCTCTTAATTAAGTGCGCCCACCGAGTGAAATATTGCGTGAGCGTGGGATGACATCAGGGCATCATTTCGCACAACTTTACACCCGATTGGGTAGGGCGCTTGCAGGGTGTAACATTCAGCCCATTACAGTGATGTTGAGGCACCTCAGAGTGCTGTGTGGAGGAAAGTTGGATTCTATTGCACTTCTTATAATATTCAGTTTGAAGTGTTTTGTCCTTGGGCTGTCTGTCTGCCGTGGAATATATATTGCAAATGTCAAGTGCATCACAATTATACTGAGGCACCTCAAAGGATGTATCGAGAGGTTGAATTTTATCACATTTTCTGTAACACTCAATTTGAAAAGTTTTGTAAAGCACTTTTACAAATTTTATGACTAAAGTATTTTTAGAGAGGAAGGAAGCTTAATGAGTAGCAAAACCAGACAGAGCTGAAGTATTGATTCATGCAAATGTGAATGAGATTTTATATTTCAGTGACTAGAGGGGTCAATCTTTGGAACCAGTTCCCCAGAGGGAGAGACAGTGGAGGAGTTTGAATCAACCCATTCAAATGCAAGTGAGAGAGATCTCCGTCAGAGAATATTACCATATTTTGGGACACTGAGCAATTTGAGAGATGATGTGGTGAGTGGAGCCTGTTGGAGTGAAGCAGGTGATTTTGGATCTGTGGTTCCCAAATCTCTCCACCACCGGAGGTTTTGCTCACTTCATTGTAGACTCATTGATAGAGATTGATAGGTCAACAACTCCATTATCGTTGCATCATGGGACTGCCAGGATGGTAGAAGGTGAACTTGATGGATCCCAATCTTTCATCGTCCAGCAGTTGTATTGATTGGTTCCTAGTTTGTTAGCTGACCTCTGCTGGTAAGGCAGTTGGAAAAGGGAGAGGGATATCAGGGATCTCACTGCTGGAAGTATGTGTGTGTATGGGGGACAGGCGAAGACTGTGTGGACTGCATTCTCTGTGGCAGGTTTTATACTGATGCCCCAGGTGGATTTGTACCTGATTATATCCTACAGTGCAAATAAAGGCCACTCAGCCCATCTTGTTTGTGCTGGATCTAATGAAGAGACCCAGATTTTTTTTAAAGTTTGTCGTCATAATTATAGCCAATCACATCTCTCCTGCACCCTCTCTTGGCCTTGATATCCTCCTTAACAAAATCAATTATTCTAACTCAGCTGAACCAATGTTTGGCAAAGATTTGGGATGACCTCTGTGTTTCTGTACCTGGTACCCTTGTTTATAATGCTGAAGATCCCAAATGCTAGTTAGGTGCAGCTTTATTAATTAGCCCTGACACCTTTAATGATTCAAGTATCTGAAACCCTAGATCTTCCTGTTCCTTTACTGTTTCTAAAGTTTTATTATTTAGTGTAGCAAGCAGTTAGGAAGGTGTTATGATCCTGGACCAGACCACCAAGTTCTTGGTACAATCCAGTCAGCCAGCACCTGGAAGTTCCCCTCCAAGCCACTCACCAGCCTGACTTGGAAGTATATCACCGTTTATAGTAGACTAAGTTTGAGATTGAAGACACATGCTAAGAGAATAAAGCCACAAGATTCCACAGGTTTTGAGCAAACAAAAATAAACTTTACTATTCAAGGTCAGAAAGATCAAACAATTTATAACATCTATTTTATACATTCAGGTGTATGAGATACATACTGTGGTCAGAAACACCACACTACACAATATATGTTAGATGCAACCAAAGCAGACTTCACGGATTTCTCAATAACCCACCCAGACGTCAGCAAACACTGAGTCAACCAATCTCGTTGAAACTCTGTCTCTCTCATGAGGAATTCCAGTCTTCATCTTCGAAGTTCTCGCGCTGGAACTCTCTCCAAAAGTTGCTCCAACTCGGCTGGCATCAACGACGACCTCCCTCTCTGGGTTTCATTCTTCTCTCCTGAGACTCCATTGTCCTGGATTTCTGAGTCTGCACCAACTCACAAGCACAACTTCAGTTCTTCAGCTGCTTTTTGAGTCATCTGTAAGTTTTGCCTTGTCCCCTTGAAGACCCAGCCTTGGTGTCACCTGTTATATTGCTAGCAAGCCTGCTGATACTGGTCGTAGTGAGTCAATTGTTTGATGTTTAACAACAAACGCTTAACATCTTTAAAGAGCTTTTTCCCATTATCCGAACAGAGAAGTTTTAACAATCAGCAAATGCTGACCAGGGCAGGGCTTTATTCTCTAGAAAAGGCCAGGCTGAGAGGTGATCTGAATGAGGTCTTTAGAGTTGTGAAAGGGTGTGACAAAGTAAACATTAAAAAATGTTTCTGCTTGTGGTTGGAACCAAACCCATAAATCCAGGAGTTGTTACTAGAAGATCGTCACTAATAAATCCAATATGGAGTTCAGGAGAAACTTGTTTCTCCAGAGAATTTGAATTTGTTACTACAGGGAGTGGTTGAGGTGAATCGTATAGATAGATTTAAGTGGAAGCTGGATAAACACATGAGGGAGAAAGGGATAGAAGGATATGTTGTTAGGGTGAGATGAAGTAGAGTGGGAAGAATCTCATAAAGAGCATAAACACTAGCATGAACACATTGGGCTGAATGGCCCGTTCCTGTGCTGTAAACTGGTTTAACATGAATATTAACTGAATATAATATATCATACGTTTTATGTATATATTTAATATATAAGCAATTTCGATGGGACGTGGGAAGGGAATGATTGAACTGCTAGCGTTAATGAACTGAGTTCATCTCCGATAAGCCTTTTATTGTAGAGATTACTCAAACAAGTTGAGTATGTTTTGTCAGTTTGTCCCCGCAGTGTTAGGGTCTGTAAATTGCACGAATGTCTATCAACGGATTTAGCAAGAGCTCACAGTCCGATTGTCTGTGGGATCCCTGAGCTGCAACACTTTCTAAAATTTCAATGATAGAAGGGTGTGTCCATATTAATTATTTCCTAAGAAATGATACTGTTCACAGAACGAGCCCTGCCCGTCATGTCTGTCCTTGAATCTTGGCGCTTTTTTTTTTAGCAGTTTCAGGATCACAAATGAAGATATTTTAATTGCTGAGATCAGGATTTTAATTCGTAACTGTGGACAAAATGAATAAAAGCAGCCTGTCAGTTCCTCAAATGAATGCAACCTTTCTTGAACTGCAGTAGTGTGGAGTATCTGTGCCCAGGGAAACTTCACTTCTTGCATTTGAAGAGTCCAGTGTCTATTATTTCTTCAGCAGTCTCTTTCACTCTGAATGACTGGGTTAGACGTTTGCAACAAGACTGCAGCAGTTGTGAAGTGAACACTTAAACTGTGATTTATTGTGTTGTGTGGGAGCTTCCAGTATTGTGTGCCCATCTCAGTTAGATGGGCTGATGACAGAGACTGAAATTAAGATTCAGCCTGCATCTGCCTGATGTACAGCAGAGTTTCTGGGTCTTGGGGTGATGCACTTGGCCTAAAATTTCTGGGGGATGGACAGATCCAGCAGCCATAGCCATTGAGTCCCAGGGAGAATTGTTCCTTGTTTGAAAGGCAGCTGCAGACTCATCTGCACAGTCCCTTTGCCATCTTCATAAGGCAGCAGTGAAGTTGGAAACCAGAATCCACCACAGCAGAAATGTTAGTTCATTCATTCACACAAAGGAGATAACTCCAAACTCCTGTTAGTCCTCCCGGACGGTAACACTTAGAAAACAACTGAACTGGGTATTAAAACGACTGAAACCAAAACAAAAATAGCTGGAAAAACTCAGCAGGTCTGACAGCCTCTGCGGAGAGGGACACGGTTAACGTTTCGAGTCCGTATGACTCTTCAACCAGAACTAAGGAAAAATAGAAAAGAGGTGAAATATAAACTGGTTTAAGGTGGGGAGACTGAACTAAAATGACTGAACTGGGTCTTAAAACATTTTCATTCAAAAAGTGCTGCTGTTTCTTTGAAGATTTAACACTTTATGTTTGGTGTTAGCCACGACTCTGTGAAGAACAATCTCTGAAGCAGAGGGTTATGAACTCGAGCCATGCTCCATACAAACATATCAACAAGGAGCAGGAGTAGGCCACTCAGCCCCTCAAATCTGCTCCGCCATTTAATAAGATCATGGCTGATCTGATAGTAACCTGAAATCTGCATCCCGCATTCTGCCGATCACCTATCTCCCGCTTGCTTACCAGAGACTTGAGAAGATAATAAAAGCTGACTCTAAATTTCAGTACTGAGGGAGTGCTGCACTGTCGGAGGGTCAGTACTGAGGGAGTGCTGCACTGTCGGAGGGTCAGTACTGAGGGAGTGCTGCACTGTCGGAGGGTCAGTACTGAGGGAGTGCTGCACTGTCGGAGGGTCAGTACTGAGGGAGTGCTGCACTGTCGGAGGGTCATTACTGAGGGAGTGCTGCACTGTCGGAGGGTCAGTACTGAGGGAGTGCTGCACTGTCGGAGGGTCAGTACTGAGGGAGTGCTGCACTGTCGGAGGGTCAGTACTGAGGGAGTGCTGCGCTGTCGGAGGGTCAGTACTGAGGGAGTGCTGCGCTGTCGGAGGGTCAGTACTGAGGGAGTGCTGCACTGTCGGAGGGTCAGTACTGAGGCAATGCTGCACTGTCGAAGGGTCAGTACTGAGGGAGTGCTGCACTGTCAGAGGGTCAGCCCTGAGGGAGGCTGCATTATCGAAGGGTCAGTACTGAGGGAGAGCTGCACTGTCAAAGGGTCAGCCCTGAGGGAGGGCTGCATTATCGAAGGGTCAGTATTGAGGGAGTGCTGCACTGTCAGAAGGTCAGTATTGAGGGAGTGCCACACTGTCAGAGGGTCAGTATTGAGGGAGCGCCGCACTGTCAGAGGGTCAGTACTGAGGGAGCGCCGCACTGTCGGAGGGTCGGTACTGAGGGAGCGCCGCACTGTTGGAGGGTCGGTACTGAGGGAGCGCCGCACTGTCGGAGGGTCGGTACTGAGGGAGCGCCGCACTGTCGGAGGGTCGGTACTGAGGGAGCGCCGCACTGTCGGAGGGTCGGTACTGAGGGAGCGCCGCACTGTCGGAGGGTCGGTACTGAGGGAGCGCCGCACTGTCGGAGGGTCGGTACTGAGGGAGCGCCGCACTGTCGGAGGGTCGGTACTGAGGGAGCGCCGCACTGTCGGAGGGTCGGTACTGAGGGAGCGCCGCACTGTCGGAGGGTCGGTACTGAGGGAGCGCCGCACTGTCGGAGGGTCGGTACTGAGGGAGCGCCGCACTGTCGGAGGGTCGGTACTGAGGGAGCGCCGCACTGTCGGAGGGTCGGTACTGAGGGAGCGCCGCACTGTCGGAGGGTCGGTACTGAGGGAGCGCCGCACTGTCGGAGGGTCGGTACTGAGGGAGCGCCGCACTGTCGGAGGGTCGGTACTGAGGGAGCGCCGCACTGTCGGAGGGTCGGTACTGAGGGAGCGCCGCACTGTCGGAGGGTCGGTACTGAGGGAGCGCCGCACTGTCGGAGGGTCGGTACTGAGGGAGCGCCGCACTGTCGGAGGGTCGGTACTGAGGGAGCGCCGCACTGTCGGAGGGTCGGTACTGAGGGAGCGCCGCACTGTCGGAGGGTCGGTACTGAGGGAGCGCCGCACTGTCGGAGGGTCGGTACTGAGGGAGCGCCGCACTGTCGGAGGGTCGGTACTGAGGGAGCGCCGCACTGTCGGAGGGTCGGTACTGAGGGAGCGCCGCACTGTCGGAGGGTCGGTACTGAGGGAGCGCCGCACTGTCGGAGGGTCGGTACTGAGGGAGCGCCGCACTGTCGGAGGGTCGGTACTGAGGGAGCGCCGCACTGTCGGAGGGTCGGTACTGAGGGAGCGCCGCACTGTCGGAGGGCCGGTACTGAGGGAGTGCCGCACTGTCGGAGGGCCGGTACTGAGGGAGCGCCGCACTGTCGGAGGGCCGGTACTGAGGGAGCGCCGCACTGTCGGAGGGCCGGTACTGAGGGAGCGCCGCACTGTCGGAGGGCCGGTACTGAGGGAGCGCCGCACTGTCAGAGGGTCAGTACTGAGGGAGTGCTGCACTGTTGTGGGCTGAGATGTCAAACTGAGAGTCCTATCTGCCTTCTCAGGCAAATGGCACAATATGAAGAAGAGCAAGAGTGTCCCCCACAGTGCCTTCAACTATCAACACTCAAAAATAGATTACCTTGTTATAACAATGCTGTTTGTGGGATCTTGCTGTGTGCAAATTGGTTGCTGCATTTCTTACATTACAACAATCACTAGCCTTCATAAGTACTTCATTGGCTGTGAAGCTGGTTGGATATCCTGGGGTTGCAAAAGGTGCTACAGAAATGCTGGTCTTTCTTTCTTCACACTGAGGATATGAAGTGTAGGTGATGGGGAGGGTTGGAATGGGACATGTTCCTACATTGCTGTTTATTTCAGTGGCTTCGTGAGTTGCTACAGGGTCCAGTTTGTGGAGCTGGTGTCTCAGTAATCAGAGATATTTGACCTGTGCTCTACATCAGAGCCTTTGTGCCCTCTCCTGTTGCAGTGTTCCGGACTCAGGACTGCGCTATCCACCCTCTCTGAATGGCAAGCGGGCTGCACAATTCACTGGGTGCTGTAAACATTGAGTGCTGGCAGGGCTGAGACCCTCCAGGCACCCCCTCTTGCCAACACCCAATGAATGACTGCCCCCTCCCCTTCCTGAGGTTGTATGGGCCTTGGTGGTGCGGGAGGGTCTACCTGAGACCCTGGGTGGGCTGCGCTGGGTTCGGAGGGCTGTGTCTTGATCAGTGGCTTTTTGAGAGCATTGTGGTTCACTGCAGGCTTCTATAATGACACAAAGGAGTGTGTGGAGTCTTTACACAGACCCGTCTTTCTCTGACCATCTCCTTCTCCCGCGTGTGTTGTTTCCCTCTGCCTCTCCTCTCCCCTCCCCCTCTCTGCCTCTCCTCTCCCTCCCTTCAAAATTATAACCAACACCCCTGAACACTTCAAACAGCAATGAATTGAGTTCTGATGCTGTGAAGTGTCCAAGCTGAAAGCTGTTCTCAGTATTTCACACTATCTCCTCTCACCCCCCTTAAAGCTGTTTTGGAATATTGACTCATATCCCAGCTTCTCAAATCCGGTAGTGGAAATGGTCTGTGTGTAGCACCATCTGTGGTCTTCAAACTAAAGCTTTCGAAATTCTCATTCTCCTGCTCCTTGCTGTCCTGCCCCTCATGCTCGCATCCAGCCCCTCGCTCACTTGCCTGGCCCACACACTCTCGACCGTCCACCCAACCCCTCGCTCCCTCGTCCTGACGCCCCTCCCCACCTTTTGCTCCCTCAGCCTAATTTCCACATCTTTGTGCCTGGGCTGTGCTGGGATGCTCAAACACTGTGATGCAGTATGCTCTAACTCACTCATCATGGCCCTAAAGTACTCTTCCTTCAAACCTCACCTTTGCGGTGCAGTGACCTGGTCACTCTCCAGCCAGTTAATCCTGCTCTTTCCCAGCCCCGTGAATGGAACCAGTCCGCTGGTCTCATCCTATCCGATGCCTTCTCTTCTAACCCAGAGTGTAACGGTGTCAGTGCTGCAGCAGAGCAAGGCGTGCAGCAGCTTCTGCTCCCAGTGGGCTTTCCCCCACTCCACGTTCTCAGTGTTTCAAAGCAGAAGGGATTTCTACTCTTTCTCTGTTTTTATTTCACAGGTGCTACAGAATATTCTGGAAATAGAATGCGATTATGCGGAGGAGCTAACGATACTTCTATCAACCTTCCTGAGACCTCTGCAAGCCAGCGATAAGTGAGATTAGCTTCTGTGGTGTTGTGCTTGGTGTTTTTATGCTAAATTTGAGCACTTTTTTCTGTAAGATCTTCACTTTCTGCCGATAGGATTTCCTACGTTGTGTTAGACCCTTGTTCTCTGCACACTTTGTACAGAAAGTGAATCAAGGGCAGTTCGAAATCTCCAGCAGGAGAGAGTGTAAGTCAGCGAGCACAACAGCAATGGGTCTTCGAGTGAGCTAGGATACAGAGAGCAGAGTTTTGGATGAGCTCAAGTTTAAGAAGCGTGGAAGATGGGAGACTGGCCAGGAGAGCATTGGGACACCTGGGTTTGGAGATAACAAAAGCACGGCTAAGGGCTTCAGTAGATGGGCTGAAGTAGGATGGGGATGGGTGATGATAGGAGAGTGGAGTAAACAGCCTTGTTGATGGAAAAGGTACAGCTTTGTGTCAGGGAATGGAGCCATTGTCTTCAGTCTTCCCAATGTTTAATCAGAGGAAATCATGGTTCATCTGGGACTGATGTTTGACAAGCAATATGAAGCTACCAGATGATCACAAAAACCTGACAGGCTAACTGATATCCTTTGGGGGAAGAGTGACTCCCTTATCCAGCCTGGGCCTGGGACTCTAATCCCACACCCATACTGTTAGCTCTGAAGTGGTGCAGCAAGCCATTCAGTTGTGGAAAACCCTGGCTCAGGCTGGTTAAGGATGGGTATAAGTGGAGGCCTTGCCAGTGACACCCACATCCCAAGAATCAATTTGAAAAGTGTGTACCGGTGGGTGTGTAAGGTATGTGTACCAATTTAATCCTGTGTTTTGTTGCTTACAGATTGAGTTCTACTGACATGGGATATTTGCTGGGCAATCTGGAAGACATCTGCTCTTTCCAGCAAATCCTTGTTCAGTCTTTAGAAGAATGCATCAAGTGAGTAATTCCACGAGGAGGAAGTGTCAGCTTGTAGGAGGAATCTGGTTGCCATTCGTTAATCTAGCTGAGATATAAACAAGAGAATACAGGTTTAGCAAGCTCGTGTTTCTACCCTTTGTCTCCACTGTAACTTTCCCATAGGCAGGAAACTGTGAATTCCTGTTGCAGTAGGTTTTTGAGTGTTCCCAGTGTTTGAGGGAGATCGCAGGGAGTGTGGGTTACGGTTGCTCTGTCTCCAGCACACATCTGTCTGAGCTCAGCTTCTCAGTTAGTATCGAGCAATCCTGGGATCTTCCCTGCTCTTCACCCAGCAACCCTTTATTCCTCTCAATTGGCACAGCTTGTATGACAGGGTTGGATGTGCTCAGAGGTATAAAGAATAACTGACGTTTCCATAGAGCCTTTCATGGTCTCAGGATGTCTCAAAAATGCTTTACAACCAATGAAGCACTTTTGAAGAATAGTCACTGTTGTAATGTCGCATACCCAGCACCTAATTTGTGCACAGCAAGCACCCACAAACAAGAATGAGGTAAAAAGACTAACACTTTGATTTTGTGATGTTGGTTGATAGACAAATATTGGCCAGGATAATGGGGAGAACACCCATGCTCTTTTTTCAATAGTGCATGGGATCTTTTATGTGCACCTTAGAGCAAAGGGGTGGCTCAGTTCAGCACTCCCTCAGTACTGACCCTCTGACAGTGCAGCACTCCCTCAGTACTGACCCTCTGACAGTGCAGCACTCCCTCAGTACTGACCCTCTGACAGTGCAGCACTCCCTCAGAACTGACCCACTGACAGTGCAGCACTCCCTCAGTACTGACCCTCTGACAGTGCAGCATTCCCTCAGAACTGACCCTCTGACAGTGCAGCACTCCCTCAGAACTGACCCTCTGACAGTGCAGCACTCCCTCAGTACTGACCCTCTGACAGTGCAGCACTCCCTCAGTACTGACCCTCTGACAGTGCAGCATTCCCTCAGTACTGACCCTCCGACAGTGCAGCGCTCCGTCAGTACTGACCCTCCGACAGTGCAGCACTCCCTCAGTACTGACCCTCCGACAATGCAGCGCTCCCTCAGTACTGACCCTCTGACAGTGCGGCACTCCCTCAGTACTGACCCTCCGATAGTGCAGCACTCCCTCAGTACTGACCCTCTGACAGTACGGCACTCTCTCAGTACTGACCCTTCGACAGTGCAGCGCTCCCTCAGTACTGACCCTCTGATAGTGCGGCACTCCCTCAGTACTGACCCTCTGACAGTGCGGCATTCCCTCAGTACTGACCCTCTGACAGTGCGGCATTCCCTCAGTACTGACCCTCTGACAGTGCAGCACTCCCTCAGTACTGATCCTCCGACCGTGCAGCACACCCTCAGTACTGACCCTCTGACAATGCGGCACTCTCTCAGTACTGTCCCTCCGACAGCGCAGCACTCTCTCAGTACTGACCCTCCAATACTGCAGCACTCCCTCAGTACTGACCCTCTGACAGTGCAGCACTCCTTCAGTACTGACCCTCTGACAGTGCAGCACTCCCTCAGTACTGACCCTCCTACAGGGCAGCACTCCCTCAGTACTGACCCTCTGACAGTGCAGCACTCCCTCAGTACTGACCCTCTGACAGTGCAGCACTCCCTCAGTACTGACCCTCTGACAGTGCGGCACTCCCTCAGTACTGACCCTCCGACAGTGCAGCGCTCCCTCAGTACTGACCCTCTGACAGTGCAGCACTCCCTCAGTACTGACCCTCTGACAGTGCAGCACTCCCTCAGTACTGACCCTCTGACAGTGCGGCACTCCCTCAGTACTGACCCTCCGACAGTGCAGCGCTCCCTCAGTACTGACCCTCTGACAGTGCGGCACTCCCTCAGTACTGACCCTCCGATAGTGCAGCACTCCCTCAGTACTGACCCTCCCTCTGAACTTCTATTTGACCTGTCCAACGTTGAGGTGCAGTTCTTGGAGTTTTTCCTATAATTAATAATTGTGCAAAGTGAATAAGCAGAGTGTGACTTTTGTAAGAGTTTTGCTTATGTTTATTTTAGGCTCAGAGGGATGGCAGTGAGGCAATCAATGTGATGCGCATGCAGCGCAAAATGTGGTGTAGCAGTTCCCCCTCAGTCACACCCTGTCCCAACTTGGAAATTTATCAACTCCCCTGCACTGTTGCTGGGTTCAGATTCTGGTGCTTTATCTCCAACAGCACAGTGGGTGTTCCTACACCACATGGACTTCAACAGTTTGCGATGAGGCCAGTAATAAACGCTCTTGCCAGCAATCTCTGCATCCCATGAATGAATCAAAGCCTGTCTGATGTCAGAGTGAAGCATTCCTCAAATTAATTTGAAATGCTGACCTGTCATGTTTCCTTTGAATTTTAATTAATTGACTGATCATAAAAAATTATTGGCAACAGTTTTAAAATAAACGTGTGCTCGATTTGTGCCCTTGTTTTTTTGTGTGCACAGGTTACCGGAGTCCCAGCAGAAGGTTGGAGGATGCTTCGGAAACCTAATGTCCCAAATGAAAAGCCTGTACCTTGCATACTGTGCCAATCATCCCTGCGCTGTCCATGTCCTCACAGAATTCAGGTATGTGACTGATTCCCATGTCCAGGGCAGTAGACGTTCCATTGAACATGGGCACCAAACTGTGCTAGGGATTTGGCAATGCTGGGGGTCAATGTTCCAATTTCATGCTCCGACTCTGAGCATCACCCAGCTGGAGCAGATGGCAGATTAATCCTGGATGTAGCTGGTGTGGGCGTTCCATGTGTGGGCGTCCCATGTTCAATGCTTTACTACCAACATTCCACCAACATTTTTCTGGCTAACTCTAGCAAAATCAGGCACGACCTGCTGGGATGGTCATCCTGATAATGAAAACTTATAAATGGAAATAATCTAAAGATAGGTCTTGAAGATTTCCAGCTATGGAGCTGTGACTGTTTCCTTTTTGCAGCTTGTTCCATTGTGGGATTGTCTTTGAGAAGAAAGATTGTTGAAACACTGTCTTGGAAACACATGGTCTTTGTCACTGCCAGAGAGTTTCAGGTTCTTGTTTCTGTCAATTCCCACCAATCCATTCCATATTCTCTAGAAAACGGTCATTCAATTTTCCTCCCTCCTTTGCTGTAGTGATTCCCATTCCAAATCTTTGATCCAGGATCTGACACTAGTGTATTTCCCACACTGATTCGTGCAGAATTCTGCAGCATGTCTTCGGATCGCTTCAGTCTTATTTATATCTCTCACCGTATAAGGATCCCACACAAAACCCGCTTGTGAGGTGTGTGCACCAGTGTTTATTTGCCCTTCCCCAAATGGGAATGTCAGACTGTGAATTTATTCACAAAGAATTTTAGTAGAGGAAGACGGCTCTTGGTGAGTTTACAGCTCCCTCATGTTGGATTTTATGACCCAGTTCCCTGCTCTGTCCCCACAAACTTGGAGTAATTGGTAACTGTAATCGATTCAACATCAGTCATCACTTGTGGAAAACCATCCCATATCCTGATAAGTCTTCATGAAGACATTTCTTGTAATCTTCTTTGTTGTGTAACAGCTGACTCTCTAAAGGCTTCTTGCCTTTGTTTCATATATTAATGGTAGTTCTGTTTACTTTGTCTAATCCTTTTATTATTTCAAACACCCCTAGCAAACAGCTCCCAATCCTCAATCCTAGGAACCTCAATCAAAGACCCCTCAATCCTAAACAGCCCGATCAAATTCCCCTCAATCCCAAACACCTCAATCATAGGTCCCTCAATCCTAAACAGCCTGATCAAAGACCCCTCAATCCTAAACACCTCAATCATAGGCCCCTCAATCCCAAACACCTCAATCATAGGCCCCTCAATCCTAAACACCTCAATCATAGGCCCCTCAATCCCAAACACCTCAATCATAGGCCCCTCAATCCTAAACAGCCTGATCAAAGACCCCTCAATCCTAAACACCTCAATCATAGGCCCCTCAATCCTAAACAGCCTGATCAAAGACCCCTCAATCCTAAACACCTCAATCATAGGCCCCTCAATCCTAAACAGCCTGATCAAAGACCCCTCAATCCTAAACACCTCAATCATAGGCCCCTCAATCCCAAACACCTCAATCATAGGCCCCTCAATCCTAAACAGCCTGATCAAAGACCCCTCAATCCTAAACACCTCAATCATAGGCCCCTCAATCCTAAACACCTCAATCATAGGCCCCTCAATCCTAAACACCTCAATCATAGGCCCCTCAATCCTAAACACCTCAATCATAGGCCCCTCAATCCTAAACACCTCAATCAAAGACCCCTCAATCCTAAACACCTCAATCATAGGCCCCTCAATCCTAAACACCTCAATCATAGGCCCCTCAATCCTAAACGCCTCAATCCTAGGCCCCTCAATCCTAAACACCTCAATCAGAGACCCCTCAAACACCATTCAATCCCCCACACCTCGATAAAACACCCCTCAACCTTAAACAACTCAGTCAAACACTCCTCAATCGTAAACACCTCGTTCAAAGACCCCTCATTCCAATCAACTTGATCAAAGGCACCTCAATCCTAAACTCCTCAATCAAACACCCCACAATTCTAAACACCTCAATCATAGGTCCCTCAGTGCTAAAACCTCAATTGAACACCCCTCAATCCTAAGCACATCAATCAAAGACTCCTCAACCTTAAACACCTCAATCGAACACCATTCAATCCCATGCACCGCAATGAAACACCCCTCAATCCTAAACATCTCAATCAAAGGCCCCTCAATCCTAAACACCTCGATCATATGCCCCTCAATCCTAAACACCTCATTCATAGGCCCCTCAATCCTAAACACCTTAATTCTAAACACCTCAAAAGCCCCTCAATCCTAAACACCTCAATCACAGGCCCCTCAATCCTAAACTCCTCAATCACAGGCCCCTCAATCCTAAACTCCTCAATCATAGGCCCCTCAATCCTAAACACCTCGATCATATGCCCCTCAATCCTAAACACCTCGATCATATGCCCCTCAATCCTAAACTCCTCAATCATAGGCCCCTCAATCCTAAACACCTTAATTCTAAACACCTCAAAAGCCCCTCAATCCTAAACACCTCATTCAATGACCCCTCAACCCTAAACATCTCAATCAAAGGCCCCTCAACCTTAAACACCTCATGCATAGGCCCCTCAGTTAAGCACCTCGATAAAATACCATTCAGTCCCACACACCTCAATAAAACACCCCTCAACCCTAAACACCTCAATCCTAGGCTCCTCAACCCTAAACACCTCAATCAGAGACCCCTCAATCCTAAACACCTCAATCCTAGACCCCTCAACCCTAAACACCTCAATCCTAGACCCCTCAACCCTAAACACCTCAATCCTAGGCCCCTCAACCCTAAACACCTCAATCCTAGGCCCCTCAACCCTAAACACCTCAATCCTAGGCCCCTCAACCCTAAACACCTCAATCCTAGGCCCCTCAACCCTAAACACCTCAATCCTAGGCCCCTCAACCCTAAACACCTCAATAAAACACCCCTCAACCCTAAACACCTCAATCCTAGGCCCCTCAACCCTAAACACCTCAATCCTAGGCCCCTCAACCCTAAACACCTCAATCCTAGGCCCCTCAACCCTAAACACCTCAATCCTAGGCCCCTCAACCCTAAACACCTCAATCATAGGCCCCTCAACCCTAAACACCTCAATCATTGGCCCCTCAACCCTAAACACCTCAATCCTAGGCCCCTCAACCCTAAACACCTCAATCCTAGGCCCCTCAACCCTAAACACCTCAATCCTAGGCCCCTCAACCCTAAACACCTCAATCCTGGGCCCCTCAACCCTAAACACCTCAATCCTAGGCCCCTCAACCCTAAACACCTCAATCCTAGGCCCCTCAACCCTAAACACCTCAATCCTAGGCCCCTCAACCCTAAACACCTCAATCCTAGGCCCCTCAACCCTAAACACCTCAATCCTAGGCCCCTCAACCCTAAACACCTCAATCCTAGGCCCCTCAACCCTAAACACCTCAATCCTAGGCCCCTCAACCCTAAACACCTCAATCCTAGGCCCCTCAACCCTAAACACCTCAATCCTAGGCCCCTCAACCCTAAACACCTCAAACAAAGGCCCCTCAACCCTAAACACCTCAATCCTGGGCCCCTCAACCCTAAACACCTCAATCCTAGGCCCCTCAACCCTAAACACCTCAATCCTAGGCCCCTCAACCCTAAACACCTCAATCCTGGGCCCCTCAACCCTAAACACCTCAATCCTAGGCCCCTCAACCCTAAACACCTCAATCCTAGGCCCCTCAACCCTAAACACCTCAAACAAAGGCCCATTATCCTAAACACCTTGATAAAACACCCCTTAATCATCATAATTTGAGAGAATGCAGCACTGAGTCAAAGAATTTGGAGTTTCCTGGTAATGGGCCTAACAATTTTTTCTCAATGGTGTTTATGTTTTTTTCAGTGAGGAGTTGGGAGAATTTATGGAAATGAAAGGAGCAGCCAGCCCTGGGATTCTCATGCTGACCACAAGCCTCAGCAAGCCATTCATGAGGCTGGACAAATACCCAACATTGCTTAAAGAGCTGGAGCGCCACATGGAGGTAAAGGATTTCCACCTCCTAATGACAGATGGCTGTGAAATAGTCCCATGTCACTTGTATGTGGGCAGTTTTTATATTTCAGAACCCCTCTGGATAATTTATTATTTTTTCCCCTGAGAGGTGTGGGCATGGCTGCATTTTAAATATGACGCCCAGCGCAAGGATTTGGATAATTTATAGAGCACATAGAAACATTGGCAGTTGGGCTTTGTAATGATTGGCTTTTTAACATGCAGCCAGTAAAGACCAACTGAGCCTGATTATGTTACAACTAGTGGAGACCAAAAGTGGAAGATGACAGCAAGTTATGAAGATGTTTTGTTTGTCCAATGATTTCTCCCTGTTTTTGGAGAACATGTAGGGGGTAAATTTTACAATTTGGCGATCGACCTGGACTCTGTGAGATGAGCACATATCTGAAATTGGAGAACAGAATTTCACCAGCACGCCTGGCTCACACTCAACACTTGTTTCCTTCCATTATTGATAATGGCTGATGATTCTCTTAGTTTATTGACCAATTTAATACTACATTAACAATCCTCTTAGTTGGCCATTCTGTTAGTTTGTTGACCATTCTGTTAGTTTACTCGCCGGCCTACCAGAACATTGACTGGCCTATTCCACCACTGGCCGGCCTGTAGATGCAATGGGCATATGGTTTTAGTCATGAAAGTGGAATTGTTTGGGAAGTTGGTTGCATGGTATAAAGGTGGATCTCTGATGTGGGATGTTGTTCTAATCTACTCTTTTTCAGTTTGTTTCTGTTACTCTTTGATTCCTTTTCATTCATCTAAACAAGAGTGCAAACCCATGAGCCCTGGCAGATGGTGTCTCCAGACCAGGTTGAGATGTGACCTACATATCTGGATTTGGAGGAAGCTTCTGTTTTAAAATCCTGAGGCTTGAGCACATCAAGATGCATATATTTCAAGTTCAGTTAGTGTCTGCAGTATTCAGTGTATTAGAATTACAAAGTACAGCTCAGATAAAAGCCATTCACCCCTTGCATTAGATCTAGTGCTAACTCATCAATTGAAAATGGTTACTCTAAACACATGTGCCTGTTCTTTTCTTGTATTCTTTAATATAATCTTCCTTTTCAAATATTTATAGAACATCACAAACTTGTTGGTTTTTAAATGATATAACAATTAATGTCATTTAAAGCTAAAATACTGTCATTTAGGTTAAGTTGAGGTTAACAGATTGTTGAAGTAAACCTTCAAAGGAACTTGTCAATGAAGTGGAGCCTGCTTGCCTGATATTCTGTATTGTTCTGAAATGTATCTGTATAAACTGTCCCTTCTTGACAGTAGTTGGACCGTTAATTATGTGCATGATTAATTGGGCCATTAATTATGTGTATAGTTAATCAGGCCATTAAATATGTGTGCAGTTAATTATGTGTATAGTTGGGGTGAGATCAGCAAAGCAAAACTGTAAACTTGGGAGAAATCAATATGTTCAGGTAGGGTGGTTGATGGGTGTGTGACCCACCACCACACCACCAATATCAAAGGCCAGCTCATGGAGGGCCCTCCCACTAGTCTTGCAAACTTTGATGGGGTTCCACAGAGGCTGTGATTCTGACTGAAGTGGCACTATGTTGATAATCCTGACTGTTGTGTTGGACTTAATTACCAGCATTCTGCTGCCTGCTTCCAATCCTTCACTTGGGAATATGAGACCAGCCCCCGCACTGTTCCACCATTCAGTTAGACCCTGACTGATCTGTATCTTAACTCCATCTACCTGCCTTGGTTTCATATCCTCTAATCTCCTTACCTAACAAAAATCTATCAAAATCAGTCTTGAAAAATCAGTCAATTTTTAATTGACTCCCAGTCTAAAAAGCTTCCTGGGGAAGAGAGTTCCAGATTTCCTCTCCCCTTTGTGTGAAGAACTGCTTCCTGACATCACCCCTGAATGACCTGGCTCGGATTTTAAGGTTCTGCCCCCTTGTTCTGGATTCCCACCCCCACCAGAGGAAATAGTTTCTCTTTGTCAATCCTGTCAATCGTCTTAAACACTTCGGTCAGATCACCCCTTAATCTTCTAAACTCAAGGAAATACAAGCCTAGTTAATGCAACCTGTCCCCGGAATTGAACCCATTTAACCTGAGTTTCTATTTGTCAACTAGTCCAGGTATTTGCTGCTTCTCGAGATATGGCCTGACTGAAAGGGTCCCACTTTCCTTCTCATCCTTCGTTACTCTGAACAGTATCATGAGAGGATGCCAGTGAGATGCAAGTGCAGGCATGGTTCTTTTTACAGGTAGACACCATTGGATGCTCCTGTGCAATATGGTTCATTGTTAATTTAAAGTTGATGACATTAGACCTCAAGGTAAGTAAGCTGGTCCCCTATTCCCTGTCTGTAAGGTTCGCTTGTCTGTGTATTGCTTGCCCTATGGTTATGGTTTGTGTGTCTCATATGCCAACCCATGAAGGTGAGTTCCAGGGTGACATTTCCTTAGTTTGCCAAGTGTCACTTTCTAGATGGCTGATGTGTCCATGTGTCCCTTTGCCTGTAGGAATATCACCCAGATTGGCATGACATTCAGAGATCCATGACTGCTTTCAAGAGTCTCTCGGTAGGTGTCAATGTAAAGCCCCTGCCTCTTTGTTTAGCTGGAATTGTGCTGAGAAGCCCCTGTAATCAGTACTGTCAGAATGTGTCTGCCTCAATCCTGCACTGATTGTTTTCCGTGTAAGTGTGAAAAGTTGCCATTTGTTTCTCTTCTGTATTTTGTTAAATAATTTAAAGTGAATTAAAAGATCTAAAACTTTGAATATGAAGCGGTCAGCAAACCAAATCCCCAGTTGCTCCATCTGTTTCCTCTGAATAATTAAATTTGAAGTCTGAACCAGTTGGTTAATTTTTGTAAATACAAGCTTTCCGATCTTGTGTTGACGTGTGCCAAGCTAGATTCCTATCTTTAACACTCCTGGTACAGACCAGTGCTCACTAAGAAACCGGGCAGGCAGCTGAGCTCCCAAAGGGACAGCGTGAGGACGAGGGGGTGGGTGTCAGAGGGTCACTTGTGGTAGGCCCGACTCATTGGGACTCATTCTGGGGAATATTGTTAGGGATAGAGATTTTAAGGGGAATTATTTTCCAATTTCTAGTGCGAAGTTTGAAACGGGGCAGAAAATTCCCTTTTCTCTCTTTGGTTTTATAGTGTGCTGGGCACTCAGTAGTTGTAAGGTTATTTTTTTTTCTTTAATTAGTCACAGTGTCAAGAAGTGCGGAAGAAGAAGGAGCTGGAACTGCAGATCCTGACGGAAACAGTCCACGGTTGGGAAGGTGAAGATATCCGATCTCTGGGGAACGTTATCCACATGTCGCAGGTCACAGTGCAGTGTGGAAATGAGGTAACTTCCCCTCCCTAAACTGTTTGATCCTTTCACCTGTACTGATCTTTGAAACTTACACATTCCCTCTGTTATTTGAATGAATTTCATGGGACAAGCCTCCTGCAGTCAGTGACATGAAATTGAGCCATGCCATGGATTGGTCCTGACTGCTTGGCGAAAGGGGGCCTGGTCCTGAGCGTTTGGCAAAAGGGGGCCTGGTCCTGAGCGTTTGGCAAAAGGGGGCCTGGTCCTGAGCGTTTGGCAAAAGGGGGCCTGGTTCTGAGCGCTTGGTGAAAGAGGGCCTGGTCCTGAGCGCTTGGCAAAAGGGGGCCTGGTCCTGACCGCTTGGCGAAAGGGGGCCTGGCCCTGACCGCTTGGCGAAAGGGGGCCTGGCCCTGAGCGCTTGGCGAAAGGGGGCCTGGCCCTGACCGCTTGGCGAAAGGGGGCCTGGTCCTGAGCACTCAGCCACAGGTGCACGGTCCAGACGGCCTGGGTGATGGGGTCTGGCCCTGACCACTCAGTGAAAGGGGGCCTGGCCCTGACCGCTCGGCCACGGGTGCACTGTCCAGACGGCCTGGGTGATGGGGTCTGGCCCTGACCTCTCAGTGAAAAGGGGCCTGGCCCTGACCGCTCGGCCACGGGTGCACGGTCCAGCTGGCCAGGCCTGCACAGCCACTTCTTTCACAACTGCGGAAGCAGGAATTTGCTGTTTAGTTTGGGGTTTGGTTCCAAATTCTTGGATTTGTTGGAGATGAAAGGGGAAATGCTCCAACCTTCCCTCTCCAGACTTCAACAGAGAGAGAAAAACATTCACCAGCATTTGGAAAGCAGATCTGGAATTTTCAGCAGGGTGAGGGGTGATGTTGCAACCCTCCAGATTCACCCCCTTAGTTCCAGCAAGAACTAGATGGAATCCTTCGCAATGAGCTTCCATTTCCACTGATCCTCCAGCCTCTCTGCCAAAGTTAGGATGCTGGATCTGAAACTCCTAGTGTGTAAATTACTCCAGCGATGTTTGACTCTGCCAGGCACACTTCTGTTATGTAGTTACAGTTAGTAAGCAGTCTTTACAGAACTGTTTTCCAGTTATTTTCATTGATTATATTTTTCAGGAAAAGTGTGAGAGGTATTTTCTCCTGTTCCCACACGTCCTGCTCATGCTGTCTGCCAGTCCCAGGATGAGTGCTTTCATTTATCAGGTGACAGGAACTCATTCACTACTTGAGTGACGTGACATCAGTGTTCAAACCTTTAACATGTTTTTGTACAAAACTCGTCCTGATCTCTGAATGGAAGTGATATTGCAAATCAGCATCACCACCTTGCTATTGTGGTATGATGTGCAGGAACCTTTAAGGGAGCATATCTTAAACTACTGCCAATCATTACACATCTTGACAGGATGTGATGTATTAGCCTGACTTGTCAGTGTTTGAGCAGTAGTGGTAGCGATTTGATGAAGTATATTAGTCTCCCAAGAGACATTATCTGTGTTCAGTCTCAGCTTTGAATAAAGAATTCACCCATATTATCACTTCACTAATCCTTGTGTACGATTAGTACATTTATGTCAAGGAGGAGACGAATGTAACACTTGCTTTTATATTCGCCGCTCTTGTGATACTGAAAGCTTCATTTGTTGTAAGCAATAATCATCAGGAAGCCCCTAAAAACCAGTTCCAACCTCATTTATGTCTGCGAAGAAATGGCTGGATTTACGTATTGGCACCTGGTTATAGAATTTATCACTCTCATGTTAAAAAAAGTGTGTCTGAATTCATTGATAGTTTATCCATAAAGAAGTTTAACACCTATCCCCAGAGAATGGTGAGACTGTGGAACTCGCTACCACGAGGAGTGGTTGAGGTGATCAGACACATTTAAGGGAAAACTGGATAAACACCACACAGTAGATGGGCCGAATGGTCTGTGTCTCTACTGAAAACCTACGTAATAAAACCCTGAATTCCACTTACTTTCATTGTCTTTTCTGTCTGTATTCCCAACTTTGAGGATCTCTGCACTTTAAGATTTCTCTGTTCCCCTGCTTTGGCCCTAAATGGTACTGTTACACATTTGTCCGTTTTGAACTTGCCACTTGTTTACTCTCACTGTCCTCCTCTCTGGTTTCCCCTTCAAGCTCTCACCTTCCTCCAGTTTATTGTCAATCCAGGTCATGGTGTCAGCACCAAACTTTGATGCTGATCTTGTGCTGAGCTCTGTGTCATTTATATGAATGGGAAACTGAAGAAGTCAAGACACATATCCCCTCGGCAACCACTGCCAAGATCCCACCAATCCAATTAAAGTATTTTTATCCACTCTCTGGTATTAGATCATAAGACATAGGAGCAGAAATTAGGCCATTCGGCCCATCAAGTCTGCTCCACCATTCAATCATGGCTGATAAGTTTCTCAACCCCATTCTCCCGCCTTCTCCCCGTAACCTTTGATCCCCTTACCAATCAAGAACCTATCTATCTCCGTCTTAAATACACTCAATGACCTGGCCTCCACTGCCTTCTGTGGCAATGAATTCCATAGATTCACCACTCTCTGGCTAAAGAAGTTTCTCCTTATCTCTGTTCTAAAAGGTCTTCCCTTTACTCTGAGGCTGTGCCCTTGGGTCCTAGTCTCTCCTACTAATGATAACATCTTCCCCACGTCCACTCTATCCAGGCCTTTCAGTATTCTGTAAGTTTCAATCAGATCCCCCCTCATCCTTCTAAACTCCATCGAGTATAGACCCAGAGTCCTCAAACGTTCCTCATATGTTAAGCCTTTCAATCCTGGGATCGTTCTTGTGAACATCCTCTGGACCCTCTCCAGGGCCAGCACATCCTTCCTGAGATACGGGGCCCAAAATTGCTCACAATATTCTAAATGTGGTCTGACCAGAGCCTTATAAAGCCTCAGCAGCACATCCCTGCTTTTACATTCTAGTCCTCTCGAAATAAATGCCAACATTGCATTTGCCTTCCTAACTACCGACTCAACCTGCAAGTTAACCTTGGGAGTCCTAGTCCAGGATTCTCTTAAGTCCCTTTGCACTCCAGATTTCTGAATTCTCTCCCCATTTAGAAAATAGTCTATGCCTCTATTCTTCCTACCAATGTGCATGACCTCACACTTCCCCACGTTGTATTCCATCTGCCACTTCTTTGCCCATTCTCCTAACCTGTCCAAATTCTTCTGCAGCCTCCCCACCTCCTCAATACTACCTGTCCCTCCACCTGTCTTTGTGTCATCTGCAAACTTAGCCAGGATGCCCTCAGTTCCTTCATCTAGATCATTAATGTATAAAGTGAAAAGTTGTGGTCCCAACACTGACCCCTGTGGAACTCCACTAGTCACCGACCGCCATCCTGAGAAGGACACCCTTATCCCCACTCTCTGCCGCCTGCTAGACAGCCAACCTTCTATCCATGCTAGCACCTTGCCTCTAACACCATGGGCTCTTATCTTACTGAGCAGCCTCCTGTGCGGCACCTTGTCAAAGGTCTTCTGGAAGTCCAAGTAGATAACATCCATTGGCTCTCCTTTGTCTAACCTACTCGTTACCTCCTCAAAGAATTCTAACAGATTTGTCAGGCATGACCTCCCCTTGATGAAACCATGCTGACTTCGCCTGATTTTACCATGCACTTCCAAGTATTCTGAAGTCTCATCCTTAATAACGGACTCTAAAATCTTACCAACGACCGAGGTCAGGCTAATCGGCCTGTAATTTCCCGTCTTTTGCCTCACTCCCTTCTTAAACAGGGGGGTTACATTAGCGATTTTCCAGTCCACTGGGACCCTCCCTGACTCCAGTGATTCCTGAAAGATCGCCACTAACGCCTCCACTATCTCTTCAGCTATCTCAGTATTGTCCCCTCACTGACTCTCTAACCATGCAGCCTAAAGTTTGATATCATGTACCTTAAATATTTGTCACCTGACTTATTTATCAATTGACTTTGAAATCCATTTCTATCTGATTACACCTCTTTGAAGCTCCTCGGATGTTTCCTATTTTAAAAGAGCAACATAGCAATTTGTTGACATAGTTGTGATTATTACAGGTTATAGATGATTATCGAACATCCCAGATTTAAATTGCCTTATAACTGGGCGGCCGTGCCTTCAGCTCCCTTGGCCTTAAGCTGTGGAATTCCCTCCCTAAATCTCTCTATCTCTCTTTCAAACTTTAAGATGCTCCTTAAAACCTACATCGTTGACCAAACGTTTGGCCATTTACCCTTAATATCTCTTCAAGTGGCTCTCAATGTCAAATTTGTTTTATAGTTGCCCTGTTAAGCATCTTGGGATATTTCATTATGTTAAAGGTTGTAAATAAAAGTTGCTGCAAGTTATAAATATGATACGAGTTATAGATGTTGCTAACATGCGCTAGTTGCGAGAATATATTTGCAAATGGTGAATTATCAACTTTATCTGGTTATTAGGGAAAATTGCCATTAACAGGACTGACAGTTACCAGGTTAGACGATAGTGATGCTGACAAGAACACCTTTGAAATTACCGGTGAGTTATTAGTTTAATTCAGGGTTTCTGTTACACTCCAGTCATCCCGACACAAGCTTACAAACAGTGCATGGAATCTACTGGGAAGGCAACATTTCTAAGCTTGGGAGGACTAGGCTGCGTGACTGACGATTGAAGCTATGTCCTGAGATGAGGGGGAGAGTTTCAAAACACCTTCCCAGAATGCATTTGGTCATGAGCTCTTCCTTCTCTGTTTGTTTCTTGGTGCTTTCCTCATCGTTTCAAGTTATAGATAAAACTTCAGGAAACCTGATTTTTAAATTGTGAATTTCTTGTATCTTAGCAACAGTTGGTTGGCAAAGCAACAAATTAAATATGACACTGGGATTGGATTGGGGAAAGTTCAGTGAGGCGTGGAGCTCACTAGCCAAGAGCTTGGGTCAGAGGTCAAGCTGCAACACCTGGAGTGTTCAGTTCTCCAGACCATACTCCTGAGAGTGACCCCATTGAATTAACCATTAGATACAGGTACTAAAAAGCATTGGGCCAGAGGAGACCAGTCAGCTTATCAAGTGTGTGTTTTTTATTCAGTAATTCTGTAGCACGATTGTCAAGGTCAGCATTTATTGTCTACTTATAACTGCCCTTGAGAAGGTGGTGGTGAGCCGCCTTCTTGAACTGCTGCAGTCCATGTGGTGTAGGTACACCCACAGTGCTGTTAAGGAGGGAGTTCCAGGACCTTGACCCACCGACAGTGAAGGAACGGCCGATATATTTCCAAGTCAGGATGGTGAGTAGCTTGGAGAGAGCCTCCAGGTGGTGGTTTTCCCATGTGTCTGCTGCCCTTGTCCTTCTAGATAGTAGAGCAGTTGAAAGGCATCATCAACCAAGCCCCATCATCCAATCGGGCAACCCCTGGGACAGGCAACTGACTCTTGAGTGTAGGAGAATAGCCAAGATTGGATTTCTGCTGCAGATATGACTTATTCTTTAAAGCATCAGCTTTTTAATTGCATTGTAAGGAAATGTATCAGACCCATGTCTGAGCTGTTGACCTATCTCACCTTGTTCTACTTTGTCTGCAGGAAGTATGATCGAACGGATTTTGGTGTCCTGTTCCAGCCACCACGATTTGCAGGAATGGGTGGATCATCTTCAGAAGCAAACTAAAACACCCAGTGTGGGAATTGCTGTGGTCAGACAGCAGTCTGTGCCATGCCACACAGTAAGGGAAAGGGACAACCAACTGAGAAGATGGTCTGGGGACTTTTTGTAACATCAAATACTGATGGAATTGATTCATACTCGTAACCTCCCTGAAACTGTGCCTGAGTACAATAGAGCAGCTGTGTGTGGGAGGGAGTGGGGCAAGAGGGATGTTCCAAAATTGCACGCTGCTTGTTGGGGATGTCAGGAATTCTGATGGGCGTAAAGGGATAGAAATGAATGGAAATAATAGGCGTGGTTTCTGTATTGGGGATCGATCCATAATGCCATTTTTACACCTGAGTGGCAAGTTGCCAGTGTCTCCCAATGAGTCCAGAATGGCTGATACTCGTAGTTCTATAGAACAGGCTTTGTTCTGCATTGAGAATGTCTTGAATTAGACTAGCCCTGTATTTTGAAGATCAAGGCGCGATCTAATTGAGGTGTTTAAGATGGTTGAAGGAGTTGATGGGGTGGATAGAAATTATTTGCTCTGGTGGGAGTGGGGAGGGATTCCAGAACAAGGGGGACGAACCTTAAAATTAGAGTCAGGCTGCTTCAGGAATGATGTCAGGAAGCATTTCTTCACACAAAAAGGGTAGTGGGAATCTGGAACTTTCGCCCCAAAAAGTTAAGGTTGGGGGGGGGTCAGTTGAAAATTTCAAAACTGACATTGATAGATTTTCAAAACAAAAACAAAAATAGCTGGAAAGACTCAACAGGTCTGACAGCATCTGTGGAGAGGAACACAGTTAACGTTTCTGATAAAGAGTCATGCGGACTCGAGACGTTAACTGTGTTCCTCTCCGCAGATGCTGTCAGACCTGCTGAGTTTTTCCAACTGTTTATGTTTCTGCTTCAGATTTCCAGCATCCGCAGTATTTTACTTTTATATTGATAGAATTTTGTTGGGTCAAGGGATTATGAAGCCACGTGTGTAGATTGGAGTTAAGACGCAGATCAGCCCTAATCTCGCTGAATGGTGGAACAGGTTTGAGGGGCTGAATGGCCTCCTTAAGTTTGGATGTTCTGTCCAGTGGCATCTGCAATATTTTTATCTCAATCAACATCACTAAAAACAGATTATCTGGTCATTTATTGTTGTTTGTGGGATCTTGGCTCGGTGTTGTTTTCTACATTCAAACAGTGGCAACTTATCAAAAGCACTTCATTGGCTGTCAAGCACTTTGGGCTGTCTTGAGGCTGTGAAAGATGCTTTAGAAATGCAAACTCTTTCTCTTTTTCCTTTGCTCTGATTGAAATGTGTCTTTCTCTTGTCAGGCCAACTTGCCCCTCCCAACACCCAACACTCATTGGTCAGGGGTCTACCACCACCCCCTACCCCCTTTGGCTGGGGGTCAGCCACCACCCTTTCCGCATCCCCATTCCCCCCCCCCTCCCCCCACCAAACCTGATCAGGGCTCCGTCTCACGCACCCCCCCCCCCCCCCCCCCCCCCCCCCCGGCCCGGCCACCTCTCAGTTGGGGCTCCGCCCAGCACCCCCACTTGGTTGGGCCTCCAGGACTTGGCCTCACACCTGTGAGGGAGCCCAGGATACATTGCTCCTGTCCGAATGATTACTTCGCCTTGTTTCAGATCTGACTGTGGGATTGTGGAACTCTGGTTGGACCTGCGAGTAAGTCCCTCAATTGCAGGTTGAGGTACCCTGCTCCAATTGGAGACAGTTGGTTTTGAAGGACTGGTGAGGCTGGAATGAAACATGGAGTCTCACCTGGTGAGGAGAGGTGCTTGAACAAACAATGTTTAAATGATGGGAGTAAGAGCAGAAACTTCAATTCTCCAGAACTGAAGCACTGGTTCCCAATAACTTGCTTTTTGTTCTCTGTCTACAGCTTCCACTACATCCTGTGACACCTATCAACAAGCATTCTGATGGTTATCCAATATCCGTGACTCCTTCCTATCATACTCTTCCACATCCTTCTCTGCATGGGACCTCACACAGCTCTCTGTGCTGGGGACCTCTGGAACCACCCAAAATGCCAAAGCCTTGGAGTTTGAGCTGTCTCCGCCCTGCAGCTCCACTGAAACCTTCAGCCGCTCTGTGTTACAAGGAGGTTGGTCTTCAGCTTTTCAATACCTGATACATGACTTGTGGTAGCTTTCACCCTGACTGGCCCGTGTGCTTTTCACAATATTAGATTGTTGAAATTGATGTATGGTCAGAATTTCCCAGACTTTCAAGATATCCACATTTGTCAGTAGACCCAAATCAGACTGTTCATTTGGCACTGATCAATCCCAGCTTCTAGCAATTATCCCTTAATTCCATCAATGTCCAGTAATCCAGTTGTCCTGAAAACTTTCAAACAATGCAACACGAGATCTGCTGTTAGGATGATATTTTCTTGGGTTTTGTACAGGACCTCAGCAAGAGCCCTAAAACCATGAAGAAGCTACTTCCCAAACGGAAACCAGAAAGGAAAGCATCCGATGAGGAAGTTGCATTGAGGAAGAGTAAGTTTGGTATTCAGCTGTTGCCTCTGTCCTGTCTCTGCCACGTTCTTTGTTACTTTCCCACTTTTCTGGCTCAGTGACCTGGCACTCTCTGCACCCGACTTTCTCTGTAACTAATGATAGGTGAACAGTTGGTAAGAGACTGGGAAATTTTTAAGAAAGGCAGTTTACTCAAACTAATGAGAGTTGGATTGAATTGCACCAGTTGTAGATTGTGTTACTTAGAAAGGTAATGCAGCATTTACCAGTGTATAGTTTGTCTAAATATTAAACATCTGTCATTCATTGAAGAAATTGAGAAATAGTCTTCCTATCAATTAACAGCCCTGATCAAGATCTCCTGCCCATTGCTGCTTCTGTTCCATGTGTGGGATCTTGAGAAATCATCCAATGGAACTGTGACCAATAAAAAGATGGTGGCTGTGTGGAGGGAGGGTTTAGTCATTTACGATCCATCATCCAGGCCCCACAGTGACTGAGGCTCCTAACTTGCTCCATTTTGTTATAGCTCAAAGATTGTTCTGAACTTGTATTGTCTCTAGTCCTCCCCTTCCTTTCCTCATACCCTCTCTGAGATAACCTTGTCCATGAGACTCAGCTCCTGCTCCCTTGGCCTATTCCCTATGACCCTAGTGACACCTGTGGCTCAGTTGTAGCACTCTTGCCCTTGAGTGACAAGGTTGTGGTTCCAGTTCCACTCTTGGGCTTGTGTACAAAATTCTAGGCTGACAGCCCAGTACAGAATTGAGGGACCAGATCCAGTAGAAAAATTCAATGAGAGAAGAATGAAATGTTTTTCCATTGAACAAGCTTATTTGGCTTCAATAATGCAGCAATAAAGTGCGGATCACAGTGAAACAACTTGGGGAGAGGGCAGGGCTGGATGCTGCCTGGATCTCATTGGGGGGGTGCAGTCTCCGAGGAGGGGTCTCAGCGATCTCAACTGGGGCCATGACCTGCAGTTTGGAAAGTGCTACTGTAAGATAAGGGTGTTTGCCATTGATATCCCTAGCGTCTTGCTGGAACAAGGATTTGGTCTTAAACAACAGGCTGATTTTTGGATTTGGCTTCAGTGAGCTACTGTTGGCTAAAAATTCACCTTTAGGTTTTAAAATTTTGCTCAGATGAAAGATGGATAATTAGAAGGCAAAAAAACCCCACAATCTTCATTCTGCAAACTAGAGACTTTTCTGAAAACATCAACCTTTGTGACTGGAAATGCTGGAAAATCTGGAGATGCTAGTATTTGCAATATTTTCTGTCTTTATTTCTGATTTCCAGCAAAGGCAGGTATTTTGCGGTTGTATTAATTCTTTGTGACTGTGTTTTAGAAGGATTTTTGTTTTTATTAATCAGGTACAGCGGCTCTTGAAGAAGACACACAGATCTTAAAAGTTATCGAAGCGTACTGCACTAGTGCCAAAACTCGCCAAACTCTGAACTCAAGTAAGTGATAAAGCAGCTTTACTGTGTAGAATGAAGCTTTCTTCGGAATTAATGAAATCAGATTTAAGAGAGTTAAATTTTTCAATCATTCAGAATTTCAGCATTGTTTTCCAGAAATTGCAAAGTATTATGTTGTAGGATTTCCAAAGTAGTGCTGTTTGTGATCGATCAGTTTACAGATTTAAAGAATAACTTCAATTCACTTTTCCTCAACCCCCATATGAAGTGAATGTCAAGGGAACTACACCTGAGCACTGAATGCTATTTTAAAAAAAAAATCAATCACCCTGGAATTACTGGATCCCTCCCCTGTCACAGTTAACTCCAGCTTTAAAGTCAGATTAGATATTGAATGTAGGATCATTGTAAAAGTTTGTGTTGGGTTTTGAAGTTTCAGAAGATTGTCTTTCTAAAGATTAAGGCAGAAGTGGGAACGTTGAGCAGTGGAAATGATGGTTCCGGTGAATCTGGACACTGAGGGTTTAAAAAAACAATGCACAGCTCATTCTGGTAGCTCACTTCTTACCAAATGCCTGTCCGTTAGTTAACCTTGTAAAATTCAGTCGCCTCCCTAAACAGTCCATTCCAGACACTCCCTAATCTCAGTGTAGTAGTTTGATCTTAACTATCCTTTCTTCACTCTGATATATTGATTTGGGGCAGTGTGTTACAGATTTAATAACAAATAGGACTGATCAGTGAATGCAAACGCTTAGGGAATTTTATGATTCTGTGCTCCTGACAACGTTGTTAGCTGGCAGTGAGCATGAAACTCAAACGAAACAGTGGATGTCCTCTGCAATGCCCCCTTGTGTTTCCAATACTGTTGTCCAATAGGAGCAGCTTCTTTCATGAGCACAGCTTCAAAAAAATTACCCCTTATAACTCAATGTGAGACAATGTGTTGGACTGGCATTCTTCAGCTCATTGCAGATAGACTGGTGTTTTATACACAAGTCACGTTATTTCCATTTGGACAGAAGAGTCATGCAGATATCAGTTGCAGTTGGTTAACTTCCTGAAAATTGATTTCACTGTTAGGTTGAGTCAGTCTGAAAGTGAAGGGTTAATAATGATCATTCCAAATTGAGCCCTTTAAAAAAACCAATCCCACGAATGCTATAAAGAACTGTCTGTAGTTTATTCATAAAGGGCAATCTTTAATTTGGAGATTGTAAAGCTAAATAATGGTGCGTTTTGAAGCTAAATAATATGGAACAGGTGGTGGTCATTCAGTCTCTGGAGCCTGTTCTGTCGTGTATTTGATCTGTACTTCAATTCCACCCGCAAAACTCATGATACTCTTACCCAACAAAAATCTATCAATCTCAGCCTTGAAAGCTCCAGTTAATCTCCAGCATCCACAGCTTTTTGCAGAAGAGAGTTCCAGATTTCACTGCCTTTAGTCTGAAGAAGTGCTTCCCGACATCACCCTAGTTTGGTGGGGATTGGGTCACCTTCGTTCTGCTGTAATAACTATGATATTTTTTCATGGTAAAGGAGCATTGGAGAATGACACCCTAACCAGTGGAACTAGGCAAATAAATTTAAATGTCACGGAATGGCCAGACATTATAATACTTAATTATACTTCAGTTCTTTTGGTTAGTATTGCCTTAACATCGAGACCAGGCTTGAAACCCTTGGTCTGTTCCTTGCACCTTCTGTTTCGATGAGCACAGTCTCCATAAGTAATTTTATTACGTTCCAGGCAGATAGATTAATGTGGAAAGGGGGAGGGGGAAAACAGAGGGGAATGTCTGTGATGGAGGGAAGACAGAAGAGATTAAAAGACAGAAGAAGTGATGGTGCAAGGCAAAAGGAGAGGTAATGAGACAAGTAAAAGAAATGGATCTAGAGGAGGTGTGAATGGTAACAGCAGAATCATTACTAGCACCCACTGTCTGAAAGAAAATGGGGGCAGAGGTTCTGATCTGAAACTGTTGAACTCAGTGTTGAGTGCGGAAAACGGCAGAGTGTCTAATCGATTAATGAGTGCTTCGTTCCTCGAGCTTCCGTTAAGCTTCTCTGGAACAGTGTAGGAGGCAGAGGACAGAGATGTCAGAGTGGGAGTGGCAGAGAATTATAATGACGTGTTGTACAACCTTCCAGACGCAACATGGAGTTCAACAGCTGCAGGTCAGAATCTCCTTTATTCAGACAGCGGGTGCTGGGAATGATCCTCTTGACTTGTCTTTTGTCTATTTTTACCATTGCCATCTCCTTCCACCATCACCCGGTTTGTTATTTAATCCCTCTTGTCTTCACCCTATTACACACCTTCCCTTTTGCTTTTTCCTCCCATTCCCCTCTCTCCTTGCTTGGAATGTGTTACATTTCTAACGTTTTCCAGTCCTGATGAGAGGTCCTTGTCCTGAAATGTTAACTCCCGTTCCTCTCTCACAGATGCTGTCTGACCTGCTGAGTATTTCCAGCATTTTCTCTGTGTATCTCGGTTTATTTTAGTGTGCACGCGTACATCCTAGATCCAGTCTCATTCGTCCTGTATGAATCAAAACCTGGAGCATAAGATTTACTTAACTTTGATCTCAAACGATTCCTTGGTACTTTATCTTATCTCTGTTATTGCAGAATCCTGCACAGTTATTGGTAGAGATTTGAACTCTGTTTAAAAAGAAGCACACAGAATTATCAAGCTCCTCTGTATCTTTTCATCAGCAGATTCAGGAATGATTTGACAAGAGGTGATCAAGAAGGCAGCTCACCACCACCTTCTGAAGGGCAATTAGGGATGGGCAATAAATGCTGGCCCAGCCAGCAACTCCCACATCCCATGAATGAATAAAAACTGGAACAGACTTGAAAGAAACGAACTAGTTCCAGAGATTGAGGATCTAGAAGGAGGGAGAGTTGACATGAAATTAAATGTGAGAGATTTAGGACAGAGAACAGGAGAAAGTTTATTTACACAAGGGTTTGTGAAACTGTGGAATGTAGCACCGGAGTTAATGACTGAAGCAGGGATTATATATTTGAGCAGGTATGATGGGTGTTTGAGAAAAAGGGGGATAAAGGGTTACAGGAACAGGGTGAGTATGTGAGATCAGGACATTGCTTGTGTGGAGAATAAACAACAGTGACTGGATGGGCCAAATGGCCTGTTTCCATGTTATAAGTTCTATGTAATGCCATGATTCTGGCTGTGGAGGCCCTCCTCGCCCTCGGCCTCCTTAGCCCTCGGCCCTCCTCGCCCTCGGCCCTCCTCGCCCTCGGCCCTCCTCGCCCTCGGCCCTCCTTAATCCTCAGCCCTCTAGCTGTGCTTACTTAGAAAATCTAGCTCTTATTTCTTTAGCCTTCCTGCCCCTGCTTACACTGTGCAAATTGGTGACGCTTTCAACTCTCACAATCACAGAATTGTTACAGTGTGGAAGGAGGCCATTCGGCCCATTGTGTATACGCTGGCTCTCTGAGCATTTTAACTTAGTGCCAGTCTCTCTTTCCCTCAGTGCCAGGAGCAATCACATAGTTTGAAAATATCTTTTAAAGGGCAAGGGAGAAATTAAATAAATAATCCCATCTGGCTCTGGAGGTTTGATGATTTGTCCCCGAGCTCTGGGCATTCTTTCGTCACCAGTGAACACAGCTTTATTAAACCCAAGTTGGCATTGATCTGAACCATTACTGACATCCTTATTAACGCTCGTTTTCCTTCCGCTTCACGATCCACGTCCCGCAAGCATCTATAATCCCACTTCGCCCTTTCCGATGGCTTCAGTACTAACCCGGAGTGTTGAAGTCAATCTGTGGTCTGACTGCTCAAAAATCAACTCCCTTTTACATTCTTGACTTTTCTATAACATTTTACCAGCCGCGTATCTAAATTTGTGCTGAAATCAGGAAGCGTCCAAACTAGCTGGGGAAATGAGTGTGCTCTGAGCGATCAGGGTTTATACCGGGTTGGGGTGGGGTGTAATTCTGCCATTCCACACTCCCAGCAGGGATCAGAAAAGGGTGTCCACGCTGTGCCTTTGCGCTGAGCAGCAACGATTGTGCTTCCCGGCTCGGGGGGTGGTGGGGGCAGGCTGGGTGGGGGTTGGGGGGGGGGGTGGCGAGGCAGCTGCGGGATCGAGAGATGCATAAATTGGTTGAGAATCTGCTATTTAATGCTTTTTGAAGTTATCAAAATGTTTTGGTCTGAAGATGGGAGCAGCTTCTGAAACTAACCCTGCTGTAGAATTTGTCTCTAGCCTAACAGTTTTTTTTCTCTCCTTCTTGTCTTCACTCCGCCTTTGCTTTAATTTCACCTTTTACATTTGTTACTTTCTTCCCCCATTATCCTGATCCCCCTCCTGTCCCGGCAACGCACCCATCACCGTCCATCCACCCACCCACCCTTCCACCTCAGCATGGCAAGGCACTGACTTGATGCATAATCATGTTTTGAGTGACGATGATCTATCAAGCCTGGACTCCCCAGCTCGTCGTAGCAGCCTCTCCCGCTTGGAGCCTGCTGAACTGTCTGAAGACTCTGACTATGACAGTATCTGGCTGGCCCACAGTTACCGAATGGGATCAGCAACTCGTAAAAGCTGTTGTTCGTATATCTCGCACCAGAACTAAGGAAATGTCCAGTTTTTAAGAATTGCTTGTTGTGTTAATTTGTTGTTTGGTGATGTTTCCCTGCTACACTGTCTCCTTATGTTAATGTCAAAGCAAGGTATTTTTTTATAGCTTGTGCCTCAGGCTGTTCCAATTCCCACCCCCCCCACCCCCCCCTTCCTTCTGTTTCTCCTTTGGATGATGAGTCAGGGAGCACACAAACACTCCTCTTCCATTGACTGGTCTCTGCTGACTTCAACTGGTGGTGTCAGTAGAGGAGGTGGAGTTATATTTGGCCTCAGTGCTCTGGGCCAGGGAGGGGAACAACAGCCAGGATTCTTGCCCTTGAATGGTGCCCAGTGGCCCTCCTTGCAGGTGTGTACTTGGGTGAGCTCTGGGCAAGACTCTATGGTTGAATAGCTTGCCTGCACTCTCAGTTCAGTCCTACACACGACGAATGGTCAGCTAAGGGGCAAGTACTAAATGGTGACCTGTGCCTGTAGTGATTAGGGCCTTGATGATTAGGCGTGGGATAACTCTTTTGAGTACAAACCCATTTCCATCTGTTCCTATTCAGATGAGGTTACATTGTTTCATAGTTTGCCATTGTGAGATTTGATCTCTTGATCTTGGGGTTACAAACCCAGTACCATAACCACTTGGCTGCAAACTGACCAGGAGAAGAAATTGAGTATTTGAGTTCAGAGGCTTAGTAAAGCCAGAATTATCTTGTTCAGTAATTGAGATTTTTGGCAGGTGCAAGTCTTGCCTAAAATATTACAATTCCTAAATGATACTTTTAGTATTCTTGTTCACCCATTTGTTCAGCTGTTACCTTTGACTATCCTGCCTTCTGTTGACTTGTCAATGGTAGTTAATGTCTCGTTGAACAATATTTTGATAGTAATTGGGTATTATGAGTGGGTGATTTTTACTGTTTGGTTATATTTAAATTACAGGCCTATTGTATGCAAGCCTACTGTAGGTGGATGCATGGAGTTGCATTTCCTCACCCAAAGCTAGACTAAAATCCCTGGTTGTACATATACTGAGATTTGTTAGATTGCACAGAAACCTTCAGTAAAATGTTGTACTACAAAGCACTGGGAAAGTTGGGGCTAAAATTTCTGATTTTGTTAATTGGCTGCAGGACTTCACTCGTTGGGAATTAAGCTACGTTGATTGACATAGGGTGTCTGTCCATCAGAATCCGGCAGGGACTCATTGATCCCAGTGCTCGAGTTCCTGATGTGAGTGAAACCCAGCATGGAGAGCTAAGAGGTTTGCAAAATCTCCCCTTGTACAGAAAGCTTGATGACTGCTGTGTGTCAAATGAACTTCCGTCCACTGTGGAAACTCACTCAAAGGTCCAGAGTTCTGCTGCAGGAGTATTAGTTAATGCTCTAAACATGTCAAATACTACGCACCACCAATTTGTATGCTTCTTAGGAAGAGAACACTGATTGGCCACAGTGCCTGGAGGATACACAGAGGGTTGATTGGTGGAAATCACTGGGAATGGTGGTAACACAAATCTTAAATATCTCTCTTGCTATTTAAACAGAGGCAGTTTAATTTAAATGGGTTAAAAGCGGAGAGAGAGGGCTTAGGTAGAAGTGGATTTTAATGCTTTTCTATGACACCATCTCGGACAATAAATATTCTCTGGTTTGTAAAACTTTTTAAAAAATACCGAAAATTTCACATTCTACAATTCCAGTGAATTTGTTGTAAAATATACAACAATGACAGGCAGCGGCTCCAATTAAATTGTGTCTTGTATGGAAGACTGAGGTACTAAGAGTGAAACATCCTGCTTTCTCACAATTACACTGTATATCAATTGATTTCCTTTTATCCCATCATAATACTCTGACAGTGTTGAAGTAAAAATCACCTTGCTGTTCCTCAGTGACAGCTAATGACACTGTGCACAAGAAATAGGGGCAGGAATAGACCTGCTTCGCCATTCAATACCATCATAGCTGATCTTTCCTGTTCACTCCCAATATCCCTTAATTCACTGAGGGACCAAAAATCTATCTATCCCAGCCCTAAATATATTCAACGATGGAGCATCCACAACCCTCTGGGGTAGAGAATTCCAAAGATTCACAACCCTTTGAGTGAAGTAATTTCTCCTCTTCTCAGCCCTGAATGATCGACCCCTTACCCTGAGTCTGTGACCCTCGTGTTTTAGATTCCTCGACCAGTGGAAACAATCTCTCAGCATCCACCCTGTCAAACCCCTTCACAATCTTGTGCGTTTCGATGAGATCACCTCTCATTCTTCTAAACTCCAGAGAATATAGACCCAATTTACTCAGCCCCTCATCATAGGACAGCCACTGCTAATGATCCTGCTCCAGTAAACATTTGCAATGTAACAAAGCCACATGTAAAATCTATTTGGATTGTTCATGACATAAAAAATGTCAGGAGGCTAAATTGCAGAGGAGGAGGAGACTTTAAAGCTGCTATTGATTCATTCACTGACATTATTGTTCAATGCAAGTCTTGCTGAAGTTATTCTATAGAGATAATGTTGCAAGGTTTCCAGTGCAGGAGCTTGTGAGTGATTAGTTTAGGTACGTCTGTTATAGTCGTACCCCATTCTGCAGGGACTGACTTTACCAACAGATGTGGGATATGTAGGTATAGATTTTGCACATTCCTGGGAGATGCAACTTGCAACATCTGGCATTCTGGGCCTTGCAAATGCAGCTCTTATTTGGAGAGGTGAGGTGAAATTTTTTAAACGAAATCCGGATAGTGCCTGTTTTTTTCCTTAATTAACAGCTTCCTAGTGACATTGTCACCTCAGAAATCACCTGATGTAAGTTACACGTTTCTGCACTTATCTCAGCGAAGCCTTGGTTCCAGAGGGTAGAGGAATTTGCTTTCTTTTTGGTTGAAGTGGAGAAGTTAATGGAAGAAAATGATTAATTACGTTTAAAAGATTTCCTGGATAATGTAACTAACATCTCCGCCTCGGAGTGTTTTAACTCGCAAGGTCAGACTTTACAGTAAAAAAAGAGGCCATTTCGTTAATCGTGCCTGTACTGGCTCTCTGAAAGAGCTATCCAATTATTCCCACTCCCCCATGCTTTCCCCATCGCTGTGCAATCATTTTGTTCCTTATATGTTGTTCTCTTGGGTTGACTAATCTGATAGCCACAGTAAATTGTAACAAGAAAACTAGTTCATATCATTGACTGCTTCTCAGGTTACTCTTGACTGCATTGGTGTAATAGCTGCACAATTTAACAAAACTGTACATGGCTCACAAAAGTTGGAACTGATAAAGGTTGGTCAATTTACATTTTCAAAGTGTAAATCTGTCCTTTATTTAAATGTTCTGCTAGTGATTTGTGTCATAGTAAAGTGATGCTGCCTGTTGTGCATCAGGCTGAAGTGATGCTGCCTGTTGTGGGTCAGTATGAAGTGTTGCTGCCTGTTGTGGGTCAGGGTGAAGTGATGCTGCCTGTTGTGGGTCAGTATGAAGTGTTGCTGCCTGTTGTGGGTCAGGGTGAAGTGATGCTGCCTGTTGTGCATCAGGCTGAAGTGATGCTGCCTGTTGTGCATCAGGCTGAAGTGATGCTGCCTGTTGTGGGTCAGTATGAAGTGTTGCTGCCTGTTGTGGGTCAGGGTGAAGTGATGCTGCCTGTTGTGGGTCAGTATGAAGTGTTGCTGCCTGTTGTGGGTCAGGGTGAAGTGATGCTGCCTGTTGTGCATCAGGCTGAAGTGATGCTGCCTGTTGTGCATCAGGCTGAAGTGATGCTGCCTGTTGTGGGTCAGTATGAAGTGTTGCTGCCTGTTGTGAGTCAGTGTGAAGTGTTGCTGCCTGTAGTGGGTCAGTGTGAAGTGTTGCTGCCTGTAGTGGGTCAGTGTGAAGTGATGCTGCCTGTTGTGGGTCAGTGTGAAGTGATGCTGCCTGTTGTGGGTCAGTGTGAAGTGATGCTGCCTGTTGTGGGTCAGTGTGAAGTGATGCTGCCTGTTGTGGGTCAGGGTGAAGTGTTGCTGCCTGTTGTGGGTCAGGGTGAAGTGTTGCTGCCTGTTGTGGGTCAGGGTGAAGTGTTGCTGCCTGTTGTGGGTCAGGGTGAAGTGTTGCTGCCTGTTGTGGGTCAGGGTGAAGTGTTGCTGCCTGTTATGGGTCAGGGTGAAGTGTTGCTGCCTGTTGTGGGTCAGGGTGAAGTGTTGCTGCCAGTTGTGGGTCAGGGTGAAGTGTTGCTGCCTGTTGTGGGTCAGGGTGAAGTGTTGCTGCCTGTTGGTCAGTGTGAAGTGTTGCTGCCTGTTGTGAGTCAGGGTGAAGTGTTGCTGCCTGTTGTGGGTCAGTGTGAAGTGTTGCTGCCTGTTGTGGGTCAGTGTGAAGTGTTGCTGCCTGCAGTGGGTCAGTGTGAAGTGATGCTGCCTGTTGTGGGTCAGTGTGAAGTGATGCTGCCTGTTGTGGGTCAGTGTGAAGTGATGCTGCCTGTTGTGGGTCAGGGTGAAGTGTTGCTGCCTGTTGTGGGTCAGGGTGAAGTGTTGCTGCCTGTTGTGGGTCAGGGTGAAGTGTTGCTGCCTGTTGTGGGTCAGGGTGAAGTGTTGCTGCCTGTTGTGGGTCAGGGTGAAGTGTTGCTGCCTGTTGTGGGTCAGGGTGAAGTGTTGCTGCCTGTTGTGGGTCAGGGTGAAGTGTTGCTGCCTGTTGTGGGTCAGGGTGAAGTGTTGCTGCCTGTTGTGGGTCAGGGTGAAGTGTTGCTGCCAGTTGTGGGTCAGTGTGAAGTGTTGCTGCCTGTTGGTCAGTGTGAAGTGTTGCTGCCTGTTGTGGGTCAGTGTGAAGTGTTGCTGCCTGTTGTGGGTCAGTGTGAACTGATGCTGCCTGTTGTGGGTCAGTGTGAAGTGATGCTGCCTGTTGTGGGTCAGTGTGAAGTGATGCTGCCTGTTGTGGGTCAGTGTGAAGTGATGCTGCCTGTTGTGGGTCAGTGTGAAGTGATGCTGCCTGTTGTGGGTCAGTGTGAAGTGATGCTGCCTGTTGTGGGTCATTGTAAGTGATGCTGCCTATTGTGGGTCAGTGTGAAGTGATGCTGCCTATTGTGGGTCAGTGTGAAGTGATGCTGCCTGTTGTGGGTCAGGGTGAAGTGATGCTGCCTGTTGTGGGTCAGGGTGAAGTGATGCTGCCTGTTGTGGGTCAGGGTGAAGTGATGCTGCCTGTTGTGGGTCAGGGTGAAGTGATGCTGCCTGTTGTGGGTCAGGGTGAAGTGATGCTGCCTGTTGTGGGTCAGGGTGAAGTGATGCTGCCTGTTGTGGGTCAGGGTGAAGTGATGCTGCCTGTTGTGGGTCAGGGTGAAGTGATGCTGCCTGTTGTGGGTCAGGGTGAAGTGATGCTGCCTGTTGTGGGTCAGGGTGAAGTGATGCTGCCTGTTGTGGGTCAGGGTGAAGTGATGCTGCCTGTTGTGGGTCAGGGTGAAGTGATGCTGCCTGTTGTGGGTCAGGGTGAAGTATTGCTGCCTGTTGTGGGTCAGGGTGAAGTGATGCTGCCTGTTGTGGGTCAGGGTGAAGTAACGCGACCTGTTGTGCGTCAGTATGAAGTGATGCCTTTTGTGTGTCCAAGTGAAGTGATGCTACTTTTTGTGGGTCAGTGTGAAGTGACGCTTGTTGTGTGTCCACATGAACTGATGCTGCCTATTGTGGGTCAGGGTGAAGTGATGCTGCCTGTTGTGGGTCAGGGTGAAGTGATGCTGCCTGTTGTGGGTCAGGGTGAAGTGATGCTGCCTGTTGTGTGTCCGGGTGAAGTGATACTGCTTGTTGTGGGTCAGGGTGAAGTGATGCTGCCTGTCCTATGGTGGGGTGATGTGATGATGCCTGTTGTGGGTCACAGTGATGTGACGCTGCCTGTTGTGGGTTGAGGTGAAGTGAACACAGCCTGTTGTGGGTCAGGGGCTAGTGATACTGCTAGATTTAAGTTTTCTTTAATTGTTTAATTAATTTTAATAATAATTAGCAAAATGGTGGGGAGGAACCTGTCAATATCTTGATGTGTTCCTCCAGCCAGTGAGGCTCCTTGCTGACAGTGTCCACCCAGAGAACTGAAACAATGGTGCCAAGCAGAACTGCATTCACATTGACACACACTTTTCATTTAAATATGTCCCAAGTTATAAAAACAACTTTTCATTTACATAGCACCTTCTACATAGTAAAACATTACTGCAGTGGATTCCTGCAATGCATAATCAGCCAAAAATTGACACTGAGCCAAAGAATGCGGCATTTGGAGCGGTGACCGAAAGCTTGGTCAAAGAGGTCGATTTTACGAAGCCTCTGTGTGCTGGAGGGACAGGTGGTGAAGCAGAGAGGTTCAGGGAGGGAATTCCAGAACTTCAAGTTGAGGCAGCTGAAGGTATGGCTGCCAGTGGTGAAGTGATTAAAATTGGGATATGCCCTAGAGTCGGTAGATGGCAGAGATCTCAGAGCCTGAGGTGGTTGCGGAGATTTGGAGGGAGGGTAGGTCAGAAAGCAGAGGGATGATGGGTGAACAGGACTTGGTGCAAGTTAGAGTATGGGTGGAAGGATTTTGGATAAGCTCAAAGAGATGAAAGATATAAGATGGGCCAGAAAAGCAGATTTTATGCTTTGTTGTTTTTGAAATATCTTCTCTGTCCTCAATGCAAATATTGAAGTGATTGGCTTTAAAATAGTTGTAAGATGACGTGAATTGTTTCTTATCCAGTGTTTAATTGGCTTAAAGGTTAAAAATGTGGCATTTCTTTAATCTCTCCAGTGTTTGAATGCCTTGAAATTCTGTAACCTTTGCCTTTGTTGAAAATATACTGTCATTATTTTGTATGCTTCATAAATTGCTTTGTGTGTAGTTAAAGACTCTGATCAAAGCAATTCTTAAAGAAAGAAGTTACATTTGAATTATGCATTACATTTTTACCACGTGGGTAACTTTTATATTCTACTGAGCAAAAGAAGCAAGACTGAAATACCATGAACTTCAAGAACAGTGTTTATGAAAGAGTGGTTAAACTCCTTACTTTATAAGGAGTGTTTGTTTACTGTTAAATCTCAGGCTGGTGATTCAGGCAACTTAATAAAAAATATTCCCGAAACACCAAAGCCTTGCATTGAATTTTTCCATTGATCTGATTTCTTTAATTCACATGATATATAACTCTTTCTAAGAACTTGCAGCCAAACAGAGTAACTTATTATTCGACAACAGAATTAATAGACTTATTAGAAAATAGTTTTTCAGTACTTTCATTTATTCAGGGTGCTTGATAAGAGGTCATTTATTTATTGGAATGCTTGTCAATGATATTGTGTGATGTTTTTGTAAACTGGTACGAAGCAACTGTTCAGATCACTGTTTCACAATGAAGGTTACTGTCTAAGGATAGAACCTGTGCAGCCAGCATTGACTAACTGTTCACTGTTTGCTGCATCTGGTCAAAATCTCAACAGCCACTGTGTTCAGCTCTTTTTCAGTGCAATTGTTTTATTTCTGTATTGAGCAGAATGGTTAGTTTTTCCTGATGATTCTTGGCATGTAATTAACCCTGTGGCACATGCAAGCCTCATCTGTGGGGAAAGGCTGACCTCCCACCTCGGTGTCTTTTTTGGGATTTATTGGAATTGCGTGTAGGCCAGATCAGGTTAAGTAAGGATTCCCTTTCCTGAAGAACTTGAGTGAAGTGGTTGAGTTTTTATGACAATCCAACACATTTCAGGGGAAATTTTTCGGATGCCAGCCCAGAAGTGACATTTCTTGAATTCACTTCACACCTTGTCCTGGTCGTCCTTGAACTCACGATCTCTGGGTTATTGGCCCAGTGCAAGAAAGACTAGGTTAACCAATTTATAAAACAGTGTCCCAGCACAGAGGATTGTAATAATGAGGGCAGGTACACAGCTGGAAGATGGTGCATCGGATGTTGAGCTCTCTCTGATGTCCTGCTGTGCACTCCCCTCACGCACGGTCCTGTGCCAGGAACCCTAACTCATAGTCTACACCTGAAAAACTTGTTGCACGTTGATTTTACCATTCTGCTTAAACCAGACACATTACAAAACAATGGTTAGGAATGTGGAAAATTCAACTCCAAATAATGTTTTCAGAGACTATGTTAAAGTGTGAAACTCGGATATAAAGCTGCTTCCTTTTGGCAGAAGTGTCTAACATTTATGAATTTGGAGGCTAAACTTGTTAAATTTAAATCCACGTCCCCATTAATACCCTTATATGTTGAGCTCCTGGCACTAACCGATCCCAATTATTAGAAGTGATCCTTGAAAGAGGCTCTAGCGCTTCCTTGAAATGTCTCGGTGAGGGTGCTGTTTGCCCCCTCTTTGAGAATATTCTTGGCAATAATTGCCCTTGGTTGGCCACCACTGAAGCTTACCTGTTAGGGGGGGCCTTTCACCTCTGGGACAGGCGCTCAGTTCCCACCCAGATGGCAGGGTGTCCGCTGGCTGTGCCATTCCTACACTTGGCCAGTAGTTCTTGGTAAGCGGAGATTACAGTGTGACACTGGCCCCAGCAGATTGTGATGGTAACCAATCTTGGGTGTGCTGATTTAGGATTCATTCACAAGTGAGGCAGCGGCACTAAAAAAACAGCCGATTCTGAACCTCTAGGCCCAAAAAAATTCAAAGTAGCCAAACCAGGGGAGAGGTGAAATATTTAGTTAGACCTGTGGACTGTCTGGGGTTGTTTGGTTCAGTTGGGGCTCACAGTTAAATGCAGCCGCAAGGCTGTAGTTTGGATGCCCCTGATTCATGGGGTTTAAAGTATAAGTACTGTTCTGCTGTTTTAATTGTTCATTTGATGTAATTAAAAGTGATTGCTGCTCAATTATCCAATTTCTTTATATTGAAGAATTAAGCCTTGCCGTTGTGTATAAACAGTGATGATTCAAGGCCATTGACTTGACTAGTTATACCAGGAGGGTATAATGGAAAGTTTTTGGTTAACTAGAGCTGAATATTTTCCCATTATTATTATTAGCTGAAAGGTAAAATGAGTGAATGATTTATTACTATGGTTTAGGAAGAGCCTGGTAGCATGAGGTCAGATTGGACAACTTGCCTTGGTGCACAAGGCAACTTTCTACCAAACACAACATGGTGTGTCCTGTTGTATGCTCGATAGCTTCTGTGCTGTGCAGTTTGTGTCAGTGATGGGTGATTGTTGGTGAAAACCAGCTTTAAGGGTAAATGCCTTTAAATAAACAATCTGTGTATATCTGAGTGCTGCATATGTACAGTCTGTGTATTGTTGCCTCCTTGTGATTTGCATTATATCACACCCAAGTGTTAGTTTTATAAATAATTTCACTTCCGTTGTAAAATACAGTTTAAATAAAATATGCCTTTATAAGAGCATTGGCTTCTTTCTATGTTAAGTTTTGTTAACCTGAAATTCACTGTAATGTATGGTCTGACACGCAGGCACTGCTGATTATAAAATGTTCCAGAATAGAAACAGATCGCTCGGCCTGTCATTCCTGTGCTGGAGTTTTTCTCCACAAGCCACCATATCTATTAATATCATTTCCAACCTTTTCCTCCGTTATTGCAGCTCTTGAAAGCAGACCATTCTTGTGGGAGAGAGTCTATTCTGACGACGAGATGCGGGTATTGTTCACAGCTGATGAGTAGCATCCTGGGCCTAGGTCCCATCAGTTTAAATCCAAAATGTTAACTAGCCTATACCTGAGTGATGTAATCCAATTCTATATTTGCCGCATACATTCTTCCAGACAACTCCTCAAATGGGCAAAATAAAGAAAAGATCACATTCTAAGAATGAAACTGAATAATACATTGATTCCTTTCCTTGAGTTTCTTGCCGTTGTGGGAGAATAAGCAATCAGCACTGTTCCTGGGAAACTCTGGGCTCATGTTTGATTGAGGGGTTTTGCATTTTCAAACAGATTTCTGTTGCAGGACAAAGTTTCAGAGATTGTGTGGATTTTGAATATCAAACTGTTAAGATTGAAGTCAAACATAAAGCGAGCCAATCACACATCATTGTTTCAGCTTCTACCTGTAAATGCAGCACCAGTAGCACAGGCTCAGCACAAGAATTGGGACAATTATAATTGTGATTTCAAACTGCCCATATACTGAGCTTCAGCCTAAAGGGTTAGGTGCTAGATCATTCTAGAAAGCTGTAGATCATCATTGTTACAACATGCCTTAACCCACTTAGTATCTGGGCAGTTTATACTGACCCCAGGTATTGATCAGAAAGTCTTTGTTTACTAGATTGGGTATTCTTTATATCCTCACTGATCCCTCTCACATTTAGAAGGCAGTCAGATAAACACTTCACCAGACTGTGTAACTTGAGGTTTGCACTGCCAAGCACATTTGTTAACAAATGGAGATGTGAACGTTATTAATAATGAACCTCATTTCCAGTTGAGGGTTTACTTATCGAGAAGCCAATGAGCACAGGGCTGGTGGGTGAAGAGGGCTGGTGGGTGAAGAGGGCTTGGTGTGAGTAAAGAGACAGGCAGGAGAGTTTTGGATGAGGCCAACTTTAAGGAGTGCGTTGGAATAGCCGATTCTAGAGTTAACAAGGGCATGGATGAGGGTTTCAGCCACAGATGAGCTAAGACGGAGGAGGAGCCAGATGATGATATGGAAGCGGAAGTAGGCAGTCTTACTGATGGCATGAGCATGTGATTGGAAGCTTACCTCAGGGTCAGATGTGACACCAAGAATGCGAACAGACTGGTTCAGTTCTGGTTTAGTCAGTTCTAAGAACTTGTCAACAAAGCTGAAGCCCATGGAATACAAGGGACAGTAGCAGCATGCGTATGAAGTTGACTGAGTGATGGGACAACAGGGTGTAGACCATTGTGGGAGGACAGTGGCGATTCAAGGAGGAAGCCCATTGCTCATCGGTAACTAATGGACCCTGCTTGTGTCACCCATGCCCCAAGAACAAACATTTAAATATTGTTCCAACATGTTTAAAAGCGCTGAAAGCCTTTTGGAAGTCTTACAGGATGTAGCAAGGTAGGCATTGTGTGGTTGCAGCTCATAGTTTTGAAAATTTAATATCCTTCGTGATTAAATAATGTCCTGGAACTTGCAGTAGTAATAATAGTGAGGCTGTCCGCATTCACTTTTATTACTATATAAATCAGACAGCAAATTCTGGCATCTGCACATGGCACAGTTAATGATGGAAACCTGACAGTTGAGTCAGTGATACCCTGCTCCTCCACAGGGTTCACAGTTGAGTCAGTGATACCCTGCTCCTCCACAAGGTTCACTGTTGCAGTCTTCACAGGTTAAATCATTAGGAATTAACTGATTTAACAGGAATCTCCAACCTCTCAACAAAAGGATCAATGAAAATGTTAAGCTTTGTTCAGTCAAGAGTAACTGAGTTTTTAAATGGCACACTTAGTTATAGTTACTTATGAACAGCCTCTTTAGCCCTGAATTCTTTTTACAAGTGTGGCGTCTTTTCCCTCCACAGAACATGCGATACTGTAGAGTTTTAGAAACATAATTATTTTTTGAAGAAGTTTTTGTTCTGATATTTACATTTCTCAACGTCATGTCTATGCCCTATTTTTTATTTCACGTTCTGTACAGTGGTTTACATTCCATCTATATTTCCTACCTTTTACTTCCTGTTTTCCTGTCTGTGAGAATTCTTCAACCCGATTGGCTGATCAATCTGCCTGTTGCCTGCCCTGCCATTGGATGTGGAAGGCGCCAAATTCAAACTGACATTGAGATAGTGGAAATCAGCACTGTAAAGCTCACTAAAACTTTGTGGATAGCTTTTCACAGTGTCAGTGGTGTTCCTTTACTGCTGACTGCAATATCCCAGCTAATAACATTCATCATAACATATGGAGTTTAACATCAGTTTAAAAAGTTGTAACAGCTCTGAGTTTGGCTGCTATATTCTTAGATGTGAAGTTTAAATAAATTAGAGAGCGTGGGGCAGAAGGGAGAAGACAGAGAGACAGTTTTTCAAACCGCTGGGTGGCATCAAATGCCCCAGTTTCATTTCTACCTATTTTGATTCTCACTAAATTCACACAGGAGTTGCAGTTTTTTTCTTATGTTAACCCACCTGCCTTTGTACCATCTGATGTAGGGATGATATTCCTCTCCCTCATTTTGTACAGGGCCCAGAAAGGAGATCCCCTATATTTTCCTGTTTTGGAAGAGGAGAAGGAGCATAGGGAGGGTACCAGGTTGACCAAGCAGCACCAGAGGCCCCTGGCTCCTCATGCTGGTAACCTCAAAAACAGAATATCCCCATGTCAGTTTGAGCTGGTGTGTACCAGTGTCCCGAGGGCCATAAGTCAAGTCACAGGGCAGCTCCTGGAGCACAAGGCTGTTCTCTGCACTCATGGCTGCTGAGCTGTGCAGTGACCCGATGAGTGTCATGTGGCACCTAAAATCATCATTGGCCTAGTGAGGATATGCTTCTGGTGTCTGAATCAGTCAGTTAATGTCATCAGGTTATAGTCTCGGTTTGTGGCTGTGTATTGCCTGCATCATAAATTTGCCTTACAAAGAGTCTCCATCGAGGTGGCCCTGAAGGGAGGTGGGAGCAGCAGCCTGTTACTGCAAGAGGCTTCCATGTAACCCTTAAACAGGAAACCTTCGGACTTCCACCACTGTCCAATGTGGCAACTATTCTCTTCATATCTTCACTCCTCATATCCTCAGCTGACTTGTCTTCATGCTCAAAGCTGAGGTGTTAAACTGAGCCCCCGCCTGTCACCCTTGGGTGGGTGCAAAAGATCCCATGGCCATCATTGCAAAAAAAAATAATCAGGGGAGTTTTCCCAGGTGTCCTGTCCAATGTTTACCCCTCAATCAACATCACTGAAAACAGATTATCACATTGCAGTTCATGGGATCTTGCTGTGCACAGATTGGCTGCTGTGTATTTCCTACCTTACAACAGTAATTATGTTTCCGAAGTCTTATATTGGCTGTAGAGCACTTTGGGATGTCTTGAAGTTGTGGAAGTTGCTATGTAAATGCAATTTCTTTGGATGGTTAAGGTTCCTGATAAACTTAGGGAATTTGTAGGAAATCTCCAAAAAAAAAATGCAAGAAATCAGTAATTGGCTAAAATATTAACTTTTCTAAACCAATGGGCGGTAAAACTGTAATTTGAACCCGGGAGCCCTTTTGAAATCTCTCACTCCTGGGTCATTGTCCAGCTCATTCCCACTCGGACAGAAATCATTCTCAGCCTCAAACATTTAAATGGAGCCAGGGCTCATTTTTGGTAATTCCACAATGTTGTCTGATGTGTTCACGCTTGAAGTGTAAGTCGGGTGGGAGCCAGAACCTTCTGAATCCTGGTTACCTGTCCTCCTGTATGATCAGGACGGGGAACTGAGGAACGGTGTGATTTAAGGAAGTGGGAGACGTGATTTGTGACAATATCGGGATAGGTTATCTGAACTAATGAATGGTAACTTGTGGAGGTCATGCTGACTGAATCCCCTCTCAAATCTCTTCATTCAGTAACTGGTAAAATTTATCCCATCGATTTTCCCTGTGGGGGTGGGTGGGGGCAGAGGGTGGGGTGAGGTGAAATAGCTCTACTTAAGGAAGAAAATCGTAACAAAAAGTGGGTTAAAATTTCCCTTCAACATCCCCGGCAGAAGGATCAATGTAACTGATGATCAAACTTTCCCATAGCGGCTTTGGGATACCACAGTGAACGGAGTAATGATACAAAGACTATCCACACAAACGCTCACTCACACACACACACAAGCACACCCCCCCCCGCTCCACACACACCCCCCGCTCCACACACACACACACACACCCCACCTGACATACGCACACATACACACCCCACTCGATATAGACACACACCCCACTCGACACACACACACACACTCGACACACACACACCCCACTCGACACACACACACACCCCACCTGACATACGCACACATACACACCCCACTCGACACACACACACACACACACACTCGACACACACACACACCCCACTCGACACACACACACACACACACACACACACACACTCGACACACACACACACCCCACTCGACACACACACACACACACACACACACACCCCACCTGACATACGCACACATACACACCCCACTCGATATAGACACACACCCCACTCGACACACACACACACACACACACACACACCCCCTACCTGACATACGCACACATACACACCCCACTCGATATAGACACACACCTCACTCGACACACACACACACACACACACCCCACCTGACATATGCACACATACACACCCCACTCGATATAGACACACACCCCACTCGACACACACACACACACACACACACACACACACACACTCGACACACACACACCCCACTCGACACACACACACACACCCCACCTGACATACGCACACATACACACCCCACTCGACACACACACACACACACAGACACTCGACACACACACACACCCCACTCGACACACACACACACACACACACTCGACACACACACACACCCCACTCAACACACACACACACACACACACACACACACACACACACACACACCCCACCTGACATACGCACACATACACACCCCACTCGATATAGACACACACCCCACTCGACACACACACACACACACACACACACACACACACACACACCCCCTACCTGACATACGCACACATACACACCCCACTCGATATAGACACACACCTCACTCGACACACACACACACACACACTCGACACACACACACCCCACTCGACACACACACACACACACACACCCCACCTGACATACGCACACATACACACCCCACTCGACACACACACACACACACACACTTGACACACACACACACCCCACTCAACACACACACACACACACACATCCCACCTGACATACGCACACATACACACCCCACTCGATATAGACCCACACCCCACTCGACACGCACACACACACACACCCTACCTGACATATGCACACATACACACCCCACTCGATATAGACACACACCCCACTCGACACACACACACACACACACACACACACCCCCCACCTGACACACACCCCCCACCTGACACACACCCCCCACCTGACACACACCCCCCACCTGACACACACACCCCACTCGACACACACACAACCCCCCCACTCGACACACACACAACCCCCCCACTCGACACACACACAACACCCACTCAACGCACACACACACCCCACCTGACACACACACCCCACCTGACACACACACCCCACCTGACACACACACCCCACCTGACACACACACCCCACCTGACACACACACCCCACCTGACACACACACCCCACCTGACACACACACACCCCACTTAACACACACACACACCCCACCTGACACACACACACCCCCACTCGACACACACACACCCTACTCGACACACACAAATGCTCACCGACACACACACCATACTCGACACACACACACACGCGCACACACACACACACCCCCCACTCGACACACACACACACACCCCCACTTGACACACACACACACCCCCCCACTCGACACACACCCCACTCGACACACACACACACACACACACACACACCACCCCCCCGCCACTCGACACACACACACCCCACTCGACACACACACACTCCACTTGACACACACACGCACTCCACTTGACATACTCACGGACACAGACAATCACCTTTCTGTGTAGTGACCTGTCCACTGGTGTCCTGGGACGGTTATTTCAAACTCTGAATCTTGTGTGTTGCAGCGTATCGTAAAGAATCTGCTCCTCAGGTTTTATTACCAGAAGAAGAGAAAATAATTGTCGAAGAAACCAACAGCAATGGACAAACAATCATCGAGGAAAAGTAAGAGAAATCTGAGCGTGGTTCTGTGTCCTGTATGTCGCATTACACAGCTTAGTAATTAGTATGAATTACTAATTCAAGTGAGCGAGCTGCAGGCACCGTTCTCAGTTACAGAAAGAACAAGGTGAGTGGGTAATCTTGGAACAACAGCAGGGTCCACAGGCCAAACTGTGGGATGTGTCCCAAATGGGAAAAGGCAGGTTTTCTGAGCCAGGCGTAGAGAAGCCCCGGGAGAGGGTTCATACATTTCAGACACCTGACATCAACACCGAGATCCTTCAAGGGTTTACATATCAGGAAACGATTGACAGGCTGGGTGGCTTTTCTCTTGAATAAAGAAAGCTGAGGGGTGATCTAATGGAGATCTTTAAAATGATGAAAGATTTGGATCGAGTGGATGTAGAGAGAGTGTGTGGCCTCTTGTGGGGAGGAGGATAACAAGATGCCATCAATGTGAGATAGCAGGAAATCCAATAATTCAGAGAAAACCTCTTTACCCAGAGACTGATGGGAATTTGGAACTCACTATCTCAGGGAGTGGTTAAGTGAGTGGGAAAGATACGTTGAAGGGGAGACTAGATAAACACATGGGGGAGAGTGGGATAGATGGTTATGATCACAGATTTGGATGAGGAACGATGGGAGGAGGCTCGAGTGGTGCATTAACAGCAGTGTGGTCTAGTTGGGCCGAATGGCCTGTTTCTGTGCCATAAATCTTATGTAATTCTGGACAGACACACATACAGTCAAAAAGTGCAGCAAGTGGGTGGACTCCCGGGAGAATTTTGCTGATGAATTTACAATAACTGGGCTAGTGAAGTCTGTAGACTGTAACATTGTTTGACATCAGTGCCTCAGCTTTTTTGCTTTGAGTTACATGGGTACATATGGTGGAGTTTCGGTGACTACTGGAACTTTGAGACTTGCTGCAGAATCAGGTGCTGTCCCACCTCTCCTGTGCTGTTGCTCATCAGAGCTGGGACAATATAACCTCTGCCCTCTTAACGTTCAAATCCCTGTTCTTGTTAATGCACAGATATCCCATTTCAATGCTAAGAGATCCTGGTACACTGATTTAGGATTTGTTCACCACACTGGATAAAGTTGGACATTTAACAAGTTTTAAACAAATAGAGAGGCGGGGAGGGGAAGGAACGAGCAAAAGGGAAGGTCTGTGATAGGGTGGATCACAGGAGAGATTAAATAACAGAAGGGGTGATGGTGCAAGGCAAAAGGAGATGGTAATAAGACCAGCATAAATAAAACAAAGGATGGGTCTGGAGGAGGTGTGAATGGTAACAGCAGAATCATTACCAACAACTGTCTTCTGAAAACGTGGGACCAGTGTTTATGATTTGAAGAGGTGGTGAACTCACTGATGACCCTGATCGACAGGTGAGGTGCTGCCCCCAAGCTCCTGCAGCTTTTCATTGGAACAATCAGGAGCCCAGTGTCAGAAAGGTCGGAGTGGGGCAGAGAATTAAAGTCACAAGATCGTGAAAATCCAGATTCCTGCTTGTGGATAGAACAGAGAGGTCTAAAAAATGATCACCCAAATGTTTCTCTTTTCTTCCATTAATAATTACCTCAACAACCAGAGTGCCATTTTTATCTATTTCACAAGGTACACTGAGGTACACAGCCAATGCATGGTTCTGCTTGTAACCTGCCCTCCACTGTATAGACTGTGCATTGTGAGTGGCAGATTTTACCAGTTGATAGCTAGGGAAAACATACTGTTTATCTTTGTTTCCCTCTTCAAACAGGAGCCTTGTGGACACTGTTTATGCACTGAAGGATGAGGTGCTCGAGCTAAAGCAGGTAAATAGATCACTTACACTCGATCTCAGGGACATTGTGCTGGATTCTTTCAAAGAATTCCTCCCAAGGAAATTCATTGTCAGAGGGTCAGTACTGAGGGAGTGCCGCACTGTCAGAGGGTCAGTACTGAGGGAGTGCTGCACTGTCAGGGGGTCAGTACTGAGGGAGTGCTGCACTGTCAGAGGGTCAGTACTGAGGGAGTGCTGCACTGTCAGAGGGTCAGTACTGAGGGAGTGCTTCACTGTCAGGGGGTCAGTACTGAGGGAGTGCCGCACTGTCAGAGGGTCAGTACTGAGGGAGTGCTGCACTGTCAGGGGGTCAGTACTGAGGGAGTGCTGCACTGTCAGGGGGTCAGTACTGAGGGAGTGCCGCACTGTCAGAGGGTCAGTACTGAGGGAGTGCCGCACTGTCAGAGGGTCAGTACTGAGGGAGTGCCGCACTGTCAGGGGGTCAGTACTGAGGGAGTGCTGCACTGTCAGAGGGTCAGTACTGAGGGAGTGCCGCACTGTCAGGGGGTCAGTACTGAGGGAGTGCTGCACTGTCAGAGGGTCAGTACTGAGGGAGTGCCTGCACTGTCAGAGGGTCAGGACTGAGGGAGTGCCTGCACTGTCAGAGGGTCAGGACTGAGGGAGCGCTGCACTGTCAGAGGGTCAGTACTGAGGGAGTGCTGCACTGTCAGGGGGTCAGTACTGAGGGAGTGCCTGCACTGTCAGAGGGTCAGGACTGAGGGAGTGCCTGCACTGTCAGAGGGTCAGTACTGAGGGAGTGCCTGCACTGTCAGAGGGTCAGTACTGAGGGAGTGCTGCACTGTCAGAGGGTCAGTACTGAGGGAGTGCTGCACTGTCAGAGGGTCAGTACTGAGGGAGTGCTGCACTGTCAGAGGATCAGTACTAAGTGAGCGCTGTACTATCAGTGTTTACCGCCTTTTGGATGAAATAATAAACCGAGGCCCCATCTGCTCTCTGAGATGGACATAAAGGATCCCTTGACCCTTTTCCAAAGAAGAGCAGGGAGTTCTATCCAGTGTCCTGGCAAATGTTTATCCCTCAACCAAAATCACTGGAACAGATCATAGAATGTGGGCGTCGCTGGCTGGGCCAGCATTTATTGCCCATCCCTAGTTGCTCTTGAGAAGGTGGTGGTGAGCTGCCTTCTTGAGCCGCTGCAGTCCATGTGGTGTAGGTACACCCACCGTGCTGGAGGGAGGGAGTTCCAGGAATTTGACCCAGCGACAGTGAAGGAACGGTGATATATTTCCAAGTCAGGATGGTGAGTGGCTTGGAGGGGAACATCCAGGCGGTGGTGTTCCCATCTATCTGCTGCCCTTGTCCTTCTAGATGGTAGCGGTCATGGGCTTGGGAGGTGCTGTTGAAGGAGTCTTGACGGAGGAGTTTCTGCAGTGCATCTTGTAGATGTTACACACTGCTGTCACTGTGTGTTGGTGGTGGAGGGAGTGAATGTTTGTGGATGTGGTGCCAATCAAGCGGGGCTGCTTTGTCCTGGATGGTGTCAAGCTTCTTGAATGTTGTTGGAGCTGCACTCATCCAGGCAAATGGGGAGTATTCCATCACACTCCTGACTTGTGCCTTGTAGATGGTGGACAGGCTTGGGGGAGTCAGGAGGTGAGTTACTCACTGCAGGATTCCTAGCCTCTGACCTGCTCTTGTAGCCACAGTATTTATATGACTAGTCCAGTTCAGTTTCTGGTCAGTATCTGAGGAGTTGCGAATGGTGCTGAACATTGTGCAATCATCAGTGAACATCCTCACTTCTGACCTTATGATGGAAGGAAGGTCATTGATGAAGCAGCTGAAGATGGTGGGGCCGAGGACTCTATCACAATGTTGTGTGTCAGTTCTCACTGTGAGTGAATTGGTTGCTGTGCTTCCTCCAGTAACTGCACTGCAGGAAGTTCTTGATTACCTGTGAGGGACTTTGGGACTTCCTGAGGTTGTGAATTTTAGTGATTCACTCTGGCCCTGCTAGAAACAACTCCCCAAAAAACGGCGCGTGGAACTTAATGAGCAGAGGGCCCCCACCCCCTGGTCCCCGTCCTGCATCTCCCCCCCCCATCCCCCGGCCCTCAGCCCTGCATCTCCCACCCGCCCTGTGTTCCCCCCGGCCCCTGTCTGCATCCTGGGACCATGGCAGCTGGTCTGTAACAGACAATTTGAGTGTGTGTCCTGCTCACGTTTCCACTCCACCCTCTTCATTAATCTTTCATTCTGGCTCTTATGTTCCAGGAAAACAAGAAGATGAAACGTTCATTGGAGGAGGAGCAGAGAGCTCGCAAGGAGTTAGAGAAGCTGGTTAGAAAAGTTCTGAAGACTATGAATGATTTCTCTTGGGATGAAACCAATTTATAGTGAACTTGTATCTTCAGCTACAGCAGACAGAACATAAACAGGCAGCCTGGGGATGACTGCTTCTGACAGCAAGCACTTGTTCCTCTGCCATTGGCTTATCCATTATTTTAACAAGACTTGGTATATTTTAAATAGGTCAGCCATCCATTAAAATAGCAAACTGGGGATCACCATGTGCAAGTGTTAAGTCTGTGAGTATTTCGAGCAGTAATCTTTAGCTTGTGCTAGTGTAAGTTTAGTGTCCACAGTTTCCCAGAGGGTGAGAATGAAAGCCAGCCCAACTGATTTCATCCCCACCGGATTTGTCCGTCCATTAATGTCCTGAAAATCTGGTGTGCCACCTTCTGCAGCAGAATTGCCAGTCAGACAGAACCCAGCACCAGGAATATGATACTCCTGTAGTAACTGCATCCGCAGTTGTAACTAATAAGGAACTAATCTTCAGGGAATCTGATGTGTCTTTCATCGATTAACATCAGCGATTTGAGGTCGGATCCTGAATGAGAGGAGAGCATCAGTTTTCGAACTACCCACGTGGGGATTGCATTTTAGGTCTGGAAACACAGAATGGAATCTGGCGATTTCAGTGATGGGTTCTGGTTTTACCTATCCGTCTGATAATTAACTCAGTTTGATGACTGTGCAGCATTTGGTTGGAAATTTCTTCTGCAGATGACACTCAATGAAAGCAATATCTGTAAACCTGTGTGCTGTGAGTGAAATATTATGCACGTGAAGCTCAGTGCTTGAGAGGGGATGGTTGTAGGCTAACTCCAGCCTAACTCCAGTTCTGTGCACCACCGTGGCAATGCTTTGAGAGTCTCTGATCTCACCAGAAGCTTCCCTAGATTGGAAACCTGGATCAGAGAATCGGCCAAGGAATGAACATTCCCAGCTTTAAAATTCAGGATGATACAGGCAGACTGACTTCTTCTACCCCTAGTCCAGGAAGACTTCACACTGGGAGCTCCACTGTATAGGATAACCCTTTATAAGATTGTGTGAAAGGATGACCAGGACATTCAAACACAAGTAGCTGTGAGCTCTCACTCTGTTGAACTTGTGACCCACATGCCTCTGTCTTGGGCGATATTTAAAAGTTTATCTTCCTAACGTAACATTTTCCTCATGATGGACGTTCTTGATGTAATAAGAAAGGTGCTTGCTATCATCCTGTCGCACAGCGATCCTAGCCCAAGGCTGGGCAAGTAACTGATGAGGATTGCGGAGAGTACACACTGCTCGTTCCAGAATCACAATTAAACTTTTACATTTAAAATCTTGCCTCTTTAGTTAAGATTGTTATTTTGGGGCAAGAAAATAAGTTTGAGATATTAACTTTTTCCATTTTCTGCTGACTGGGAATTCTCGCTTTCCATTTCGACAGATAATTGTGAGTTGCACAAGCCGCATTTCTCGCTACAGCTGATTTATAAAATCTATCCATTCACTTTTCAACTTTTGCCTAAATATTTTTAGTGATTAAGCTGGTAATTAACCAAAGTTAACTCTGACGGAGGTTCGCATTTTACAAGCATCATTAGTTAGTTCTGCAATATTTCTTTAAATAGCCAGAACTTTAGTTGTTGTAATTTATACTATGTAATAATCTACACTAAAGCATCAGGCAGAACTGGAAAAAAAAAATTCTTTGACATTTTTGTTCAGGTTGTGTGTCAAGAGTTGTGGCAGCTTCAATACTCCTGCAAGTTAGGTCAGCATCTGCCCCATGGCACCATTATACGTCAGTGTCTCTCTATCTCTGTAGATACACATCCAAGTACAAAGGCCAATAATTTGAGGTCATGCTTTCTTGCACACTGGGAGTTGATCTCAGGAAATCACGGGTGCATTGATTTGTTCTAATTCTGGATTAAAATACAGAAAATCAGGATGCTGCCCTGTGTTCCAAGACTGGAATATGGTTTTATACAGTCCTCGCTACATAGGCAGTCCTCGTAACCCATGGTCCTGAACCTTCTTAGTCATGAATAAATTAATTCTCAAATCTGTCAGAGTTTTCCAGCTTTGACTGAAAAATGTGGGGATGAGTCACAGCAAGGATTACAAAAGTGTCTGTTGTGTGGTATGAGTTCCCGGGGCGAGAGTGTTACTGCTGGGACTCAGGTACCTGTTGCATGTAGGGTGCAGCTACTGCGATTGCTGTTTGGATCAAGGTGCAGTGATCACTGCATCTAAATGTTGAGAGATGGGAGAAGCTGTAAAATAAGTTGCTCGGACCTCGCTAACCCAGATCCAAACGCTATCATTGGTTTGTTCCCACCTCCTTTATTGCCTCTAATCAAATTGAACCGTGTGAGACCAGCAGAATGTGTGATCTGGTAATGCATCAAATAAGGGATATGGGGCTTAACAGCTCATGCTATTTCTGTCCGGGATGTGGACTTTGTTTAAAATTTTAACTGCTCTTACTGATCCATTCCATAGACAGCGGCATTGTGGGCTGTGAAGCTGCCTGGGATTGGTTCAATGAAACTGTTATTTTTAATCCTGTACATTCCTCTGGTTAATGGTGCTGGGACATTGGATCTATTTTTGGTTAAATGTGAAGTTCCTTTTTGAATTTTTCTTTGCATCAGCTCGGTAAGTCCACCTATTATAATCAGTCTGGCACATCCAGTTCTCCCGTCCCATCTCCCTGTGTCACTAAACTGTGATTATAGGGACTCTGAAATACCTTTTGTGACCATTGAGTGGGTTATTTAAGGGGCAGGTGATCTGAAATATCTGCTTTAACCCTAAGCAGTTAATTAGAAAACTTCTGCAATGTGTTTAGCATTTCCCCAGCTGTGAAAAGTGTAACATGAGGATTAAACTTGCCTGGATATTTCCTGATGAAGTGAGATTTCTACGGCTCACTGATATTCATAATTTAGGATTTCCTGTGTAAATATATCTAATAAAATTATTAACTGAAAGCAGAATTTCTTTACCCTGACTGAATTGTTTATGTTTACATCCCATATGCATCTACAGATAGAACATGTAAGCAAAGTGCAAGTCACAAGCTCAGCATTTGTACACGGTGGTGACCTGTTCATTGTGGGGAGGTTTTGCTAGCCCAGCCTGAACATGCCTAATCCAGGGTATTCCTGGTTTATAGGCCGTTGTGTTGGACCTTGCATGTGTTTCATTAATTTACATTCCCAAGGGAATCTCTGGATGGAATTTTAAGGCCCCTCCCATTGGCAGGACTTTCTGTCCCGCCGAGGTCCATGGATAATTGAAGGGCTCCTGCAATTTGCGGCCCCTCCCCCGCTGTAAAATCTGGCCCTCTGGATGGTCACAGTCTAGGGCCTTTATCAATGGGTGTTGTCACAGCTCTCACTGACCCTCAGCAGTTTGATGAGGTCAGCATAATCTTCAGTCCCTGTGTTTGTATTTAGTGAGCCCTCAGTGGAGGAGGAATTTACCTGCAAGATTATGACTAGTTCAGAGGCAGAATCATGAAGACATCCAACTAAAATTCTTCATCAGTAAGATTTGCCTCCATTTGCATCATTAGAATGCAGTTCACATCCTAGCTGGATGAGGCAGCCTAGTGGTTATACAAGCCAAAAGGGTAAGACTTCAAATTTGCCCCTGACAAGTTGAGATATGCATGGTCTTCGATGTTTCTATTGTACCTTAGGGGTTAAAACCATCTTCCTGCACAGAAATAATGCCCAGTTCAACATGATAAATTGTCCCAGTAATAGTTCAATTTTTTGGACATTTTGCTTGAGGGAGGAGTCAAGCCCATTCGATTCGAATACAAACAAGCTGATTTTTTTTCAACTTTGTCTTGAAGAATGGGCCCCTCATATCTGAATACCCACTGGCATTCTCATGGTGACAAGTATTCTAAATATACTTTACAAGTGGCCCTGCAATTACAGTTCACCAATGTGTCTACTGAAATTCTTTCAATCTATTTGATGAATGCTTGAACCCACTGATGGACTCATTCTTATAGGTACTTTGTGGTTAGATATTTGTTGTTCCTCTTAACAATACTTGTACAAGTAACTCTTCAATGAGGAGCTGTTTGTGGACAAGCCTCACTATATCATTGAGGTTCTATAATCTACAGGCACTGACAGTAAATCATTTCTCATCACATTTCCCTCTTGACTTATTCCATCCTGTCTGCAACTGAATAGCTGTTTTTGGGTTAAAAACAGAAAGAGCTGGAAACATGCAATAGGTCTGGCAGCATCTGTGGAGAGAGAAATAGCATTAACGTTTCAGATCAATGACCTTCTGCCAGAACTAATTATTATTGGGTTATGCTTTTAATCAGCTAATTTACTAATGATAGAATGTAGTTGATTAGTTGCACAGACTATTATACAACTGCCCATCTTTGGAAGAATATTATTGCTAAATTTAGCCATTGTGAAGTGGTATATTTCAGTAGTTTGGGAATAGTGTAAAGTGATGCGTGCGTACTGTTTATAAGCTGCTTTGTGTGTGATACACTGCCATGAGTCATCTATCTGGGAGAAAGTAAAAGATGGTGAGTGGATTTCAATCAATTGGAAACCTGACTGAGACCTGAAACTGTGACACCAGAGACACTGATGCAAAGGTTGTATATGGTTCAGAAACCTGCTCTGGGCTGGAAAGAATTTGCATTGGGAGGGGGAGGATCCAGTGGTCTCGGTCCACGTGGGTACCCACAGCATAGCTAGGACTAGGAAAGAGGTTTTGCTTAGAGAGTATGAGCACCTAGGGGCTAAATTAGAAAGCATAACTTAGGAACATATGAACAAGGAGCAGGAGTAGGCCATTCGGTCCCTCAAGCCTGCCCCACCATTTAATAAGATCATGGCTGATCTGATAGTGACCTCAAATCTGCATCCCACCTACCCCTGAAAACCTATCACCCCCTTACTTACCAAGAATATATCCACCTCTGCCTTAAAAATATTCAAAGACTCTGGTTCCACCACTTTTTGAGGAAGAGAGTTCCAAAGATTCACGACCGTCTGAGAGAAAAATTCGCCTCATCTCTATTTTAAATGGGTGACCCCTTATTTTTAACGGTGACCCCTAGTTCTAGATTCTCCCACTAGAGGAAACATCCTCTCCATATCCACCCTGTCAAGACCCCTCAGGATCTTATATGTTTCAATCAAGTTACACTCTTCTAAACTCTAGTGGATACAAGCCTAACCTGTCCAACCTTTCCTCATTAAACAACCTGCCCATTCCAGGTATTAGTCTAGTAAACCTTCTCTGAACTGCTTCCAACACATTTACATCCTTCCTTAAATAAGGCGACCAATACTGTACACAGTACTCCAGATGTGGTCTCACTAGTGCTCTCTATAACTGAAGCATAACTTCCCTACTTTTGTATTCAATTCTCCTCACAATAAACGATAACATTCTATTAACTTTCCCAAATATCTGCTGTACCTGCATACTCACCTTTTGTGATTCATGCACTAGGACACCCAGATCCCTCTGAATCTCAGAGCTCTGCAATCTCTCACTGTTTAGATAATAAGCTTTTTTATTCTTCCTGCCAAAATGGACAATTTCACATTTCCCACATTATACTCCGTTTGCCAGATCTTTACCCACTCACTTAACCCATATGTATCTTTTTGTAGCCTCATGTCCTCTTCACAACTTACTTTCCTATCTTTGTGTCATCACCAAATTTGGCAACCATCCCTTCATCCAAGTCATTTATATAAATTGTAAACGGTTGAGGCCCCATGTCTGACAAACCTGTGATAGTTTATTGAGGGTGTTTCTAGCGGGCTAGGTAAGGGAAAACAAGTGGATGTGGTATTCAGATTTTCAGAATGCTTTCAATGCGATCCCACACAGATTAGTAAACAAAATTAGAGCACACGGGGTAGGGGTGATATACTGACACGGATTGAGAATTGGTTAATGAACAGGAAACAGAGAGTAGGAGTAACCGGGTCATTCTCAGGCTGTGACCAGTGGGGTACTGCAAGGATCGGTGCTTAGGCCCCAGCTGTTCACAATCTAGATCAATGACTTGGATGTGGAGACCAAATGTAATATTTCCACGTTTGCTAATGGCACAAAAATAGGTGGGGATGTGAGTTGTGAGGAGGATGCAAAGGGGGTTTAGGCAGGCTAAGCAAGTGGGCAAGAGCAAGGCAGATGGAAAGGTGGAAAAATGTGGATGTTATTGACTTTGGTGGGAAAACAGAAATGCAGAATATTAAACGGTGAGAGATTGGGAACTGTTGACATGTTCACATGTCACTAAAAGCTAACAGGCAGGTGCAGCAAGCAGTTAGGAAGGCAAATGGTATTTTGGCCTTTATTGCAAGAGGATTTGAGTACAGGAGTACAGGTGCCTTGCTGCAGTTGTACAGAACCTTGGTGAGGCCACAGCTGGAGTATTGTGCACAGTTTTGGTCTCCTTATCTAAGGAAGAATATACTTACCATAAAGGGAGTGCAACAAAGGTTCATCAGATAATCCCTGGGATGGTGGGATTGTCCTATGAGGAGAGATTGAGACTGGGTCGAACTCTCATTGAAACATACAAAATTCTTACAGGGCTGAACAGAGTAGCTGCAGGAAGGATGTTTTCACCTGGCTGAGGACCTGGGACCAGGGGACACTGTCTCAGAATAAGGGGCAGCCCATTTAGGGCTGAGATGAGAAGGAATTTCTTCACTCAGTAGGTGGTGAATCTTTGGAATTCTCTGGCCCAGAGGGGCTGTGGAGGATCAGTCATTGCGCATGTTCAAGACTCCGATCAATAGATTTCTAGATAATACAGGTATTAACACTACCAGGTAGCTGCTACCCATGGTGACAGATGAGGAAACCCTGTCACTAGAAGGGTTCAAAATGGATAAGGAGCAAGTGTTGGATGAGCTGTCGGTACTTAAAGTTGACAAGGCACCAGGACAGGATATTCAAGGATATTGAAGGAAGTGAGAGTAGGAATTGAAGGGGAACTGGCCATAATCTTTCAGTCTTCTCTAGACTCAGGGGAGGTGCCAGAGGACTGGAGAATTGCAAACATTACGCCCTTGTTCAAAAAAGGCTGTAAGGATAAGCCCAGCAGTTACAGACCAGTCAGTTTAACTTCAGTGATGGGGAAGATTCTAGAAACAATAATTCGGGATAGAATTAGTCGTCACATGGTAAAATATGGGTTGTTAAGGAACAGCCAGCATGGATAGCTAAAGGGGAAATCATGTTTTACTAGCTGGAGTTTTTTGAAGCGGTAACAGAAAAGGTTGGTAAGGGTAATGCTGTGGATGTGGTGTACATGGACTTTCAAAAGGCATTTGACACAGTGCCACACAACAGACTTGTGGGAAAAGTTACAGCTCATGGAATAAAAGGGACAGTAACAACGTGGATACAAAATTGGCTGAAAAATAGGAAGCAGAGAATAATGATCAATGGATATTTTTCGGGCTGGTGAAAGGTTTGTAGTGGAGTTCCCCAGGGGTTGGTACTGGGGCCCTTGCTTTTCCTGATATATATTAATGATCTAGAGCTTGGTGTGCAGGGGACAATTTCAAAGTTTGCCGATGATGCGAATCTTGGGAGTGTTGTGAACTGTGAGGAGGACGGTGTGGAACTTCAAATGGACATAGACAAGTTGGTGGAGTGGGCAGATAGGTGGCAGATGACGTTAAATGCGGAGAAGTGTGAGGTGATGCATTTTGGCAGGAAGAACATGGACAGACAATATAAAATAAGGGGTGAAATTTTGAAGGGGGTGGAGGAGCAGAAAGACCTGGGTGTATATGTGCATAGATCATTGAAGGTGGCAGGACAGGTGGAGAGAGCAGTTAATAAAGCATATAGTATCCTGGGATTTATTAATAGGGGCATAGAGTACAAGAGCAGGGAGGTTATGCTGAACTTATATAAGACACTCGTTAGACCTCAGCTGGAATATTGTGTACAGTTCTGGGCATCATATTATAGGAAGGATATGAACACATTGAAGAGAGTGCAGAAGAGGTTTACAAGAATGGTTCCAGGGATGAGAATATGAGGATAGATTGGAGAGGTTGGGCCTGTTCTCCTTGGAGAGAAGGCTAAGAGGAGATTTGATAGAGATGTTCAAAATCATGAGGGGGCTGGGCAGAGTAGATTGGGAGAAGCTGTTCCCAATCATAAAAGGATCAAGAACGAGGGGGCACAGATTTAAAGTGATTTGCAAAAGAAGCAAATGTGACAGAGAAAAAACTTTTTCACACAACGAGTGGTTGGGGTCTGGAATGCACTGGCTGGAAATGTGGTGGAGGCAGGTTCAATCGAGGCATTCAAGAGGGTATTAGATGTTTATTTGAATAGAAACAATGTGCAGGGTTATGGGGAAAAGGCAGGGCAATGGCACTGAGTCATAATGCTCATTTGGAGAGCCGGTGCTGACATGATGGGCCGAATGGCCTCCTTCTGTCCCATTAATATTCTGTGATTCTGTGATGCCATTAACACTCCCTTTGTCCTGTGCCTATGACATCTTTGTCAATCTCTCCTGAGCTCTCACCTATCGCTGCTCCATATGGACTCAAAGTGTTAACCCTGTTTCTCACTCCACAGATGCTGCCAGACCCGCTGGGTTTTTCCAGCATTTTCTGTTTTTATTTCATGTTTTTAGCATCGGCAGTATTTTACTTTTATCAGACATTAAGGGATATGGGGGTAACGCAGGACAATGGCGTGAGGTAGACGATCTAGCTGAATGGTGGAGCAAGGCTGAATGACCGACTCCTGTTCTTATTTTCTATGTTCCTATAAAAATCTCTTACTAACTTGACAATGCAGTTAGAACACTTTGTTCATAGTGATTCTACTTCATTCATTCACAAAGCAAGGATACAATTCAATCAGTGTTCACAGAGAGCGGAAATGTCCAACAATTTCAAATTGCCCCTGGAGGCTGGGTCATTGAATATGTTCGAGGCTGAGTTCGATTTGTGATTGACCAGGGGGTTTGAGGGTTATGGGGGACAGGCAGGAAAGTGGGGTTAAGGACCCAATCAGATCAGCCACGATCTTATTGAATGGTAGAACAGACTTGAGGGGCCGAATGGCCTACTCCTGCTCCTAATTTGTACGATTGTATGTTAACCTGGCTCAAAATGAATAATGAATAAAGTCACCTTGAGTGTGGATAAATATTCCTTTATGAACATACAGGGACGGCAAAAGACAAAAATGCATTTGAAATGTGATATTAAAACAGGGGCCAGTACAGAATTATGCATCTGACTAAGGCGAGGGTTAGCATAATGCAGACACCACTCCTGCAGATTCAGAATGGGTCACCACAAAATAAGCCCCAGTGGAACTTAGAGTGCTTACATGAACATAGATAGAAAAAAAGTACCTGCATTTATATAGCACTTTTCATGCACTTAGGATGTGCCAAAGCACTTTACTACCAATAAAGTGCTTTTAAAATGTAGTCACTGTTGTAGGAAATATAACAATCAATTTGCTCAGCAAGGTTCCATTAAAAGGAAAGAGATAATGCAAAACACTTTGTTTTAACAATCCTGGTTGAGAGATATTTATCTATCCGCATAGCCCTGTATCAATCCCTAAAGCAGGAGAGGTGATGGCACATTGTTGCTGGACTAGTGATCCCAAGAGCCAGGATAATTCTCTGGGAACCCGCCTTCAAATTCCACCCGTGGCAGATGGTGGAATTTAAATTTAGTAAAAATCTGAAATTAAAAAAAGTAAATGAAAATGTCTGATGATGGACCATGAAACCATTGCTGATTGTTGTAAAAACTCATCTGGCTCACTAATGCCCTTTAGGGAAGGAAATCTGCTGTCCTTAACTGGTCTGGCCTACACTCCAGACCCACAGCAATGTGGCTGACTCTTAAATGCCCCTCTGAACAAGGGCAATTATGGATGGACAATAAATGTTGGCCTAGCCAGTGACGCCCACATCCTATGAATGAATAAAAAAAGTCCACTGCCCCCCCCCCCACCCCCACTCTCTCCCCATAGCCCTGTATCAATCCCAAACCCTGTATCAATCCCAAACCCTGTATCAATCCCAAACCAATCCCACTACCCTGCGCTCTCCCCATAGCCCTGTGTCGGTACAGAGAGGTGCATCAAGGTAGCACTGGTGTAAAGTGTGTTCCTGGACTGTTGAACGCAGTGACATATGCCATGCACTTACAGATCAGGAATCTCAGAAATACAGGCTGCTCTGTGCCTGATTATAAATATAAAACAAGTTGTCCATTTCCAGTGATTAGCTGGGACAGTAAAATGCTGCATTTCCAAACAATACAGTGAAATGAGTGCAGCCTGAAATCTGGGTGAGTTGAGTGGGGAGGTTTTGATTCTTTGGAAGATGCTGTGTGCAGAGATCGCCACCTGCTGTTTAACAATGGAAACTGTCAGCGAGATGAGGCTCAGTGCTGCCCCCGAGTGGAGGCACCCAGTATTTAATGCTCAGTTTCCTGTTGGTCTATGAAACGAACGAGCTTAGAATAAAAATGTAATAGTTTAGTTAACAGTCTGAATGGAATGAACAAGGAAACATGTTTACAGCACAGGAGGGCTTTCGGCCCATTGTGTCTTCACTAACTCTTTGCTAAAGGCAAAATTTCGGGATAAATGGCCTTCCTTGGGTTGACAAGATGTAATGAGTGAGGTGCAGGGGCCTCAGTTATTTGTAATTTATATCAATGACTTTAATGAAGGGGTCGAATGTATTGTGGCTAAATTTGCTGATGACACAAAGATAGGTGGGAAAGTAAGTTATGAAGAGAACATAAGGAACCTGCAAAGGGACATGGATATTTTAAGCGAGTTTTTAAAATTCATTAACAGGATGTGGGGCTTCGCTGGCTGGGCCAGCACCTATTGCCCATTCCTAATTGCCCCTTGAGAAGGTGGTGGTGAGCTGCCTTCTTGAACTGCTGCAGTCCATGTGGTGTAGGTACACCCACAGTGCTGTTAGGGAGCGAGTTCCAGGATTTTGACCCCGCGACAGTGAAGGAACGGCCGATATATTTCCAAGTCAGGATGGTGAGTGACTTGGAGGGGAACTTCCAGGTGGTGGTGTTCCCATCTATCTGCTGCCCTTGTCCTTCTAGATGGTAGAGGTCATGAGTTTGGAAGGTGCTGTCAAAGGAGCCTTGGTGAGTTCCTGCAGTGCATCTTGTAGATGGTACACACTGCTGCTACTGTGCGTCAGTGGTGGAGGGAGTGAATGTTTGTGGATGGGGTGCCAATCAAGCAGGGCTGCTTTGTCCTGGATGGTGGAAAGCTTCTTGAGTGTTGTGGGAGCTGCAGTCATCCAGGCAAGTGGGAGGTATTCCATCACACTCCTGACTTGTGCCTTGTAGATGGTGGACAGGCTTTGGGGAGTCAGGAGGTGAGTTACTTGCTGCAGGATTCCCAGTCTCAGACCCGCTCTTGTAGCCACAGTATTTATATGGCTAGTCCAGTTCAGTTTCTGGTCAATGGTAACCCCCAGGAAGTTGATAGTGGGGGATTCAGTGATGGTAATGCCATTGAACATCAAGGCACGTTGGTTAGATTCTCTCTTGTCAGAGATGGTCATTGCCTGACACTTGTGTGGTGTGAATGTTACTTGCCACTTGTCAGCCCAAGCCTGGATATTGTCCAGGTCTTATGCATATGGGCACAGATTGCTTCAGTATCTGAAGTCATGACTGGTGTTGAACATTGTGCAATCATCAGCGAACATCCCCACTTCTGACCTTATGATGGAAGGAAGGTCATTGATGAAGCAGCTGAAGATGGTTGGGCCGAGGACTCTACCCTGGGGAAGTCCTGCAGTGATGTCCTGGAGCTGAGATGACTGACTTCCAACAACCACAACCATCTTCCTTTGTGCTAGGTATGACTCCAACCAGAGGAGAGTTTTCCCCCTGATTCACATTGACTCCAGTTTTGCTCAGGCTCCTTGATGTCACACTCGGTCAAATGCTGCCTTGATGCCAAGGGCAGTCAGTCTCATGTAGTTTAATGTGGTAAAATGTGAACTTGTCACTTTGGCAGGAAGACTAGAAAAGCAGCAAATGATTTAAATGGAGAGCGATTGCAAGACTGTGAGGTACAGAGGGATCTGGGTGACCTGGTATATTTTTTCTTTATTCTTTCATGGGATGTGGGTGTCACTGACAAGGCCAGTATTTGTAGCCTGTCCCTAATTGCCCCTTGAACTGAACACCTCACTGGGCCATTTCAGGGGGCAGTTCAGAGTCAGCCACATTGCTGTGGGTCTGGAGTCACATGTAGGCCGGACCGGGTAATAAGAGCAGATTTCCCTCCCTAATGGACACCAGTGAACCAGATGGGTTTTTACAACAATTGGTGATAGTTTCATGGGCACAATTGGCCCAGATTTGGACTCAGGCAGTGGTGGGACAAAGGATGTTTTACCCCTTGGCTGCGATGACAGCTTCTGTGGGGTATTGTCCCTACCCCAGCTCATTCATTATGCATTCCCAGGAAACACGCTGTTTCCATGGTGGGTAGGCTCTGCTTCGCCCGCTATATCATCACCTCACCACTTCGTCACGCTGGGCACCATAGTTCAAGTACAGCCGCGCTCACTCTCAGTGCTTCCAGCCCAGGACTGCTGCACAGAAGACATGGCCCCAAAAAGCAAGAAGGCTGCAGAGCTCCACGTTCAGTGACACAGCCCTCGAGCGCATTTTGGACACAGTGGAGGCCCCTGTGATGTCCTCTAACCCCCAGCTCTGGCTGCAGGAGGCCCATCAGTCTCACCACTCCAGCTTGGGAGGCGGTGGCAGTTGTGGTCAGTGCCAACGCCGCACAGGAGAGGTTGGCCATCCAGTGCAGACAGAGGAGGAATTATCTCATCTGTGCAACCATCTCATCCCTCTAAACTCACACACTCACAAGCCCATCACACATTCACTGGCATCTCACTCACTGCCAGCTCAAGGGACATCACCACTCACTCTCACACACACACCCTCACATCTCCATCTGGCCTCATCTCCTCTGGAGACTGCCTCCTCAGCCCTCACCATCATGAGGCCACTTGCACAGATCAACATGTGTCCCCTACACACACACCCTGGGATACCCCCCTTCCCCAGTACAGCCCTCGCCCTGCAGCCTGAGGCCACTTCTACCTCTCCCCCAAACAAGCCCTCGCCCTGCAGCTATTGAAAAGCCGCCCCTGCCTTACGGCTGGTCTGGGAGGTAGAGAGCTGCCCGTGGGCCTCCCTAACAGTGATGTGGTGCTGCCTGTGGAGCCTGGCGCTGATGACTGTGAGTGCTGTCCGAAGCAAGATAGGTAAACAAACCTAGGATCCCTGAGCGAACTGCAGCTTGGCAGGTGCACATCACTTATGTGCAGTTGTGAAACCCGTGGGTGTGATTCCCGGGTGATCCAGGGTGGAGGGGGTGATTCCGGCGAGCAGGGATTATGCAGATGTATTAAACCCGACATTAACGGCAGGAAACACCGCCCACCGCTGACAGGCAGAGCGATCGCAAACTAGCTTCAGCTGAAAGTGATTTTTAGCCCTGTCATGTCACTGAACACACCCGATGCCAACAGGAGACTAGCTTTTATATTCCAGATTCATTAACTGAATTAAAATTCCATCAGCTGCAGTGCTGGGATTTGAAGCCTTGTCCCCCGCAGCATTAGCCTGGGTGCAGGGAGCAGAGGATGGTTACAATCTCCCTGTGACAGTAACTAACACTGTGGCCAAACATCTCCTGAAAACCAACCCTGATATTTGTGTAACTGATAAAAAGGAAGGGACCGGGGGAGAGTTAAGAGCAGTTTCACATCAAATATCTAACACTGGATGCTCCTATGTTCAGAAAAGACCATTTATATCTGTAAATATAATTAATTTCAATCAAGATTTTTTTCCGGGATAGTTTTTAGAAATTGATTCTATGTCGATTCACATGCAGCCTCTGGAATCCACGTGATGTTAGATTATTAACTCTGTTTGCTCATCAATGTGGATGTTATAAATGGGAGTCCAGCAGCACCCACCGCACCCACCACACCCACCACATCCACCACACCCACCGCACACACTGCACCCACCACACCCACCGCACACACCGCACCCACCGCACCCACCGCACACACTGCACCCACCACACCCACCGCACACACTGCACCCACCGCACCCACCACACCCACCGCACCCACCACATCCACCGCACCCACCGCGCCCACCACACCCACCGCACCCACCACATCCACCGCACCCAACACACCCACCACACCCACCGCACCCACCGCACACACCGCACCCACCGCACCCACTGCACCCACCACACCCACCACATCCACCACATCCACCGCACCCACCACATCCACCGCACCCAACACACCCACCACACCCACCGCACCCACCGCACACACCGCACCCACCGCACCCACTGCACCCACCACACCCACCACATCCACCACACCCACCGCACCCACCACGCCCACCACACCCACCACACCCACCACGCCCACCACACCCACCACATCCACCGCACCCACCACACCCACCGCACCCACCACACCCACCGCACCCACCGCGCCCACCACACCCACCACACCCACCACGCCCACCACACACACCGCACACATCACACCCACCGCACACACCGCACCCACTGCACCCACCGCACCCACCGCACACAACACACCCACCGCACCCACCGCACACACCACACCCACCGCACACAACACACCCACCGCACCCACCGCACCCACCGCACACACCACACCCACCGCACACAACACACCCACCGCACCCACCACACCCACCGCACACAACACACCCACCGCACCCACCACACCCACCGCATCCACCACACCCACCGCACACACCACACCCACCGCATCCACCACACCCACCGCACACACCGCATCCACCGCACACACCACACCCACCGCATCCACCACACCCACCGCACACACCGCATCCACCGCACCCACCACACCCACCGCACACACCGCACCCACCGCACACACCGCACCCACCGCATCCACCACACCCACCGCACACACCACACCCACCGCATCCACCACACCCACCGCACACACCGCATCCACCGCACCCACCGCACACACCGCACACACCACACCCACCACACCCACCACACCCACCGCACCCACCTCTCCCACCGCACACACCGCACCCACGCACCCACCGCACCCACCACTCCCACCGCACTCACCGCACCCACCACTCCCACCACACCCACTGCACCCACCACACCCACCAGACCCACCACATGCACAACACCCACCGCACCCACCACACCCACTGCACCCACTGTGCACACCACACCCACCACACCCACCACTCCCACCGCAGCCAACACACCCACCGCAGCCACCGCAGCCACCGCAGCCAAAACACCCACCACACCCACCACACCCACCAAACCCACCACACCCACCACACCCACCGCACCCACCACACCCACCACTCCCACCGCACCCACCGCACCCACCGCACCCACCACACCCACCACTCCCACCGCACCCACCGCACCTACCACACCCACAGCACCCACCGCACCCACTGCACCCACCACACTCACTGCACCCACTGTGCCCACAGCACCCACCACACCCACCGCACGCACCACACCTACCGTGCCCACCACACCCACTGTGCCCACAGCACCCACTGCACGCACCACACCCACCGCACCCACTGTGCCCACAGCCCCCACCACACCCACCACACCCACCACACCCACCACTCGCACCACTCCCACCACACCCACCACATCCACCACTCCCACCGCAGCCACCGCACCCACCGCACCCACCGCACCCACTACACCCACCACTCCCACCGCACCCACCACACCCACCACACTCACCGCACCCACCAGACCTACCACACCCACCACTCCAACCGCACCAACCACACCCACCACACCCACCACACCCACCGCACCCACTGCACCCACCAGACCCACCGCATGCACCACACCCACCACACCCACCACTCCCACTACACCCACCACACCCACCAGACCCACCGCACCCACCACACCCACCACTCCCACCGCACCAACCGCACCCACCGCACCCACCGCTCCCACCGCACCCACCGCACCCAACACACCCACAACTCCCACCACACCCACCACTCCCACTGCACCCACCACACCCACCGCACCCACTGTGCCCACAGCCCCCACCACACCCACCATACCCACCACACCCACCACTCGCACCACTCCCACCACACCCACCACATCCACCACTCCCACCGCAGCCACCGCACCCACCGCACCCACCGCACCCACTACACCCACCACTCCCACCGCACCCACCACACCCACCACACTCACCGCACCCACCAGACCTACCACACCCACCACTCCAACCGCACCAACCACACCCACCACACCCACCACACCCACCGCACCCACTGCACCCACCAGACCCACCGCATGCACCACACCCACCACACCCACCACTCCCACTACACCCACCACACCCACCAGACCCACCGCACCCACCACACCCACCACTCCCACCGCACCAACCGCACCCACCGCACCCACCGCTCCCACCGCACCCACCGCACCCACCACACCCACCACTCCCACCACACCCACCACTCCCACCGCACCCACCACACCCACCACTCCCACCACACCCACCACACCCACCACACCCACCACTCCCACCGCACCCAACACACCCACCACACCCACCACTCCCACCACACCCACCACACCCACCACTCCCACCGCACCCACCACACCCACCACTCCCACCACACCCACCACACCCACCACACCCACCACTCCCACCACACCCACCACACCCACCACACCCACCACTCCCACCGCACCCACCACACCCACCACACCCACCACACCCACCACACCCACCACACCCACCACTCCCACCGCACCCACCACTCCCACCACACCCACCACTCCCACCACACCCACCACACCCACCACACCCACCACACCCACCACACCCACCACTCCCACCGCACCCACCACTCCCACCACACCCACCACTCCCACCGCACCCACCACACCCACCACACCCACCGCTCCCACCACACCCACCACTCCCACCACACCCACCGCACCCACTGCACCCACCAGACCCACCGCACCCACCGCACCCACCGCTCCCACCGCACCCACCGCACCCACCACACCCACCACTCCCACCGCACCCACCACACCCACCACTCCCACCACACCCACCACACCCACCACACCCACCGCACCCACCACACCCACCACACCCACCGCACCCACCACACCCACCACTCCCACCACTCCCACCACACCCACCGCACCCACTGCACCCACCAGACCCACCGCACCCACCACTCCCACCGCACCCACCGCACCCACCGCTCCCACCGCACCCACCACTCCCACCGCACCCACCACACCCACCACTCCCACCACACCCACCACACCCACCACACCCACCACACCCACCACACCCACCGCACCCACCACACCCACCGCACACACCGCACCCACCACACCCACCGCACCCACTGCACCCACCAGACCCACCGCACCCACCACTCCCACCACACCCACCGCACCAGCCACACCCACCACACCCACCACACCCAACACACCCACCGCCATAGTCAATGCAATCCTTGCTCAGATATTAGGTACACCAGGAAAGTTCCACATATGGTCAACCACATCATATGGAAAGTGACAGCTTTGGACATAACAGCTGCATGTCTTCCAGTGACCTGAGTATCACGCTAACGCTTGGATAGTGTCTCAGACTCAGTGTTCAGTTTGGAGACTTCAAAATAAAATCCAGGCTAACATTCACAGTACTGAGGGAGTGCTGCACTGTCAGAGGGTCAGTACTGAGGGAGTGCTGCACTGTCAGAGGGTCAGTACTGAGGGAGTGCTGCACTGTCAGAGGGTCAGTACTGAGGGAGTGCTGCACTGTCCGAGTGTCAGTACTGAGGGAGAGCTGCACTGTCAGAGGGTCAGTACTGAGGGAGTGCCGCACTGTCAGAGGGTCAGTACTGAGGGAGTGCTGCACTGTTAGAGGGTCAGTACTGAGGGAGTGCTGCACTGTCAGAGGGTCAGTACTGAGGGAGTGCTGCACTGTCAGAGGGTCAGTACTGAGGGAGTGCCGTACTGTCAGAGGGTCAGTACTGAGGGAGTGCCGCACTGTCAGAGGGTCAGTACTGAGGGAGTGCTGCACTGTCAGAGGGTCACTACTGAGGGAGTGCTGCACTGTCAGAGGGTCAGCACTGAGGGAGTGCTGCACTGTCAGAGGGTCAGTACTGAGAGAGTGCTGCACTGTCAGAGGGTCAGTACTGAGGGAGTGCTGCACTGTCAGAGGGTCAGTACTGAGGGAGTGCTGCACTGTCAGAGGGTCAGTACTGAGGGAGTGCTGCACTGTCAGAGGGTCAGTACTGAGAGAGTGCTGCACTGTCAGAGGGTCAGTACTGAGGGAGTGCTGCACTGTCAGAGGGTCAGTACTGAGGGAGTGCTGCACTGTCAGAGGGTCAGTACTGAGGGAGTGCTGCACTGTCAGAGGGTCAGTACTGAGGGAGTGCTGCACTGTTAGAGGGTCAGTACTGAGGGAGTGCTGCACTGTCAGAGGGTCAGTACTGAGGGAGTGCTGCACTGTCAGAGGGTCAGTACTGAGGGAGTGCTGCACTGTCAGAGGGTCAGTACTGAGGGAGTGCCGCACTGTCAGAGGGTCAGTACTGAGAGAGTGCTGCACTGTCAGAGGGTCAGTACTGAGGGAGTGCTGCACTGTCAGAGGGTCAGTACTGAGGGAGTGCTGCACTGTCAGAGGGTCAGTACTGAGAGAGTGCTGCACTGTCAGAGGGTCAGTACTGAGGGAGTGCTGCACTGTCAGAGGGTCAGTACTGAGGGAGTGCTGCACTGTCAGAGGGTCAGTACTGAGGGAGTGCTGCACTGTCAGAGGGTCAGTACTGAGAGAGTGCTGCACTGTCAGAGGGTCAGTACTGAGGGAGTGCTGCACTGTCAGAGGGTCAGTACTGAGGGAGTGCTGCACTGTCAGAGGGTCAGTACTGAGGGAGTGCTGCACTGTCAGAGTGTCAGCACTGAGGGAGTGCTGCACTGTCAGAGTGTCAGTATTGAGGGAGTGCTGCACTGTCAGAGGGTCAGTACTGAGGGAGTGCTGCACTGTCAGAGGATAAGTACTGAGGGAGTGCTGCACTGTCAGAGGGTCAGTACTGAGGGAGTGGTGCACTGTCAAAGGGTCAGTACTGAGGGAGTGCTGCACTGTCAGAGGGTCAGTACTGAGGGAGTGCTGCACTGTCAGAGGGTCAGTACTGAGGGAGTGCTGCACAGTCAGAGGGTCAGTACTGAGGGAGTGCTGCTCTGTCAGAGGGTCAGTACTGAGGGAGTGCTGGACTGTCAGAGGGTCAGTACTGAGGGAGTGCTGCAGTGTCAAAGGGTCAGTACTGAGGGAGTGCTGCACTGTCGGAGGGTCAGTACTGAGGGAGTGCTGCACTGTCGGAGGGTCAGTACTGAGGGAGCGCTGCACTGTCGGAGGGTCAGTACTGAGGAAGTGCTGCACTGTCGGAGGGTCGGTACTGAGGGAGTGCTGCACTGTCAGAGGGTCAGTACTGAGGGAGTGCTGCACTGTCAGAGGGTCAGTACTGAGGGAGTGCTGCACTGTCGGGGGGTCAGTAGTGAGGGAGTGCTGCACTGTCGGAGGGTCAGTACTGAGGGAGTGCTGCACTGTCGGAGTGTCAGTACCGAGGGAGTGCTGCACTGGCAGAGGGTCAGTACTGAGGGACTGATGCACTGTCAGAGGGTCAGTACTGAGGGAGTGCTGCACTGTCGGAGGGTCAGTACTGAGGGACTGATGCACTGTCAGAGGGTCAGTACTGAGGGAGCGCTGCACTGTCTGAGGGTCAGTAATGAGGGACTGATGCAATGTAAGAGGGTCAGTAGTGAGGGAGTGCTGCACTGTCGGTGGGTCAGTAGTGAGGGAGTGCTGCACTGTCGGAGGGTCAGTACTGAGGGAGCGCTGCACTGCCGGCGGGTCAGTACTGAGGGAGTGCGGCATTGTCAGAGGGTCATTATTGAGGGAGTGCTGCACTGTCAAAAGGTCAGTACTGAAGGACTGATGCACTGTCAGAGGGTCAGTACTGAGGGAGCGCTGCACTGTGAGAGGGTCAGTACTGAGGGAGTGCTGCACTGTCGGAGGGTCAGTACTGAGGGAGTGCTGCACTGTCGGAGAGTCAGTACTGAGGGAGCACTGCAATGTCGACGGGTCAGTACTGAGCGAGTGCTGCATTGTCGGAGGGTCATTACTGAGGGAGTGCTGCACTGTCAGATGGTCATTACTGAGGGAGTGATGCACTGTCGGAAAGTCAGTACTGAGGGAGTGCTGCACTGTCGGAGGGTCAGTACTGAGGGAGTGCTGCACTGTCGGAGGGTCAGAACTGAGGGAGCGCTGCACTGTCGGCGGGTCAGTACTGAGGGAGTGCTGCATTGTCGGAGGGTCATTACTGAGGGAGTGCTGCACTGACAGAGGGTCATTACTGAGGGAGTGATGCACTATCAGAGGGTCAGTACTGAGGGAGTGCTGCACTGTCAGAGGGTCAGTACTGAGGGACTGATGCACTGTCAGAGGGTCAGTACTTTGGGAGTGCTGCACTGTCAGAGGGTTAGTACTGAGGGAGTGCTGCACTGTCGGAGGGTCAGTATTGAGGGAGTGCTGCAGTGTCAGAGGGTCAGTACTGAGGGACTGATGCACTGTCAGAGGGTCAGTACTGAGGGAGTGCTGCACTGTCGGAGGATCAGTACTGAGGGAGTGCTGCAGTGTCAAACGGTCAGTACTGAGGGAGGGCTGCACTGTCAGAGGCTCAGTACTGAGGGAGTGCTGCAGTGTCAAGGGTCAGTACTGAGGGAGTGCTGCACTGTCAGAGGATCAGTACTGAGGGAGTGCTGCACTGTTAGAGGGTCAGTACTGAGGGAGTGCTGCACTGTCGGGGGGTCAGTACTGAGGGAGTGCTGCACTGTCGGAGGGTCAGTACTGAGGGAGTGCTGCACTGTCGGAGGGTCAGTACCGAGGGAGTGCTGCACTGTCAGATGGTCAGTACTGAGGCACTGATGCACTGTCAGAGGGTCAGTACTGAGGGAGCGCTGCACTGTCGGAGGGTCAGTACTGAGGGACTGATGCACTGTCAGAGGGTCAGTACTGAGGGAGCGCTGCAGTCTCTGAGGGTCAGTACTGAGGGACTGATGCACTGTCAGAGGGTCAGTACTGAGGGAGTGCTGCACTGTCGGAGGGTCAGTACTGAGGGAGTGCTGCACTGTCGGAGGGTCAGTAATCAGGGAGCGCTGCACTGTTGGCGGGTCAGTACTGAGGGAGTGCTGCATTGTCGGAGGGTCATTAATGAGGGAGTGCTGCACTGTCAGAAGGTCAGTACTGAGGGACTGATGCACTGTCAGAGGGTCAGTACTGAGGGAGCGCTGCACTGTCGGAGGGTCAGTACTGAGGGACTGATGCACTGTCAGAGGGTCAGTACTGAGGGAGTGCTGCACTGTCGGAGGGTCAGTACTGAGGGAGTGCTGCTCTGTCAGAGGGTCAGTACTGAGGGAGTGCTGGACTGTCAGAGGGTCAGTACTGAGGGAGTGCTGCAGTGTCAAAGGGTCAGTACTGAGGGAGTGCTGCACTGTCGGAGGGTCAGTACTGAGGGAGTGCTGCACTGTCGGAGGGTCAGTACTGAGGGAGCGCTGCACTGTCGGAGGGTCAGTACTGAGGAAGTGCTGCACTGTCGGAGGGTCGGTACTGAGGGAGTGCTGCACTGTCAGAGGGTCAGTACTGAGGGAGTGCTGCACTGTCAGAGGGTCAGTACTGAGGGAGTGCTGCACTGTCGGGGGGTCAGTAGTGAGGGAGTGCTGCACTGTCGGAGGGTCAGTACTGAGGGAGTGCTGCACTGTCGGAGTGTCAGTACCGAGGGAGTGCTGCACTGGCAGAGGGTCAGTACTGAGGGACTGATGCACTGTCAGAGGGTCAGTACTGAGGGAGTGCTGCACTGTCGGAGGGTCAGTACTGAGGGACTGATGCACTGTCAGAGGGTCAGTACTGAGGGAGCGCTGCACTGTCTGAGGGTCAGTAATGAGGGACTGATGCAATGTAAGAGGGTCAGTAGTGAGGGAGTGCTGCACTGTCGGTGGGTCAGTAGTGAGGGAGTGCTGCACTGTCGGAGGGTCAGTACTGAGGGAGCGCTGCACTGCCGGCGGGTCAGTACTGAGGGAGTGCGGCATTGTCAGAGGGTCATTATTGAGGGAGTGCTGCACTGTCAAAAGGTCAGTACTGAAGGACTGATGCACTGTCAGAGGGTCAGTACTGAGGGAGCGCTGCACTGTGAGAGGGTCAGTACTGAGGGAGTGCTGCACTGTCGGAGGGTCAGTACTGAGGGAGTGCTGCACTGTCGGAGAGTCAGTACTGAGGGAGCACTGCAATGTCGACGGGTCAGTACTGAGCGAGTGCTGCATTGTCGGAGGGTCATTACTGAGGGAGTGCTGCACTGTCAGATGGTCATTACTGAGGGAGTGATGCACTGTCGGAAAGTCAGTACTGAGGGAGTGCTGCACTGTCGGAGGGTCAGTACTGAGGGAGTGCTGCACTGTCGGAGGGTCAGAACTGAGGGAGCGCTGCACTGTCGGCGGGTCAGTACTGAGGGAGTGCTGCATTGTCGGAGGGTCATTACTGAGGGAGTGCTGCACTGACAGAGGGTCATTACTGAGGGAGTGATGCACTATCAGAGGGTCAGTACTGAGGGAGTGCTGCACTGTCAGAGGGTCAGTACTGAGGGACTGATGCACTGTCAGAGGGTCAGTACTTTGGGAGTGCTGCACTGTCAGAGGGTTAGTACTGAGGGAGTGCTGCACTGTCGGAGGGTCAGTATTGAGGGAGTGCTGCAGTGTCAGAGGGTCAGTACTGAGGGACTGATGCACTGTCAGAGGGTCAGTACTGAGGGAGTGCTGCACTGTCGGAGGATCAGTACTGAGGGAGTGCTGCAGTGTCAAACGGTCAGTACTGAGGGAGGGCTGCACTGTCAGAGGCTCAGTACTGAGGGAGTGCTGCAGTGTCAAGGGTCAGTACTGAGGGAGTGCTGCACTGTCAGAGGATCAGTACTGAGGGAGTGCTGCACTGTTAGAGGGTCAGTACTGAGGGAGTGCTGCACTGTCGGGGGGTCAGTACTGAGGGAGTGCTGCACTGTCGGAGGGTCAGTACTGAGGGAGTGCTGCACTGTCGGAGGGTCAGTACCGAGGGAGTGCTGCACTGTCAGATGGTCAGTACTGAGGCACTGATGCACTGTCAGAGGGTCAGTACTGAGGGAGCGCTGCACTGTCGGAGGGTCAGTACTGAGGGACTGATGCACTGTCAGAGGGTCAGTACTGAGGGAGCGCTGCAGTCTCTGAGGGTCAGTACTGAGGGACTGATGCACTGTCAGAGGGTCAGTACTGAGGGAGTGCTGCACTGTCGGAGGGTCAGTACTGAGGGAGTGCTGCACTGTCGGAGGGTCAGTAATCAGGGAGCGCTGCACTGTTGGCGGGTCAGTACTGAGGGAGTGCTGCATTGTCGGAGGGTCATTAATGAGGGAGTGCTGCACTGTCAGAAGGTCAGTACTGAGGGACTGATGCACTGTCAGAGGGTCAGTACTGAGGGAGCGCTGCACTGTCGGAGGGTCAGTACTGAGGGACTGATGCACTGTCAGAGGGTCAGTACTGAGGGAGTGCTGCACTGTCGGAGGGTCAGTACTGAGGGAGCGCTGCACTGTCGACGGGTCAGTACTGAGGGAGTGCTGCATTGTCGGAGGGTCATTACTGAGGGAGTGCTGCACTGTCAGAGGGTCAGTACTGAGGGAGTGCTGCACTGTCGGAGGGTCAGTACTGAGGAATTGCTGCACTGTCGGAGGCTCAGTACTTTGGGAGTGCTGCACTGTCAGAGGGTTAGTACTGAGGGAGTGCTGCACTGTCGGAGGGTCAGTACTGAGGGAGTGCTGCAGTGTCAGAGGGTCAGTACTGAGGGACTGATGCACTGTCGGAGGGTCAGTGCTGAGGGAGTGCTGCACTGTCGGAGGGTCAGTACTAAGGGAGTGCTGCACAGTCAGAGGGTCAGTACTGAGGGAGTGCTGCAGTGTCAAAGGGTCAGTACTGATGGAGCGCTGCACTGTCGACGGGTCAGTACTGATGGACTGATGCACTGTCAGAGGGTCAGTACTGAGGGAGTGCTGCACTGTCAGAGGGTCAGTACTGAGGGAGTGCTGCACTGTCGGAGGGTCAGTAATCAGGGAGCGCTGCACTGTTGGCGGGTCAGTACTGAGGGAGTGCTGCATTGTCGGAGGGTCATTAATGAGGGAGTGCTGCACTGTCACAAGGTCAGTACTGAGGGACTGATGCACTGTCAGAGGGTCAGTACTGAGGGAGCGCTGCACTGTCGGAGGGTCAGTACTGAGGGACTGATGCACTGTCAGAGGGTCAGTACTGAGGGAGTGCTGCACTGTCGGAGGATCAGTACTGAGGGAGTGCTGCAGTGTCAAATGGTCAGTACTGAGGGAGGGCTGCACTGTCAGAGGCTCAGTACTGAGGGAGTGCTGCAGTGTCAAGGGTCAGTACTGAGGGAGTGCTGCACTGTCAGAGGATCAGTACTGAGGGAGTGCTGCACTGTTAGAGGGTCAGTACTGAGGGAGTGCTGCACTGTCGGGGGGTCAGTACTGAGGGAGTGCTGCACTGTCGGAGGGTCAGTACTGAGGGAGTGCTGCACTGTCGGAGGGTCAGTACCGAGGGAGTGCTGCACTGTCAGATGGTCAGTACTGAGGCACTGATGCACTGTCAGAGGGTCAGTACTGAGGGAGCGCTGCACTGTCGGAGGGTCAGTACTGAGGGACTGATGCACTGTCAGAGGGTCAGTACTGAGGGAGCGCTGCAGTCTCTGAGGGTCAGTACTGAGGGACTGATGCACTGTCAGAGGGTCAGTACTGAGGGAGTGCTGCACTGTCGGAGGGTCAGTACTGAGGGAGTGCTGCACTGTCGGAGGGTCAGTAATCAGGGAGCGCTGCACTGTTGGCGGGTCAGTACTGAGGGAGTGCTGCATTGTCGGAGGGTCATTAATGAGGGAGTGCTGCACTGTCAGAAGGTCAGTACTGAGGGACTGATGCACTGTCAGAGGGTCAGTACTGAGGGAGCGCTGCACTGTCGGAGGGTCAGTACTGAGGGACTGATGCACTGTCAGAGGGTCAGTACTGAGGGAGTGCTGCACTGTCGGAGGGTCAGTACTGAGGGAGCGCTGCACTGTCGACGGGTCAGTACTGAGGGAGTGCTGCATTGTCGGAGGGTCATTACTGAGGGAGTGCTGCACTGTCAGAGGGTCAGTACTGAGGGAGTGCTGCACTGTCGGAGGGTCAGTACTGAGGAATTGCTGCACTGTCGGAGGCTCAGTACTTTGGGAGTGCTGCACTGTCAGAGGGTTAGTACTGAGGGAGTGCTGCACTGTCGGAGGGTCAGTACTGAGGGAGTGCTGCAGTGTCAGAGGGTCAGTACTGAGGGACTGATGCACTGTTGGAGGGTCAGTGCTGAGGGAGTGCTGCACTGTCGGAGGGTCAGTACTAAGGGAGTGCTGCACAGTCAGAGGGTCAGTACTGAGGGAGTGCTGCAGAGTCAAAGGGTCAGTACTGAGGGAGCGCTGCACTGTCGACGGGTCAGTACTGATGGACTGATGCACTGTCAGAGGGTCAGTACTGAGGGAGTGCTGCACTGTCAGAGGGTCAGTACTGAGGGAGTGCTGCACTGTCGGAGGGTCAGTAATCAGGGAGCGCTGCACTGTTGGCGGCTCAGTACTGAGGGAGTGCTGCATTGTCGGAGGGTCATTAATGAGGGAGTGCTGCACTGTCAGAAGGTCAGTACTGAGGGACTGATGCACTGTCAGAGGGTCAGTACTGAGGGAGCGCTGCACTGTCGGAGGGTCAGTATTGAGGGACTGATGCACTGTCAGAGGGTCAGTACTGAGGGAGTGCTGCACTGTCGGAGGGTCAGTACTGAGGGAGCGCTGCACTGTCGACGGGTCAGTACTGAGGGAGTGCTGCATTGTCGGAGGGTCAGTACTGAGGGACTGATGCACTTTCAGAGGGTCAGTACTTTGGGAGTGCTGCACTGTCAGAGGGTTAGTACTGAGGGAGTGCTGCACTGTCGGAGGGTCAGTACTGAGGGACTGATGCACTGTCAGAGGGTCAGTACTTTGGGAGTGCTGCACTGTCAGAGGGTTAGTACTGAGGGAGTGCTGCACTGTCGGAGGGTCAGTACAGAGGGAGTGCTGCAGTGTCAGAGGGTCAGTACTGAGGGACTGATGCACTGTCAGAGGGTCAGTGCTGAGGGAGTGCTGCACTGTCGGAGGGTCAGTACTAAGGGAGTGCTGCACAGTCAGAGGGTCAGTACTGAGGGAGTGCTGCAGTGTCAAAGGGTCAGTACTGAGGGAGCGCTGCAGTCTCTGAGGGTCAGTACTGAGGGACTGATGCACTGTCAGAGGGTCAGTACTGAGGGAGTGCTGCACTGTCGGAGGGTCAGTACTGAGGGAGTGCTGCACTGTCGGAGGGTCAGTAATCAGGGAGCGCTGCACTGTTGGCGGCTCAGTACTGAGGGAGTGCTGCATTGTCGGAGGGTCATTAATGAGGGAGTGCTGCACTGTCAGAAGGTCAGTACTGAGGGACTGATGCACTGTCAGAGGGTCAGTACTGAGGGAGCGCTGCACTGTCGGAGGGTTAGTACTGAGGGACTGATGCACTGTCAGAGGGTCAGTACTGAGGGAGTGCTGCACTGTCGGAGGGTCAGTACTGAGGGAGCGCTGCACTGTCGACGGGTCAGTACTGAGGGAGTGCTGCATTGTCGGAGGGTCATTACTGAGGGAGTGCTGCACTGTCAGAGGGTCAGTACTGAGGGAGTGCTGCACTGTCAGAGGGTCAGTACTGAGGGAGTGCTGCACTGTCGGGGGGTCAGTAGTGAGGGAGTGCTGCACTGTCGGAGGGTCAGTACTGAGGGAGTGCTGCACTGTCGGAGGGTCAGTACCGAGGGAGTGCTGCAGTGTCAGAGGGTCAGTACTGAGGGACTGATGCACTGTCAGAGGGTCAGTACTGAGGGAGCGATGCACTGTCGGAGGGTCAGTACTGAGGGACTGATGCATTGTCAGAGGGTCAGTACTGAGGGAGCGCTGCAATGTCTGAGGGTCAGTACTGAGGGACTGATGCACTGTCAGAGGGTCAGTACTGAGGGAGCGCTGCACTGTCGGAGGGTCAGTACTGAGGGACTGATGCACTGTCAGAGGGTCAGTAGTGAGGGAGTGCTGCACTGTTGGAGGGTCAGTACTGAGGGAGTGCTGCACTGTCGGAGGGTCAGTACTGTGGGAGCGCTGCACTGTCGACGGGTCAGTACTGAGGGAGTGCTGCACTGTCAGATGGTCAGTACTGAGCGAGTGCTGCATTGTCGGAGGGTCATTACTGAGGGAGTGCTGCACTGTCAGAGGGTCATTACTGAGGGAGTGATGCACTGTTGGAGGGTCAGTACTGAGGGAGTGCTGCATTGTCGGAGGGTCATTACTGAGGGAGTGCTGCACTGTCAAAGGGTCATTACTGAGGGAGTGATGCACTGTCGGAGGGTCAGTACTGAGGGAGTGCTGCAGTGTCAGAGGGTCAGTACTGAGGGAGTGATGCACTGTCGGAGGGTCAGTACTGAGGGAGTGCTGCAGTGTCAGAGGGTCAGTACTGAGGGACTGATGCACTGTCAGAGGGTCAGTACTGAGGGAGTGCTGCACTGTCGGAGGGTCAGTACTGAGGGAGTGCTGCACTGTCAGAGGATCAGTACTGAGTGAGTGCTGCAGTGTCAAAGGGTGAGTACTGAGTGAGCGCTGCACTGTCAGAGGGTCAGTACTTTGGGAGTGCTGCACTGTCAGAGGGTTAGTACTGAGGGAGTGCTGCACTGTCGGAGGGTCAGTACAGAGGGAGTGCTGCAGTGTCAGAGGGTCAGTACTGAGGGACTGATGCACTGTCAGAGGGTCAGTGCTGAGGGAGTGCTGCACTGTCGGAGGGTCAGTACTAAGGGAGTGCTGCGCAGTCAGAGGGTCAGTACTGAGGGAGTGCTGCAGTGTCAAAGGGTCAGTACTGAGGGAGCGCTGCAGTCTCTGAGGGTCAGTACTGAGGGACTGATGCACTGTCAGAGGGTCAGTACTGAGGGAGTGCTGCACTGTCGGAGGGTCAGTACTGAGGGAGCGCTGCACTGTCGACGGGTCAGTACTGAGGGAGTGCTGCATTGTCGGAGGGTCATTACCGAGGGAGTGCTGCACTGTCAGAGGGTCAGTACTGAGGGAGTGCTGCACTGTCAGAGGGTCAGTACTGAGGGAGTGCTGCACTGTCGGGGGGTCAGTAGTGAGGGAGTGCTGCACTGTCGGAGGGTCAGTACTGAGGGAGTGCTGCACTGTCGGAGGGTCAGTACCGAGGGAGTGCTGCAGTGTCAGAGGGTCAGTACTGAGGGACTGATGCACTGTCAGAGGGTTAGTACTGAGGGAGTGCTGCACTGTCGGAGGGTCAGTACAGAGGGAGTGCTGCAGTGTCAGAGGGTCTGTACTGAGGGACTGATGCACTGTCAGAGGGTCAGTGCTGAGGGAGTGCTGCACTGTCGGAGGGTCAGTACTAAGGGAGTGCTGCGCAGTCAGAGGGTCAGTACTGAGGGAGTGCTGCAGTGTCAAAGGGTCAGTACTGAGGGAGCGCTGCAGTCTCTGAGGGTCAGTACTGAGGGACTGATGCACTGTCAGAGGGTCAGTACTGAGGGAGTGCTGCACTGTCGGAGGGTCAGTACTGAGGGAGTGCTGCACTGTCGGAGGGTCAGTACCGAGGGAGTGCTGCAGTGTCAGAGGGTCAGTACTGAGGGACTGATGCACTGTCAGAGGGTCAGTAATGAGGGAGCGATGCACTGTCGGAGGGTCAGTACTGAGGGACTGATGCATTGTCAGAGGGTCAGTACTGAGGGAGCGCTCCAATGTCTGAGGGTCAGTACTGAGGGACTGATGCACTGTCAGAGGGTCAGTACTGAGGGAGCGCTGCACTGTCGGAGGGTCAGTACTGAGGTACTGATGCACTGTCAGAGGGTCAGTAGTGAGGGAGTGCTGCACTGTTGGAGGGTCAGTACTGAGGGAGTGCTGCACTGTCGGAGGGTCAGTACTGTGGGAGCGCTGCACTGTCGACGGGTCAGTACTGAGGGAGTGCTGCACTGTCAGATGGTCAGTACTGAGCGAGTGCTGCATTGTCGGAGGGTCATTACTGAGGGAGTGCTGCACTGTCAGAGGGTCATTACGGAGGGAGTGATGCACTGTTGGAGGGTCAGTACTGAGGGAGTGCTGGATTGTCGGAGGGTCATTACTGAGGGAGTGCTGCACTGTCAAAGGGTCATTACTGAGGGAGTGATGAACTGTCGGAGGGTCAGTACTGAGGGAGTGCTGCAGTGTCAGATGGTCAGTACTGAGGGAGTGATGCACTGTCGGAGGGTCAGTACTGAGGGAGTGCTGCAGTGTCAGAGGGTCAGTACTGAGGGACTGATGCACTGTCAGAGGGTGAGTACTGAGGGAGTGCTGCACTGTCAGAGGATCAGTACTGAGTGAGTGCTGCAATGTCAAAGGGTGAGTACTGAGTGAGCGCTGCACTGTCAGAGGGTCAGTACTGAGGGAGTGCTGCACTGTCGGAGGTTCAGTACTGAGGGAGTGCTGCACTGTTGGCGGGTCAGTACTGAGGGAGTGCTGCATTGTCGGAGGGTAATTAAAGACAGTGTGATGCACTGTCAGAAGGTCAGTATTGAGTGACTGATGCACTGTCAGAGGGTCAGTACTGAGGGAGTGCTGCACTGTCGGAGGGTCAGTACTGAGGGAGTGCTGCACTGTTGGAGGGTCAGTACTGAGGGAGCGCTGCACTGTCGACGGGTCAGTACTGATGGAGTGCTGCATTGTCGGAGGGTCATTACTGAGGGAGTGATGCACTGTTGGAGGGTCAGTACTGAGGGAGTGCTGCAGTGTCAGAGGGTCAGTACTGAGGGAGTGCTGCAGTGTCAAAGGGTCAGTACTGAGGGAGCGCTGCACTGTCAGAGGGTTAGTACTGATGGAGTGCTGCACTGTCGGAGGGTCAGTACTGAGGGACTGCTGCACTGTCAGATGGTCAGTACTGAGGGAGTGCTGCACTGTCGGTGGGTCAGGACTGAGGGAGCGCTGCACTGTCGGCGGGTCAGTACTGAGGGTGTGCTGCATTGTCGGAGCTTCATTACTGAGGGAGTGCTGCACTGTCAGAGGGTCAGTACTGAGGGACTGATGCACTGTCAGAGGGTCACTACTGAGGGAGTGCTGCACTGTCGGAGGGTCAGTACTGAGGGAGCGCTGCACTGTCGACGGGTCAGTACTGAGGGAGTGCTGCATTGTCGGAGGGTCATTACTGAGGGAGTGCTGCACTGTCAGAGGGTCAGTACTGAGGGAGTGCTGCACTGTCGGAGGGTCAGTACTGAGGAATTGCCGCACTGTCGGAGGCTCAGTACTGATGGGAGTGCTGCACTGTCAGAGGGTCAGTACTGAGGGAGTGCTGCTCTGTCAGAGGGTCAGTACTGAGGGAGTGCTGCACTGTCGGGGGGTCAGTAGTGAGGGAGTGCTGCACTGTCGGAGGGTCAGTACTGAGGGAGTGCTGCACTGTGGGAGGGTCGGTACCGAGGGAGTGCTGCACTGTCAGCGAGTCAGGACTGAGGGACTGATGCACTGTCAGAGGGTCAGTACTGAGGGAGCGCTGCACTGTCGGAGCCGTCAGTACTGAGGGACTGATGCACTGTCAGAGGGTCAGTACTGAGGGACTGATGCACTGTCAGAGGGTCAGTAGTGAGGGAGTGATGTACTGTCGGAGGGTCAGTACTGAGGGAGTGCTGCACTGTCGGAGGGTCAGTACTGAGGGAGCGCTGCACTGTCGGCGGGTCAGTACTGAGGGAATGCGGCATTGTCGGAGGGTCATTACTGAGGGAGTGCTGCACTGTCAGAGGGTCAGTACTGAGAGAGTGCCGCACTGTCAGAGAGTCAGTACTGAGGGACTCATGCTTTGTCAGAGGATCAGTACTGAGGGAGTGCTGCACTGTCGGAGGGTCAGTACTGAGGGAGTGCTGCACTGTCGGAGGGTCAGTACTGAGGGAGCGCTGCACTGTCGACGGGTCAGTACTGAGGGAGTGCTGCATTGTCAGAGGGTCATTACTGAGGGAGTGCTCACTGTCGGTGGGTCATTACTGAGGGAGTGCTGCACTGTCGGAGGGTCAGTACTGAGGGAGTGCTGCAGTGTCAGAGGGTCAGTACTGAGGTACTGATGCACTGTCAGAGGGTCAGTACTGAGGGAGTGCTGCACTATTGGAGGGTCAGTACTGAGGGAGTGCTGCACTGTTGGAGGCTCAGTACTGAGGGAGTGCTGCAGTGTCAAAGGGTCAGTACTGAGGGAGGGCTGCACTGTCAGAAGGTCAGTACTGACGGACTGATGCACTGTCAGAGGGTCAGTACTGAGGGAGCGCTGCACTGTCGGAGGGTCAGTACTGAGGAACTGATGCACTGTCAGAGGGTCATTACTGAGGGATTGCTGCACTGTCGGAGGGTCAGTACTGAGGGAGTGCTGCACTGTCGGAGGGTCAGTACTGAGGGTCTGATGCACTGTCAGAGGGTCAGTACTTTGGGAGTGCTGCACTGTCAGAGGGTCAGTACTGAGGGAGTGCTGCACTGTCAGAGGGTCAGTACTGAGGTAGTGATGCACTGTTAGAGGGTCAGTACTGAGGGAGTGCTGCACTGTAGGGGGGTCAGTACTGAGCGAGTGCTCACTGTTGGAGGGTCAGTACTGAGTGAGTGCTGCACTGTCGGAGGGTCAGTACCGAGGGAGTGCAGCACTGTCAGATGGTCAGTACTGAGGGACTGATGCACTGTCAGAGGGTCAGTACTGAGGGAGCGCTGCACTGTCGGAGGGTCAGTACTGAGGGACTGATGCATTGTCAGAGGGTCAGTACTGAGGGAGTGCTGCAGTGTCTGAGGGTCAGTACTGAGGGACTGATGCACTGTCAGAGGGTCAGTACTGAGGGAGCGCTGCACTGTCAGAGGGTCAGTACTGAGGGACTGATGCACTGTCAGAGGGTCAGTACTGAGGGAGTGCTGCACTGTTGGAGGGTCAGTACTGAGGGAGTGCTGCACTGTCGACGGGTCAGTACTGAGGGAGTGCTGCACTGTCAGATGGTCAGTACTGAGCGAGTGCTGCATTGTCGGAGGATCATTACTGAGGGAGTGCTGCACTGTCAGAGGGTCATTACTGAGGGAGTGATGCACTGTCGGAGGGTCAGTACTGAGGGAGTGCTGCATTGTCGGAGGGTCATTACTGAGGGAGTGCTGCACTGTCAAAGGTTCATTACTGAGGGAGTGGTGCACTGTCGGAGGGTCAGTACTGAGGGAGTGCTGCAGTGTCAGAGGTTCAATAATGAGGGAGTGCGGCAGTGTCAAAGGGTCAGTACTGAGGGAGCGCTGCACTGTCGGAGGGTCAGTACTGAGGGACTGCTGCACTGTCAGAGGGTCAGTACTGAGGGAGTGCTGCACTGTCAGATGGTCAGTACTGAGGGAGTGCTGCACTGTCAGAGGGTCAGTACTGAGGGAGTGCTGCACTGTCAGAGGGTCAGTACTGAGGGAGTGCTGCACTGTCGGCGCGTCAGTACTGAGGGAGTGCTGCATTGTCGGAGCTTCATTACTGAGGGAGTGCTGCACTGTCAGATGGTCAGTACTGAGGGAGTGCTGCACTGTCAGAGGGTCAGTAGTGAGGGAGTGCTGCATTGTCAGTGGGTCAGTACTGAGGGAGTGATGCACTGTCAGAGGGTCAGTACTGTGGGAGTGCTGCACTGTCGGAGGGTCAGTACTGAGGGACTGATGCACTGTCAGAGGGTCAGTACTTTGGGAGTGCTGCACTGTCAGAGGGTTAGTACTGAGGGAGTGCTGCAGTGTCGGAGGGTCAGTACAGAGGGAGTGCTGCAGTGTCAGAGGGTCAGTACTGAGGGAGTGCTGCACTGTCAGAAGGTCAGTACTGAGGGACTGATGCACTGTCAGAGGGTCAGTACTGAGGGAGCGCTGCACTTTCGGAGGGTCAGTACTGAGGGACTGATGCACTGTCAGAGGGTCAGTACTGAGGGAGTGCTGCACTGTCGGAGCGTCAGTACTGAGGGAGCGCTGCACTGTCGACGGGTCAGTACTGAGGGAGTGCTGCATTGTCGGAGGGTCATTACTGAGGGAGTGCTGCACTGTCAGAGGGTCAGTACTGAGGGAGTGCTGCACTGTCAGAGGGTCAGTACTGAGGGAGTGCTGCACTGTCGGGGGGTCAGTAGTGAGGGAGTGCAGCACTGTCGGAGGGTCAGTACTGAGGGAGTGCTGCACTGTCGGAGGGTCAGTACCGAGGGAGTGCTGCAGTGTCAGAGGGTCAGTACTGAGGGACTGATGCACTGTCAGAGGGTCAGTAATGAGGGAGCGATGCACTGTCGGAGGGTCAGTACTGAGGGACTGATGCATTGTCAGAGGGTCAGTACTGAGGGAGCGCTCCAATGTCTGAGGGTCAGTACTGAGGGACTGATGCACTGTCAGAGGGTCAGTACTGAGGGAGCGCTGCACTGTCGGAGGGTCAGTACTGAGGTACTGATGCACTGTCAGAGGGTCAGTAGTGAGGGAGTGCTGCACTGTTGGAGGGTCAGTACTGAGGGAGTGCTGCACTGTCGGAGGGTCAGTACTGTGGGAGCGCTGCACTGTCGACGGGTCAGTACTGAGGGAGTGCTGCACTGTCAGATGGTCAGTACTGAGCGAGTGCTGCATTGTCGGAGGGTCATTACTGAGGGAGTGCTGCACTGTCAGATGGTCATTACGGAGGGAGTGATGCACTGTTGGAGGGTCAGTACTGAGGGAGTGCTGGATTGTCGGAGGGTCATTACTGAGGGAGTGCTGCACTGTCAAAGGGTCATTACTGAGGGAGTGATGAACTGTCGGAGGGTCAGTACTGAGGGAGTGCTGCAGTGTCAGATGGTCAGTAGTGAGGGAGTGATGCACTGTCGGAGGGTCAGTACTGAGGGAGTGCTGCAGTGTCAGAGGGTCAGTACTGAGGGACTGATGCACTGTCAGAGGGTGAGTACTGAGGGAGTGCTGCACTGTCAGAGGATCAGTACTGAGTGAGTGCTGCAATGTCAAAGGGTGAGTACTGAGTGAGCGCTGCACTGTCAGAGGGTCAGTACTGAGGGAGTGCTGCACTGTCGGAGGTTCAGTACTGAGGGAGTGCTGCACTGTTGGCGGGTCAGTACTGAGGGAGTGCTGCATTGTCGGAGGGTAATTAAAGACAGTGTGATGCACTGTCAGAAGGTCAGTATTGAGTGACTGATGCACTGTCAGAGGGTCAGTACTGAGGGAGTGCTGCACTGTCGGAGGGTCAGTACTGAGGGAGTGCTGCACTGTTGGAGGGTCAGTACTGAGGGAGCGCTGCACTGTCGACGGGTCAGTACTGATGGAGTGCTGCATTGTCGGAGGGTCATTACTGAGGGAGTGATGCACTGTTGGAGGGTCAGTACTGAGGGAGTGCTGCAGTGTCAGAGGGTCAGTACTGAGGGAGTGCTGCAGTGTCAAAGGGTCAGTACTGAGGGAGCGCTGCACTGTCAGAGGGTTAGTACTGATGGAGTGCTGCACTGTCGGAGGGTCAGTACTGAGGGACTGCTGCACTGTCAGATGGTCAGTACTGAGGGAGTGCTGCACTGTCGGTGGGTCAGGACTGAGGGAGCGCTGCACTGTCGGCGGGTCAGTACTGAGGGTGTGCTGCATTGTCGGAGCTTCATTACTGAGGGAGTGCTGCACTGTCAGAGGGTCAGTACTGAGGGACTGATGCACTGTCAGAGGGTCACTACTGAGGGAGTGCTGCACTGTCGGAGGGTCAGTACTGAGGGAGCGCTGCACTGTCGACGGGTCAGTACTGAGGGAGTGCTGCATTGTCGGAGGGTCATTACTGAGGGAGTGCTGCACTGTCAGAGGGTCAGTACTGAGGGAGTGCTGCACTGTCGGAGGGTCAGTACTGAGGAATTGCCGCACTGTCGGAGGCTCAGTACTGATGGGAGTGCTGCACTGTCAGAGGGTCAGTACTGAGGGAGTGCTGCTCTGTCAGAGGGTCAGTACTGAGGGAGTGCTGCACTGTCGGGGGGTCAGTAGTGAGGGAGTGCTGCACTGTCGGAGGGTCAGTACTGAGGGAGTGCTGCACTGTGGGAGGGTCGGTACCGAGGGAGTGCTGCACTGTCAGCGGGTCAGGACTGAGGGACTGATGCACTGTCAGAGGGTCAGTACTGAGGGAGCGCTGCACTGTCGGAGCCGTCAGTACTGAGGGACTGATGCACTGTCAGAGGGTCAGTACTGAGGGACTGATGCACTGTCAGAGGGTCAGTAGTGAGGGAGTGATGTACTGTCGGAGGGTCAGTACTGAGGGAGTGCTGCACTGTCGGAGGGTCAGTACTGAGGGAGCGCTGCACTGTCGGCGGGTCAGTACTGAGGGAATGCGGCATTGTCGGAGGGTCATTACTGAGGGAGTGCTGCGCTGTCAGAGGGTCAGTACTGAGAGAGTGCCGCACTGTCAGAGAGTCAGTACTGAGGGACTCATGCTTTGTCAGAGGATCAGTACTGAGGGAGTGCTGCACTGTCGGAGGGTCAGTACTGAGGGAGTGCTGCACTGTCGGAGGGTCAGTACTGAGGGAGCGCTGCACTGTCGACGGGTCAGTACTGAGGGAGTGCTGCATTGTCAGAGGGTCATTACTGAGGGAGTGCTCACTGTCAGAGGGTCATTACTGAGGGAGTGCTGCACTGTCGGAGGGTCAGTACTGAGGGAGTGCTGCAGTGTCAGAGGGTCAGTACTGAGGTACTGATGCACTGTCAGAGGGTCAGTACTGAGGGAGTGCTGCACTATTGGAGGGTCAGTACTGAGGGAGTGCTGCACTGTTGGAGGCTCAGTACTGAGGGAGTGCTGCAGTGTCAAAGGGTCAGTACTGAGGGAGGGCTGCACTGTCAGAAGGTCAGTACTGACGGACTGATGCACTGTCAGAGGGTCAGTACTGAGGGAGCGCTGCACTGTCGGAGGGTCAGTACTGAGGAACTGATGCACTGTCAGAGGGTCATTACTGAGGGATTGCTGCACTGTCGGAGGGTCAGTACTGAGGGAGTGCTGCACTGTCGGAGGGTCAGTACTGAGGGTCTGATGCACTGTCAGAGGGTCAGTACTTTGGGAGTGCTGCACTGTCAGAGGGTCAGTACTGAGGGAGTGCTGCACTGTCAGAGGGTCAGTACTGAGGGAGTGCTGCACTGTTAGAGGGTCAGTACTGAGGGAGTGCTGCACTGTAGGGGGGTCAGTACTGAGCGAGTGCTCACTGTTGGAGGGTCAGTACTGAGTGAGTGCTGCACTGTCGGAGGGTCAGTACCGAGGGAGTGCAGCACTGTCAGATGGTCAGTACTGAGGGACTGATGCACTGTCAGAGGGTCAGTACTGAGGGAGCGCTGCACTGTCGGAGGGTCAGTACTGAGGGACTGATGCATTGTCAGAGGGTCAGTACTGAGGGAGTGCTGCAGTGTCTGAGGGTCAGTACTGAGGGACTGATGCACTGTCAGAGGGTCAGTACTGAGGGAGCGCTGCACTGTCAGAGGGTCAGTACTGAGGGACTGATGCACTGTCAGAGGGTCAGTAGTGAGGGAGTGCTGCACTGTTGGAGGGTCAGTACTGAGGGAGTGCTGCACTGTCGACGGGTCAGTACTGAGGGAGTGCTGCACTGTCAGATGGTCAGTACTGAGCGAGTGCTGCATTGTCGGAGGATCATTACTGAGGGAGTGCTGCACTGTCAGAGGGTCATTACTGAGGGAGTGATGCACTGTCGGAGGGTCAGTACTGAGGGAGTGCTGCATTGTCGGAGGGTCATTACTGAGGGAGTGCTGCACTGTCAAAGGTTCATTACTGAGGGAGTGGTGCACTGTCGGAGGGTCAGTACTGAGGGAGTGCTGCAGTGTCAGAGGTTCAATAATGAGGGAGTGCGGCAGTGTCAAAGGGTCAGTACTGAGGGAGCGCTGCACTGTCGGAGGGTCAGTACTGAGGGACTGCTGCACTGTCAGAGGGTCAGTACTGAGGGAGTGCTGCACTGTCAGATGGTCAGTACTGAGGGAGTGCTGCACTGTCAGAGGGTCAGTACTGAGGGAGTGCTGCACTGTCAGAGGGTCAGTACTGAGGGAGTGCTGCACTGTCGGCGCGTCAGTACTGAGGGAGTGCTGCATTGTCGGAGCTTCATTACTGAGGGAGTGCTGCACTGTCAGATGGTCAGTACTGAGGGAGTGCTGCACTGTCAGAGGGTCAGTAGTGAGGGAGTGCTGCATTGTCAGTGGGTCAGTACTGAGGGAGTGATGCACTGTCAGAGGGTCAGTACTGTGGGAGTGCTGCACTGTCGGAGGGTCAGTACTGAGGGACTGATGCACTGTCAGAGGGTCAGTACTTTGGGAGTGCTGCACTGTCAGAGGGTTAGTACTGAGGGAGTGCTGCAGTGTCGGAGGGTCAGTACAGAGGGAGTGCTGCAGTGTCAGAGGGTCAGTACTGAGGGACTGATGCACTGTCAGAGGGTCAGTGCTGAGGGAGTGCTGCACTGTCGGAGGGTCAGTACTGAGGGAGTGCTGCACAGTCAGAGGGTCAGTACTGAGGGAGTGCTGCAGTGTCAAAGGGTCAGTACTGAGGGAGCGCTGCAGTCTCTGAGGGTCAGTACTGAGGGACTGATGCACTCTCAGAGGGTCAGTACTGAGGGAGTGCTGCACTGTCGGAGGGTCAGAAATGAGGGAGTGCTGCACTGTCGGAGGGTCAGTAAATAGGGTGCACTGCACTGTTGGCGGGTCAGTACTGAGGGAGTGCTGCACTGTCAGAAGGTCAGTACTGAGGGACTGATGCACTGTCAGAGGGTCAGTACTGAGGGAGCGCTGCACTGTCGGAGGGTCAGTACTGAGGGACTGATGCACTGTCAGAGGGTCAGTACTGAGGGAGTGCTGCACTGTCGGAGGGTCAGTACTGAGGGAGCGCTGCACTGTCGACGGGTCAGTACTGAGGGAGTGCTGCATTGTCGGAGGGTCATTACTGAGGGAGTGCTGCACTGTCAGAGGGTCAGTACTGAGGGAGTGCTGCACTGTCGGAGGGTCAGTACTGAGGAATTGCTGCACTGTCGGAGGCTCAGTACTGAGGGAGTGCTGCACTGTCAGAGGGTCAGTACTGAGGGAGTGCTGCACTGTCAGAGGGTCAGTACTGAGGGAGTGCTGCACTGTCGGGGGGTCAGTAGTGAGGGAGTGCTGCACTGTCGGAGGGTCAGTACTGAGGGAGTGCTGCACTGTCGGAGGGTCAGTACCGAGGGAGTGCTGCACTGTCAGAGGGTCAGTACTGAGGGACTGATGCACTGTCAGAGGGTCAGTACTGAGGGAGCGCTGCACTGTCGGAGCGGTCAGTACTGAGGGACTGATGCACTGTCAGAGGGTCAGTACTGAGGGACTGATGCACTGTCAGAGTGTCAGTAGTGAGGGAGTGCTGTACTGTCGGAGGGTCAGTACTGAGGGAGTGCTGCACTGTCGGAGGGTCAGTACTGAGGGAGCGCTGCACTGTCAGAGGGTCATTACTGAGGGATTGCTGCACTGCCGGAGGGTCAGTACTGAGGGAGTGCTGCACTGTCGGAGGGTCAGTACTGAGGGTCTGATGCACTGTCAGAGGGTCAGTACTTTGGGAGTGCTGCACTGTCAGAGGGTCAGTACTGAGGGAGTGCTGCACTGTCAGAGGGTCAGTACTGAGGGAGTGCTGCACTGTTAGAGGGTCAGTACTGAGGGAGTGCTGCACTGTAGGGGGGTCAGTACTGAGGGAGTGCTCACTGTTGGAGGGTCAGTACTGAGTGAGTGCTGCACTGTCGGAGGGTCAGTACCGAGGGAGTGCAGCACTGTCAGATGGTCAGTACTGAGGGACTGATGCACTGTCAGAGGGTCAGTACTGAGGGAGCGCTGCACTGTCGGAGGGTCAGTACTGAGGGACTGATGCATTGTCAGAGGGTCAGTACTGAGGGAGTGCTGCAGTGTCTGAGGGTCAGTACTGAGGGACTGATGCACTGTCAGAGGGTCAGTACTGAGGGAGCGCTGCACTGTCAGAGGGTCAGTACTGAGGGACTGATGCACTGTCAGAGGGTCAGTAGTGAGGGAGTGCTGCACTGTTGGAGGGTCAGTACTGAGGGAGTGCTGCACTGTCGACGGGTCAGTACTGAGGGAGTGCTGCCCTGTCAGATGGTCAGTACTGAGCGAGTGCTGCATTGTCGGAGGGTCATTACTGAGGGAGTGCTGCACTGTCAGAGGGTCATTACTGAGGGAGTGATGCACTGTCGGAGGGTCAGTACTGAGGGAGTGCTGCATTGTCGGAGGGTCATTACTGAGGGAGTGCTGCACTGTCAAAGGGTCATTACTGAGGGAGTGGTGCACTGTCGGAGGGTCAGTACTGAGGGAGTGCTGCAGTGTCAGAGGGTCAGTACTGAGGGAGTGCTGCAGTGTCAAAGGGTCAGTACTGAGGGAGCGCTGCACTGTCGGAGGGTCAGTACTGAGGGACTGCTGCACTGTCAGAGGGTCAGTACTGAGGGAGTGCTGCACTGTCAGATGGTCAGTACTGAGGGAGTGCTGCACTGTCAGAGGGTCAGTACTGAGGGAGTGCTGCACTGTCAGAGGGTCAGTACTGAGGGAGTGCTGCACTGTCGGCGCGTCAGTACTGAGGGAGTGCTGCATTGTCGGAGCTTCATTACTGAGGGAGTGCTGCACTGTCAGATGGTCAGTACTGAGGGAGTGCTGCACTGTCAGAGGGTCAGTAGTGAGGGAGTGCTGCATTGTCAGTGGGTCAGTACTGAGGGAGTGATGCACTGTCAGAGGGTCCGTACTGTGGGAGTGCTGCACTGTCGGAGGGTCAGTACTGAGGGACTGATGCACTGTCAGAGGGTCAGTACTTTGGGAGTGCTGCACTGTCAGAGGGTTAGTACTGAGGGAGTGCTGCAGTGTCGGAGGGTCAGTACAGAGGGAGTGCTGCAGTGTCAGAGGGTCAGTACTGAGGGACTGATGCACTGTCAGAGGGTCAGTGCTGAGGGAGTGCTGCACTGTCGGAGGGTCAGTACTGAGGGAGTGCTGCACAGTCAGAGGGTCAGTACTGAGGGAGTGCTGCAGTGTCAAAGGGTCAGTACTGAGGGAGCGCTGCAGTCTCTGAGGGTCAGTACTGAGGGACTGATGCACTCTCAGAGGGTCAGTACTGAGGGAGTGCTGCACTGTCGGAGGGTCAGAAATGAGGGAGTGCTGCACTGTCGGAGGGTCAGTAAATAGGGAGCGCTGCACTGTTGGCGGGTCAGTACTGAGGGAGTGCTGCACTGTCAGAAGGTCAGTACTGAGGGACTGATGCACTGTCAGAGGGTCAGTACTGAGGGAGCGCTGCACTGTCGGAGGGTCAGTACTGAGGGACTGATGCACTGTCAGAGGGTCAGTACTGAGGGAGTGCTGCACTGTCGGAGGGTCAGTACTGAGGGAGCGCTGCACGGTCGACGGGTCAGTACTGAGGGAGTGCTGCACTGTCAGAGGGTCAGTAGTGAGGGAGTGCTGCATTGTCAGTGGGTCAGTACTGAGGGAGTGATGCACTGTCAGAGGGTCAGTACTGTGGGAGTGCTGCACTGTCGGAGGGTCAGTACTGAGGGACTGATGCACTGTCAGAGGGTCAGTACTGAGGGAGTGCTGCACTGTCGGAGGGTCAGTACTGAGGGACTGATGCACTGTCAGAGGGTCAGTACTTTGGGAGTGCTGCACTGTCAGAGGGTTAGTACTGAGGGAGTGCTGCAGTGTCGGAGGGTCAGTACAGAGGGAGTGCTGCAGTGTCAGAGGGTCAGTACTGAGGGACTGATGCACTGTCAGAGGGTCAGTGCTGAGGGAGTGCTGCACTGTTGGAGGGTCAGTACTGAGGGAGTGCTGCACAGTCAGAGGGTCAGTACTGAGGGAGTGCTGCAGTGTCAAAGGGTCAGTACTGAGGGAGCGCTGCAGTCTCTGAGGGTCAGTACTGAGGGACTGATGCACTCTCAGAGGGTCAGTACTGAGGGAGTGCTGCACTGTCGGAGGGTCAGAAATGAGGGAGTGCTGCACTGTCGGAGGGTCAGTAAATAGGGTGCGCTGCACTGTTGGCGGGTCAGTACTGAGGGAGTGCTGCACTGTCAGAAGGTCAGTACTGAGGGACTGATGCACTGTCAGAGGGTCAGTACTGAGGGAGCGCTGCACTGTCGGAGGGTCAGTACTGAGGGACTGATGCACTGTCAGAGGGTCAGTACTGAGGGAGTGCTGCACTGTCGGAGGGTCAGTACTGAGGGAGCGCTGCACTGTCGACGGGTCAGTACTGAGGGAGTGCTGCATTGTCGGAGGGTCATTACTGAGGGAGTGCTGCACTGTCAGAGGGTCAGTACTGAGGGAGTGCTGCACTGTCGGAGGGTCAGTACTGAGGAATTGCTGCACTGTCGGAGGCTCAGTACTGAGGGAGTGCTGCACTGTCAGAGGGTCAGTACTGAGGGAGTGCTGCACTGTCAGAGTGTCAGTACTGAGGGAGTGCTGCACTGTCGGGGTGTCAGTAGTGAGGGAGTGCTGCACTGTCGGAGGGTCAGTACTGAGGGAGTGCTGCACTGTCGGAGGGTCAGTACCGAGGGAGTGCTGCACTGTCAGAGGGTCAGTACTGAGGGACTGATGCACTGTCAGAGGGTCAGTACTGAGGGAGCGCTGCACTGTCGGAGCGGTCAGTACTGAGGGACTGATGCACTGTCAGAGGGTCAGTACTGAGGGACTGATGCACTGTCAGAGGGTCAGTAGTGAGGGAGTGCTGTACTGTCGGAGGGTCAGTACTGAGGGAGTGCTGCACTGTCGGAGGGTCAGTACTGAGGGAGCGCTGCACTGTCAGAGGGTCATTACTGAGGGATTGCTGCACTGTCGGAGGGTCAGTACTGAGGGAGTGCTGCACTGTCGGAGGGTCAGTACTGAGGGTCTGATGCACTGTCAGAGGGTCAGTACTTTGGGAGTGCTGCACTGTCAGAGGGTCAGTACTGAGGGAGTGCTGCACTGTCAGAGGGTCAGTACTGAGGGAGTGCTGCACTGTTAGAGGGTCAGTACTGAGGGAGTGCTGCACTGTAGGGGGGTCAGTACTGAGGGAGTGCTCACTGTTGGAGGGTCAGTACTGAGTGAGTGCTGCACTGTCGGAGGGTCAGTACCGAGGGAGTGCAGCACTGTCAGATGGTCAGTACTGAGGGACTGATGCACTGTCAGAGGGTCAGTACTGAGGGAGCGCTGCACTGTCGGAGGGTCAGTACTGAGGGACTGATGCATTGTCAGAGGGTCAGTACTGAGGGAGTGCTGCAGTGTCTGAGGGTCAGTACTGAGGGACTGATGCACTGTCAGAGGGTCAGTACTGAGGGAGCGCTGCACTGTCAGAGGGTCAGTACTGAGGGACTGATGCACTGTCAGAGGGTCAGTAGTGAGGGAGTGCTGCACTGTTGGAGGGTCAGTACTGAGGGAGTGCTGCACTGTCGACGGGTCAGTACTGAGGGAGTGCTGCCCTGTCAGATGGTCAGTACTGAGCGAGTGCTGCATTGTCGGAGGGTCATTACTGAGGGAGTGCTGCACTGTCAGAGGGTCATTACTGAGGGAGTGATGCACTGTCGGAGGGTCAGTACTGAGGGAGTGCTGCATTGTCGGAGGGTCATTACTGAGGGAGTGCTGCACTGTCAAAGGGTCATTACTGAGGGAGTGGTGCACTGTCGGAGGGTCAGTACTGAGGGAGTGCTGCAGTGTCAGAGGGTCAGTACTGAGGGAGTGCTGCAGTGTCAAAGGGTCAGTACTGAGGGAGCGCTGCACTGTCGGAGGGTCAGTACTGAGGGACTGCTGCACTGTCAGAGGGTCAGTACTGAGGGAGTGCTGCACTGTCAGATGGTCAGTACTGAGGGAGTGCTGCACTGTCAGAGGGTTAGTACTGAGGGAGTGCTGCACTGTCAGAGGGTCAGTACTGAGGGAGTGCTGCACTGTCGGCGCGTCAGTACTGAGGGAGTGCTGCATTGTCGGAGCTTCATTACTGAGGGAGTGCTGCACTGTCAGATGGTCAGTACTGAGGGAGTGCTGCACTGTCAGAGGGTCAGTAGTGAGGGAGTGCTGCATTGTCAGTGGGTCAGTACTGAGGGAGTGATGCACTGTCAGAGGGTCAGTACTGTGGGAGTGCTGCACTGTCGGAGGGTCAGTACTGAGGGACTGATGCACTGTCAGAGGGTCAGTACTTTGGGAGTGCTGCACTGTCAGAGGGTTAGTACTGAGGGAGTGCTGCAGTGTCGGAGGGTCAGTACAGAGGGAGTGCTGCAGTGTCAGAGGGTCAGTACTGAGGGACTGATGCACTGTCAGAGGGTCAGTGCTGAGGGAGTGCTGCACTGTCGGAGGGTCAGTACTGAGGGAGTGCTGCACAGTCAGAGGGTCAGTACTGAGGGAGTGCTGCAGTGTCAAAGGGTCAGTACTGAGGGAGCGCTGCAGTCTCTGAGGGTCAGTACTGAGGGACTGATGCACTCTCAGAGGGTCAGTACTGAGGGAGTGCTGCACTGTCGGAGGGTCAGAAATGAGGGAGTGCTGCACTGTCGGAGGGTCAGTAAATAGGGAGCGCTGCACTGTTGGCGGGTCAGTACTGAGGGAGTGCTGCACTGTCAGAAGGTCAGTACTGAGGGACTGATGCACTGTCAGAGGGTCAGTACTGAGGGAGCGCTGCACTGTCGGAGGGTCAGTACTGAGGGACTGATGCACTGTCAGAGGGTCAGTACTGAGGGAGTGCTGCACTGTCGGAGGGTCAGTACTGAGGGAGCGCTGCACTGTCGACGGGTCAGTACTGAGGGAGTGCTGCATTGTCGGAGGGTCATTACTGAGGGAGTGCTGCACTGTCAGAGGGTCAGTACTGAGGGAGTGCTGCACTGTCGGAGGGTCAGTACTGACGAATTGCTGCACTGTCGGAGGCTCAGTACTGAGGGAATGCTGCACTGTCAGAGGGTCAGTACTGAGGGAGTGCTGCACTGTCAGAGGGTCAGTACTGAGGGAGTGCTGCACTGTCGGGGGGTCAGTAGTGAGGGAGTGCTGCACTGTCGGAGGGTCAGTACTGAGGGAGTGCTGCACTGTCGGAGGGTCAGTACCGAGGGAGTGCTGCACTGTCGAGGGTCAGTACTGAGGGACTGATGCACTGTCAGAGGGTCAGTACTGAGGGAGCGCTGCACTGTCGGAGCGGTCAGTACTGAGGGACTGATGCACTGTCAGAGGGTCAGTACTGAGGGACTGATGCACTGTCAGAGGGTCAGTAGTGAGGGAGTGCTGTACTGTCGGAGGGTCAGTACTGAGGGAGTGCTGCACTGTCGGAGCGTCAGTACTGAGGGAGCGCTGCACTGTCAGCGGGTCAGTACTGAGGGAATGCAGCATTGTCGGAGGGTCATTACTGAGGGAGTGCTGCACTGTCAGAGGGTCAGTACTGAGGGAGTGCCGCACTGTCAGAGAGTCAGTACTGAGGGACTGATGCACTGTCAGAGGGTCAGTACTGAGGGAGCGCTGCACTGTCGGAGGGTCAGTACTGAGGGACTGATGCTTTGTCAGAGCATCAGTACTGAGGGAGTGCTGCACTGTCGGAGGGTCATTACTGAGGGAGTGCTGCACTGTCGGAGGGTCAGTACTGAGGGAGCGCTGCACTGTCGACGGGTCAGTACTGAGGGAGTGCTGCATTGTCAGAGGGTCATTACTGAGGGAGTGCTCACTGTCAGAGGGTCATTACTGAGGGAGTGCTGCACTGTCGGAGGGTCAGTACTGAGGGAGTGCTGCAGTGTCAGAGGGTCAGTACTGAGGTACTGATGCACTGTCAGAGGGTCAGTACTGAGGGAGTGCTGCACTATTGGAGGGTCAGTACTGAGGGAGTGCTGCACTGTTGGAGGCTCAGTACTGAGGGAGTGCTGCAGTGTCAAAGGGTCAGTACTGAGGGAGGGCTGCACTGTCAGAAGGTCAGTACTGACGGACTGATGCACTGTCAGAGGGTCAGTACTGAGGGAGCGCTGCACTGTCGGAGGGTCAGTACTGAGGAACTGATGCACTGTCAGAGGTTCATTACTGAGGGATTGCTGCACTGTCGGAGGGTCAGTACTGAGGGAGTGCTGCACTGTCGGAGGGTCAGTACTGAGGGAGCGCTGCACTGTCGGCGGGTCAGTACTGAGGAAGTGCTGCATTGTCGGAGGGTCATTACTGAGGGAGTGCTGCACTGTCAGAGGGTCATTACTGAGGTAGTGATGCACTGTCAGAGGGTCAGTACTGAGGGAGTGCTGCACTGTCAGAGGGTCAGTACTGAGGGACTGATGCACTGTCAGAGGGTCAGTACTTTGGGAGTGCTGCACTGTCAGAGGGTCAGTACTGAGGGAGTGCTGCACTGTCAGAGGGTCAGTACTGAGGGAGTGCTGCACTGTTAGAGGGTCAGTACTGAGGGAGTGCTGCACTGTAGGGGGGTCAGTACTGAGGGAGTGCTCACTGTTGGAGGGTCAGTACTGAGTGAGTGCTGCACTGTCGGAGGGTCAGTACCGAGGGAGTGCAGCACTGTCAGATGGTCAGTACTGAGGGACTGATGCACTGTCAGAGGGTCAGTACTGAGGGAGCGCTGCACTGTCGGAGGGTCAGTACTGAGGGACTGATGCATTGTCAGAGGGTCAGTACTGAGGGGGTGCTGCAGTGTCTGAGGTTCAGTACTGAGGGACTGATGCACTGTCAGAGGGTCAGTACTGAGGGAGCGCTGCACTGTCAGAGGGTCAGTACTGAGGGACTGATGCACTGTCAGAGGGTCAGTAGTGAGGGAGTGCTGCACTGTTAAAGTGGTCAGTACTGAGTGAGTGCTGCACTGTCGGAGGGTCAGTACTGTGGTAGCGCTGCACTGTCGACGGGTCAGTACTGAGGGAGTGCTGCACTGTCAGATGGTCAGTACTGAGCGAGTGCTGCATTGTCGGAGGGTCATTACTGAGGGAGTGCTGCACTGTCAGAGGGTCATTACTGAGGGAGTGATGCACTGTCAGAGGGTCAGTACTGAGGGAGTGCTGCATTGTCGGAGGGTCATTACTGAGGGAATGCTGCACTGTCAAAGGGTCATTACTGAGGGTGTGCTGCATTGTCGGAGGGTCATTACTGAGGGAGTGCTGCACTGTCAGAGGGTCAGTACTGTGGGAGTGCTGCAGTGTCAGAGGGTCAGTACTGAGGGACTGATGCACTGTCGGAGGGTCAGTACTGAGGGAGTGATGCACTGTCAGAGGGTCAGTACTGTGGGAATGCTGCACTGTCAGAGGGTCAGTGCTGAGGGAGTGCTGCACTGTCGGAGGGTCAGTACTAAGGGAGTGCTGCACAGTCAGAGGGTCAGTACTGAGGGAGTGCTGCACTGTCAGAGGGTCAGTACTGAGGGAGTGCTGCAGTGTCAGAGGGTCAGTACTGAGGGAGTGCTGCAGTGTCAGAGGGTCAGTACTGAGGGACTGATGCACTGTCAGAGGGTCAATACTGAGGGAGTGCTGCACTGTCGGAGGGTCAGTACTGAGGGAGTGCTGCACTGTCAGAGGATCAGTACTGAGGGAGTGCTGCAGTGTCAAAGTGTGAGTACTGAGTGAGCGCTGCACTGTCAGAGGGTCAGTACTGAGGGAGTGCTGCACTGTCGGAGGTTCAGTACTGAGGGAGTGCTGCACTGTTGGCGGGTCAGTACTGAGGGAGTGCTGCATTGTCGGAGGGTAATTAAAGACGGTGTGCTGCACTGTCAGAAGGTCAGTATTGAGTGACTGATGCACTGTGAGAGGGTCAGTACTGAGGGAGTGCTGCACTGTCGGAGGGTCAGTACTGAGGGAGTGCTGCACTGTCGGAGGGTCAGTACTGAGGGAGCGCTGCACTGTCGACGGGTCAGTACTGATGGATTGCTGCATTGTCGGAGGGTCATTACTGAGGGAGTGCTGCACTGTCAGAGGGTCATTACTGAGGGAGTGATGCACTGTTGGAGGGTTAGTACTGAGAGATTGCTGCAGTGTCAGAGGGTCAGTACTGAGGGACTGATGCACTGTCGGAGGGTCAGTACTGAGGGAGTGCTGCAGTGTCAGAGGGTCAGTACTGAGGGAGTGCTGCAGTGTCAAAGGGTCAGTACTGAGGGAGTACGTAACTGTCAGAGGGTCAGTACTGAGGGAGTGCTGCACTGTCGGTGGGTCAGTACTGAGGGAGTGCTGCACTGTCGGAGGGTCAGTACTGAGGGAGTGCTGCACTGTCAGAGGGTCAGTGCTGAGGGAGTGCTGCACTGTCGGAGGGTCAGTACTGAGGGAGTGCTGCACTGTCAGAGGGTCAGTACTGAGGGAGTGCTGCACTGTCAGAAGGTCAGTACTGAGGGAGTGCTGCACTGTCAGAGGGTCAGTACTGAGGGAGTGCTGCACTGTCGGAGGGTCAGTACTGAGGGAGTGCTGCACTGTCAGAGGGTCAGTACTGAGGGAGTGCTGCACTGTCGGAGGGTCAGTACTGAGGGAGTGCTGCACTGTCAGAGGGTCAGTACTGAGGGAGTGCTGCACTGTCGGAGGGTCAGTACTGAGGGAGTGCTGCACTGTCAGAGGGTCAGTACTGAGGGAGTGCTGCACTGTCAGAAGGTCAGTACTGAGGGAGTGCTGCACTGTCGGAGGGTCATTACTGAGGGAGTGATGCACTGTCGGAGGGTCAGTACTGAGGGAGTGCTGCACTGTCAGAGGGTCAGTACTGAGGGAGTGCTGCAGTGTCAGAGGGTCAGTACTGAGGGACTGATGCACTGTCGGAGGGTCAGTACTGAGGGAGTGATGCACTGTCAGAGGGTCAGTACTGAGGGAGTGCTGCACTGTCAGAGGGTCAGTGCTGAGGGAGTGCTGCACTGTCGGAGGGTCAGTACTAAGGGAGTGCTGCACAGTCAGAGGGTCAGTACTGAGGGAGTGCTGCACTGTCAGAGGGTCAGTACTGAGGGAGTGCTGCACTGTCAGAGGGTCAGTACTGAGGCAGTGCTGCACTGTCGGAGGGTCAGTACTGAGGGAGTGCTGCAGTGTCAAAGGGTCAGTACTGAGGGATGGCTGCACTGTCAGAGGGTCAGTACTGAGGGAGTGCTGCAGTGTCAAAGGGTCAGTACTGAGTGAGCGCTGCACTCTCAGAGGGTCAGTACTGAGGGAGTGCTGCACTGTCGGAGGGTCAGTACTGAGGGAGTGCTGCAGTGTCAAAGGGTCAGTACTGAGGGATGGCTGCACTGTCAGAGGGTCAGTACTGAGGGAGTGCTGCAGTGTCAAAGGGTCAGTACTGAGTGAGCGCTGCACTCTCAGAGGGTCAGTACTGAGGGTGTGCTGCATTGTCGGAGCTTCATTACTGAGGGAGTGCTGCACTGTCAGAGGGTCATTACTGAGGGAGTGATGCACTGTCAGAGGGTCAGTACTGTGGGAGTGCTGCACTGTCGGAGGGTCAGTACTGAGGGACTGATGCACTGTCAGAGGGTCAGTACTTTGGGAGTGCTGCACTGTCAGAGGGTTAGTACTGAGGGAGTGCTGCACTGTCGGAGGGTCAGTACTGAGGGAGTGCTGCAGTGTCAGAGGGTCAGTACTGAGGGACTGATGCACTGTCAGAGGGTCAGTGCTGAGGGAGTGCTGCACTGTCGGAGGGTCAGTACTAAGGGAGTGCTGCACAGTCAGAGGGTCAGTACTGAGGGAGTGCTGCAGTGTCAAAGGGTCAGTACTGAGGGATGGCTGCACTGTCAGTGGGTCAGTACTGAGGGAGTGCTGCAGTGTCAAAGGGTCAGTACTGAGTGAGCGCTGCACTCTCAGAGGGTCAGTACTGAGGGAGTGCTGCACTGTCGGATGTTCAGTACAGAGGGAGCGCTGCACTGTTGGCGGTTCAGTACTGAGGGAGTGCTGCACTGTCAGATGGTCAGTACTGACACAGTGCTGCACTGTCGGCGGGTCAGTACTGAGGGAGCGCTGCACTGACGGATGGTCATTACTGAGGGAGTGTTGCCCTGTCAGAGGGTCAGTACTGAGGGAGTGCTGCACTGTCGGATGGTCATTACTGAGGGAGTGCTGCACTGTTGGAGGGTCAGTACTGAGGGAGTGCTGCACTGTCGGAGGGTCAGTACTGAGGGAGTGCTGCACTTTCGGAGGGTCAGTACTGAGGGAGTGCTGCAGGGTCAGAGGGTCAGTACTGAGGGACTGATGCACTGTCAGAGGGTCAGTACTGAGGGAGTGCTGCACTGTCGGAGGATCAGTACTGAGGGCGTGCTGCACAGTCAGAGGGTCAGTACTGAGGGAGTGCTGCAGTGTCAAAGGGTCAGTAATGAGGGAGGGCTGCACTGTCAGAGGCTCAGTACTGAGGGAGTGCTGCAGTGTCAAAGGGTCAGTACTGAGGGAGCGCTGCACCGTCAGAGGGTCAGTACTGAGGGAGTGCTGCACTGACGGAGGTTCAGTACTGAGGGAGCGCTGCACTGTCGGATGGTCATTACTGAGGGAGTGCTGCACTGTCAGAGGGTCAGTACTGACGCAGTGCTGCACTGTCGGAGGGTCAGTACTGAGGGAGCGCTGCACTGACGGATGGTCATTACTGAGCGAGTGCTGCACAGTTAGAGGGTCAGTTCTGAGGGAGTGCTGCACTGTCGGATGGTCATTACTGAGGCAGGGCTGCACTGTTGGAGGGTCAGTACTGAGGGAGTGCTGCACTGTCGGGGGGTCAGTACTAAGGGTGTGCTGCACTGTCGGAGGGTCAGTACTGAGGGAGTGCTGCACTGTCAGATTCAGTACTGAGAGAGTGCTGCACTGTCAGAGGGTCAGTACCGAGGGAGTGCTGCACTGTCAGAGGGTCAGTACTGAGGGACTGATGCACTGTCAGAGGGTCAGTACTGATGGAGCGCTGCACTGTCGGAGGGTCAGTACTGAGGGAGTGCTGCACTGTTGGAGGGTCAGTACTGAGGGAGCGCTGCACTGTCTGAGGGTCAGTACTGAGGGACTGATGCACTGTCAGAGGGTCAGTAGTGAGGGAGTGCTGCACTGTCGGCATGTCAGTACTGAGGGAGTGCGGCATTGTCGGAGGGTCATTACTGAGGGAGTGCTGCACTGTCAGAAGGTCAGTACTGAGGACTGTTGCACTGTCAGAGGGTCAGTACTGAGGGAGCGCTGCACTGTCGGAGAGTCAGTACTGAGGGACTGATGCACTGTCAGAGGGTCAGTACTGAGGGACTGATGCACTGTCAGAGGGTCAGTACTGAGGGAGTGCTGCACTGTCAGAGGGTCAGTACTGAGGGAGTGCTGCACTGTCAGAGGGTCAGTACTGGGGGAGTGCTGCAGTGTCAAAGGGTCAGTACTGAGGGAGGGCTGCACTGTCAGAAGGTCAGTACTGAGGGACTGATGCACTTTCAGAGGGTCATTACTGAGGGAGTGCACTGTCGGAGGGTCAGTACTGAGGGAGTGCTGCAATGTCAGAGGGTCAGTACTGAGGGAGCGCTGCACTGTCGGCGGGTCAGTACTGAAGGAGTACTGCATTGTCGGAGGGTCATTACTGAGGGAGTGCTGCACTGTCAGAGGGTCATTACTGAGGGAGTGATGCACTGTCAGAGGGTCAGTACTGTGGGAGTGCTGCACTGTCAGAGGGTCAGTACTGAGGGACTGATGCACAGTCAGAGGGTCAGTACTTTGGGAGTGCTGCACTGTCAAAGGTTTAGTACTGAGGGAGTACTGCATTGTTGGAGGGTCATTACTGAGGGAGTGCTGCACTGTCAGAGTGTCATTACTGAGGGAGTGATGCACTGTCGGAGGGTCAGTACTGAGGGAGTGCTGCAGTGTCAGAGGGTCAGTACTGAGGGACTGATGCACTGTCAGAGGGTCAGTACTGAGGGAGTGCTGCACTGTCGGAGGGTCAGTACTGAGGGAGTGCTGCACAGTCAGAGGGTCCGTAGTGAGGGAGTGCTGCAGTGTCAAAGGGTCAATACTGAGGGAGGGCTGCACTGTCAGAGGCTCAGTAGTGAGGGAGTGCTGCAGTGGCAAAGGGTCTGTACTGAGTGAGCGCTGCACTGTCAGAGGTTCAGTGCTGAGGGAGTGCTACACTGTCGGAGGTTCAGTACTGAGGGAGTGCTGCACTGTCGGATGGTCATTACTGAGGGAGTGCTGCACTGTCAGAGGGTCAGTACTGACGCAGTGCTGCACTTTCGGAGGGTCAGTGCTGAGGGAGTGCCGCACTGTTGGAGGGTCAGTACTGAGGGAGTGCTGCACTGTTGGAGGGTCAGTACTGAGGGAGCGCTGCACTGTCGGACGGTCAGTACTGAGGGAGTACTGCACTGTTGGATGGTCATTACTGAGGGAGTGCTGCACTGTTGGATGGTCATTACTGAGGGAGTGCTGCACTGTTGGATGGTCATTACTGAGGGAGTGCTGTACTGTTGGTCGAAATGTCACTCAGATGAGATGTTAAAGAGAAACTTTGTCTTTACTCTTTGGTGTGTGTTAGAGGTTCTGCATCACAAAACCAGATTGCAAACTGTAAGGACTTGATGTACCGGACAGGTTTCTATTTGGAACAGAAAACTGTATTACAGAGAACTTTTCAGAAGCTACATGCTTGAATCACGTGCACAAGTAGAAAACCATTCCCCCCAGATTACCCGTGCTCAGTGCTCACTGGTCAGAGTCTCAACAAACATTCATGTGACCCGTGAAAGGTAGCAGGACAAAGTTATATGTTCAATCACTACATTATCTCCCCCTTTAGTTTTTTCATATTTCCTGTTCACAAAGAACATTTTAATCCACAACATGCACTTATATATAGGTCAGGTGATTAAAGTTTCTGAGGATGTTTCCTTATTTGGTTAGAGTAACGTAGCTCTACCACTTGAGGTTCCTGCACAGGATCGACATGATCAGGAACTGTAACACGAGACACATCATTAGAAATTGGCGATTCAGGCTTAGACAGTGCTACAGAGATACCAAATATGTCTAATCTAGGTTGACCTGTCATCTCAGGGATTAATGGTTCGATGTTAATCACAGGCAGAATAGCTGGTTGTTGGAATGTCTCTGTTCTCCTTAGATGTTCCACGTTGTTTTCGAACAATTTCTTCTTCCACTGCCACAAGGAACGATAAGGGACCAGTTCCTGAGACAATGACTGCAGGAACCCAGCAAGGTCCCCTTCCAAAATTCCCCATGAATACTGTGTCTCCTCCAGTGAATATGTGAGCTATGCTGCGAATGTCATGATTACATTTTGATTACTCTGATTCTTCTCTACCTCCTCCTCTAAATTTGGAAACACCAGACTTAACCTTGTACAGAGGTTTCATCACTAACTCAGACGGTGTTGAACCCGTTGTCAAATGGAGTGCCAGACGATAACAGAGAAGAAAGCGGAAAGTCAAGTTTCTCGAGTACCTTCTGATAAACTCTTCATTCCAGATTTGAACGTTTGCACAATGCTCTCAGCTAAATCATTTGGTGAGGGCTGGTATGGGGCTGTTTTAATATGTTGGATTCCATTTAAAGTCAGGAATCTCTGAAATTCTGTACTGGTAAAGACTGTACCATTATCAGAAATGACGATTTCCGATAGGCTATGTCTGCTAAACAATGAAGCAGAAGCAGCTTTTCAATAGCTGCACTTGATGTCAGTGATCTGAATTCATAGACATCCATCCGTTTAGAATGTGCATCAATGATCGGCAAAAATATGGTGCCTAAGAATGATCCTACATAGTCGATATGTAGCCTAACCCAGGGATGACCAAGCCAGTCCCACAGGTGCTGTGGAGCTGAAACAGGCAACTTCTGTTGTTGCTGACAATGGAGACAGTGCTTGACCTCTCCTCTATGTTTACTTATTTCTGTTGAAGAGTCATTCGGACTCGAAATGTTAACTGTGTCCCTCTCCGCAGATGCTGCCAGACCTGCTGAGTTTTTCCAGCTGTTTTTGTTTTTGTTTTGGATTTCCAGCATCCGCAGTTTTTTGCTTTTATGTCAGTGCTTGAGCATGCTTCCAATATCACTGTCAATGGCAGGCCACCAGGCATAGATTCACCCAAGTGTTTGGTTTAAGGTTTGACACAATGGTGAAATCTCCTCCATGCAGAAACTGGTGGAATTTCTTTACTCCGAATACCACCGATAAACATTCCCTTTCTGGCTGGGAAAAACCCTACTCTGCTGTGGAGATGGTCCTCGAGACAAAGCTGATTGGCCTTTTGGAACCATCTTCCATCCTGTGTGACAACACAGCTGCCACACTGTAAGGGGACGCATCAGAGGTTAATATTAATTCCTTTGATGGGTCATAATTACCAGGACACATGATGAGTGCAATATCTTCCTTACTTTCGCAAAGCTTCTTCTTGTTGTGATTTCCATGAGCAACAATGATTCTTTTTTAGCAACAATTGACAAGTTTGGCAAGATGTGGCGATAATAATTGCTCATGCCCAGAAAAGACTTGCGTTTAGTTACACTGGATGGAGAGGGCGCCTCTTTGATTTCCCTAACCTTCTCTTCTACCGGATACAACCCCACGCCATCCACCCAGTGACCCAGGTAAGTAACTAATGCCATTTGGAATGTACGTTTCCCTTTCTTTAAATGCACATTGGCTTCCAAGAATCTTCTTAACACCTCTTCCAGGTTGGCCTAAAGTTTGGCTTCAGTTGACCCTGTTATGGCACAGCAGATGGTAAAATCTGAGCTGCTCAAATCCCAGAGGGAAACTCGAAACAGCTGCCATAACTGTTTTGCAATTTGTAGTTTTATTTCGAGAAGCGTGCCTTGAGTTCAGTAGTAATAAGTCCACTGAGTCTTAGATTTTTTTTTTACAAAGCTAAATAAAACATTTATTAATAGAAGAAATGATTTTAAGCACACACATAGGTCTACAAGTTACTACTATGGTAACTCCTAAATCCCCTTATTAATCTAGCTCCCAGTTACACCTCTGTTAAGGCAACAGCAAAACAAGATAGATTTCAACAGGCAAAGCACCCAATCCCCTGGACAGTGATATTCAAAATGAATTCTCTTAGCTTCGGTTCCTGGAGACAGTAGCTTGGTACGTAGAGACTGGAGGCTTTTCACACTTGTTAGACCTTAGGATTCTTCTTTCTTACACATAACCTCAATCCTTTATACATATTTCTCACTTTTTAATGTAAATCCCATTGTTACAATCTGTCTTTGCAACTTTTTCCATAATATAAATCTTTCATGATACTCATTATCAGTAAGCTTTGGGGAAAATAAACACACTATTTGGCTTGGCCTCTGTTGGCTAGGTGTAACACCTTATCATCTATTTGAAATTCACAACTCTGGTTTATCTAAAAATGTAAATGTTCTTTACACCTCCCATTCTAAAACTTCAGCCATGTTTATGTATTTAGCATTTCAAACCCAGTTTCCCTTCTGATACATCAAAACACTCAGACTAGCTGTTTGCAATTCAGTTAAAACCCACACACACACCTATACACAGAAACTAATCCAAACCCCACCATTAAACTACCTTTACATTAAATTATAATAGTATTATGAAATTTATTAAACTTTCATGACAACCCTGTGATCAGAACATCATCTAGGTAAACTACCATTCAGGGAGTCTTGCAAAAGACTCTCCATCGTCCTTTGGAAGATTGCACATGTAGATGATACTTTAAAGGGTTGACAAGTAAACTGATAAAGACCCTTGTGTGTGCTGATGGTTACATACCCTCTATGCATGCTATCCAGCTCTAGCTATTGGTATGTATGGCTCATGTTCAGTTTGATATAGGATCTGCCTCCAGCTAGTGTATATCCTTAGGGTAGGATATTTATCTAGTTGCCTTGTTCACTGTCAATTTATAGTCCCCATCAAATGCGAATAGTTTGATCAGGTTTCGCCACAGGGACTATGGATGCTGCCCATTCCGAGAATTGGACCGTTTGGACAGTGCCCAGCCTTTCTAACCGGCACAGTTCTGCATCCACCTTCTCTTTTAAGACTTAAGGCACAGGTCTGGCCTTAAAGAAATGGGGTGTCACCTGATGATCCACATATATTTTTGCTCACAAGACTTTTAACTTTCCTAATTCGTTACGGGATACACTGTCGTGTTCCATTAGCAGCTCAGGAACTCCTCCTGTTCTAAAGTAAAATATTTCAGACCAGTTGAGCTTAATTTTTCTGTATCAGTCTTGGCCCAGAACACTAGGTCCTCCACCTGTCACTATGATCACTGGAAGCTGGGCTGTCTGTTGCTTATAGGACACAGGTTCTGTGGTCATGCCCTTTACCTGTGTGCATTCTCCAGCGTAGGTCTTCAGTTGAGCAGTGGTTCGCTCCAGATTCAGTGGCTGGGTATCTCAGTTTACGTATTTAACTGTGTGCTTTCCCACCGTTGTGGTTGAGGCTCCCATGCCTACCTTCATTATTAGTGCTTTCTCATTCACTTGGATTGTATTATTAGTTCAGTTCTTACAGCTGTGATGTTGAATAGGGAATAGGTATCAGTATCGGCAGCTTCGGGTTCTGTTGTATTATTCAGTTCAGTCAGATTGGTTTGCTGCTTTATGGGCTGTTTCAACTCTGTTCTGCATTGCTTTATTATGGCAGCAATGGCATTCTGCCTCCTTGAATGTGCAGGTGTCCGGTCCGTTTTCATCCCCACTTCTATAACAGATTAACCTCGGAGTTGCTGCTGAAATGCTTCCACTAGATATTTTCATGTTTCTAACAGTGGACATTGCCTCTTGCTTCGGTGCCGTGTCTCTGGTTTTTGTGCCACACCCAGCTATAGGTTCCCACCGCACATGAAGAACAGCACCATGTTGTAAGTTCTGTAAAGCCTGCGAGTCTCTTTGCAGCACTTGTGCAATTTCCATGGCATGCTTCAAATCGCTGTCGATTTCTGTAAGTAAATGGCTCTGAATGGCATTGTCGTGAGCTTCATGAACTAACCAGTCCTGCAGCATATCATTGTGTGTGTCTCCGAAGTTGCAATGCTTGGTCAACTGCTTCAGCTTCTCTATATAGGTCAGGATGGACTCTCCCGGGGCCCTAACTCTGGAGTTAAACTTAAACCCCTGCATTATTACGCTTGGCTTTGGCTGAAAATGTGTCTTCACGAGGTCTACTAATTCATTAAAAGGTCATTATATTGTAGGCAAGGCCCTTCCAACAGTTTGGTAACCATGTTTCAGTGATTCATGTCACGGGATAAACTTTGGCTCAGACACTGAAGAGAATTCACCTGTTTTTCTTCTATTAAACCTCCGGGATCTTTAACTTCCACCTGAACAGTGTTAACTTGAACAAAAACAAAATTACCTGGAAAAACTCAGCGGGTCTGGCAGCATCGGCGGAGAAGAAAAGAGTTGACGTTTCGAGTCCTCATGACCCTTCGACAGAACTTGATTTCGAGTCCAAGAAAGAGTTGAAATATAAGCTGGTTTAAGGTGTGTGTGTGGGGGGCGGAGAGATAGAGAGAGAGAGAGGTGGTTGTGTGGACAAACAAGCAGTGATAGAAGCAGATCATCAAAAGATGTCAGCGACAATGGTACAATAGGACACATAGGTGTTAAAGTTAAAGTTGGTGATATTATCTAAACGAATGTGCTAATTAAGAATGGATGGTAGGGCACTCAAGGTATAGCTCTAGTGGGGGTGGGGGGAGCATAAAAGATTTTAAAATATTTAAAAATAATGGAAATAGGTGGGAAAAGAAAAATCTATATAATTTATTGGGAAAAAAAAGGGGGGAAAACAGAAAGGGGGTGGGGATGGGGGAGGGAGCTCACGACCTAAAGTTGTTGAATTCAATATTCAGTCCGGAAGGCTGTAAGGTGCCTAGTCGGAAGATGAGGTGTTGTTCCTCCAGTTTGCGTTGGGCTTCACTGGAACAATGCAGCAAGCCAAGGACAGACATGTGGGCAAGAGAGCAGGGTGGAGTGTTAAAATGGCAAGCGACAGGGAGGTTGGGTCATTCTTGCGGACAGACCGCAGGTGTTCTGCAAAGCGGTCGCCCAGTTTACGTTTGGTCTCTCCAATGTAGAGGAGACCACATTGGGAGCAACGAATGCAGTAGACTAAGTTGGGGGAAATGCAAGTGAAATGCTGCTTCACTTGAAAGGAGTGTTTGGGCCCTTGGACGGTGAGGAGAGAGGAAGTGAAGGGGCAGGTGTTACATCTTTTGCATGGGCATGGGGTGGTGCCATAGGAGGGGGTTGAGGAGTAGGGGGTGATGGAGGAGTGGACCAGGGTGTCCCGGAGGGAGTGATCCCTATGGAATGCCGATAGGGGGGTGAAGGGAAGATGTGTTTGGTGGTGGCATCATGCTGGAGTTGGCGGAAATGGCGGAGGATGATCCTTTGAATGCGGAGGCTGGTGGGGTGATAAGTGAGGACAAGGGGCACCCTATCATGTTTCTGGGAGGGAGGAGAAGGCGTGAGGGCGGATGCGCGGGAGATGGGCCGGACACGGTTGAGGGCCCTGTCAACGACCGTGGGTGGAAAACCTCGGTTAAGGAAGAAGGAGGACATGTCAGAGGAACCGTTTTTGAAGGTAGCATCATTGGAACAGATGCGACGAAGGCGAAGGAACTGGGAGAATGGGATGGAGTCCTTACAGGAAGCGGGGTGTGAGGAGCTGTAGTCGAGGTAGCTGTGGGAGTCGGTGGGTTTGTAATGGATATTGGTGGACAGTCTATCACCAGAGATTGAGACAGAGAGGTCAAGGAAGGGAAGGGAAGTGTCAGAGATGGACCATGTGAAAATGATGGAGGGGTGGAGATTGGAAGCAAAATTAATAAATTTTTCCAAGTCCCGACGAGAGCATGAAGCGGCACCGAAGTAATCATCGATGTACCAGAGAAAGAGTTGTGGGAGGGGGCCGGAGTAGGACTGGAACAAGGAATGTTCCACATACCCCATAAAGAGACAGGCATAGCTGGGGCCCATGCGGGTACCCATAGCCACACCTTTTATTTGGAGGAAGTGAGAGGAGTTGAAGGAGAAATTGTTCAACGTGAAGCCTTTAGCTCCTTCCTCGAACAGAGGCCCGAACAATCCCCATCCACCACTACTCTCCTCCGTCTGGCTGAACTTGTTCTCACGTTGAACAATTTCTGCTCTGGGAATCCTGTCCTGTGATGCCGGGAATCATTCCTGCTGAGTGTGCTATTTATCCTTTTCGCTGGCTGTGTATTCCAAATAAAAGTTAATAATTGAATTTCGGTGGTAAGTGTGTTTTAATTAGTGTAATTTTACAATGACACTGCATCACCAGCTTGGAGGATTATGATTTGATCAGAATATATAACGTCCCTTCTCTGACCTTCACACTTCATTTTGTTAATGTTTTGTTAAATTACTTTATGAACAAAAAACATTTCCTGTTATTGTCTGTGACAGGTGTCTGAGTGAAAAATGCTGCTTTTCAATTTTTGGCTCCAATTATTGAGACAATTAAACACTGAGGCTGCAGGACATTGTCCCATTAACACAATTCAACTTCCCTCCTTCTCTCATTGTCAGGAGTTTCAAACATTAATCAGAATAAAACAACCTTCCTCTGCAGGGAATTGCTGGTGGAAAAACTCCAGCTTCAACAACGAGAAAGATCAGAGGACAAACCCCGATATAGAGAACCCCCAATATAAACCCCCCAATATAAACCCCTCAATATAAACCCCCAATATAAACCCCTCAATATAAACCCCCCAATATAAACCCCTCAATATAAACCCCCAATATAAACCCCTCAATATAAACCCCCCAATATAAACCCCCAATATAAACCCCTCAATATAAACCCCCCAATATAAACCCCCCAATATAAACCCCCCAATATAAAGCCCCCAATATAAACCCCTCAATATAAACCCCTCAATATAAACGCCCCAATATAAACCCCTCAATATAAACCCCTCAATATAAACCCCCCAGTATAAACCCCTCAATATAAACCCCCCAGTATAAACCCCTCAATATAAACCCCCCAATATAAACCCCTCAATATAAACCCCCCAGTATAAACCCCTCAATATAAACCCCTCAATATAAACCCCCCAGTATAAACCCCTCAATATAAACCCCTCAATATAAACCCCCCAGTATAAACCCCTCAATATAAACCCCTCAATATAAACCCCCCAATATAAACCCCTCAATATAAACCCCCCAGTATAAACCCCTCAATATAAACCCCTCAATATAAACCCCCCAGTATAAACCCCTCAATATAAACCCCTCAATATAAACCCCCCAATATAAACCCCTCAATATAAACCCCCCAATATAAACCCCTCAATATAAACCCCTCAATATAAACCCCTCAATATAAACCCCCCAGTATAAACCCCTCAATATAAACCCCTCAATATAAACCCCCCAATATAAACCCCCCAGTATAAACCCCTCAATATAAACCCCTCAATATAAACCCCCCAATATAAACCCCTCAATATAAACCCCTCAATTTAAACCCCTCAATATAAACCCCCCAATATAAACCCCTCAATATAAACCCCCCAGTATAAACCCCTCAATATAAACCCCCCAGTATAAACCCCTCAATATAAACCCCTCAATATAAACCCCCCAATATAAACCCCTCAATATAAACCCCTCAATATAAACCCCTCAATATAAACCCCTCAATATAAACCCCCCAGTATAAACCCCTCAATATAAACCCCCCAGTATAAACCCCCAATATAAACCCCTCAATATAAACAACCCCAATATAAACCCCCCAGTATAAACCCCTCAATATAAACCCCAATATAAACCCCCCAATATAAACCCCTCAATATAAACCCCCCAGTATAAACCCCTCAATATAAACCCTCCAATATAAACCCCTCAATATAAACACCTCAATATAAACCCCCCAATATAAACCCCTCAATATAAACCCCCCAGTATAAACCCCCAATATAAACCCCCCAATATAAATGCCCCAATATAAACCCCTCAATATAAACAACCCCAATATAAACCCCCCAGTATAAACCCCCCAATATAAACACCCATTATAAACCCCCCAATATAAACTCCCTAAAATAAACCCCCAATATAAACCCCCCAATATAAACTCCCCAATATAAACCCCCCCAATATAAACCCCCCAATATAAACCCCCAATATAAACCTCTCAATATAAACACCCCCAATATAAACCCCCCAATATAAACCCCCAATATAAACACCCCCAATATAAACCCCCCAATATAAACCCCCCAATATAACCTGCCATTATAAATCCCCCAATATAACCTGCCATTATAAACCCTCAGTATAAACCCCTTAATGTAAACCCCCAATATAAACCCCCCAGTATAAACCCCCCAATATAAACCCCCCAGTATAAACCCCTCAATATAAACCCCCCAAAATAAACCCCCCAATATAACCCGCCATTATAAACCCCTCAATATCACCTGCCATTATAAACCCCTCAATATAAACCCGTAAATATAAACCCCCCAATATAAACCCCCAATAAAACTCCCCCAATATAAACCCCGCAATATAAACCCCTCAATATAAACCCCTCAATATAACCCACCATTATAAACCCCCCAATATAAACCCCTCAATATAAACCCCACAATATAAACCCCACAATATAAACCGCTCAATATAAACCCCTCAATATAAACCCCCAGTACAAACCCCTCAATATAAACCCCCCAATATAAACCCCCCAATATAAACCCCCCAATTTAACCCGCCATTATAAACCCCCCAATATAAACCCCCAATATAACCCACAATTATAAACCCCCCAATATAAACCCCTCAATATAAACCCCACAATATAAACCCCTCAATATAAACCCCTCAATATAAACCCCCCAATAAAACTCCCCCAATATAAACCCCTCAATATAAACACCCCCAATATAAACCCCTCAATATAAACCCCCCAGTATAAACCCCCCAATATAACCCGCTATTATAAACCCCCCCAATAAAACTCCCCCAATATAAACCCCTCCAATATAAACCCCCTAATACAACCCCCCAATACAACCCCCCCATTATAAACCCCCCAATACAACCCCCCAATACAAACCCCCAATATAAACGCCCCAATATAACCCACCATTATAAACCCCCAATAAAACTCCCACAATATAAACCCCCCAATATAAACCCCCTAATACAACCCCCCCAATACAACCCCCCCATTATAAACCACCCAATACAACCCCTCCAATATAAACACCCCCAATATAAACCCCCCAATATAAGCCCCCCAATATAAACCCCTCCAATATAAACACCAAATGTAACCCCCCCAAAATAAACTCCCCAATATAAACCACCCTATATAAGCCCCCCAATAAAACTCCCCCAATACAACCCCCCAAATATAAACCCCCAAATATAAACTCCCCCAATACAACCCCTCAAATATAAAAATCCCCAATATAAACCCCCTAATACAACCCTCCCAATACAACCCCCCATTATAAACCACCCAATACAACACCTCCAATATTAACACCCCCAATATAAACCCCCCAATATAAGACCCCCAATATAAACCCCTCCAATATAAACACCAAATGTAAACCCCCCAAAATAAACTCCCCAATATAAACCACCCTTTTTAAGCCCCCCAATATAACCCCCCCAATACACCCCCTAAAATAAAACTCCCAATATAAACCCTCCCAATATAAACCCCCCAATATAAACCCCCCAATACAAATGCCCTAGTGCAAGCCTCCCCAATTTAACCCCCAATATGAAAAAACCCAGTATTGAACACCCCAATATTGAAGTCCTCCCAATAAAGAAATCCCCCAAGAAGGAATCCCCCCTGAATAAATAAATCCCCCAATATAGGACCAAAAACAGAACATGCTGGCAAAGCTCAGCGGGTCTGACAGCATCTGTGGAGAGAGAAACAGAGTTAATGTTTCAAGTCCACATGACTCTTCTTCAGAGCTAAAGAGAAGTAAAAATGTGATGAAATTTATACTGTTTAAGGAGCGGTGGAGCAGATGAAGCTGGATAGAAGACCAGCGAAAGGTGGGGGCGAAGGAGAGATTGACAAAGATGTCACGAAGAAAAGGACAAAGGGGGTGTTAATGGTAGTGGCACTGGCTAGAGGAGGTGCTGATGGTGGCATTAAGGTCAGAAAGCAGAATGTGATAATAACAGGACAAGGGTAAGCACTCTGGAAAGAACAACATGAACAAAGTGACAGACGGCCCGAGTGGGGGTGGAGTTTGAGGGAGGGGGGCAGTGGTGGAGAAAAAAAGGACAGAAAATGGGATGGAAGGGGATAAAAAGGGGATAAAACAATAAACAAATGACTAAAAATAAAGAATAAAAATAAGTGGATAAAAAATAAAAATGAATGTAGAAAAAAGGGGATAAAAAAGGGGTGAGGATGGAGGAGAGGGTTCAGGTCTGAAGCTGTTGAACTCAATATTCAGTCCGGAATGCTGTAAAGTGTCTAGTCGGAAGATGAGGTGCTGTTCCTCCAGTTTGCGTTGGGCTTCACTGGAACAATGCAGCAGGCCAAGGACGGACATGTGGGCAAGAGAGCAGGGTGGAGTGTTAAAATGGCAAGCGACAGGGAGGTTGGGTCATTCTTGTGGACAGACTGCAGGTATTCTGCAAAGCGGTCGCCCAGTCTGCGTTTGGTCTCTCCAAAGTAGAGGAAATCGCATTGGGAACAACGAATGCAGTAGACTAAATTGAGGGAAGTGCAAGTGAAGCAATGATTCACCTGAACGGAGTGTTTGGGCCCTTGGACGGTGAGGAGAGGGGAAGTAAAGGGGCAGGTGTTGCACCTTCTGCGGTTGCATGGGAAGGTGCCGTGGGAGGGGGTTGAGGTGTAGGGGGTGATGGAGGAGTGGACCAGGATGTCCCGGAGGGAACGATCCCTGTAGAATGCCGACAGTAGGGGTGAAGGGAAGATGTGTTTGGTGGTGGCATCATGCTGGATTTGGCGGAAATGGTGGAGGATGATCCTTTGAATGCGGAGGCTGGTGGGGTGATAAGTGAGGACAAGGGGGACCCTATCATGTTTCTGGGAGGGAGAGGAAGGTGTGCGGGCGGATGCGCGGGAGATGGGCCGGACACGGTTGACGGTCCTGTCAACCACCGTGGGGGGGAATCCTTGTTTAAGGAAGAAGGAAGACATGTCAAACATGGCATGCTATCCTTGTTCTGCTATAATCACATTCTGCTTTCTTACCTCCACTACCAGTACCTTTTATAGCCCTTACCGCTACCATTAACACCCCCTTTATCCTTTTGTCCATGACATCTTTGTCAATCTCTCCTTTGCCCCCACCTTTCGCTGGTTTTCTATCCAGCTTCACCTGCTCCACCGCTCCTTAAACAGTATAAATTTCATCACATTTTTACTTCTCTTTAGCTCTGAAGAAGAGTCATACGGACTCGAAACGTTAACTCTGTTTCTCTCTCCACAGATGCTACCAGACCTGCTGAGTTTTTCCAGCATTGTCTCTCTTTATTTCAGATTTCCAGCATCCGCAGCATTTTGCTATTTTCCCCCCCAATATAGAAAGCTCCCAATAAATAAACCCAGCAATATAGAAACCCCCCATATTGAAACCCCCGAAATAGAAAACCCCCAATACAGAAACTCTCCTATATTGAAACCCCCTAGTGTAGAAATCCCATGATAGAAGCCCCCCACTCCCCCACCCCCCCACCCCCACCCCACCCCACCCCCCCCACCCCCTCAGTTATGGAACCTTTGATATGGAAACCCTGCTCTGAGTCACAAGGTTGTGGGTTTGAGCCCTAGTCCAGACAAAGCTAGTGAGCAGACCCCACATCTGCTGGGCTGACATCCAGTGGCAGGCTGGTGTCTTAGAGGAGTGGATACAGATGCTGAAAGGGTTAAATCCTGAGGGCGAATACATAGACAAGGCTTGCACTCCCTTGTATATAGAAGACTTAGGGGTGATCTAATCGAAATGTTTAAAATGATTAAAGGATTTGAAAGTGTCGATAGAGAGAAACTATTTCCTCTGGTGGGGGGACACCAGAACAAAGGGGCTGAACCTTAAAATTGGAGCCAGGCCATTCATGGGTGATGTCAGGAAGCACTTCACACAAAGGGGAGTGGAAATCTGGCACTCTCTCCCCCCAAAAAGCTAATGAGGGCGGGGGTCAACTGAACATTCCAAAACTGAAATTGATAGATGTTGAGTAAGGGGTTTAATGGTTACAGACCCAAGGTGGGTAGTAGATGGAGTTAAGACACAAATCGGCAATGATCTAATTGCTCAGATTTGTAGGGCTGAATGGCCTCCTCCTGCCTCCTGTGTTGCTACATCTGCTTGATGTAAGTTAATGGAAAAATAGCTTTGGAGTAGGTGATGTTATGGACGTGAAGTAGAAGGATCTTCAGAGCGACTTTGCTCATTCTGTATTTTCAGAATTTTTATAAAAAATGCAGCATCAATGGGCCGAATCAGATTGCAAATAAGTTCTTCCAGCTCCTGTGGAAGTGTTGACGATTCCTCCTGAGGCAGCACAAAGCTACTGTTTCGCATCATTGTCACTCCAATCCACCTGCCTCCTGGGGGGTCACTATCACAGCTGGACGTTAAGCGGCAGCCATTGATGGGATAGCATTGACTGGAGTCCTGGGGAAATCCAGCACCTTCACTGAGTATCCTCCTCCTGTCTTTCACCTGCTGCTGGAAATGGGACAAAGTGGGGAGAAGGACAGCTTTATAATGGAAAGAAAACTTGAAGTGCTGCCCAAAGTAATTTTTAAAAACCTGTTGTTATTACACAGCACTCACTATAACTCTAACAAGTCTCTTGTGATTTACAAATGACAGGTTTTTCTTCCCCTGTAAAGCAGAATTGTTTCCAGCAGCTTGGGTCCGGACTTTAACAAGCTGTTCAAACATCACATGCCCTGCTGCTGTCCTGGTATGGGTTATTTTCAGTAGTTTAGTCTTTCTTTGCTTGCTGAATAAAAATCCATTCTCTCTGTGTGACAGCGCTATTCACAATTATACAGGACTGAGATTGTTTGGCCTGGGAGGAACAGCCTGTTTAAAAGCTGCCTTTCTCAAACCATTATTCAAGTGGGTGACCACCTGTCTCTCCCCACTCTGCCTTGTCTCATGGCTCTGCTTGTTCTAGGTAACATCCTCATTAATTGAGCTTCTCGCAGGAGTTTTGCACGGAGATTCCCGACCACACATCAAGAAACTGATGGCTGTAACCTAATTTAGAAAGTAATTCTCTGAAAGAAAGACAGGGTGAAAGGTAAGGCCCAACTCCTGCTTTATTGCAAAGTAAATTGCTTGTGCAGCCCTCCCGCTAACAGGGCTGTGTTCTTCCCCACTGCAGGGGGCCCAAGGCAGCAGCTGATTGAAGTACATTGCATCTTCTGAGCTGAGACTAGTTGTTACTTTGATGGACATTCCCTATACAGTGTCTAAGATGCAATAATAAATGATACTGTCGCTCAGATCCTTGGATGTGACAGAGCCCAGGGACAGCTATGCTCGTATGTACCAATCTAACGCGGGAATATATGTACCAACAAAACACAAACATAGCCATCGATGGGGAAAGTAAGGTGTTTAAGTCCACTCCTACAAAATCACTGAATGCTGCCTAATCAGTGTTTCATTATCCCAGGGCAGTTTCACACATGTCAGAGGGACTGTGATACAGTGACTGTATATTCTACTCAGCTGCAATGACTGCTATTGGTATGAGGTTGTTCACATTTCTTTATTTGTATTTTACATGACCATGAACTTCGGCAGTCAGCAAGCTGTGAGTTTGAGTCCCACTCCAGAGATTTCAGCACATAATCCAGGCTAACATTCCTATGCAGTATTGCGGGAGCACTGCATTTTCACAGGGTCAGTACTGAGGGAGCGCTGCACTGTCAGAGGGTCAGCACTGAGGGAGTGCTGCACTGTCAGAGGGTCAGTACTGAGGGAGTGCTGCACTGTTGGAGGGTCAGTACTGAGGGAGTGCTGCACTGTCAGAGGGTCAGTACTGAGGGAGTGCTGCACTGTGGGAGGGTCACTACTGAGGGAGTGCTGCACTGTCAGAGGGTCACTACTGAGGGAGTGCTGCACTGTCAGAGGGTCAGTACTGAGGGAGTGCTGCACTGTCAGAGGGTCAGTACTGAGGGAGTGCTGCACTGTCAGAGGGTCAGTACTGAGGGAGTGCTGCACTGTCAGAGGGTCAGTACTGAGGGAGTGCTGCACTGTTGGAGGGTCAGTACTGAAGGAGTGCTGCACTGTCGAAAGGGCTGTATTTCAGATATTAAACTGAGGACTTGCCTGGCCTCTTGGCTGGACATAAAGATCCCACTATTTGATGAACAGCAGGGGTGTACTTTCTACTGTTCGGTCCAATATTTATCTCTCAACCAACAGTTAAAACCTGGTTATTCTTGTTTTTGCCTTTGTAGGAGCTGTATGATAATTGGTTGCAGTGTTTCCCATATTACAATAATTCAAATGTAGTTAATTGGTTGTAAAATGTTTTGAAATGTATTAAGTTTGTAAAAATGTGATAAAAATACAAACCCTTTCTTTCAAGGAGATGAAGTGCTCTCTGGGTCAATAACGTGAGAGTGATATTTCAGGAATTTGATTCTGTTTGAAACTATTTTTGAATATTTGACATTGATATCCAACAAACTCTAAGCAGCCTTGGTTTAAGAGAATTGCAGCTGTGCAAACTCTGGTGAAAATTTGCAGAAAGAAATTTGATGTTGATTGTATTGGGCTGAATTAATTTTAATGCAGGAGAGCACATGAGTTTGAGAGTGAATGGAGGCTTAAAACCAGTGGAAGTAAAAGTGTATTGAGAAGCCAGTTCCAACATGTCGACTTCCACATTTAACTCGGGCATGTTAGGCTATCTCTGTGCAATGCCTTTGGGAGGTGTGGGTCATCAGTCAGCATATGATAAACACTCAATTAGGACAAAATTTCAAAACCCTTGAGTTGAATCACCTAGTTTCCTGGATTTCCTGAAATTCTGCAGTAAGATAAAGGAGAGTATGCAACAACAACTCAGGGGGTAATGGAGGTTACTTTTTGCATTTAGCTGCCACTAATGTGGTTTTAGATTGGAGCTCTGATAAGGATTGATGAATACATCATCGCAAGCACCCTCTGTCCACAAACCTGTAACTGCACAGCGATCAGGACCATTAAACAGACAGAGGCTCAGATTGCTAGAATTCTCTGCCCCAGAGCAATGTCAAAGCTCAATCATTTAGCATGTTCAAGATAGAATTCGATAGATTTCAAGGGATATGGGGATAGTGGGGGAAAATGGCATTGAGGTAGATGATTGACCACGATCTGTTTGAATTGTGTAGCAGGTTTGATGGGCTGAATGGCCTACTCCTACTGTTGCCATGTTTCTATGTTTAATTTTTCTGAACACCAGTGTCTCAGGACGTTCAGAGTGTACAAGTCAAGTGATGTCAGACATCAGCAGTCTCCATGAGGAACGCTGAATCCTTGTTGGATCCGATGACTGTCAAATCACCACCACCTGCAACATTTTAGTTTCAATCCTCTTGATCCTTTCATGATTTTTCATGGAGACATGTCCAGACTCTCCCAGTTAGCGGGTCACAAATCCATGCGACATGTTATAGATGGCTTGTATTCCAGGTAGAATTATGTGAACATAGCCTGCAATAACAGCAGTCAGAATGTATAGAGCACTCAGCCTTGTGTCTCTGTATGGCTTCCCAGGGGCGCAGGGCATCATCGACTACCTGCATGTGGCAAACTGGGCACCCCCAGATAAACCAGGAGCCCAGTTACCACTGTGTTGGGGGACGCCCTGGGGCAGTGCAGTGCTGATCTTTCTGCAGGTGTGTGTCAGATTCCTGGAGAGATATCACAATGTTACTGCCCTCAGGTATTTCAAATTCCCTGATCATTTTGGGACCTGGAGGCAGGCTTAAGGTGTGGCTGTTGGTGACAAGGAACTCCCAACATTCAACAGAAACCTCAACACCAAGGCCCAACAGCGCTACAATAAATGCCATATCATCACCAGATGTGTAAGCTTTAGCTGCCTACTCAGATCTTGAGGTGCCCTTTGAATACACACCAGCCAGGGTCTCCAGAATGGCTGTAATTTGCTGTGCCCAGCACTACATTGTGTAACCGTGAGGTTTTGAGCTCCAGGTGGAACAAAATGATGAGCTCAAATCTTCCTCAATTGATTCAGAAAAGGAGGAGGGAAAAGAAGACAAGAGGGTGATGAGGGCAAAGTAGCTCCAGCTACTCTCAATGGTGCCTGAGGTGCCAGTGATATTCTTATTAAGGCATGGTTCACTTTGACAGCAACAAATCAAATTATGTCATCAGAAAATGCACGAGTCACTCTTCCCAACCCCTCTCAAACTCCCTATACCACCCCCTCTACCCCTCTCCTCTCCCTTCCCATTCTGTCTCAAACTCCCTGCACCACTCACTCTTCCTACCCCCTCCCAGTACCACTCAAACACATGCAGTGTGTTTGGACTGGAACCGAGCACCCTTAAATGTCCCCCCATTGGTTCCCACCTATTCAGCTCTTCACATTCATCATTAAACAGATGAGAAGGTCACTTACCATCCAACAGCCAAGAATGGAAAAGATGTGAGATTGGTGAAAAACAAGAACATTTATGTGAGCTAAATAAAGAGCAAAAACTTAACAAAACAATGCTTCTCAGGTACCCATGTGCAACTAAAAAGCTTCAGCTTTCCTATTCCGGCCACCACTACACAGTATAACCCCCATGGCTTAGGCAGATCTAAAGTCAGGCTGCTCAGATCCCCACTCTGATGCTGAGGCGCTTTTGGTCAGTATCCACTGTGTTTTGGAGTTCATAAGGGCTGATTGGCCTGTACTTGCTCCGACAGAGGCTTGCCACTGGGATGTGAGTGCTGGCTGAGACATATTTGTGAGTTGTGAGTGAGAAGAGGAGGTTCCACATCCCTGATCCCTTTCACCATCCATCCCTCTCATAGTTCAACCACACTTCATCGTTACCACTGTGCTGGGGGACGCCCTGGGGCAGTGCCGTCTGGCTCGATAAGGCCAGGGCTGAGGTATCTTTCAACCTAGGTAAGGTGGCAGACATGTTGGTGTCCAGAGTCTGCACTATGGTGTTGAAGGTGTACATGATCTCACTTGACTGCAGTTTATGATGGTCCATTGCACTGGCCACTCTATCCATGAGAGAACACCCCTCATACTTGAGGAGGATCCTCCAATCTCTCTCTAATTGTGGTGAGTTCATTATGAAGGCCTGTCATTACATCACTGTCTTCTGCTTCTCAATGTTTTTCCTCTTCATTGATTGTTCTGTGAAGTACAGCACCTGTACCCATCTGAGCAGGAGCTGGATGAGGGCTTGCCCTCGACATGGACCCTCCAATGTTGCCTCTGCCTCGACCATCTGCTCTCCCTCAGCTGTGACGAGTGGGAGTCACTGGATGAAAAACCAACCACCCGTCTTACTGGTTCCACTGAAGTGTGAGACCTGAGCTGGTGCACGGACTACATGAGCCCTGTGATGGTGCATGCTCAGAAAAATTAAGCTCCCCTGAGCGCTCCTTGCTCACCATAGTCATTGACTCTAGCTGCATGTGTGAATGTCCTGTGGCAGATAAAAGCCTCAAATTAGTATTGACAAGGAAAGAATGAAGCAAATTCTCATTATGAAGATGATCATATTTCATTGTTGAAACAGTCAGTGTGACTGGGCACCATATGAATTGGTGGCTTTAATTTAGTTGTGTCACCATGTAGTTGGCAGCTCCTTCTTCTCCACATCTCCAACAGTCAGCAACACCAAAGCATCTCTTATTTCCAGCACCTCCTTGTCAAGAGTTGTGATGTGTATGCTCTGCAGAGGGCTCTGTCCCATTCTTTTCTCTCTCTCTATCCCTGGTGTTCTGTGTTCCCTTCTCCAGCCAGGAGGGAGAGAATGATCTATGACTGAATTCATGACATGTTCACTTGATAAATGGAGAGCATTTGCTGAGGATGACTATGTGGGGAAGACATGATGTTGGATAAAGATGAAGGTGAGAGTGAGTGGTGGATGGAGAGATAGTGATGGGAGGGAGAATAGAGACAGAGATGGATGTAATGCCGTAAGCTGCCTTCTGAGGTGGGGCCAATGATGATCTACACAACAGGATGTGGGTCAGGGGTCAGCAACCCTAATAACAGGAAGAGACTGTTAAAAAAAAATTGAGTCAATAACACAACATCTGAAAAGCCACTATGCTGTTACTCAAATGCCAATAATAATGAAAAACATAACATAAACACATTTCAACCACATTTCAAAGATTTTACAGAAAAGCTGCTAATTGTATGCTGCTTTGCCACAGGTGCAATATTAATAAAAGCTTAAATAAAAAACACAAGCCACTTAATTACCACCAAAATCGATTTACTGGATTAAAGTATGTATCTGTGTGAATTGTTAATGAGCCACCCTGGATTTGCAGCTTGTATACACAAGGTGTAAGGGAATATGCCAGACCACACTCACCTGGTGTAGGGGAATGTGCCAGACCACACTCACCTGCTGTAGAGGAATGTGCCAGTGCACACGCACCTGGTGTAGGGGAATGTGCCAGACCACACTCACCTGGTGTAGGGGAATGTGCCGGAGCACACTCACCTGGTGTAGGGGAATGTGCCGGAGCACACTCACCTGGTGTAGGGGAATGTGCCAGAGCACACTCACCTGGTGTAGGGGAATGTGCCAGAAAACACTCACCTGCTGTAGTGGAATGTGCCAGTGCACACGCACCTGGTGTAGGGGAATGTGCCAGAGCACACGCACCTGGTGTAGGGGAATGTGCCAGACGACACTCACCTGGTGTGTGGGAATGTGCCACACCACACTCACCTGGTGTAGTGGAATGTGCCAGTGCACACGCACCTGCTGTAGGGGAATGTGCCAGACCACACTCACCTGCTGTAGTGGAATGTGCCAGACCACACTCACCTGGTGTAGGGGAATGTGCCAGACCACACTCACCTGGTGTAGGGGAATGTGCCAGAAAACACTCACCTGGTGTAGGGGAATGTGCCAGACGCACACTCACCTGGTGTAGGGGAATTTGCCAGAGGCACACTCACCTGGTGTAGGGGAATGTGCCAGACCACACTCACCTGGTGTAGGGGAATGTGCCAGACGCACACTCACCTGGTGTAGGGGAATGTGCCAGACCGCACTCACCTGGTGTAGGGGAATGTGCCAGAAAACACTCACCTGCTGTAGTGGAATGTGCCAGTGCACACGCACCTGGTGTAGGGGAATGTGCCAGACGACACTCATCTGGTGTAGGGGAATGTGCCAGACGACTATCACCTGGTGTAGGGGAATGTGCCAGACGACTATCACCTGGTGTAGGGGAATGTGCCAGAGCACACGCACCTGGTGTAGGGGAATGTGCCAGACGACACTCACCTGGTGTAGGGGAATGTGCCAGACGACAGTCACCTGGTGTAGGGGAATGTGCCAAAGCACACTCACCTGGTGTAGAGGAATGTGCCAGACGACACTCACCTGGTGTAGGGGAAAGTGCCGGAGCACACTCACCTGGTGTAGGGGAATGTGCCGGAGCACACTCACCTGGTGTATGGGTATGTGCCGGAGCACACTCTCCTGGTGTAGGGTAATGTGCCAGAGCACACTCTCCTGGTGCAGCGGAATGTGCCAGACTGCACTAATGTGGTGTAGGGGAATGTGCCAGAACACAAGGACCTGGGGTAGGGGAATGTGACAGAGCACACGGACCTGGTGCAGGGGAATGTGCCAGAACAGACGGACCTGGTGTAGGGGAATGTGCCTGACCACACTGACTTGGTGTAGGGGAACGCGCCAGAGAACAGTAACCTTGTGTAGGGGAATGTGCGAGATCACACTCAGCTGTTGAAGGGGAATATCCCATTCAACACTCACCTGGTGTAGGGGAATGTTTCAGACCACACTCTCCTGGTGTAGGGGATTGAGCTAGACCGCACTCACCTGGTGTAGGGGAATGTGCCAGACCACACTCACCTGGTGTATGGGAATGTGCCAGACCACACTCACCTAGTGTAGGGGAATGTGCCAGACCACACTCACCTAGTGTAGGGGAATGTGCCAGACCACACTCACCTAGTGTAGGGGAATGTGCCGGAGCACACTCAGCTGGTGTAGGGGAATGTGCCAGACCGCACTAATATGGTGTAGGGGAATATGACAGAGCACACGGACATGGTGTAGGGGAATGTGCCAGAGCACACTCACCTGGTGTAGGGGAATGTGCTGGAGTACACTCACCTAGTGTAGGGGAATGTGCCAGACCACACTCACCGGGTCTAGGGGAATGTGCCGGAGCACACTCACCGGGTGTAGGGGAATGTGCCGGAGCACCCTCTCCTGGTGTAGCGGAATGTGCCAGAGCACACTGACCTGGTGTAGGGGAATGTGCCGGAGTACACTCACCTGGTGTAGGGGAATGTGCCAGACCACACTCACCGGGTCTAGGGGAATGTGCCGGAGCACACTCACCTGGTGTAGGGGAATTGCCGGAGCACACTCACCAGCAGTAGGGGAATGTGCCGGAGCACCCTCTCCTGGTGTAGCGGAATGTGCCAGACCGCAGTCACCTGGTGTAGGGGACTGTGCCAGACCACACTCACCTGGTGTAGGGGAATGTGCCAGACCGCAGTCACCTGGTGTAGGGGAATGTGCCAGACCGCAGTCACCTGGTGTAGGGGACTGTGCCAGACCACACTCACCTGGTGTAGGGGAATGTGCCAGACCGCACTCACCTGGTGTAGGGGAATGTGCCAGACCGCACTCACCTGTTGTAGGGGAATGTGCCAGACCACACTCACCTGGTGTAAGGGAATGTGCCAGACTGCACTCAGCTTGTGCAGTGGAATGTGCCAGACCGCACTCACCTGGTGTAGGGGAATGTGCCAGAGAACACTCAACTGGTGTATGGGAATGTGCCAGACAACACTCAAATGGTGTAGGGGAATGTGCCAGACCACACTCACCTGGTGTAAGGGAATGTGCCAGAGCACACTGACCTGGTGTAGGGGAATGTGCCAGAAAACACTCAACTGGTGTAGGGGAATGTGGCAGACGACACTCAACTGGTGTAGGGGAATGTGCCAGAGCACACTCACCTGGTGTAGGGGAATATTCCAGACGACACTCACCTGCTGTAGGGGTATGTGCCAGACGACACTCACCTGGTGTAGGGGAATGTGCCAGACGACACTCACCTGGTGTAGGGGAATGTGCCAGACGACACTCACCTGGTGTAGGGGAATGTGTCAGAGCACACTCACCTAGTGTAGGGGAATGTGCTCGAGCACACTCACCTGGTGTAGGGAAATGTGCCGGAGCACACTCACCTGGTGTAGGGGAATGTGCCAGAACACACTCACCTAGTGTAGGGGAATGTGCCGGAGCACACTCATCTGGTGTAGGGGAATGTGCCGGAGCACAGTCACCTGGTGTAGGGGAATGTGCCGGAGCACACTCTCCTGGTGTAGGGGAATGTGCCAAACTGCACTAATGTGGTGTAGGGGAATGTGCCAGAACACAAGGACCTGGGGTAGGGGAATGTGACAGTGCACACGGAACTGGTGTAGGGGAATGTGCCAGAGCACACACACCTGGTTTAGGGGAATCTGCCAGAGCACACTCACATGGTGTAGGGGAATGTGCCAGACCACACTCAGCTGGTGTAGGGGAATGTGCCAGACGACACTCACCTGGTGTAGGGGAATGTGCCAGACGACACTCACCTGGTGTAGGGGAATGTGCCAGACGACACTCACCTGGTGTAGGGGAATGTGCCAGACGACACTCACCTGGTGTAGGGGAATGTGCCGGAGCACACTCACCTAGTGTCGGGGAATGTGCCAGAGCACACTCAGCTGGTGTAGGGGAATGTGCCGGAGTACACTCACCTGGTGTAGGGGAATGAGCCAGACCACACTCACCGGGTCTAGGGGAATGTGCCGGAGCACACTCACCTGGTGTAGGGGAATGTGCCAGACCGCACTAATGTGGTGTAGGGGAATGTGCCAGAACACTAGGACCAGGGTAGGGGAATATGACAGAGCACACGGACATGGTGTAGGGGAATGTGCCAGAGCACACTCACCTGGTGTAGGGGAAACTGCCACACCACACTCAAATGGTGTATTGGAATCTGCCAGAGCACACTGACCTGGTGTAGGGGAATGTGCCGGAGTACACTCACCTGGTGTAGGGGAATGTGCCAGACCACACTCACCGGGTCTAGGGGAATGTGCCGGAGCACACTCACCTGGTGTAGGGGAATGTGCCGGAGCACACTCACCGGGTGTAGGGGGATGTGCCGGAGCACCCTCTCCTGGTGTAGCGGAATGTGCCAGACCACACTAATGTGGTGTAGGGGAATGTGCCAGACCGCAGTCACCTGGTGTAGGGGAATGTGCCAGACCACACTCACCTGGTGTAGGGGAATGTGCCAGACCGCACTCACCTGGTGTAGGGGAATGTGCCAGACCACACTCACCTGGTGTAGGGGAATGTGCCAGAAAACACTCAACTGGTGTAGGGGAATGTGCCAGACTGCACTCACCTTGTGCAGTGGAATGTGCCAGACCACACACACCTGGTGTAGGGGAATGTGCCAGAAAACACTCAACTGGTGTATGGAAATGTGCCAGACAACACTCAAATGGTGTAGGGGAATGTGCCAGACCACACTCACCTGGTGTAAGGGAATGTGCCAGAGCACACTGACCTGGTGTAGGGGAATGTGTCAGAAAACACTCAACTGGTGTAGGGGAATGTGGCAGACGACACTCAACTGGTGTAGGGGAATGTGGCAGAGGACACTCACCTGGTGTAGGGGAATGTGTCAGAGCACACTCACCTGGTGTAGGGGAATGTGCCAGAGCACAGTCACCTGGTGTAGGGGAATGTGCCAGAGCACACTCACCTGGGTGTAGGGGAATGTGCCAGACTGCACTCACCTGGTGTACGGGAATGTGCCAGACCACACTCACCTGGTGTAGGGGAATGTTCCAGATGACACTCACCTGGTGTAGGGGAATGTGCCAGAGCACACTCACCTGGTGTAGGGGAATGTGCCAGACGACACTCACCTGGTGTAGGGGAATGTGTCAGACGATAATCACCTGGTGTAGGGGAATGTGTCAGACGACACTCACCTGGTGTAGGGGAATGTGCCAGAAGACACTCATCTGATGTAGGGGAATGTGCCAGTGCACACTCACATGGTGTAGGGGAATATGCCAGACGATACTCATCTGGTGAAGGGGAATATGTCAGACGCAGACACCTGGTGTAGGGGAATGTGCCAGAGCGCACTCACCTGGTATAGGGGAATGTGCCAAATGACACTCACCTGGTGTCGGGGAATGTGCCAGACCACACGCACCTGGTGTAGGGGAATGTGCCAGATGACACTCACCTGGTGTAGGGGACTGTGCCAGATGACACTCACCTGGTGTAGGAGAATGTGCCAGACGACTATCACCTGGTGTAGGGGAATGTGCCAGGGCACACGCACCTGGTGTAGGAGAATGTGCCAGACGACACTCACCTGGTGTAGGGGAATGTGCCAGAGCACAATCACCTGGTGTAGGGGAATGTGCCAGACGACACTCACCTGGTGTAGGGGAAGTGTCCGAGCACACTCACCTGGTGTAGAGGAATGTGCCGGAGCACACTCACCTAGTGTAGGGGAATGTGCCGGAGCACACTCACCTGGTGTAGGAGAATGTGCCGGAGCACAATCACCTGGTGTAGGGGAATGTGCAGGAGCACACTCTCCTGGTGTAGGGGAATGTGCAAGACCACACTAATGTGGTGTAGGGGAATGTGCCAGAACACAAGAACCTGGGGTAGGGGAATGTGCCAGAGCACACTCATCTGGTGTATGGGAATGTGCCAGACCACACTCACCTGGTGTAGGGGAATGTGCCACACCACACTCAAATGGTGTAGGGGAATCTGCCAGAGCACAATCACCTGGTGTAGGGGAATCTGCCAGAGCACAATCACCTGGTGTAGGGGAATGTGCCAGAGCACATTCACCTGGTGTAGGGGAATGTGCCAGAGCACACTCACCTGGTGTAGGGGAATGTGTGAGATCACACTCAGCTGGTGAAGGGGAATATCCCATTCAACACTCACCTGGTGTAGGGGAATGTTTCAGACCACACTGTCCTGGTGTAGGGGAATGTGCTAGACCGCACTCACCTGGTGTAGGGGAATGTGCCAGACCACACTCACCTGGTGTAGGGGAATGTGCCAGACGACACTCACCTGGTGTAAGGGAATGTGCCAGACGACACTCACCTGGTGTAGGGGAATGTGCCAGACCGCACTCACCTGGTGTAGGGGAAGCTGCTTGAGCACACTCACCTGGTGTAGGGAAATGTGCCGGAGCACACGCACTTGGTGTAGGGGAATGTGCCAGAGCACACTCAACTGGTGCAGGGGAATGTGCCAGACCACACTCACCTGGTGTAGGGGAATGTGCCGGAGCACACTCTCCTGGTGTAGGGGAATGTGCCAGAGCACACTAATGTGGTGTAGCGGAATGTGCCAGAACACAAGGACCTGGGGTAGGGGAATGTGACAGAGCACATGGACATGGTGTAGGGGAATGTGCCAGACCGAACTCACCTGGTGTAGGGGAATGTGCCAGACGACAGTCAACTGGTGTAGGGGAATGTGCCAGACGACACTCACCTGGTGTAGGGGAATGTGCCAGACGACACTCACCTGGTGTAGGGGATTGTGCCAGACCACACTCACCTGGTGTAGGGGAATGTGCCGGAGCACACTCACCTGGTGTAGGGAAATGTGCCGGAGCACACGCACTTGGTGTAGGGGAATGTGCCAGAGCACACTCAACTGGTGCAGGGGAATGTGCCAGACCACACTCACCTGGTGTAGGGGAATGTGCCGGAGCACACTCACCTGGTGTAGGGGAATGTGCCGGAGCAAACTCACCTGGTGTAGGGGAATGTGCCGGAGCACACTCTCCTGGTGTAGGGGAATGTGCCAGAGCACACTAATGTGGTGTAGCGGAATGCGCCAGAACACAAGGACCTGGGGTAGGGGAATGTGACAGAGCACACGGACATGGTGTAGGGGAATGTGCCAGAGCACACTCACCTGGTGTAGGGGAATGTGCCGGAGCACACTCACCTGGTGTAGGGGAATGTGCCGGAGCACACTCTCCTGGTGTTGGTGAATGTGCCAGAACTCAAGGACCTTGGGTAGGGGAATGTGACAGAGCACACGGACATGGTGTACGGGAATGTGCCACACCACACTCAAATGGTGTAGGGGAATCTGCCAGAGCACACTGACCTGGTGTAGGGGAATGTGCCAGACCACACTCACCTAGTGTAGGGGAATGTTTCAGACCACACTCTCCTGGTGTAGGGGAATGTGCTAGACCACACTCACCTGCTGTAGGCCAATGTGCCAGCGCACACTCACCTGGTATAGGGCAATGTGCCAGCCCACACTCACCTGGTGTCGGGGAATGTGCCAGAGAACACTCACCTGGTGTATGGGAATGTGACAGAGAACACTCACCTTGTGTAGGGAATGTGCGAGATCACACTCACCTGGTGTAGGGGAATGTGCCAGAGCACACTCACCCGGTGTAGGGTAATGTGCCAGAGCACACTCACCTGGTGTAGGGGAATGTGCCGGAGCACACTCACCTGGTGTAGGGGAATGTGCCAGAGCACACTCACCTGGTGTAGGGGAATGTGCCAGAGCACACGCACCTGGTGTAGGGGAATGTGCCAGACGACACTCACCTGGTGTAGGGGAATATGTCAGAGCACATTCACCTGGTGTAGGGTAATGTGCCAGAGCACACTCACCTGATGTAGGGGAATGTGCCGGAGCACACTCACCTGGTGTAGGGGAATGTGCCGGAGCACACTCAGCTGGTGTAGGGGAATGTGCCAGAGCACACTCACCTAGTGTAGGGGAATGTGCCAGAGCACACTCACCTGGTGTAGGGGAATGTGCCAGACGACACTCACCTGGTGTAGGGGAATGTGCCAGACGACACTCACCTGGTGTAGGGGAATGTTCCAGATGACACTCACCAGGTGTAGGGGAATGTGCCAGAGCAGTCACCTGGTGTAGGGGAATATGCCAGACGACACTCACCTGGTGTAGGGGAATGTGTCAGACGACACTCACCTGGTGTAGGGGAATGTGCCAGTGCACACTCAAATGGTGCAGGGGAATATGCCAGACGACACTCAACTGGTGTAGGGGAATATGCCAGACGACACTCAACTGGTGTAGGGGAATGTGACAGATGACACTCACCTGGTGAAGGGGAATATGTCCGACGCAGAAACCTGCTGTAGGGGAATGTTCCAGAGCGCACTCACCTGGTGGAGGGGAATCTGCCAGAGCACACTGACCTGGTGTAGGGGAATGTGCCAGACCACACTCACCTGGTGTAGGGGAATGTGCCAGACCACACTCACCTGGTGTAGGGGAATGTGGCAGACCACACTCAGCTGGTGTAGGGGAATGTGCCGGTGCACACTCACCTGGTGTAAGAGAATGTGCCAGACGACAATCACTTGGTTAAGAGGAATGTTCCAGTGCACACTCACCTGGTGTAGGAGAATGTGCCAGACGACTATTACCTGGTGTAGGGGAATGTGCCAGGGCACACGCACCTGGTGTAGGGGAATGTGCCAGATGACACTCACCTGGTGTAGGGGAATGTGCCAGAGCACACTCACCTGGTGTAGGGGAATGTGCCAGACGACACTCACCTGGTGTAGGGGAATGTGCCAGACGACACTCACCTGGTGTAGTGGAATGTGCCAGACGACACTCACCTGGTGTAGTGGAATGTGCCAGATGACACTCAACTGGTGTAGGGGAATGTGCCTGAGCACACTCACCTGGTGTAGGGAAATGTGCCGGAGCACACTCACCTGGTGTAGGGTATGTGCCAGAATACACTCACCTAGTGCAGGGGAATGTGCCGGAGCACACTCATCTGGTGTAGGGGAATGTGCCGGAGCACACTCACCTGGTGTAGGGGAATGTGCCGGAGCACACTCTCCTGGTGTAGGGGAATGTGCCAAACTGCACTAATGTGGTGTAGGGGAATGTGCCAGAACACAAGGACCTGGGGTAGGGGAATGTGACAGAGCACACGGAACTGGTGTAGGGGAATGTGCCAGAGCACACTCACCTGGTTTAGGGGAATCTGCCAGAGCACACTCACCTGGTGTAGGGGAATGCGCCAGACCACACTCACCTGGTGTAGGGGTATGTGCCAGACGACACTCACCTGGTGTAGGATAATGTGCCAGACGACACTCACCTGGTGTAGGGGAATGTGCCAGACGACACTCACCTGGTGTAGGGGAATGTGCCAGACGACACTCACCTGGTATAGGGGAATGTGCCGGAGCACTCATCAACTAGTGTAGGGGAATGTGCCGGAGCACACTCAGCTGGTGTAGGGGAATGTGCCGGAGTACACGCACCTGGTGTAGGGGAATGTGCCAGACCACACTCACCGGGTCTAGGGGAATGTGCCGGAGCACACTCACCTGGTGTAGGGGAATGTGCCAGACCGCACTAATGTGGTGTAGGGGAATGTGCCAGAACACAAGGACCAGGGTAGGGGAATATGACAGAGCACACGGACATGGTGTAGGGGAATGTGCCAGAGCACACTCACCTGGTGTAGGGGAAACTGCCACACCACACTCAAATGGTGTATTGGAATCTGCCAGAGCACACTGACCTGGTGTAGGGGAATGTGCCGGAGTACACTCACCTGGTGTAGGGGAATGTGCAAGACCACACTCACCGGGTCTAGGGGAATGTGCCGGAGCACACTCACCTGGTGTAGGGGAATGTGCCGGAGCACACTCACCGGGTGTAGGGGAATGTGCCGGAGCACCCTCTCCTGGTGTAGCGGAATGTGCCAGACCACACTAATGTGGTGGAGGGGAATGTGCCAGACCGCAGTCACCTGGTGCAGGGGAATGTGCCAGACCACACTCACCTGGTGTAGGGGAATGTGCCAGACCGCACTCACCTGGTGTAGGGGAATGTGCCAGAAAACACTCAACTGGTGTAGGGGAATGTGCCAGACTGCACCCACCTTGTGCAGTGGAATGTGCCAGACCACACTCACCTGGTGTAGGCCAATGTGCCAGCGCACACACACCTGGTGTAGGGCAATGTGCCAGAGCACACTCTCCTGGTGCAGCGGAATGTGCCAGAATGCACTAATGTGGTGTAGGGGAATGTGCCAGAACACAAGGACCTGGGGTAGGGGAATGTGACAGAGCACACGGACCTGGTGCAGGGGAATGTGCCAGAACACACGGACCTGGTGTAGGGGAATGTGCCTGACCACACTGACTTTGTGTAGGGGAACGCGCCAGAGAACAGAAACCTTGTGTAGGGGAATGTGCGAGATCACACTCAGCTGGTGAAGGGGAATATCCCATTCAACACTCACCTGGTGTAGGGGAATGTTTCAGACCACACTCTCCTGGTGTAGGGGATTGAGCTAGACCGCACTCACCTGGTGTAGGGGAATGTGCCAGACCACACTCACCTGGTGTAGGGGAATGTGCCAGACCACACTCACCTAGTGTAGGGGAATGTGCCAGACCACACTCACCTAGTGTAGGGGAATGTGCCAGACCACACTCACCTAGTGTAGGGGAATGTGCCAGACCACACTCACCTAGTGTAGGGGAATGTGCCGGAGCACACTCAGCTGGTGTAGGGGAATGTGCCAGACCGCACTAATGTGGTGTAGGGGAATATGACAGAGCACACGGACATGGTGTAGGGGAATGTGCCAGAGCACACTCACCTGGTGTAGGGGAATGTGCTGGAGTACACTCACCTGGTGTAGGGGAATGTGCCAGACCACACTCACCGGGTCTAGGGGAATGTGCCGGAGCACACTCACCGGGTGTAGGGGAATGTGCCGGAGCACCCTCTCCTGGTGTAGCGGAATGTGCCAGAGCACACTGACCTGGTGTAGGGGAATGTGCCGGAGTACACTCACCTGGTGTAGGGGAATGTGCCAGACCACACTCACCGGGTCTAGGGAAATGTGCCGGAGCACACTCACCTGGTGTAGGGGAATTGCCGGAGCACACTCACCGGCAGTAGGGGAATGTGCCGGAGCACCCTCTCCTGGTGTAGCGGAATGTGCCAGACCACACTAATGTGGTGTAGGGGAATGTGCCAGACCGCAGTCACCTGGTGCAGGGGAATGCCAGACTACACTCACCTGGTGTAGGGGAATGTGCCAGACCGCACTCACCTGGTGTAGGGGAATGTGCCAGAAAACACTCAACTGGTGTAGGGGAATGTGGCAGACGACACTCAACTGGTGTAGGGGAATGTGCCAGAGCACACTCACCTGGTGTAGGGGAATATTCCAGACGACACTCACCTCCTGTAGGGGTATGTGCCAGACGACACTCACCTGGTGTAGTGGAATGTGCCAGACGACACTCACCTGGTGTAGGGGAATGTGCCAGACGACACTCACCTGGTGTAGGGGAATGTGTCAGAGCACACTCACCTAGTGTAGGGGAATGTGCTCGAGCACACTCACCTGGTGTAGGGAAATGTGCCGGAGCACACTCACCTGGTGTAGGGGAATGTGCCAGAACACACTCACCTAGTGTAGGGGAATGTGCCGGAGCACAGTCACCTGGTGTAGGGGAATGTGCCGGAGCACACTCTCCTGGTGTAGGGGAATGTGCCAAACTGCACTAATGTGGTGTAGGGGAATGTGCCAGAACACAAGGACCTGGGGTAGGGGAATGTGACAGAGCACACGGAACTGGTGTAGGGGAATGTGCCAGAGCACACTCACCTGGTTTAGGGGAATCTGCCAGAGCACACTCACATGGTGTAGGGGAATGTGCCAGACCACACTCAGCTGGTGTAGGGGAATGTGCCAGACGACACTCACCTGGTGTAGGGGAATGTGCCAGACGACACTCACCTGGTGTAGGGGAATGTGCCAGACGACACTCACCTGGTGTAGGGGAATGTGCCAGACGACACTCACCTGGTGTAGGGGAATGTGCCGGAGCACACTCACCTAGTGTAGGGGAATGTGCCGGAGCACACTCAGCTGGTGTAGGGGAATGTGCCGGAGTACACTCACCTGGTGTAGGGGAATGAGCCAGACCACACTCACCGGGTCTAGGGGAATGTGCCGGAGCATACTCACCTGGTGTAGGGGAATGTGCCAGACCGCACTAATGTGGTGTAGGGGAATGTGCCAGAACACAAGGACCAGGGTAGGGGAATATGACAGAGCACACGGACATGGTGTAGGGGAATGTGCCAGAGCACACTCACCTGGTGTAGGGGAAACTGCCACACCATACTCAAATGGTGTATTGGAATCTGCCAGAGCACAATGACCTGGTGTAGGGGAATGTGCCGGAGTACACTCACCTGCTGTAGGGGAATGTGCCAGACCACACTCACCTGGTGTAGGGGAATGTGCCACACCACACTCAAATGGTGTAGGGGAATCTGCCAGAGCACACTCACCTGGTGTAGGGGAATGTGCCAGAGCACATTCACCTGGTGTAGGGGAATGTGCCAGAGCACACTCACCTGGTGTAGGGGAATGTGTGAGATCACACTCAGCTGGTGAAGGGGAATATCCCATTCAACACTCACCTGGTGTAGGGGAATGTTTCAGACCACACTGTCCTGGTGTAGGGGAATGTGCTAGACCGCACTCACCTGGTGTAGGGGAATGTGCCAGACCACACTCACCTGGTGTAGGGGAATGTGCCAGACGACACTCACCTGGTGTAGGGGAATGTGCCAGACCACACTCACCTGGTGTAGGGGAAGCTGCTTGAGCACACTCACCTGGTGTAGGGAAATGTGCCGGAGCACACGCACTTGGTGTAGGGGAATGTGCCAGAGCACACTCAACTTGTGCAGGGGAATGTGCCAGACCACACTCACCTGGTGTAGGGGAATGTGCCGGAGCACACTCACCTGGTGTAGGGGAATGTGCCGGAGCACACTCTCCTGGTGTAGGGGAATGTGCCAGAGCACACTAATGTGGTGTAGCGGAATGTGCCAGAACACAAGGACCTGGGGTAGGGGAATGTGACAGAGCACACGGACATGGTGTAGGGGAATGTGCCAGACCGCACTCACCTGGTGTAGGGGAATGTGCCAGAGCACACTCACCTGGGTGTAGGGGTATGTGCCAGACTGCACTCACCTGGTGTACGGGAATGTGCCAGACCACACTCACCTGGTGTAGGGGAATGTTCCAGATGACACTCACCTGGTGTAGGGGAATGTGCCAGAGCACACTCACCTGGTGTAGGGGAATGTGCCAGACGACACTCACCTGGTGTAGGGGAATGTGTCAGACGATAATCACCTGGTGTAGGGGAATGTGCCAGAAGACACTCATCTGGTGTAGTGGAATGTGCCAGTGCACACTCACATGGTGTAGGGGAATATGCCAGACGATACTCATCTGGTGAAGGGGAATATGTCAGACGCAGACACCTGGTGTAGGGGAATGTGCCAGAGCGCACTCACCTGGTATAGGGGAATGTGCCAAATGACACTCACCTGGTGTCGGGGAATGTGCCAGACCACACGCACCTGGTGTAGGGGAATGTGCCAGATGACACTCACCTGGTGTAGGAGACTGTGCCAGATGACGCTCACCTGGTGTAGGAGAATGTGCCAGACGACTATCACCTGGTGTAGGGGAATGTGCCAGGGCACACGCACCTGGTGTAGGAGAATGTGCCAGACGACACTCACCTGGTGTAGGGGAATGTGCCAGAGCACAATCACCTGGTGTAGGGGAATGTGCCAGACGACACTCACCTGGTGTAGGGGAATGTGTCCGAGCACACTCACCTGGTGTATGGGAATGTGCCGGAGCACACTCACCTAGTGTAGGGGAATGTGCCGGAGCACACTCACCTGGTGTAGGAGAATGTGCCGGAGCACAATCACCTGGTGTAGGGGAATGTGCCGGAGCACACTCTCCTGGTGTAGGGGAATGTGCAAGACCACACTAATGTGGTGTAGGGGAATGTGCCAGAACACAAGAACCTGGGGTAGGGGAATGTGCCAGAGCACACTCATCTGGTGTATGGGAATGTGCCAGACCACACTCACCTGGTGTAGGGGAATGTGCCAGAGAACACTCACCTGGTGTATGGGAATGTGACAGAGAACACTCACCTTGTGTAGGGAATGTGCGAGATCACACTCAGCTGGTGTAGGGGAATGTGCCAGACCACTCTCTCCTCGTGTAGGGGAATGTGCCAGAGCACACTCACCCGGTGTAGGGTAATGTGCCAGAGCACAGTCACCTGGTGTAGGGGAATGTGCCGGAGCACACTCACCTGGTGTAGGGGAATGTGCCAGAGCACACTCACCTGGTGTAGGGGAATGTGCCAGAGCACACGCACCTGGTGTAGGGGAATGTGCCAGACGACACTCACCTGGAGTAGGGGAATGTGGCAGACCACGCTCACCTGGTGTAGGGGAATGTGCCTGGCCACACTGACTTGGTGTAGGGGAATGTGCCAGACGACACTCACCTGGTGTAGGGGAATGTGCCAGACGACACTCACCTGGTGTAGGGGAATATGTCAGAGCACACTCACCTGGTGTAGGGTAATGTGCCAGAGCACACTCACCTGATGTAGGGGAATGTGCCGGAGCACACTCACCTGGTGTAGGGGAATGTGCCGGAGCACACTCACCTGGTGTATGGTAATGTGCCGGAGCACATTCAGCTGGTGTAGGAAAATGTGCCGGAGCACATGCACCTGGAGTAAGGGAATGTGCCAGACCACACTCACCTGGTGTAGGGGAATGTGCCGGAGCACACTCACCGGGTTTAGGGGAATGTGCCGGAGCACACTCACCTGGTGTAGAGGAATGTGCCGGAGCACCCTCTCCTGGCTTAGCGGAATGTGCCAGAGCACATTCTCGTGGTGTAGGGGAATGTGCCAGAACACAAGGACCTGGGGTAGGGGAATTTGCCAGAGCACACTCACCTGGTGTAGGGGAATGTGCCATACCACACTTACCTGGTGTAGGAGAAGGTGCCAGACCACACTCACCTGGTGTAGGGGAATGTGCCAGACCGCACTCACCTGGTGCAGAGGAATGTGCCAGAGCACACTCACCTGGTGTAGGGGAATGTGCCAGAGCACACTCACGTGGTGTAGGGGAATGTGCCAGAGCACACTCACCTGGTGTAGGGGAATGTGCCAGAGCACACTCACCTGGTGTAGGGGAATGTGCCAGAGCACAGTCACCTGGTGTAGGGTAATGTGCCAGACGACACTCACCTGGTGTAGTGGAATGTTCCAGATGACAATCACCTGGTGTAGGGGAATGTGCCAGAGCAGTCACCTGGTGTAGGGGAATGTGTCAGACGACACTCACCTGGTGTAGTGGAATGTACCAGACGACACTCACCTGGTGTAGGGGAATGTGCCAGTGCACACTCAAATGGTGTAGGGGAATATGCCAGACGACACTCAACTGGTGTAGGGGAATATGCCAGACGACACTCAACTGGTGTAGGGGAATGTGACAGATGACACTCACCTGGTGAAGATGAATATGTCCGACGCAGAAACCTGCTGTAGGGGAATGTTCCAGAGCGCACTCACCTGGTGGAGGGGAATGTGCCAGAGAACACTCACATGGTGTATGGGAATGTGCCAGACGACACTCAAATGGTGTAGGGGAATCTGCCAGACCACACTCACCTGGTGTAGGGGAATGTGCCAGACCACACTCACCTGGTGTAAGGGAATGTGCCAGACCACACTCACCTGGTGTAGGGGAATGTGCCAGAGCGCACTCACCTGGTGTAGGGGAATGTGCCAATGCACACTCACCTGGTGTAGGGGAATGTGCCAGACCACACTCACCTGGTGTAGGGGAATGTGGCAGACCACACTCACCTGGTGTAGGGGAATGTGCCGGTGCACACTCACCTGGTGTAAGAGAATGTGCCAGACGACAATCACTTGGTTAAGAGGAATGTTCCAGTGCACACTCACCTGGTGTAGGAGAATGTGCCAGACGACTATTACCTGGTGTAGGGGAATGTGCCAGGGCACACGCACCTGGTGTAGGAGAATGTGCCAGATGACACTCACCTGGTGTAGGGGAATGTGCCAGACGACACTCACCTGGTGTAGGGGAATGTGCCAGACGACACTCACCTGGTGTAGTGGAATGTGCCAGACGACACTCACCTGGTGTAGGGGAATGTGCCAGACGACACTCAACTGGTGTAGGGGAAAGTGCCGGAGCACACTCACCTGGTGTAGGGGAATGTGCCGGAGCACACTCTCCTGGTGTAGGGGAATGTGCCAAACTGCACTAATGTGGTGTAGGGGAATGTGCCAGAACACAAGGACCTGGGGTAGGGGAATGTGACAGAGCACACGGACATGGTGTAGGGGAATGTGCCAGACGACACTCACCTGGTATAGGGGAATGTGCCGGAGCACACATCACCTAGTGTAGGGGAATGTGCCGGAGCACACTCAGCTGGTGTAGGGGAATGTGCCGGAGTACACTCACCTGGTGTAGGGGAATGTGCCAGACCACACTCACCGGGTCTTGGGGAATGTGCCGGAGCACACTCACCTGGTGTAGGGGAATGTGCCAGACCGCACTAATGTGGTGTAGGGGAATGTGCCAGAACACAAGGACCAGGGTAGGGGAATATGACAGAGCACACGGACATGGTGTAGGGGAATGTGCCAGAGCACACTCACCTGGTGTAGGGGAAACTGCCACACCACACTCAAATGGTGTATTGGAATCTGCCAGAGCACACTGACCTGGTGAAGGGGAATGTGCCGGAGTACACTCACCTGGTGTAGGGGCATGTGCCAGACCACACTCACCGGGTCTAGGGGAATGTGCCGGAGCACACTCACCTGGTGTAGGGGAATGTGCCGGAGCACACTCACCGGGTGTAGGGGAATGTGCCGGTGCACCCTCTCCTGGTGTAGCGGAATGTGCCAGACCGCAGTCACCTGGTGCAGGGGAATGTGCCAGACCACACTCACCTGGTGTAGGGGAATGTGCCAGACCGCACTCACCTGGTGTAGGGGAATGTGCCAGACCACACTCACCTGGTCTAGGGGAATGTGCCAGACCACACTCACCTGGTGTAGGGGAATGTGCCAGACCGCACTCACCTGGTGTAGGGGAATGTGCCAGAAAACACTCAACTGGTGTAGGGGAATGTGCCAGACTGCACTCACCTTGTGCAGTGGAATGTGCCAGACCACACTCACCTGGTGTAGGCCAATGTGCCAGCGCACACACACCTGGTGTAGGGCAATGTGCCAGCCCACACTCACCTGGTGTATGGGAATGTGCCAGACGACACTCAAATGGTGTAGGGGAATGTGGCAGACGACACTCACCTGGTGTAAGGGAATGTGCCAGAGCACACTGACCCGGTGTAGGGGAATGTGCCAGAAAACACTCAACTGGTGTAGGGGAATGTGGCAGACGACACTCACCTGGTGTAGGGGAATGTGGCAGACGACACTCACCTGGTGTAGGGGAATGTGTCAGAGCACACTCACCTGGTGTAGGGGAATGTGCCAGAGCACAGTCACCTGGTGTAGGGGAATGTGCCAGAGCACACTCACCTGGTGTAGGGGAGTGTGCCAGACTGCACTCACCTGGTGTACGGGAATGTGGCAGAGCACACTCATGTGGTGTAGGAGAAAGTGCCAGACGACAATCACCTGGTGTAGGGGAATGTGCCAGACCACACTCACCTGGTGTAGGGGAATGTTGCAGATGACACTCACCTGGTGTAGGGGAATGTGCCAGACGACACTCACCTGGTGTAGGGGAATGTGTCAGACGATACTCACCTGGTGTAGGGGAATGTGTCAGACGACACTCACCTGCTGTAGGGGAATGTGCCAGAAGACACTCATCTGGTGAAGGGGAATATGTCAGACGCAGACACCTGGTGTAGGGGAATGTGCCAAATGACACTCACCTGGTGTCGGGGAATGTGCCAGACGACACGCACCTGGTGTAGGGGAATGTGCCAGACGACACTCACCTGGTGTAGGGGAATGTGCCAGATGACACTCACCTGGTGTAGGGGACTGTGCCAGATGACACTCACCTGGTGTAGGAGAATGTGCCAGACGACTATCACCTGGTGTAGGGGAATGTGCCAGAGCACACTCACCTGGTGTAGGGGAATGTGCCAGGGCACACGCACCTGGTGTAGGAGAATGTGCCAGACGACACTCACCTGGTGTAGGGGAATGTGCCAGACCACACTCACCTGGTGTAGGGGAATGTGCCAGACGACACTCACCTGGTGTAGGGGAATGTGTCCGAGCACACTCACCTGGTGTATGGGAATGTGCCGGAGCACACTCACCTAGTGTAGGGGAATGTGCCGGAGCACACTCACCTGGTGTAGGAGAATGTGCCGGAGCACAATCACCTGGTGTAGGGGAATGTGCCGGAGCACACTCTCCTGGTGTAGGGGAATGTGCCAGACCACACTAATGTGGTGTAGGGGAATGTGCCAGAACACAAGGACCTGGGGTAGGGGAATGTGCCAGAGCATTCTCACCTGGTGTAGGGGAATGTGCCAGACCACACTCACCTGGTGTAGTGGAATCTGCCAGAGCACACTGACCTGGTGTAGGGGAATGTGCCAGAGCACACTCACCTGGTGTAGGGGAATGTTGCAGATGACACTCACCTGGTGTAGGGGAATGTGCCAGACGACACTCACCTGGTGTAGGGGAATGTGTCAGACGATACTCACCTGGTGTAGGGGAATGTGTCAGACGACACTCACCTGCTGTAGGGGAATGTGCCAGAAGACACTCATCTGGTGAAGGGGAATATGTCAGACGCAGACACCTGGTGTAGGGGAATGTGCCAAATGACACTCACCTGGTGTCGGGGAATGTGCCAGACGACACGCACCTGGTGTAGGGGAATGTGCCAGACGACACTCACCTGGTGTAGGGGAATGTGCCAGATGACACTCACCTGGTGTAGGGGACTGTGCCAGATGACACTCACCTGGTGTAGGAGAATGTGCCAGACGACTATCACCTGGTGTAGGGGAATGTGCCAGAGCACACTCATCTGGTGTAGGGGAATGTGCCAGGGCACACGCACCTGGTGTAGGAGAATGTGCCAGACGACACTCACCTGGTGTAGGGGAATGTGCCAGACCACACTCACCTGGTGTAGGGGAATGTGCCAGACGACACTCACCTGGTGTAGGGGAATGTGTCCGAGCACACTCACCTGGTGTATGGGAATGTGCCGGAGCACACTCACCTAGTGTAGGGGAATGTGCCGGAGCACACTCACCTGGTGTAGGAGAATGTGCCGGAGCACAATCACCTGGTGTAGGGGAATGTGCCGGAGCACACTCTCCTGGTGTAGGGGAATGTGCCAGACCACACTAATGTGGTGTAGGGGAATGTGCCAGAACACAAGGACCTGGGGTAGGGGAATGTGCCAGAGCATTCTCACCTGGTGTAGGGGAATGTGCCAGACCACACTCACCTGGTGTAGTGGAATCTGCCAGAGCACACTGACCTGGTGTAGGGGAATGTGCCAGAGCACACTCACCTGGTATAGGGGAATGTGCCAGAGCACACTCACTTGGTGTAGGGGAATGTGTGAGATCACACTCAGCAGGTGAAGGGGAATATCCCATTCAACACTCATCTGGTGTAGGGGAATGTTTCAGACCACACTCTCCTGGTGTAGGGGAATGTGCGAGACCGCACTCACCTGGTGTAGGAGAATGTGCCAGACGACACTCACCTGGTGTAGGGGAATGTGCCAGACGACACTCACCTGGTGTAGGGGAATGTGCCAGACGACACTCACCTGGTGTAGGGGAATGTGCCAGACCACACTCACCTGGTGTAGGGAAGCTGCTTGAGCACACTCACCTGGTGTAGGGAAATATGCCGGAGCACACGCACTTGGTGTAGGGGAATGTGCCAGACCACACTCACCTGGTGTAGGGGAATGTGCCGGAGCACACTCACCTGGTGTAGGGGAATGTGCCGGAGCACACTCTCCTGGTGTAGGGGAATGTGCCAGAGCACACGCACCTGGTGTAGGGGAATGTGCCAGATCATACTCACCTGGTGTAGGGGAATGTGCCAGACCACACTAATGTGGTGTAGCGGAATGTGCCAGAACACAAGGACCTGGGGTAGGGGAATGTGACAGAGCACACAGACATGGTGTAGGGGAATGTGCCAGACCGCACTCACCTGGTGTAGGGGAATGTGCCAGACCACACTCACCTGGTGTAGGGGAATGTGCCAGACGACACTCAACTGGTGTAGGGGAATGTGACAGAGCACACTCAACTGGTGCAGGGGAATGTGCCAGACGACACTCACCTGGTGTAGGGGAATGTGCCAGACCACACTCACCTGGTGTAGTGGAATGTGCCGGAGCACACTCACCTGGTGTAGGGGAATGTGCCGGAGCACACTCACCTGGTGTAGGGGAATGTGCCGGAGCACACTCTCCTGGTGGAGGGGAATGTGCCAGAGCACACTAATGTGGTGTAGCGGAATTTGCCAGAACACAAGGACCTGGGGTAGGGGAATGTGACAGAGCGCACGGACATGGTGTACGGGAATGTGCCACACCACACTCAAATGGTGTAGGGGAATCTGCCAGAGCACACTGAACTGGTGTAGGGGAATGTGCCAGAGCACACTCACCTGGTGTAGGGGATTGTTTCAGACCACACTCTCCTGGTGTAGGGGAATGTGCTAGACCGCACTCACCTGGTGTAGGGGAATGTGACAGACCGCACTCACCTGGTGTAGGGGAATACGCCAGACCGCACTCACCTGGTGTAGGAGAATGTGCCAGAGCACACTCACCTGGTGTAGGGGAATGTGCCAGACCGCACTCACCTGGTGTAGGCCAATGTGCCAGCGCACACTCACCTGGTATAGGGCAATGTGCCAGCCCACACTCACCTGGTGTCGGGGAATGTGCCAGAGAACACTCACCTGGTGTATGGGAATGTGCCAGACGACACACAAATGGTGTAGGTGAATGTGCCAGACCACACTAAACTGGTGTAGGGGAATGTGCCAGACCACACTCACCTGGTGTAGGGGAATGTGCCAGAGCACACTCACCTGGTGTAGGGGAATGTGCCAGAGCACAGTCACCTGGTGTAGGGGAATGTGCCAGAGCACTCTCACCTGGTGTAGGGGAATGTGCCAGAGCACAGTCACCTGGTGTAGGGTAATGTGCCAGACGACACTCACCTGGTGTAGGGGAATGTGCCAGACGACACTCACCTGGTGTAGGTGAATGTGCCAGAGCACACTCACCTGGTGTAGGGGAATGTGGCAGACCACACTGACCTGGTGTAGGGGAATGTGCCAGAGAACACTACCCTTGTGTAGGGAATGTGCGAGATCACACTCAGCTGGTGAAGGGGAATGTTTCAGACGACACTCACCTGGTGTAGGGGAATGTGCCAGACGACACTCACCTGTTGTAGGGGAATATGTCAGAGCACACTCACCTGGTGTAGGGTAATGTGCCAGAGCACACTCACCTGGTGTAGGGGAATGTGCCGGAGCACACTCACCTGGTGTAGGGGAATGTGCCGGAGCACACTCACCTGCTGTAGGGGAATGTGCCAGAGCACACTCACCTGGTGTAGGGGAATGTGCCAGACGACACTCACCCGGTGTAGGGGAATGTGCCTGGCCACACTGACTTGGTGTAGGGGAATGTGCCAGACGACACTCACCTGGTGTAGGAGAATGTGCCAGACGACACTCACCTGGTGTAGGGGAATATGTCAGAGCACACTCACCTGGTGTAGGGTAATGTGCCAGAGCACACTCACCTGGTGTAGGGGAATGTGCCGGAGCACACTCACCTGGTGTACGGGAATGTGCCGGAGCACACTCACCTAGTGTAGGGTAATGTGCCGGAGCACACTCACCTGGTGTAGGGGAATGTGCCGGAGCACACTCACCTGGTGTAGGGGAATGTGCCGGAGCACACTCACCTAGTGTAGGGTAATGTGCCGGAGCACATTCAGCTGGTGTAGGAAAATGTGCCGGAGCACATGCACCTGGAGTAGGGGAATGTGCCAGACCACACTCACCTGGTGTAGGGGAATGTGCCAGACCACACTCACCTGGTGTAGGGGAAGCTGCTTGAGCACACTCACCTGGTGTAGGGGAATGTGCCAGACCACACTCACCTGGTGTAGGGGAATGTGGCAGACCACACTCACCTGGTGTAGGGGAATGTGCCGGTGCACACTCACCTGGTGTAAGAGAATGTGCCAGACGACAATCACTTGGTTAAGAGGAATGTTCCAGTGCACACTCACCTGGTGTAGGAGAATGTGCCAGACGACTATTACCTGGTGTAGGGGAATGTGCCAGGGCACACGCACCTGGTGTAGGAGAATGTGCCAGAGGACACTCACCTGGTGTAGTGGAATGTGCCAGACGACACTCAACTGGTGTAGGGGAATGTGCCTGAGCACACTCACCTGGTGTAGGGAAATGTGCCGGAGCACACTCACCTGGTGTAGGGGAAAGTGCCAGAACACACTCACCTAGTGTAGGGGAATGTGCCGGAGCACACTCATCTGGTGTAGGGGAATGTGCCGGAGCACACTCACCTGGTGTAGGGGAATGTGCCGGAGCACACTCTCCTGGTGTAGGGGAATGTGCCAAACTGCACTAATGTGGTGTAGGGGAATGTGCCAGAACACAAGGACCTGGGGTAGGGGAATGTGACAGAGCACACGGACATGGTGTAGGGGAATGTGCCAGAGCACACTCACCTGGTTTAGGGGAATCTGCCAGAGCACACTCACCTGGTGTAGGGGAATGCGCCAGACCACACTCACCTGGTGTAGGGGAATGTGCCAGACGACACTCACCTGGTGTAGGGGAATGTGCCAGACGACACTCACCTGGTGTAGGGGAATGTGCCAGACGACACTGACCTGGTGTAGGGGAATGTGCCAGACGACACTCAGCTGGTGTAGGGGAATGTGCCGGAGCACACATCACCTAGTGTAGGGGAATGTGCCAGACCGCACTAATGTGGTGTGGGGGAATGTGCCAGAACACAAGGACCAGGGTAGGGGAATATGACAGAGCACACGGACATGGTGTAGGGGAATGTGCCAGAGCACACTCACCTGGTGTAGGGGAAACTGCCACACCACACTCAAATAGTGTATTGGAATCTGCCAGAGCACACTGACCTGGTGTAGGGGAATGTGCCGGAGCACACTCACCGGGTGTAGGGGAATGTGCCGGAGCACCCTCTCCTGGTGTAGCGGCATGTGCCAGACCACACTAATGTGGTGTAGGGGAATGTGCCAGACCGCAGTCACCTGGTGCAGGGGAATGTGCCAGGGCACACGCACCTGGTGTAGGAGAATGTGCCAGATGACACTCACCTGGTGTAGGGGAATGTGCCAGAGCACACTCACCTGGTGTATGGGAATGTGCCAGACGACACTCAAATGGTGTAGGGGAATGTGGCAGACGACACTCACCTGGTGTAAGGGAATGTGCCAGAGCACACTGACCCGGTGTAGGGGAATGTGCCAGAAAACACTCAACTGGTGTAGGGGAATGTGGCAGACGACACTCACCTGGTGTAGGGGAATGTGGCAGACGACACTCACCTGGTGTAGGGGAATGTGTCAGAGCACACTCACCTGGTGTAGGGGAATGTGCCAGAGCACAGTCACCTGGTGTAGGGGAATGTGCCAGAGCACACTCACCTGGTGTAGGGGAGTGTGCCAGACTGCACTCACCTGGTGTACGGGAATGTGGCAGAGCACACTCATGTGGTGTAGGAGAAAGTGCCAGACGACAATCACCTGGTGTAGGGGAATGTGCCAGACCACACTCACCTGGTGTAGGGGAATGTTGCAGATGACACTCACCTGGTGTAGGGGAATGTGCCAGACGACACTCACCTGGTGTAGGGGAATGTGTCAGACGATACTCACCTGGTGTAGGGGAATGTGTCAGACGACACTCACCTGGTGTAGGGGAATGTGCCAGAAGACACTCATCTGGTGAAGGGGAATATGTCAGACGCAGACACCTGGTGTAGGGGAATGTGCCAAATGACACTCACCTGGTGTCGGGGAATGTGCCAGACGACACGCACCTGGTGTAGGGGAATGTGCCAGACGACACTCACCTGGTGTAGGGGAATGTGCCAGATGACACTCACCTGGTGTAGGGGACTGTGCCAGATGACACTCACCTGGTGTAGGAGAATGTGCCAGACGACTATCACCTGGTGTAGGGGAATGTGCCAGAGCACACTCACCTGGTGTAGGGGAATGTGCCAGGGCACACGCACCTGGTGTAGGAGAATGTGCCAGACGACACTCACCTGGTGTAGGGGAATGTGCCAGACCACACTCACCTGGTGTAGGGGAATGTGCCAGACGACACTCACCTGGTGTAGGGGAATGTGTCCGAGCACACTCACCTGGTGTATGGGAATGTGCCGGAGCACACTCACCTAGTGTAGGGGAATGTGCCGGAGCACACTCACCTGGTGTAGGAGAATGTGCCGGAGCACAATCACCTGGTGTAGGGGAATGTGCCGGAGCACACTCTCCTGGTGTAGGGGAATGTGCCAGACCACACTAATGTGGTGTAGGGGAATGTGCCAGAACACAAGGACCTGGGGTAGGGGAATGTGCCAGAGCATTCTCACCTGGTGTAGGGGAATGTGCCAGACCACACTCACCTGGTGTAGTGGAATCTGCCAGAGCACACTGACCTGGTGTAGGGGAATGTGCCAGAGCACACTCACCTGGTGTAGGGGAATGTTGCAGATGACACTCACCTGGTGTAGGGGAATGTGCCAGACGACACTCACCTGGTGTAGGGGAATGTGTCAGACGATACTCACCTGGTGTAGGGGAATGTGTCAGACGACACTCACCTGCTGTAGGGGAATGTGCCAGAAGACACTCATCTGGTGAAGGGGAATATGTCAGACGCAGACACCTGGTGTAGGGGAATGTGCCAAATGACACTCACCTGGTGTCGGGGAATGTGCCAGACGACACGCACCTGGTGTAGGGGAATGTGCCAGACGACACTCACCTGGTGTAGGGGAATGTGCCAGATGACACTCACCTGGTGTAGGGGACTGTGCCAGATGACACTCACCTGGTGTAGGAGAATGTGCCAGACGACTATCACCTGGTGTAGGGGAATGTGCCAGAGCACACTCATCTGGTGTAGGGGAATGTGCCAGGGCACACGCACCTGGTGTAGGAGAATGTGCCTGACGACACTCACCTGGTGTAGGGGAATGTGCCAGACCACACTCACCTGGTGTAGGGGAATGTGCCAGACGACACTCACCTGGTGTAGGGGAATGTGTCCGAGCACACTCACCTGGTGTATGGGAATGTGCCGGAGCACACTCACCTAGTGTAGGGGAATGTGCCGGAGCACACTCACCTGGTGTAGGAGAATGTGCCGGAGCACAATCACCTGGTGTAGGGGAATGTGCCGGAGCACACTCTCCTGGTGTAGGGGAATGTGCCAGAACACACTAATGTGGTGTAGGGGAATGTGCCAGAACACAAGGACCTGGGGTAGGGGAATGTGCCAGAGCATTCTCACCTGGTGTAGGGGAATGTGCCAGACCACACTCACCTGGTGTAGTGGAATCTGCCAGAGCACACTGACCTGGTGTAGGGGAATGTGCCAGAGCACACTCACCTGGTGTAGGGGAATGTGCCAGAGCACACTCACCTGGTGTAGTGGAATCTGCCAGAGCACACTGACCTGGTGTAGGGGAATGTGCCAGAGCACACTCACTTGGTGTAGGGGAATGTGTGAGATCACACTCAGCAGGTGAAGGGGAATAACCCATTCAACACTCATCTGGTGTAGGGGAATGTTTCAGACCACACTCTCCTGGTGTAGGGGAATGTGCGAGACCGCACTCACCTGGTGTAGGAGAATGTGCCAGACGACACTCACCTGGTGTAGGGGAATGTGCCAGACGACACTCACCTGGTGTAGGGGAATGTGCCAGACCACACTCACCTGGTGTAGGGAAGCTGCTTGAGCACACTCACCTGGTGTAGGGAAATATGCCGGAGCACACGCACTTGGTGTAGGGGAATGTGCCAGACCACAATCACCTGGTGTAGGGGAATGTGCCGGAGCACACTCACCTGGTGTAGGGGAATGTGCCGGAGCACACTCTCCTGGTGTAGGGGAATGTGCCAGAGCACACGCACCTGGTGTAGGGGAATGTGCCAGATCATACTCACCTGGTGTAGGGGAATGTGCCAGACCACACTAATGTGGTGTAGCGGAATGTGCCAGAACACAAGGACCTGGGGTAGGGGAATGTGACAGAGCACACAGACATGGTGTAGGGGAATGTGCCAGACCGCACTCACCTGGTGTAGGGGAATGTGCCAGACCACACTCACCTGGTGTAGGGGAATGTGCCAGACGACACTCAACTGGTGTAGGGGAATGTGACAGAGCACACTCAACTGGTGCAGGGGAATGTGCCAGACGACACTCACCTGGTGTAGGGGAATGTGCCAGACCACACTCACCTGGTGTAGTGGAATGTGCCGGAGCACACTCACCTGGTGTAGGGGAATGTGCCGGAGCACACTCACCTGGTGTAGGGGAATGTGCCGGAGCACACTCTCCTGGTGGAGGGGAATGTGCCAGAGCACACTAATGTGGTGTAGCGGAATTTGCCAGAACACAAGGACCTGGGGTAGGGGAATGTGACAGAGCGCACGGACATGGTGTACGGGAATGTGCCACACCACACTCAAATGGTGTAGGGGAATCTGCCAGAGCACACTGAACTGGTGTAGGGGAATGTGCCAGAGCACACTCACCTGGTGTAGGGGATTGTTTCAGACCACACTCTCCTGGTGTAGGGGAATGTGCTAGACCGCACTCACCTGGTGTAGGGGAATGTGACAGACCGCACTCACCTGGTGTAGGGGAATACGCCAGACCGCACTCACCTGGTGTAGGAGAATGTGCCAGAGCACACTCACCTGGTGTAGGGGAATGTGCCAGACCGCACTCACCTGGTGTAGGCCAATGTGCCAGCGCACACTCACCTGGTATAGGGCAATGTGCCAGCCCACACTCACCTGGTGTCGGGGAATGTGCCAGAGAACACTCACCTGGTGTATGGGAATGTGCCAGACGACACACAAATGGTGTAGGTGAATGTGCCAGACCACACTAAACTGGTGTAGGGGAATGTGCCAGACCACACTCACCTGGTGTAGGGGAATGTGCCAGAGCACACTCACCTGGTGTAGGGGAATGTGCCAGAGCACAGTCACCTGGTGTAGGGGAATGTGCCAGAGCACTCTCACCTGGTGTAGGGGAATGTGCCAGAGCACAGTCACCTGGTGTAGGGTAATGTGCCAGACGACACTCACCTGGTGTAGGGGAATGTGCCAGACGACACTCACCTGGTGTAGGTGAATGTGCCAGACCACACTCACCTGGTGTAGGGGAATGTGGCAGACCACACTGACCTGGTGTAGGGGAATGTGCCAGAGAACACTACCCTTGTGTAGGGAATGTGCGAGATCACACTCAGCTGGTGAAGGGGAATGTTTCAGACGACACTCACCTGGTGTAGGGGAATGTGCCAGACGACACTCACCTGTTGTAGGGGAATATGTCAGAGCACACTCACCTGGTGTAGGGTAATGTGCCAGAGCACACTCACCTGGTGTAGGGGAATGTGCCGGAGCACACTCACCTGGTGTAGGGGAATGTGCCGGAGCACACTCACCTGCTGTAGGGGAATGTGCCAGAGCACACTCACCTGGTGTAGGGGAATGTGCCAGACGACACTCACCCGGTGTAGGGGAATGTGCCTGGCCACACTGACTTGGTGTAGGGGAATGTGCCAGACGACACTCACCTGGTGTAGGGGAATGTGCCAGACGACACTCACCTGGTGTAGGGGAATATGTCAGAGCACACTCACCTGGTGTAGGGTAATGTGCCAGAGCACACTCACCTGGTGTAGGGGAATGTGCCGGAGCACACTCACCTGGTGTACGGGAATGTGCCGGAGCACACTCACCTAGTGTAGGGTAATGTGCCGGAGCACACTCACCTGGTGTAGGGGAATGTGCCGGAGCACACTCACCTGGTGTAGGGGAATGTGCCGGAGCACACTCACCTAGTGTAGGGTAATGTGCCGGAGCACATTCAGCTGGTGTAGGAAAATGTGCCGGAGCACATGCACCTGGAGTAGGGGAATGTGCCAGACCACACTCACCTGGTGTAGGGGAATGTGCCAGACCACACTCACCTGGTGTAGGGGAAGCTGCTTGAGCACACTCACCTGGTGTAGGGGAATGTGCCAATGCACACTCACCTGGTGTAGGGGAATGTGCCAGACCACACTCACCTGGTGTAGGGGAATGTGGCAGACCACACTCACCTGGTGTAGGGGAATGTGCCGGTGCACACTCACCTGGTGTAAGAGAATGTGCCAGACGACAATCACTTGGTTAAGAGGAATGTTCCAGTGCACACTCACCTGGTGTAGGAGAATGTGCCAGACGACTATTACCTGGTGTAGGGGAATGTGCCAGGGCACACGCACCTGGTGTAGGAGAATGTGCCAGAGGACACTCACCTGGTGTAGTGGAATGTGCCAGACGACACTCAACTGGTGTAGGGGAATGTGCCTGAGCACACTCACCTGGTGTAGGGAAATGTGCCGGAGCACACTCACCTGGTGTAGGGGAAAGTGCCAGAACACACTCACCTAGTGTAGGGGAATGTGCCGGAGCACACTCATCTGGTGTAGGGGAATGTGCCGGAGCACACTCACCTGGTGTAGGGGAATGTGCCGGAGCACACTCTCCTGGTGTAGGGGAATGTGCCAAACTGCACTAATGTGGTGTAGGGGAATGTGCCAGAACACAAGGACCTGGGGTAGGGGAATGTGACAGAGCACACGGACATGGTGTAGGGGAATGTGCCAGAGCACACTCACCTGGTTTAGGGGAATCTGCCAGAGCACACTCACCTGGTGTAGGGGAATGCGCCAGACCACACTCACCTGGTGTAGGGGAATGTGCCAGACGACACTCACCTGGTGTAGGGGAATGTGCCAGACGACACTCACCTGGTGTAGGGGAATGTGCCAGACGACACTGACCTGGTGTAGGGGAATGTGCCAGACGACACTCAGCTGGTGTAGGGGAATGTGCCGGAGCACACATCACCTAGTGTAGGGGAATGTGCCAGACCGCACTAATGTGGTGTGGGGGAATGTGCCAGAACACAAGGACCAGGGTAGGGGAATATGACAGAGCACACGGACATGGTGTAGGGGAATGTGCCAGAGCACACTCACCTGGTGTAGGGGAAACTGCCACACCACACTCAAATGGTGTATTGGAATCTGCCAGAGCACACTGACCTGGTGTAGGGGAATGTGCCGGAGCACACTCACCGGGTGTAGGGGAATGTGCCGGAGCACCCTCTCCTGGTGTAGCGGCATGTGCCAGACCACACTAATGTGGTGTAGGGGAATGTGCCAGACCGCAGTCACCTGGTGCAGGGGAATGTGCCAGGGCACACGCACCTGGTGTAGGAGAATGTGCCAGATGACACTCACCTGGTGTAGGGGAATGTGCCAGAGCACACTCACCTGGTGTAGGGGAATGTGCCAGACGACACTCACCTGGTGTAGGGGAATGTGCCAGACGACACTCACCTGGTGTAGTGGAATGTGCCAGACGACACTCACCTGGTGTAGGGGAATGTGCCAGACGACACTCAACTGGTGTAGGGGAATGTGCCTGAGCCCACTCACCTGGTGTAGGGAAATGTGCCGGAGCACACTCACCTGGTGTAGGGGAAAGTGCCAGAACACACTCACCTAGTGTAGGGGAATGTGCCGGAGCACACTCATCTGGTGTAGGGGAATGTGCCGGAGCACACTCACCTGGTGTAGGGGAATGTGCCGGAGCACACTCTCCTGGTGTAGGGGAATGTGCCAAACTGCACTAATGTGGTGTAGGGGAATGTGCCAGAACACAAGGACCTGGGGTAGGGGAATGTGACAGAGCACACGGACATGGTGTAGGGGAATGTGCCAGAGCACACTCACCTGGTTTAGGGGAATCTGCCAGAGCACACTCACCTGGTGTAGGGGAATGCGCCAGACCACACTCACCTGGTGTAGGGGAATGTGCCAGACGACACTCACCTGGTGTAGGGGAATGTGCCAGACGACACTCACCTGGTGTAGGGGAATGTGCCAGACGACACTGACCTGGTGTAGGGGAATGTGCCAGACGACACTCAGCTGGTGTAGGGGAATGTGCCGGAGCACACATCACCTAGTGTAGGGGAATGTGCCAGACCGCACTAATGTGGTGTGGGGGAATGTGCCAGAACACAAGGACCAGGGTAGGGGAATATGACAGAGCACACGGACATGGTGTAGGGGAATGTGCCAGAGCACACTCACCTGGTGTAGGGGAAACTGCCACACCACACTCAAATGGTGTATTGGAATCTGCCAGAGCACACTGACCTGGTGTAGGGGAATGTGCCGGAGCACACTCACCGGGTGTAGGGGAATGTGCCGGAGCACCCTCTCCTGGTGTAGCGGCATGTGCCAGACCACACTAATGTGGTGTAGGGGAATGTGCCAGACCGCAGTCACCTGGTGCAGGGGAATGTGCCAGGGCACACGCACCTGGTGTAGGAGAATGTGCCAGATGACACTCACCTGGTGTAGGGGAATGTGCCAGAGCACACTCACCTGGTGTAGGGGAATGTGCCAGACGACACTCACCTGGTGTAGGGGAATGTGCCAGACGACACTCACCTGGTGTAGTGGAATGTGCCAGACGACACTCACCTGGTGTAGGGGAATGTGCCAGACGACACTCAACTGGTGTAGGGGAAAGTGCCGGAGCACACTCACCTGGTGTAGGGGAATGTGCCGGAGCACACTCTCCTGGTGTAGGGGAATGTGCCAAACTGCACTAATGTGGTGTAGGGGAATGTGCCAGAACACAAGGACCTGGGGTAGGGGAATGTGACAGAGCACACGGACATGGTGTAGGGGAATGTGCCAGACGACACTCACCTGGTATAGGGGAATGTGCCGGAGCACACATCACCTAGTGTAGGGGAATGTGCCGGAGCACACTCAGCTGGTGTAGGGGAATGTGCCGGAGTACACTCACCTGGTGTAGGGGAATGTGCCAGACCACACTCACCGGGTCTTGGGGAATGTGCCGGAGCACACTCACCTGGTGTAGGGGAATGTGCCAGACCGCACTAATGTGGTGTAGGGGAATGTGCCAGAACACAAGGACCAGGGTAGGGGAATATGACAGAGCACACGGACATGGTGTAGGGGAATGTGCCAGAGCACACTCACCTGGTATAGGGGAAACTGCCACACCACACTCAAATGGTGTATTGGAATCTGCCAGAGCACACTGACCTGGTGTAGGGGATTGTGCCGGAGTACACTCACCTGGTGTAGGGGCATGTGCCAGACCACACTCACCGGGTCAAGGGGAATGTGCCGGAGCACACTCACCTGGTGTAGGGGAATGTGCCGGAGCACACTCACCGGGTGTAGGGGAATGTGCCGGAGCACCCTCTCCTGGTGTAGCGGAATGTGCCAGACCGCAGTCACCTGGTGCAGGGGAATGTGCCAGACCACACTCACCTGGTGTAGGGGAATGTGCCAGACCGCACTCACCTGGTGTAGGGGAATGTGCCAGACCACACTCACCTGGTCTAGGGGAATGTGCCAGACCACACTCACCTGCTGTAGGGGAATGTGCCAGACCGTTCTCACCTGGTGTAGGGGAATGTGCCAGAAAACACTCAACTGGTGTAGGGGAATGTGCCAGACTGCACTCACCTTGTGCAGTGGAATGTGCCAGACCACACTCACCTGGTGTAGGCCAATGTGCCAGCGCACACACACCTGGTGTAGGTCAATGTGCCAGCCCACACTCACCTGGTGTATGGGAATGTGCCAGACGACACTCAAATGGTGTAGGGGAATGTGGCAGACGACACTCACCTGGTGTAAGGGAATGTGCCAGAGCACACTGACCCGGTGTAGGGGAATGTGCCAGAAAACACTCAACTGGTGTAGGGGAATGTGGCAGACGACACTCACCTGGTGTAGGGGAATGTGGCAGACGACACTCACCTGGTGTAGGGGAATGTGTCAGAGCACACTCACCTGGTGTAGGGTAATGTGCCAGAGCACACTCACCTGGTGTAGGGGAATGTGCCGGAGCACACTCACCTGGTGTAGGGGAATGTGCCGGAGCACACTCACCTAGTGTAGGGTAATGTGCCGGAGCACACTCACCTGGTGTAGGGGAATGTGCCGGAGCACACTCACCTGGTGTAGGGGAATGTGCCGGAGCACACTCACCTAGTGTAGGGTAATGTGCCGGAGCACATTCAGCTGGTGTAGGAAAATGTGCCGGAGCACATGCACCTGGAGTAGGGGAATGTGCCAGACCACACTCACCTGGTGTAGGGGAATGTGCCAGACCACACTCACCTGGTGTAGGGGAAGCTGCTTGAGCACACTCACCTGGTGTAGGGGAATGTGCCAATGCACACTCACCTGGTGTAGGGGAATGTGCCAGACCACACTCACCTGGTGTAGGTGAATGTGGCAGACCACACTCACCTGGTGTAGGGGAATGTGCCGGTGCACACTCACCTGGTGTAAGAGAATGTGCCAGACGACAATCACTTGGTTAAGAGGAATGTTCCAGTGCACACTCACCTGGTGTAGGAGAATGTGCCAGACGACTATTACCTGGTGTAGGGGAATGTGCCAGGGCACACGCACCTGGTGTAGGAGAATGTGCCAGAGGACACTCACCTGGTGTAGTGGAATGTGCCAGACGACACTCAACTGGTGTAGGGGAATGTGCCTGAGCACACTCACCTGGTGTAGGGAAATGTGCCGGAGCACACTCACCTGGTGTAGGGGAAAGTGCCAGAACACACTCACCTGGTGTAGGGGAATGTGCCGGAGCACACTCATCTGGTGTAGGGGAATGTGCCGGAGCACACTCTCCTGGTGTAGGGGAATGTGCCAAACTGCACTAATGTGGTGTAGGGGAATGTGCCAGAACACAAGGACCTGGGGTAGGGGAATGTGACAGAGCACACAGACATGGTGTAGGGGAATGTGCCAGAGCACACTCACCTGGTTTAGGGGAATCTGCCAGAGCACACTCACCTGGTGTAGGGGAATGCGCCAGACCACACTCACCTGGTGTAGGGGAATGTGCCAGACGACACTCACCTGGTGTAGGGGAATGTGCCAGACGACACTCACCTGGTGTAGGGGAATGTGCCATACGACACTGACCTGGTGTAGGGGAATGTGCCAGACGACACTCAGCTGGTGTAGGGGAATGTGCCGGAGCACACATCACCTAGTGTAGGGGAATGTGCCAGACCGCACTAATGTGGTGTGGGGGAATGTGCCAGAACACAAGGACCAGGGTAGGGGAATATGACAGAGCACACGGACATGGTGTAGGGGAATGTGCCAGAGCACACTCACCTGGTGTAGGGGAAACTGCCACACCACACTCAAATGGTGTATTGGAATCTGCCAGAGCACACTGACCTGGTGTAGGGGAATGTGCCGGAGCACACTCACCGGGTGTAGGGGAATGTGCCGGAGCACCCTCTCCTGGTGTAGCGGCATGTGCCGGACCACACTAATGTGGTGTAGGGGAATGTGCCAGACCGCAGTCACCTGGTGCAGGGGAATGTGCCAGGGCACACGCACCTGGTGTAGGAGAATGTGCCAGATGACACTCACCTGGTGTAGGGGAATGTGCCAGAGCACACTCACCTGGTGTAGGGGAATGTGCCAGACGACACTCACCTGGTGTAGGGGAATGTGCCAGACGACACTCACCTGGTGTAGTGGAATGTGCCAGACGACACTCACCTGGTGTAGGGGAATGTGCCAGACGACACTCAACTGGTGTAGGGGAATGTGCCTGAGCACACTCACCTGGTGTAGGGAAATGTGACGGAGCACACTCACCTGGTGTAGGGGAAAGTGCCAGAACACACTCACCTAGTGTAGGGGAATGTGCCGGAGCACACTCATCTGGTGTAGGGGAATGTGCCGGAGCACACTCACCTGGTGTAGGGGAATGTGCCGGAGCACACTCTCCTGGTGTAGGGGAATGTGCCAAACTGCACTAATGTGGTGTAGGGGAATGTGCCAGAACACAAGGACCTGGGGTAGGGGAATGTGACAGAGCACACGGACATGGTGTAGGGGAATGTGCCAGAGCACACTCACCTGGTTTAGGGGAATCTGCCAGAGCACACTCACCTGGTGTAGGGGAATGCGCCAGACCACACTCACCTGGTGTAGGGGAATGTGCCAGACGACACTCACCTGGTGTAGGGGAATGTGCCAGACGACACTCACCTGGTGTAGGGGAATGTGCCAGACGACACTGACCTGGTGTAGGGGAATGTGCCAGACGACACTCAGCTGGTGTAGGGGAATGTGCCGGAGCACACATCACCTAGTGTAGGGGAATGTGCCAGACCGCACTAATGTGGTGTGGGGGAATGTGCCAGAACACAAGGACCAGGGTAGGGGAATATGACAGAGCACACGGACATGGTGTAGGGGAATGTGCCAGAGCACACTCACCTGGTGTAGGGGAAACTGCCACACCACACTCAAATGGTGTATTGGAATCTGCCAGAGCACACTGACCTGGTGTAGGGGAATGTGCCGGAGCACACTCACCGGGTGTAGGGGAATGTGCCGGAGCACCCTCTCCTGGTGTAGCGGCATGTGCCGGACCACACTAATGTGGTGTAGGGGAATGTGCCAGACCGCAGTCACCTGGTGCAGGGGAATGTGCCAGGGCACACGCACCTGGTGTAGGAGAATGTGCCAGATGACACTCACCTGGTGTAGGGGAATGTGCCAGAGCACACTCACCTGGTGTAGGGGAATGTGCCAGACGACACTCACCTGGTGTAGGGGAATGTGCCAGACGACACTCACCTGGTGTAGTGGAATGTGCCAGACGACACTCACCTGGTGTAGGGGAATGTGCCAGACGACACTCAACTGGTGTAGGGGAATGTGCCTGAGCACACTCACCTGGTGTAGGGAAATGTGCCGGAGCACACTCACCTGGTGTAGGGGAAAGTGCCAGAACACACTCACCTAGTGTAGGGGAATGTGCCGGAGCACACTCATCTGGTGTAGGGGAATGTGCCGGAGCACACTCACCTGGTGTAGGGGAATGTGCCGGAGCACACTCTCCTGGTGTAGGGGAATGTGCCAAACTGCACTAATGTGGTGTAGGGGAATGTGCCAGAACACAAGGACCTGGGGTAGGGGAATGTGACAGAGCACACGGACATGGTGTAGGGGAATGTGCCAGAGCACACTCACCTGGTTTAGGGGAATCTGCCAGAGCACACTCACCTGGTGTAGGGGAATGCGCCAGACCACACTCACCTGGTGTAGGGGAATGTGCCAGACGACACTCACCTGGTGTAGGGGAATGTGCCAGACGACACTCACCTGGTGTAGGGGAATGTGCCAGACGACACTGACCTGGTGTAGGGGAATGTGCCAGACGACACTCAGCTGGTGTAGGGGAATGTGCCGGAGCACACATCACCTAGTGTAGGGGAATGTGCCAGACCGCACTAATGTGGTGTGGGGGAATGTGCCAGAACACAAGGACCAGGGTAGGGGAATATGACAGAGCACACGGACATGGTGTAGGGGAATGTGCCAGAGCACACTCACCTGGTGTAGGGGAAACTGCCACACCACACTCAAATGGTGTATTGGAATCTGCCAGAGCACACTGACCTGGTGTAGGGGAATGTGCCGGAGCACACTCACCGGGTGTAGGGGAATGTGCCGGAGCACCCTCTCCTGGTGTAGCGGCATGTGCCAGACCACACTAATGTGGTGTAGGGGAATGTGCCAGACCGCAGTCACCTGGTGCAGGGGAATGTGCCAGGGCACACGCACCTGGTGTAGGAGAATGTGCCAGATGACACTCACCTGGTGTAGGGGAATGTGCCAGAGCACACTCACCTGGTGTAGGGGAATGTGCCAGACGACACTCACCTGGTGTAGGGGAATGTGCCAGACGACACTCACCTGGTGTAGTGGAATGTGCCAGACGACACTCACCTGGTGTAGGGGAATGTGCCAGACGACACTCAACTGGTGTAGGGGAAAGTGCCGGAGCACACTCACCTGGTGTAGGGGAATGTGCCGGAGCACACTCTCCTGGTGTAGGGGAATGTGCCAAACTGCACTAATGTGGTGTAGGGGAATGTGCCAGAACACAAGGACCTGGGGTAGGGGAATGTGACAGAGCACACGGACATGGTGTAGGGGAATGTGCCAGACGACACTCACCTGGTATAGGGGAATGTGCCGGAGCACACATCACCTAGTGTAGGGGAATGTGCCGGAGCACACTCAGCTGGTGTAGGGGAATGTGCCGGAGTACACTCACCTGGTGTAGGGGAATGTGCCAGACCACACTCACCGGGTCTTGGGGAATGTGCCGGAGCACACTCACCTGGTGTAGGGGAATGTGCCAGACCGCACTAATGTGGTGTAGGGGAATGTGCCAGAACACAAGGACCAGGGTAGGGGAATATGACAGAGCACACGGACATGGTGTAGGGGAATGTGCCAGAGCACACTCACCTGGTATAGGGGAAACTGCCACACCACACTCAAATGGTGTATTGGAATCTGCCAGAGCACACTGACCTGGTGTAGGGGATTGTGCCGGAGTACACTCACCTGGTGTAGGGGCATGTGCCAGACCACACTCACCGGGTCAAGGGGAATGTGCCGGAGCACACTCACCTGGTGTAGGGGAATGTGCCGGAGCACACTCACCGGGTGTAGGGGAATGTGCCGGAGCACCCTCTCCTGGTGTAGCGGAATGTGCCAGACCGCAGTCACCTGGTGCAGGGGAATGTGCCAGACCACACTCACCTGGTGTAGGGGAATGTGCCAGACCGCACTCACCTGGTGTAGGGGAATGTGCCAGACCACACTCACCTGGTCTAGGGGAATGTGCCAGACCACACTCACCTGGTGTAGGGGAATGTGCCAGACCGCACTCACCTGGTGTAGGGGAATGTGCCAGAAAACACTCAACTGGTGTAGGGGAATGTGCCAGACTGCACTCATCTTGTGCAGTGGAATGTGCCAGACCACACTCACCTGGTGTAGGCCAATGTGCCAGCGCACACACACCTGGTGTAGGGCAATGTGCCAGCCCACACTCACCTGGTGTATGGGAATGTGCCAGACGACACTCAAATGGTGTAGGGGAATGTGGCAGACGACACTCACCTGGTGTAAGGGAATGTGCCAGAGCACACTGACCCGGTGTAGGGGAATGTGCCAGAAAACACTCAACTGGTGTAGGGGAATGTGGCAGACGACACTCACCTGGTGTAGGGGAATGTGGCAGACGACACTCACCTGGTGTAGGGGAATGTGTCAGAGCACACTCACCTGGTGTAGGGGAATGTGCCAGAGCACAGTCACCTGGTGTAGGGGAATGTGCCAGAGCACACTCACCTGGTGTAGGGGAGTGTGCCAGACTGCACTCACCTGGTGTACGGGAATGTGGCAGAGCACACTCATGTGGTGTAGGAGAAAGTGCCAGACGACAATCACCTGGTGTAGGGGAATGTGCCAGACCACACTCACCTGGTGTAGGGGAATGTTGCAGATGACACTCACCTGGTGTAGGGGAATGTGCCAGACGACACTCACCTGGTGTAGGGGAATGTGTCAGACGATACTCACCTGGTGTAGGGGAATGTGTCAGACGACACTCACCTGGTGTAGGGGAATGTGCCAGAAGACACTCATCTGGTGAAGGGGAATATGTCAGACGCAGACACCTGGTGTAGGGGAATGTGCCAAATGACACTCACCTGGTGTCGGGGAATGTGCCAGACGACACGCACCTGGTGTAGGGGAATGTGCCAGACGACACTCACCTGGTGTAGGGGAATGTGCCAGATGACACTCACCTGGTGTAGGGGACTGTGCCAGATGACACTCACCTGGTGTAGGAGAATGTGCCAGACGACTATCACCTGGTGTAGGGGAATGTGCCAGAGCACACTCACCTGGTGTAGGGGAATGTGCCAGGGCACACGCACCTGGTGTAGGAGAATGTGCCAGACGACACTCACCTGGTGTAGGGGAATGTGCCAGACCACACTCACCTGGTGTAGGGGAATGTGCCAGACGACACTCACCTGGTGTAGGGGAATGTGTCCGAGCACACTCACCTGGTGTATGGGAATGTGCCGGAGCACACTCACCTAGTGTAGGGGAATGTGCCGGAGCACACTCACCTGGTGTAGGAGAATGTGCCGGAGCACAATCACCTGGTGTAGGGGAATGTGCCGGAGCACACTCTCCTGGTGTAGGGGAATGTGCCAGACCACACTAATGTGGTGTAGGGGAATGTGCCAGAACACAAGGACCTGGGGTAGGGGAATGTGCCAGAGCATTCTCACCTGGTGTAGGGGAATGTGCCAGACCACACTCACCTGGTGTAGTGGAATCTGCCAGAGCACACTGACCTGGTGTAGGGGAATGTGCCAGAGCACACTCACCTGGTGTAGGGGAATGTTGCAGATGACACTCACCTGGTGTAGGGGTATGTGCCAGACGACACTCACCTGGTGTAGGGGAATGTGTCAGACGATACTCACCTGGTGTAGGGGAATGTGTCAGACGACACTTACCTGCTGTAGGGGAATGTGCCAGAAGACACTCATCTGGTGAAGGGGAATATGTCAGACGCAGACACCTGGTGTAGGGGAATGTGCCAAATGACACTCACCTGGTGTCGGGGAATGTGCCAGACGACACGCACCTGGTGTAGGGGAATGTGCCAGACGACACTCACCTGGTGTAGGGGAATGTGCCAGATGACACTCACCTGGTGTAGGGGACTGTGCCAGATGACACTCACCTGGTGTAGGAGAATGTGCCAGACGACTATCACCTGGTGTAGGGTAATGTGCCAGAGCACACTCATCTGGTGTAGGGGAATGTGCCAGGGCACACGCACCTGGTGTAGGAGAATGTGCCAGACGACACTCACCTGGTGTAGGGGAATGTGCCAGACCACACTCACCTGGTGTAGGGGAATGTGCCAGACGACACTCACCTGGTGTAGGGGAATGTGTCCGAGCACACTCACCTGGTGTATGGGAATGTGCTGGAGCACACTCACCTAGTGTAGGGGAATGTGCCGGAGCACACTCACCTGGTGTAGGAGAATGTGCCGGAGCACAATCACCTGGTGTAGGGGAATGTGCCGGAGCACACTCTCCTGGTGTAGGGGAATGTGCCAGACCACACTAATGTGGTGTAGGGGAATGTGCCAGAACACAAGGACCTGGGGTAGGGGAATGTGCCAGAGCATTCTCACCTGGTGTAGGGGAATGTGCCAGACCACACTCACCTGGTGTAGTGGAATCTGCCAGAGCACACTGACCTGGTGTAGGGGAATGTGCCAGAGCACACTCACCTGGTGTAGGGGAATGTGCCAGAGCACACTCACATGGTGTAGGGGAATGTTTGAGATCACACTCAGCTGGAGAAGGGGAATATACCATTCAACACTCACCTGGTGTAGGGGAATGTTTCAGACCACACTCTCCTGGTGTAGGGGAATGTGCGAGACCGCACTCACCTGGTGTAGGTGAATGTGCCAGACGACACTCACCTGGTGTAGGGGAATGTGCCAGACGACACTCACCTGGTGTAGGGGAATGTGCCAGACGACACTCACCTGGTGTAGGGGAATGTGCCAGACCACACTCACCTGGTGTAGGGAAGCTGCTTGAGCACACTCACCTGGTGTAGGGAAATATGCCGGAGCACACGCACTTGGTGTAGGGGAATGTGCCAGACCACACTCACCTGGTGTAGGGGAATGTGCCGGAGCACACTCACCTGGTGTAGGGGAATGTGCCGGAGCACACTCTCCTGGTGTAGGGGAATGTGCCAGAGCACACGCACCTGGTGTAGGGGAATGTGCCAGAGCACACTAATGTGGTGTAGCGGAATTTGCCAGAACACAAGGACCTGGGGTAGGGGAATGTGACAGAGCGCACGGACATGGTGTACGGGAATGTGCCACACCACACTCAAATGGTGTAGGGGAATCTGCCAGAGCACACTGAACTGGTGTAGGGGAATGTGCCAGAGCACACTCACCTGGTGTAGGGGAATGTTTCAGACCACACTCTCCTGGTGTTGGGGAATGTGCTAGACCGCACTCACCTGGTGTAGGGGAATGTGACAGACCGCACTCACCTGGTGTAGGGGAATACGCCAGACCGCACTCACCTGGTGTAGGAGAATGTGCCAGAGCACACTCACCTGGTGTAGGGGAATGTGCCAGACCGCACTCACCTGGTGTAGGCCAATGTGCCAGCGCACACTCACCTGGTATAGGGCAATGTGCCAGCCCACACTCACCTGGTGTCGGGGAATGTGCCAGAGAACACTCACCTGGTGTATGGGAATGTGCCAGACGACACACAAATGGTGTAGGTGAATGTGCCAGACCACACTCAACTGGTGTAGGGGAATGTGCCAGACCACACTCACCTGGTGTAGGGGAATGTGCCAGAGCACACTCACCTGGTGTAGGGGAATGTGCCAGAGCACAGTCACCTGGTGTAGGGGAATGTGCCAGAGCACTCTCACCTGGTGTAGGGGAATGGGCCAGAGCACAGTCACCTGGTGTAGGGTAATGTGCCAGACGAAACTCACCTGGTGTAGGGGAATGTGCCAGACGCACTCACCTGGTGTAGGTGAATGTGCCAGACCACACTCACCTGGTGTAGGGGAATGTGGCAGACCACACTGACCTGGTGTAGGGGAATGTGCCAGAGAACACTACGCTTGTGTAGGGAATATGCGAGATCACACTCAGCTGGTGAAGGGGAATGTTTCAGACGACACTCACCTGGTGTAGGGGAATGTGCCAGACGACACTCACCTGGTGTAGGGGAATGTGCCGGAGCACACTCACCTGGTGTAGGGGAATGTGCCGGAGCACACTCACCTGGTGTAGGGGAATGTGCCGGAGCACACTCACCTGGTGTAGGGGAATGTGCCGGAGCACACTCACCTGCTGTAGGGGAATGTGCCAGAGCACACTCACCTGGTGTAGGGGAATGTGCCAGACGACACTCACCCGGTGTAGGGGAATGTGCCTGGCCACACTGACTTGGTGTAGGGGAATGTGCCAGACGACACTCACCTGGTGTAGGGGAATGTGCCAGACGACACTCACCTGGTGTAGGGGAATATGTCAGAGCACACTCACCTGGTGTAGGGTAATGTGCCAGAGCACACTCACCTGGTGTAGGGGAATGTGCCGGAGCACACTCACCTGGTGTAGGGGAATGTGCCGGAGCACACTCACCTAGTGTAGGGTAATGTGCCGGAGCACACTCACCTGGTGTAGGGGAATGTGCCGGAGCACACTCACCTGGTGTAGGGGAATGTGCCGGAGCACACTCACCTAGTGTAGGGTAATGTGCCGGAGCACATTCAGCTGGTGTAGGAAAATGTGACGGAGCACATGCACCTGGAGTAGGGGAATGTGCCAGACCACACTCACCTGGTGTAGGGGAATGTGCCGGAGCACACTCACCGGGTTTAGGGGAATCTGCCAGAGCACACTCACCTGGTGTAGGGGAATGTGCCAGAACACACTCACCTGGTGTAGGGGAATGTGCCAGACCACACTCACCTGGTGTAGGGGAAGCTGCTTGAGCACACTCACCTGGTATAGGGGAATGTGCCAATGCACACTCACCTGGTGTAGGGGAATGTGCCAGACCACACTCACCTGGTGTAGGGGAATGTGGCAGACCACACTCACCTGGTGTAGGGGAATGTGCCGGTGCACACTCACCTGGTGTAAGAGAATGTGCCAGACGACAATCACTTGGTTAAGAGGAATGTTCCAGTGCACACTCACCTGGTGTAGGAGAATGTGCCAGACGACTATTACCTGGTGTAGGGGAATGTGCCAGGGCACACGCACCTGGTGTAGGAGAATGTGCCAGACGACACTCACCTGGTGTAGTGGAATGTGCCAGACGACACGCACCTGGTGTAGGAGAATGTGCCAGACGACACTCAACTGGTGTAGGGGAATGTGCCTGAGCACACTCACCTGGTGTAGGGAAATGTGCCGGAGCACACTCACCTGGTGTAGGGGAAAGTGCCAGAACACACTCACCTAGTGTAGGGGAATGTGCCGGAGCACACTCATCTGGTGTAGGGGAATGTGCCGGAGCACACTCACCTGGTGTAGGGGAATGTGCCGGAGCACACTCTCCTGGTGTAGGGGAATGTGCCAAACTGCACTAATGTGGTGCAGGGGAATGTGCCAGAACACAAGGACCTGGGGTAGGGGAATGTGACAGAGCACACGGACATGGTGTAGGGGAATGTGCCAGAGCACACTCACCTGGTTTAGGGGAATCTGCCAGAGCACACTCACCTGGTGTAGGGGAATGCGCCAGACCACACTCACCTGGTGTAGGGGAATGTGCCAGACGACACTCACCTGGTGTAGGGGAATGTGCCAGACGACACTCACCTGGTGTAGGGGAATGTGCCAGGCGACACTGACCTGGTGTAGGGGAATGTGCCAGACGACACTCACCTGGTATAGGGGAATGTGCCGGAGCACACATCACCTAGTGTAGGGGAATGTGCCGGAGCACACTCAGCTGGTGTAGGGGAATGTGCCGGAGTACACTCACCTGGTGTAGGGGAATGTGCCAGACCGCACTAATGTGGTGTGGGGGAATGTGCCAGAACACAAGGACCAGGGTAGGGGAATATGACAGAGCACACGGACATGGTGTAGGGGAATGTGCCAGAGCACACTCACCTGGTGTAGGGGAAACTGCCACACCACACTCAAATGGTGTATTGGAACCTGCCAGAGCACACTGACCTGGTGTAGGGGAATGTGCCGGAGCACACTCACCGGGTGTAGGGGAATGTGCCGGAGCACCCTCTCCTGGTGTAGCGGCATGTGCCAGACCACACTAATGTGGTGTAGGGGAATGTGCCAGACCGCAGTCACCTGGTGCAGGGGAATGTGCCAGGGCACACGCACCTGGTGTAGGAGAATGTGCCAGATGACACTCACCTGGTGTAGGGGAATGTGCCAGAGCACACTCACCTGGTGTAGGGGAATGTGCCAGACGACACTCACCTGGTGTAGGGGAATGTGCCAGACGACACTCACCTGGTGTAGTGGAATGTGCCAGACGACACTCACCTGGTGTAGGGGAATGTGCCAGACGACACTCAACTGGTGTAGGGGAAAGTGCCGGAGCACACTCACCTGGTGTAGGGGAATGTGCCGGAGCACACTCTCCTGGTGTAGGGGAATGTGCCAAACTGCACTAATGTGGTGTAGGGGAATGTGCCAGAACACAAGGACCTGGGGTAGGGGAATGTGACAGAGCACACGGACATGGTGTAGGGGAATGTGCCAGACGACACTCACCTGGTATAGGGGAATGTGCCGGAGCACACATCACCTAGTGTAGGGGAATGTGCCGGAGCACACTCAGCTGGTGTAGGGGAATGTGCCGGAGTACACTCACCTGGTGTAGGGGAATGTGCCAGACCACACTCACCGGGTCTTGGGGAATGTGCCGGAGCACACTCACCTGGTGTAGGGGAATGTGCCAGACCGCACTAATGTGGTGTAGGGGAATGTGCCAGAACACAAGGACCAGGGTAGGGGAATATGACAGAGCACACGGACATGGTGTAGGGGAATGTGCCAGAGCACACTCACCTGGTGTAGGGGAAACTGCCACACCACACTCAAATGGTGTTTTGGAATCTGCCAGAGCACACTGACCTGGTGTAGGGGAATGTGCCGGAGTACACTCACCTGGTGTAGGGGCATGTGCCAGACCACACTCACCGGGTCTAGGGAAATGTGCCGGAGCACACTCACCTGGTGTAGGGGAATGTGCCGGAGCACACTCACCGGGTGTAGGGGAATGTGCCGGAGCACCCTCTCCTGGTGTAGCGGAATGTGCCAGACCGCAGTCACCTGGTGCAGGGGAATGTGCCAGACCACACTCACCTTGTGTAGGGGAATGTGCCAGACCGCACTCACCTGGTGTAGGGGAATGTGCCAGACCAGACTCACCTGGTCTAGGGGAATGTGCCAGACCACACTCACCTGGTGTAGGGGAATGTGCCAGACCGCACTCACCTGGTGTAGGGGAATGTGCCAGAAAACACTCTACTGGTGTAGGGGAATGTGCCAGACTGCACTCACCTTGTGCAGTGGAATGTGCCAGACCACACTCACCTGGTGTAGGCCAATGTGCCAGCGCACACACACCTGGTGTAGGGCAATGTGCCAGCCCACACTCACCTGGTGTATGGGAATGTGCCAGACGACACTCAAATGGTGTAGGGGAATGTGGCAGACGACACTCACCTGGTGTAAGGGAATGTGCCAGAGCACACTGACCCGGTGTAGGGGAATGTGCCAGAAAACACTCAACTGGTGTAGGGGAATGTGGCAGACGACACTCACCTGGTGTAGGGGAATGTGGCAGACGACACTCACCTGGTGTAGGGGAATGTGTCAGAGCACACTCACCTGGTGTAGGGGAATGTGCCAGAGCACAGTCACCTGGTGTAGGGGAATGTGCCAGAGCACACTCACCTGGTGTAGGGGAGTGTGCCAGACTGCACTCACCTGGTGTACGGGAATGTGGCAGAGCACACTCATGTGGTGTAGGAGAAAGTGCCAGACGACAATCACCTGGTGTAGGGGAATGTGCCAGACCACACTCACCTGGTGTAGGGGAATGTTGCAGATGACACTCACCTGGTGTAGGGGAATGTGCCAGACGACACTCACCTGGTGTAGGGGAATGTGTCAGACGATACTCACCTGGTGTAGGGGAATGTGTCAGACGACACTCACCTGGTGTAGGGGAATGTGCCAGAAGACACTCATCTGGTGAAGAGGAATATGTCAGACGCAGACACCTGGTGTAGGGGAATGTGCCAAATGACACTCACCTGGTGTCGGGGAATGTGCCAGACGACACGCACCTGGTGTAGGGGAATGTGCCAGACGACACTCACCTGGTGTAGGGGAATGTGCCAGATGACACTCACCTGGTGTAGGGGACTGTGCCAGATGACACTCACCTGGTGTAGGAGAATGTGCCAGACGACTATCACCTGGTGTAGGTGAATGTGCCAGAGCACACTCACCTGGTGTAGGGGAATGTGCCAGGGCACACGCACCTGGTGTAGGAGAATGTGCCAGACGACACTCACCTGGTGTAGGGGAATGTGCCAGACCACACTCACCTGGTGTAGGGGAATGTGCCAGACGACACTCACCTGGTGTAGGGGAATGTGTCCGAGCACACTCACCTGGTGTATGGGAATGTACCGGAGCACACTCACCTAGAGTAGGGGAATATGCCGGAGCACACTCACCTGGTGTAGGAGAATGTGCCGGAGCACAATCACCTGGTGTAGGGGAATGTGCCGGAGCACACTCTCCTGGTGTAGGGGAATGTGCCAGACCACACTAATGTGGTGTAGGGGAATGTGCCAGAACACAAGGACCTGGGGTAGGGGAATGTGCCAGAGCATTCTCACCTGGTGTAGGGGAATGTGCCAGACCACACTCACCTGGTGTAGTGGAATCTGCCAGAGCACACTGACCTGGTGTAGGGGAATGTGCCAGAGCACACTCACCTGGTGTAGGGGAATGTTGCAGATGACACTCACCTGGTGTAGGGGTATGTGCCAGACGACACTCACCTGGTGTAGGGGAATGTGTCAGACGATAGTCACCTGGTGTAGGGGAATGTGTCAGACGACACTCACCTGCTGTAGGGGAATGTGCCAGAAGACACTCATCTGGTGAAGGGGAATATGTCAGACGCAGACACCTGGTGTAGGGGAATGTGCCAAATGACACTCACCTGGTGTCGGGGAATGTGCCAGACGACACGCACCTGGTGTAGGGGAATGTGCCAGACGACACTCACCTGGTGTAGGGGAATGTGCCAGATGACACTCACCTGGTGTAGGGGACTGTGCCAGATGACACTCACCTGGTGTAGGAGAATGTGCCAGACGACTATCACCTGGTGTAGGGGAATGTGCCAGAGCACACTCATCTGGTGTAGGGGAATGTGCCAGGGCACACGCACCTGGTGTAGGAGAATGTGCCAGACGACACTCACCTGGTGTAGGGGAATGTGCCAGAACACACTCACCTGGTGTAGGGGAATGTGCCAGACGACACTCACCTGGTGTAGGGGAATGTGTCCGAGCACACTCACCTGGTGTATGGGAATGTGCCGGAGCACACTCACCTAGTGTAGGGGAATGTGCCGGAGCACACTCACCTGGTGTAGGAGAATGTGCCGGAGCACAATCACCTGGTGTAGGGGAATGTGCCGGAGCACACTCTCCTGGTGTAGGGGAATGTGCCAGACCACACTAATGTGGTGTAGGGGAATGTGCCAGAACACAAGGACCTGGGGTAGGGGAATGTGCCAGAGCATTCTCACCTGGTGTAGGGGAATGTGCCAGACCACACTCACCTGGTGTAGTGGAATCTGCCAGAGCACACTGACCTGGTGTAGGGGAATGTGCCAGAGCACACTCACCTGGTGTAGGGGAATGTGCCAGAGCACACTCACTTGGTGTAGGGGAATGTGTGAGATCACACTCAGCTGGTGAAGGGGAATATCCCATTCAACACTCACCTGGTGTAGGGGAATATTTCAGACCACACTCTCCTGGTGTAGGGGAATGTGCGAGACCGCACTCACCTGGTGTAGGAGAATGTGCCAGACGACACTCACCTGGTGTAGGGGAATGTGCCAGACGACACTCACCTGGTGTAGGGGAATGTGCCAGACGACACTCACCTGGTGTAGGGGAATGTGCCAGACCACACTCACCTGGTGTAGGGAAGCTGCTTGAGCACACTCACCTGGTGTAGGGAAATATGCCGGAGCACACGCACTTGGTGTAGGGGAATGTGCCAGACCGCACTCACCTGGTGTAGGGGAATGTGCCGGAGCACACTCACCTGGTGTAGGGGAATGTGCCGGAGCACACTCTCCTGGTGTAGAGGAATGTGCCAGAGCACACGCACCTGGTGTAGGGGAATGTGCCAGATCATACTCACCTGGTGTAGGGGAATGTGCCAGACCACACTAATGTGGTGTAGCGGAATGTGCCAGAACACAAGGACCTGGAGTAGGGGAATGTGACAGAGCACACGGACATGGTGTAGGGGAATGTGTCAGACCACACTCACCTGGTGTAGGGGAATGTGCCAGACCACACTCACCTGGTGTAGGGGAATGTGGCAGACCACGCTCACCTGGTGTAGGGGAATGTGCCTGACCACACTGACTTGGTGTAGGGGAACACGCCAGAGAACAGTAACCTTGTGTAGGGGAATGTGCGAGATCACACTCAGCTGGTGAAGGGGAATATCCCATTCAACACTCACCTGGTGTAGGGGAATGTTTCAGACCACACTCAGCTGGTGTAGGGGAATGTGCCAGACCGCACTCACCTGGTGTAGGGGAATGTGCCAGACCACACTCACCTGGTGTAGGGGAATGTGCCAGACGACACTCAACTGGTGTAGGGGAATGTGACAGAGCACACTCAACTGGTGCAGGGGAATGTGCCAGACGACACTCACCTGGTGTAGGGGAATGTGCCAGACCACACTCACCTGGTGTAGTGGAATGTGCCGGAGCACACTCACCTGGTGTAGGGGAATGTGCCGGAGCACACTCACCTGGTGTAGGGGAATGTGCCGGAGCACACTCTCCTGGTGGAGGGGAATGTGCCAGAGCACACTAATGTGGTGTAGCGGAATTTGCCAGAACACAAGAACCTGGGGTAGGGGAATGTGACAGAGCGCACGGACATGGTGTACGGGAATGTGCCACACCACACTCAAATGGTGTAGGGGAATCTGCCAGAGCACACTGAACTGGTGTAGGGGAATGTGCCAGAGCCCACTCACCTGGTGTAGGGGAATGTTTCAGACCACACTCTCCTGGTGTAGGGGAATGTGCTAGACCGCACTCACCTGGTGTAGGGGAATGTGACAGACCGCACTCACCTGGTGTAGGGGAATACGCCAGACCGCACTCACCTGGTGTAGGAGAATGTGCCAGAGCACACTCACCTGGTGTAGGGGAATGTGCCAGACCGCACTCACCTGGTGTAGGCCAATGTGCCAGCGCACACTCACCTGGTATAGGGCAATGTGCCAGCCCACACTCACCTGGTGTCGGGGAATGTGCCAGAGAACACTCACCTGGTGTATGGGAATGTGCCAGACGACACACAAATGGTGTAGGTGAATGTGCCAGACCACACTCAACTGGTGTAGGGGAATGTGCCAGACCACACTCACCTGGTGTAGGGGAATGTGCCAGAGCACACTCACCTGGTGTAGGGGAATGTGCCAGAGCACAGTCACCTGGTGTAGGGGAATGTGCCAGAGCACTCTCACCTGGTGTAGGGGAATGTGCCAGAGCACAGTCACCTGGTGTAGGGTAATGTGCCAGGCGACACTCACCTGGTGTAGGGGAATGTGCCAGACGACACTCACCTGGTGTAGGTGAATGTGCCAGACCACACTCACCTGGTGTAGGAGAATGTGGCAGACCACACTGACCTGGTGTAGGGGAATGTGCCAGAGAACACTACCCTTGTGTAGGGAATGTGCGAGATCACACTCAGCTGGTGAAGGGGAATGTTTCAGACGACAATCACCTGGTGTAGGGGAATGTGCCAGATGACACTCACCTGTTGTAGGGGAATATGTCAGAGCACACTCACCTGGTGTAGGGTAATGTGCCAGAGCACACTCACCTGGTGTAGTGGAATCTGCCAGAGCACACTGACCTGGTGTAGGGGAATGTGCCAGAGCACACTCACCTGGTGTAGGGGAATGTGCCAGAGCACACTCACATGGTGTAGGGGAATGTGTGAGATCACACTCAGCTGGTGAAGGGGAATATACCATTCAACACTCACCTGGTGTAGGGGAATGTTTCAGACCACACTCTCCTGGTGTAGGGGAATGTGCGAGACCGCACTCACCTGGTGTAGGTGAATGTGCCAGACGACACTCACCTGGTGTAGGGGAATGTGCCAGACGACACTCACCTGGTGTAGGGGAATGTGCCAGACGACACTCACCTGGTGTAGGGGAATGTGCCAGACCACACTCACCTGGTGTAGGGAAGCTGCTTGAGCACACTCACCTGGTGTAGGGAAATATGCCGGAGCACACGCACTTGGTGTAGGGGAATGTGCCAGACCACACTCACCTGGTGTAGGGGAATGTGCCGGAGCACACTCACCTGGTGTAGGGGAATGTGCCGGAGCACACTCTCCTGGTGTAGGGGAATGTGCCAGAGCACACGCACCTGGTGTAGGGGAATGTGCCAGATCATACTCACCTGGTGTAGGGGAATGTGCCAGACCACACTAATGTGGTGTAGCGGAATGTGCCAGAACACAAGGACCTGGGGTAGGGGAATGTGACAGAGCACACGGACATGGTGTAGGGGAATGTGTCAGACCACACTCACCTGGTGTAGGGGAATGTGCCAGACCACACTCACCTGGTGTAGGGGAATGTGGCAGACCACGCTCACCTGGTGTAGGGGAATGTGCCTGACCACACTGACTTGGTGTAGGGGAACACGCCAGAGAACAGTAACCTTGTGTAGGGGAATGTGCGAGATCACACTCAGCTGGTGAAGGGGAATATCCCATTCAACACTCACCTGGTGTAGGGGAATGTTTCAGACCACACCCAGCTGGTGTAGGGGAATGTGCCTGACCGCACTCACCTGGTGTAGGGGAATGTGCCAGACCACACTCACCTGGTGTAGGGGAATGTGCCAGACGACACTCAACTGGTGTAGGGGAATGTGACAGAGCACACTCAACTGGTGCAGGGGAATGTGCCAGACGACACTCACCTGGTGTAGGGGAATGTGCCAGACCACACTCACCTGGTGTAGTGGAATGTGCCGGAGCACACTCACCTGGTGTAGGGGAATGTGCCGGAGCACATTCACCTGGTGTAGGGGAATGTGCCGGAGCACACTCTCCTGGTGGAGGGGAATGTGCCAGAGCACACTAATGTGGTGTAGCGGAATTTGCCAGAACACAAGGACCTGGGGTAGGGGAATGTGACAGAGCGCACGGACATGGTGTACGGGAATGTGCCACACCACACTCAAATGGTGTAGGGGAATCTGCCAGAGCACACTGAACTGGTGTAGGGGAATGTGCCAGAGCACACTCACCTGGTGTAGGGGAATGTTTCAGACCACACTCTCCTGGTGTAGGGGAATGTGCTAGACCGCACTCACCTGGTGTAGGGGAATGTGACAGACCGCACTCACCTGGTGTAGGGGAATACGCCAGACCGCACTCACCTGGTGTAGGAGAATGTGCCAGAGCACACTCACCTGGTGTAGGGGAATGTGCCAGACCGCACTCACCTGGTGTAGGCCAATGTGCCAGCGCACACTCACCTGGTATAGGGCAATGTGCCAGCCCACACTCACCTGGTGTCGGGGAATGTGCCAGAGAACACTCACCTGGTGTATGGGAATGTGCCAGACGACACACAAATGGTGTAGGTGAATGTGCCAGACCACACTCAACTGGTGTAGGGGAATGTGCCAGACCACACTCACCTGGTGTAGGGGAATGTGCCAGAGCACACTCACCTGGTGTAGGGGAATGTGCCAGAGCACAGTCACCTGGTGTAGGGGAATGTGCCAGAGCACTCTCACCTGGTGTAGGGGAATGGGCCAGAGCACAGTCACCTGGTGTAGGGTAATGTGCCAGACGAAACTCACCTGGTGTAGGGGAATGTGCCAGACGACACTCACCTGGTGTAGGTGAATGTGCCAGACCACACTCACCTGGTGTAGGGGAATGTGGCAGAACACACTGACCTGGTGTAGGGGAATGTGCCAGAGAACACTACCCTTGTGTAGGGAATGTGCGAGATCACACTCAGCTGGTGAAGGGGAATGTTTCAGACGACACTCACCTGGTGTAGGGGAATGTGCCAGACGACACTCACCTGGTGTAGGGGAATGTGCCGGAGCACACTCACCTGGTGTAGGGGAATGTGCCGGAGCACACTCACCTGGTGTAGGGGAATGTGCCGGAGCACACTCACCTGGTGTAGGGGAATGTGCCGGAGCACACTCACCTGCTGTAGGGGAATGTGCCTGAGCACACTCACCTGGTGTAGGGGAATGTGCCAGACGACACTCACCCGGTGTAGGGGAATGTGCCTGGCCACACTGACTTGGTGTAGGGGAATGTGCCAGACGACACTCACCTGGTGTAGGGGAATGTGCCAGACGACACTCACCTGGTGTAGGGGAATATGTCAGAGCACACTCACCTGGTGTAGGGTAATGTGCCAGAGCACACTCACCTGGTGTAGGGGAATGTGCCGGAGCACACTCACCTGGTGCAGGGGAATGTGCCGGAGCACACTCACCTAGTGTAGGGTAATGTGCCGGAGCACACTCACCTGGTGTAGGGGAATGTGCCGGAGCACACTCACCTGGTGTAGGGGAATGTGCCGGAGCACACTCACCTAGTGTAGGGTAATGTGCCGGAGCACATTCAGCTGGTGTAGGAAAATGTGCCGGAGCACATGCACCTGGAGTAGGGGAATGTGCCAGACCACACTCACCTGGTGTAGGGGAATGTGCCGGAGCACACTCACCGGGTTTAGGGGAATCTGCCAGAGCACACTCACCTGGTGTAGGGGAATGTGCCAGAACACACTCACCTGGTGTAGGGGAATGTGCCAGACCACACTCACCTGGTGTAGGGGAAGCTGCTTGAGCACACTCACCTGGTATAGGGGAATGTGCCAATGCACACTCACCTGGTGTAGGGGAATGTGCCAGACCACACTCACCTGGTGTAGGGGAATGTGGCAGACCACACTCACCTGGTGTAGGGGAATGTGCCGGTGCACACTCACCTGGTGTAAGAGAATGTGCCAGACGACAATCACTTGGTTAAGAGGAATGTTCCAGTGCACACTCACCTGGTGTAGGAGAATGTGCCAGACGACTATTACCTGGTGTAGGGGAATGTGCCAGGGCACACGCACCTGGTGTAGGAGAATGTGCCAGACGACACTCACCTGGTGTAGTGGAATGTGCCAGACGACACTCAACTGGTGTAGGGGAATGTGCCTGAGCACACTCACCTGGTGTAGGGAAATGTGCCGGAGCACACTCACCTGGTGTAGGGGAAAGTGCCAGAACACACTCACCTAGTGTAGGGGAATGTGCCGGAGCACACTCATCTGGTGTAGGGGAATGTGCCGGAGCACACTCACCTGGTGTAGGGGAATGTGCCGGAGCACACTCTCCTGGTGTAGGGGAATGTGCCAAACTGCACTAATGTGGTGTAGGGGAATGTGCCAGAACACAAGGACCTGGGGTAGGGGAATGTGACAGAGCACACGGACATGGTGTAGGGGAATGTGCCAGAGCACACTCACCTGGTTTAGGGGAATCTGCCAGAGCACACTCACCTGGTGTAGGGGAATGCGCCAGACCACACTCACCTGGTGTAGGGGAATGTGCCAGACAACACTCACCTGGTGTAGGGGAATGTGCCAGACGACACTCACCTGGTGTAGGGGAATGTGCCAGACGACACTGACCTGGTGTAGGGGAATGTGCCAGACGACACTCACCTGGTATAGGGGAATGTGCCGGAGCACACATCACCTAGTGTAGGGGAATGTGCCGGAGCACACTCAGCTGGTGTAGGGGAATGTGCCGGAGTACACTCACCTGGTGTAGGGGAATGTGCCAGACCGCACTAATGTGGTGTGGGGGAATGTGCCAGAACACAAGGACCAGGGTAGGGGAATATGACAGAGCACACGGACATGGTGTAGGGGAATGTGCCAGAGCACACTCACCTGGTGTAGGGGAAACTGCCACACCACACTCAAATGGTGTATTGGAACCTGCCAGAGCACACTGACCTGGTGTAGGGGAATGTGCCGGAGCACACTCACCGGGTGTAGGGGAATGTGCCGGAGCACCCTCTCCTGGTGTAGCGGCATGTGCCAGACCACACTAATGTGGTGTAGGGGAATGTGCCAGACCGCAGTCACCTGGTGCAGGGGAATGTGCCAGGGCACACGCACCTGGTGTAGGAGAATGTGCCAGACGACACTCAACTGGTGTAGGGGAAAGTGCCGGAGCACACTCACCTGGTGTAGGGGAATGTGCCGGAGCACACTCTCCTGGTGTAGGGGAATGTGCCAAACTGCACTAATGTGGTGTAGGGGAATGTGCCAGAACACAAGGACCTGGGGTAGGGGAATGTGACAGAGCACACGGACATGGTGTAGGGGAATGTGCCAGACGACACTCACCTGGTATAGGGGAATGTGCCGGAGCACACATCACCTAGTGTAGGGGAATGTGCCGGAGCACACTCAGCTGGTGTAGGGGAATGTGCCGGAGTACACTCACCTGGTGTAGGGGAATGCGCCAGACCACACTCACCGGGTCTTGGGGAATGTGCCGGAGCACACTCACCTGGTGTAGGGGAATGTGCCAGACCGCACTAATGTGGTGTAGGGGAATGTGCTAGAACACAAGGACCAGGGTAGGGGAATATGACAGAGCACACGGACATGGTGTAGGGGAATGTGCCAGAGCACACTCACCTGGTGTAGGGGAAACTGCCACACCACACTCAAATGGTGTATTGGAATCTGCCAGAGCACACTGACCTGGTGTAGGGGAATGTGCCGGAGTACACTCACCTGGTGTAGGGGCATGTGCCAGACCACACTCACCGGGTCTAGGGGAATGTGCCGGAGCACACTCACCTGGTGTAGGGGAATGTGCCGGAGCACACTCACCGGGTGTAGGGGAATGTGCCGGAGCACCCTCTCCTGGTGTAGCGGAATGTGCCAGACCGCAGTCACCTGGTGCAGGGGAATGTGCCAGACCACACTCACCTTGTGTAGGGGAATGTGCCAGACCGCACTCACCTGGTGTAGGGGAATGTGCCAGACCGCACTCACCTGGTCTAGGGGAATGTGCCAGACCACACTCACCTGGTGTAGGGGAATGTGCCAGACCGCACTCACCTGGTGTAGGGGAATGTGCCAGAAAACACTCAACTGGTGTAGGGGAATGTGCCAGACTGCACTCACCTTGTGCAGTGGAATGTGCCAGACCACACTCACCTGGTGTAGGCCAATGTTCCAGCGTACACACACCTGGTGTAGGGCAATGTGCCAGCCCACACTCACCTGGTGTATGGGAATGTGCCAGACGACACTCAAATGGTGTAGGGGAATGTGGCAGACGACACTCACCTGGTGTAAGGGAATGTGCCAGAGCACACTGACCCGGTGTAGGGGAATGTGCCAGAAAACCCTCAACTGGTGTAGGGGAATGTGGCAGACGACACTCACCTGGTGTAGGGGAATGTGGCAGACGACACTCACCTGGTGTAGGGGAATGTGCCAGAGCACAGTCACCTGGTGTAGGGGAATGTGCCAGAGCACAGTCACCTGGTGTAGGGGAATGTGCCAGAGCACACTCACCTGGTGTAGGGGAGTGTGCCAGACTGCACTCACCTGGTGTACGGGAATGTGGCAGAGCACACTCATGTGGTGTAGGAGAAAGTGCCAGACGACAATCACCTGGTGTAGGGGAATGTGCCAGAACACACTCACCTGGTGTAGGGGAATGTTGCAGACGACACTCACCTGGTGTAGGGGAATGTGTCAGACGATACTCACCTGGTGAAGGGGAATGTGTCAGACGACACTCACCTGCTATAGGGGAATGTGCCAGAAGACACTCATCTGGTGAAGGGGAATATGTCAGACGCAGACACCTGGTGTAGGGGAATGTGCCAAATGACACTCACCTGGTGTCGGGGAATGTGCCAGACGACACGCACCTGGTGTAGGGGAATGTGCCAGACGACACTCACCTGGTGTAGGGGAATGTGCCAGATGACACTCACCTGGTGTAGGGGACTGTGCCAGATGACACTCACCTGGTGTAGGAGAATGTGCCAGACGACTATCACCTGGTGTAGGGGAATGTGCCAGACCACACTCACCTGGTGTAGGGGAATGTGCCAGATGACACTCACCTGGTGTAGGGGAATGTGCCAGGGCACACGCACCTGGTGTAGGAGAATGTGCCAGACGACACTCACCTGGTGTAGGGGAATGTGCCAGACCACACTCACCTGGTGTAGGGGAATGTGCCAGACGACACTCACCTGGTGTAGGGGAATGTGTCCGAGCACACTCACCTGGTGTATGGGAATGTGCCGGAGCACACTCACCTAGTGTAGGGGAATATGCCGGAGCACACTCACCTGGTGTAGGAGAATGTGCCGGAGCACAATCACCTGGTGTAGGGGAATGTGCCGGAGCACACTCTCCTGGTGTAGGGGAATGTGCCAGACCACACTAATGTGGTGTAGGGGAATGTGCCAGAACACAAGGACCTGGGGTAGGGGAATGTGCCAGAGCATTCTCACCTGGTGTAGGGGAATGTGCCAGACCACACTCACCTGGTGTAGTGGAATCTGCCAGAGCACACTGACCTGGTGTAGGGGAATGTGCCAGAGCACACTCACCTGGTGTAGGGGAATGTTGCAGATGACACTCACCTGGTGTAGGGGTATGTGCCAGACGACACTCACCTGGTGTAGGGGAATGTGTCAGACGATACTCACCTGGTGTAGGGGAATGTGTCAGACGACACTCACCTGCTGTAGGGGAATGTGCCAGAAGACACTCATCTGGTGAAGGGGAATATGTCAGACGCAGACACCTGGTGTAGGGGAATGTGCCAAATGACACTCACCTGGTGTCGGGGAATGTGCCAGACGACACGCACCTGGTGTAGGGGAATGTGCCAGACGACACTCACCTGGTGTAGGGGAATGTGCCAGATGACACTCACCTGGTGTAGGGGACTGTGCCAGATGACACTCACCTGGTGTAGGAGAATGTGCCAGACGACTATCACCTGGTGTAGGGGAATGTGCCAGAGCACACTCATCTGGTGTAGGGGAATGTGCCAGGGCACACGCACCTGGTGTAGGAGAATGTGCCAGACGACACTCACCTGGTGTAGGGGAATGTGCCAGAACACACTCACCTGGTGTAGGGGAATGTGCCAGGCGACACTCACCTGGTGTAGGGGAATGTGTCCGAGCACACTCACCTGGTGTATGGGAATGTGCCGGAGCACACTCACCTAGTGTAGGGGAATGTGCCGGAGCACACTCACCTGGTGTAGGAGAATGTGCCGGAGCACAATCACCTGGTGTAGGGGAATGTGCCGGAGCACACTCTCCTGGTGTAGGGGAATGTGCCAGACCACACTAATGTGGTGTAGGGGAATGTGCCAGAACACAAGGACCTGGGGTAGGGGAATGTGCCAGAGCATTCTCACCTGGTGTAGGGGAATGTGCCAGACCACACTCACCTGGTGTAGTGGAATCTGCCAGAGCACACTGACCTGGTGTAGGGGAATGTGCCAGAGCACACTCTGCTGGTGTAGGGGAATGTGCCAGAGCACACTCACTTGGTGTAGGGGAATGTGTGAGATCACACTCAGCTGGTGAAGGGGAATATCCCATTCAACACTCACCTGGTGTAGGGGAATGTTTCAGACCACACTCTCCTGGTGTAGGGGAATGTGCGAGACCGCACTCACCTGGTGTAGGAGAATGTGCCAGACGACACTCACCTGGTGTAGGGGAATGTGCCAGACGACACTCACCTGGTGTAGGGGAATGTGCCAGACGACACTCACCTGGTGTAGGGGAATGTGCCAGACCACACTCACCTGGTGTAGGGAAGCTGCTTGAGCACACTCACCTGGTGTAGGGAAATATGCCGGAGCACACGCACTTGGTGTAGGGGAATGTGCCAGACCACACTCACCTGGTGTAGGGGAATGTGCCGGAGCACACTCACCTGGTGTAGGGGAATGTGCCGGAGCACACTCTCCTGGTGTAGAGGAATGTGCCAGAGCACACGCACCTGGTGTAGGGGAATGTGCCAGATCATACTCACCTGGTGTAGGGGAATGTGCCAGACCACACTAATGTGGTGTAGCGGAATGTGCCAGAACACAAGGACCTGGAGTAGGGGAATGTGACAGAGCACACGGACATGGTGTAGGGGAATGTGTCAGACCACACTCACCTGGTGTAGGGGAATGTGCCAGACCACACTCACCTGGTGTAGGGGAATGTGGCAGACCACGCTCACCTGGTGCAGGGGAATGTGCCTGACCACACTGACTTGGTGTAGGGGAACACGCCAGAGAACAGTAACCTTGTGTAGGGGAATGTGCGAGATCACACTCAGCTGGTGAAGGGGAATATCCCATTCAACACTCACCTGGTGTAGGGGAATGTTTCAGACCACACTCAGCTGGTGTAGGGGAATGTGCCAGACCGCACTCACCTGGTGTAGGGGAATGTGCCAGACCACACTCACCTGGTGTAGGGGAATGTGCCAGACGACACTCAACTGGTGTAGGGGAATGTGACAGAGCACACTCAACTGGTGCAGGGGAATGTGCCAGACGACACTCACCTGGTGTAGGGGAATGTGCCAGACCACACTCACCTGGTGTAGTGGAATGTGCCGGAGCACACTCACCTGGTGTAGGGGAATGTGCCGGAGCACACTCACCTGGTGTAGGGGAATGTGCCGGAGCACACTCTCCTGGTGGAGGGGAATGTGCCAGAGCACACTAATGTGGTGTAGCGGAATTTGCCAGAACACAAGGACCTGGGGTAGGGGAATGTGACAGAGCGCACGGACATGGTGTACGGGAATGTGCCACACCACACTCAAATGGTGTAGGGGAATCTGCCAGAGCACACTGAACTGGTGTAGGGGAATGTGCCAGAGCACACTCACCTGGTGTAGGGGAATGTTTCAGACCACACTCTCCTGATGTAGGGCAATGTGCTAGACCGCACTCACCTGGTGTAGGGGAATGTGACAGACCGCACTCACCTGGTGTAGGGGAATACGCCAGACCGCACTCACCTGGTGTAGGAGAATGTGCCAGAGCACACTCACCTGGTGTAGGGGAATGTGCCAGACCGCACTCACCTGGTGTAGGCCAATGTGCCAGCGCACACTCACCTGGTATAGGGCAATGTGCCAGCCCACACTCACCTGGTGTCGGGGAATGTGCCAGAGAACACTCACCTGGTGTATGGGAATGTGCCAGACGACACACAAATGGTGTAGGTGAATGTGCCAGACCACACTCAACTGGTGTAGGGGAATGTGCCAGACCACACTCACCTGGTGTAGGGGAATGTGCCAGAGCACACTCACCTGGTGTAGGGGAATGTGCCAGAGCACAGTCACCTGGTGTAGGGGAATGTGCCAGAGCACTCTCACCTGGTGTAGGGGAATGTGCCAGAGCACAGTCACCTGGTGTAGGGTAATGTGCCAGACGACACTCACCTGGTGTAGGGGAATGTGCCAGACGACACTCACCTGGTGTAGGTGAATGTGCCAGACCACACTCACCTGGTGTAGGGGAATGTGGCAGACCACACTGACCTGGTGTAGGGGAATGTGCCAGAGAACACTACCCTTGTGTAGGGAATGTGCGAGATCACACTCAGCTGGTGAAGGGGAATGTTTCAGACGACACTCACCTGGTGTAGGGGAATGTGCCAGATGACACTCACCTGTTGTAGGGGAATATGTCAGAGCACACTCACCTGGTGTAGGGTAATGTGCCAGAGCACACTCACCTGGTGTAGGGGAATGTGCCGGAGCACACTCACCTGGTGTAGGGGAATGTGCCGGAGCACACTCACCTGCTGTAGGGGAATGTGCCAGAGCACACTCACCTGGTGTAGGGGAATGTGCCAGACGACACTCACCCGGTGTAGGGGAATGTGCCTGGCCACACTGACTTGGTGTAGGGGAATGTGCCAGACGACACTCACCTGGTGTAGGGGAATGTGCCAGACGACACTCACCTGGTGTAGGGGAATATGTCAGAGCACACTCACCTGGTGTAGGGTAATGTGCCAGAGCACACTCACCTGGTGTAGGGGAATGTGCCGGAGCACAATCACCTGGTGTAGGGGAATGTGCCGGAGCACACTCACCTAGTGTAGGGTAATGTGCCGGAGCACACTCACCTGGTGTAGGGGAATGTGCCGGAGCACACTCACCTGGTGTAGGGGAATGTGCCGGAGCACACTCACCTAGTGTAGGGTAATGTGCCGGAGCACATTCAGCTGGTGTAGGAAAATGTGCCGGAGCACATGCACCTGGAGTAGGGGAATGTGCCAGACCACACTCACGTGGTGTAGGGGAATGTGCCGGAGCACACTCACCGGGTTTAGGGGAATCTGCCAGAGCACACTCACCTGGTGTAGGGGAATGTGCCAGAACACACTCACCTGGTGTAGGGGAATGTGCCAGACCACACTCACCTGGTGTAGGGGAATGTGCCAGAGCGCACTCACCTGGTGTAGGGGAATGTGCCAATGCACACTCACCTGGTGTAGGGGAATGTGCCAGACCACACTCACCTGGTGTAGGGGAATGTGGCAGACCACACTCACCTGGTGTAGGGGAATGTGCCGGTGCACACTCACCTGGTGTAAGAGAATGTGCCAGACGACAATCACTTGGTTAAGAGGAATGTTCCAGTGCACACTCACCTGGTGTAGGAGAATGTGCCAGACGACTATTACCTGGTGTAGGGGAATGTGCCAGGGCACACGCACCTGGTGTAGGAGAATGTGCCAGACGACACTCACCTGGTGTAGTGGAATGTGCCAGACGACACTCAACTGGTGTAGGGGAATGTGCCTGAGCACACTCACCTGGTGTAGGGAAATGTGCCGGAGCACACTCACCTGGTGTAGGGGAAAGTGCCAGAACACACTCACCTAGTGTAGGGGAATGTGCCGGAGCACACTCATCTGGTGTAGGGGAATGTGCCGGAGCACACTCACCTGGTGTAGGGGAATGTGCCGGAGCACAGTCACCTGGTGTAGGGGAATGTGCCGGAGCACACTCTCCTGGTGTAGGGGAATGTGCCAAACTGCACTAATGTGGTGTAGGGGAATGTGCCAGAACACAAGGACCTGGGGTAGGGGAATGTGACAGAGCACACGGACATGGTGTAGGGGAATCTGCCAGAGCACACTCACCTGGTTTAGGGGAATCTGCCAGAGCACACTCACCTGGTGTAGGGGAATGCGCCAGACCACACTCACCTGGTGTAGGGGAATGTGCCAGAACACAAGGACCTGGGGTAGGGGAATGTGACAGAGCACACGGACATGGTGTAGGGGAATGTGCCAGAGCACACTCACCTGGTTTAGGGGAATCTGCCAGAGCACACTCACCTGGTGTAGGGGAATGCGCCAGACCACACTCACCTGGTGTAGGGGAATGTGCCAGACGACACTCACCTGGTGTAGGGGAATGTGCCATACGACACTCACCTGGTGTAGGGGAATGTGCCAGACGACACTCACCTGGTGTAGGGGAATGTGCCAGACGACACTCACCTGGTATAGGGGAATGTGCCGGAGCACACATCGCCTAGTGTAGGGGAATGTGCCGGAGCACACTCAGCTGGTGTAGGGGAATGTGCCGGAGTACACTCACCTGGTGTAGGGGAATGTGCCAGACCACACTCACCGGGTCTAGGGGAATGTGCCGGAGCACACTCACCTGGTGTAGGGGAATGTGCCAGACCGCACTAATGTGGTGTGGGGGAATGTGCCAGAACACAAGGACCAGGGTAGGGGAATATGACAGAGCACACGGACATGGTGTAGGGGAATGTGCCAGAGCACACTCACCTGGTGTAGGGGAAACTGCCACACCACACTCAAATGGTGTATTGGAATCTGCCAGAGCACACTGACCTGGTGTAGGGGAATGTGCCGGAGCACACTCACCGGGTGTAGGGGAATGTGCCGGAGCACCCTCTCCTGGTGTAGCGGCATGTGCCAGACCACACTAATGTGGTGTAGGGGAATGTGCCAGACCGCAGTCACCTGGTGCAGGGGAATGTGCCAGACCACACTCACCTGGTGTAGGGGAATGTCCCAGACCGCAATCACCTGGTGTAGGGGAATGTGCCAGACCACACTCACCTGGTGTAGGGGAATGTGCCAGACCACACTCACCTGGTGTAGGGGAATGTGCCAGACCGCACTCACCTGGTGTAGGGGAATGTGCCAGAAAACACTCAACTGGTGTAGGGGAATGTGCCAGACTGCACTCACCTTGTGCAGTGGAATGTGCCAGACCACACTCACCTGGTGTAGGCCAATGTGCCAGCGCACACTCACCTGGTGTAGGGTATTGTGCCAGACCGCACTCACCTGGTGTAGGGGAATGTGCCAGAAAACACTCAACTGGTGTAGGGGAATGTGGCAGACGACACTCATCTGGTGTAGGGTAATGTGGCAGACGACACTCACCTGGTGTACGGGAATGTGTCAGAGCACACTCACCTGGTGTAGGGGAATGTGCCAGAGCACACTCACCTGGTGTAATGGAATGTGCCAGAGCACACTCACCTGGTGTAGGGGAGTGTGCCAGACTGCACTCACCTGGTGTACGGGAATGTGGCAGAGCACACTCATGTGGTGTAGGAGAAAGTGCCAGATGACAATCACCTGGTGTAGTGGAATGTGCCAGACCACACTCAACTGGTGTAGGGGAATGTTGCAGATGACACTCACCTGGTGTAGGGGAATGTGCCAGACGACACTCACCTGGTGTAGGGGAATGTGTCAGACGATACTCACCTGGTGTAGGGGAATGTGTCAGACGACACTCACCTGGTGTAGGGGAATGTGCCAGAAGACACTCATCTGGTGAAGGGGAATATGTCAGACGCAGACACCTGGTGTAGGGGAATGTGCCAAATGACACTCACCTGGTGTCGGGGAATGTGCCAGACGACACTCACCTGGTGTAGGGGAATGTGCCAGACGACACTCACCTGGTATAGGGGAATGTGCCAGATGACACTCACCTGGTGTAGGGGACTGTGCCAGATGACACTCACCTGGTGTAGGAGAATGTGCCAGACGACACTCACCTGGTGTAGGAGAATGTGCCAGATGACACTCACATGGTGTAGGGGAATGTGCCAGAGCACACGCACCTGGTGTAGGGGAATGTGCCAGACGACACTCACCTGGTGTAGGGGAATGTGGCAGACCACGCTCACCTGGTGTAGTGGAATGTGCCTGGCCACACTGACTTGGTGTAGGGGAATGTGCCAGACGACACTCACCTGGTGTAGGGGAATGTGCCAGACGACACTCACCTGGTGTAGGGGAATATGTCAGAGCACACACACCTGGTGTAGGGTAATGTGCCAGAGCACACTCACCTGGTGTAGGGGAATGTGCCGGAGCACACTCACCTGGTGTAGGGGAATGTGCCGGAGCACACTCACCTAGTGTAGGGTAATGTGCCGGAGCACATTCAGCTGGTGTAGGAAAATGTGCCGGAGCACATGCACCTGGAGTAGGGGAATGTGCCAGACCACACTCACCTGGTGTAGGGGAATGTGCCAGAGCACACTCACCGGGTTTAGGGGAATGTGCCGGAGCACACTCACCTGGTGTAGAGGAATGTGGCAGACCACACTCAGCTGGTGTAGGGGAATGTGCCGGTGCACACTCACCTGGTGTAAGAGAATGTGCCAGACGACAATCACTTGGTTAAGAGGAATGTTCCAGTGCACACTCACCTGGTGTAGGGAAATGTGCCAGACGACACTCACCTGGTGTAGGGGAATGTGCCAGAGCACACTCACCTGGTGTCGGGGAATGTGCCAGACGACACTCACCTGGTGTAGGGGAATGTGCCAGACGACACTCACCTGGTGTAGTGGAATGTGCCAGAAGACACTCAACTGGTGTAGGGGAATGTGCCTGAGCACACTCACCTGGTGTAGGGAAATGTGCCAGAGCACACTCACCTGGTGTAGGGGAATGTGCCAGAACACACTCACCTAGTGTAGGGGAATGTGCCGGAGCACACTCATCTGGTGTAGGGGAATGTGCCGGAGCACACTCACCTGGTGTAGGGGAATGTGCCGGAGCACACTCTCCTGGTGTAGGGGAATGTGCCAAACTGCACTAATGTGGTGTAGGGGAATGTGCCAGAACACAAGGACCTGGGGTAGGGGAATGTGACAGAGCACACGGACATGGTGTAGGGGAATGTGCCAGAGCACACTCACCTGGTTTAGGGGAATCTGCCAGAGCACACTCACCTGGTGTAGGGGAATGTGCCAGAGCACACTCACCTGGTGTAGGGGAATGTGCCAGAGCACACTCACCTGCTGTAGGGGAATGTGCCAGACGACACTCACCTGGTGTAGGGGAATGTGCCTGGCCACACTGACTTGGTGTAGGGGAATGTGCCAGACGACACTCACCTGGCGTAGGGGAAAGTGCCAGACGACACTCACCTGGTGTAGGGGAATATGTCAGAGCACACTCACCTGGTGTAGGGTAATGTGCCAGAGCACACTCACCTGGTGTAGGGGAATGTGCCGGAGCACACTCACCTGGTGTAGGGGAATGTGCCGGAGCACACTCACCTGGTGTAGGGTAATGTGCCGGAGCACACTCACCTGGTGTAGGGGAATGTGCCGGAGCACACTCACCTGGTGTAGGGGAATGTGCCGGAGCACACTAACCAAGTGTAGGGTAATGTGCCGGAGCACATTCAGCTGGTGTAGGAAAATGTGCCGGAGCACATGCACCTGGAGTAGGGGAATGTGCCAGACCACACTCACCTGGTGTAAGGGAATGTGCCGGAGCACACTCACCGGGTTTAGGGGAATGTGCCGGAGCACACTCACCTGGTGTATGGGAATGTGCCGGAGCACACTCACCTAGTGTAGGGGAATGTGCCGGAGCACACTCACCTGGTGTAGGGGAATGTGCCAGACCGCACTAATGTGGTGTAGGGGAATGTGCCAGAACACAAGGACCAGGGTAGGGGAATATGACAGAGCACACGGACATGGTGTAGGGGAATGTGCCAGAGCACACTCACCTGGTGTAGGGGAAACTGCCACACCACACTCAAATGTTGTATTGGAACCTGCCAGAGCACACTGACCTGGTGTAGGGGAATGTGCCGGAGTACACTCACCTGGTGTAGGGGAATGTGCCAGACCACACTCACCGGGTCTAGGGGAATGTGCCGGAGCACCCTCTCCTGGTGTAGCGGAATGTGCCAGACCACACTAATGTGGTGTAGGGGAATGTGCCAGACCGCAGTCACCTGGTGCAGGGGAATGTGCCAGACCACACTCACCTGGTGTAGGGGAATGTGCCAGACCGCACTCACCTGGTGTAGGGGAATGTGCCAGACCACACTCACCTGGTGTAAGGGAATGTGCCAGACCACACTCACCTGGTGTAGGGGAATGTGCCAGACCGCACTCACCTGGTGTAGGGGAATGTGCCAGAAAACACTCAACTGGTGTAGGGGATTGTGCCAGATTGCACTCACCTTGTGCAGTGGAATGTGCCAGACCACACTCACCTGGTGTAGGCCAATGTGCCAGCGCACACACACCTGGTGTAGGGCAATGTGCCAGCCCACACTCACCTGGTGTATGGGAATGTGCCAGACGACACTCAAATGGTGTAGGGGAATGTGGCAGACGACACTCACCTGGTGTAAGGGAATGTGCCAGAGCACACTGACCTGGTGTAGGGGAATGTGCCAGAAAACACTCAACTGGTGTAGGGGAATGTGGCAGACGACACTCACCTGGTGTAGGGGAATGTGGCAGACGACACTCACCTGGTGTAGGAGAATGTGTCAGAGCACACTCACCTGGTGTAGGGGAATGTGCCAGAGCACAGTCACCTGGTGTACGGGAATGTGGCAGAGCACACTCATGTGGTGTAGGAGAAAGTGCCAGACGACAATCACCTGGTGTAGGGGAATGTCCCAGACCACACTCACCTGCGTGTAGGGGAATGTTGCAGATGACACTCACCTGGTGTAGGGGAATGTGCCAGACGACACTCACCTGGTGTAGGGGAATGTGTCAGACGATACTCACCTGGTGTAGGGGAATGTGTCAGACGTCACTCACCTAGTGTAGGGGAATGTGCCAGAAGACACTCATCTGGTGAAGGGGAATATGTCAGACGCAGACACCTGGTGTAGGGGAATGTGCCAAATGACACTCACCTGGTGTCGGGGAATGTGCCAGACGACACGCACCTGGTGTAGGGGAATGTGCCCGACGACACTCACCTGGTGTAGGGGAATGTGCCAGATGACACTCACCTGGTGTAGGGGACTGTGCCAGATGACACTCACCTGGTGTAGGAGAATGTGCCAGACGACAATCACCTGGTGTAGGGGAATGTGCCAGATGACACTCACCTGGTGTAGGGGACTGTGCCAGATGACACTCACCTGGTGTAGGAGAATGTGCCAGACGACTATCACCTGGTGTAGGGGAATGTGCCAGAGCACACTCACCTGGTGTAGGGGAATGTGCCAGGCCACACGCACCTGGAGTAGGAGAATGTGCCAGAAGACACTCACCTGGTGTAGGGGAATGTGCCAGACCACACTCACCTGGTGTAGGGGAATGTTCCAGACGACACTCACCTGGTGTAGGGGAATGTGTCCGAGCACACTCACCTGGTGTATGGGAATGTGCCGGAGCACACTCACCTAGTGTAGGGGAATGTGCCGGAGCACACTCACCTGGTGTAGGAGAATGTGCCGGAGCACACTCTCCTGGTGTAGGGGAATGTGCCAAACTGCACTAATGTGGTGTAGGGGAATGTGCCAGAACACAAGGACCTGCGGTAGGGGAATGTGACAGAGCACACGGACATGGTGTAGGGGAATGTGCCAGAGCACACTCACCTGGTTTAGGGGAATCTGCCAGAGCACACTCACCTGGTGTAGCGGAATGTGCCAGAGCACACTCACCTGGTGTAGGGGAATGTGCCAGAGCACACTCACCTGCTGTAGGGGAATGTGCCAGACGACACTCACCTGGTGTAGGGGAATGTGCCTGGCCACACTGACTTGGTGCAGGGGAATGTGCCAGACGACACTCACCTGGTGTAGGGGAATGTGCCAGACGACACTCACCTGGTGTAGGGGAATATGTCAGAGCACACTCACCTGGTGTAGGGTAATGTGCCAGAGCACACTCACCGGGTGTAGGGGAATGTGCCGGAGCACACTCACCTGGTGTAGGGGAATGTGCCGGAGCACACTCACCTGGTGTAGGGTAATGTGCCGGAGCACACTCACCTGGTGTAGGGGAATGTGCCAGAGCACACTCACCTGGTGTAGGGGAATGTGCCAGACCACACTCACCTGGTGTGAGGGAATGTGCCGGAGCACACTCACCGGGTTTAGGGGAATGTGCCGGAGCACACTCACCTGGTGTATGGGAATGTGCCGGAGCACACTCACCTAGTGTAGGGGAATGTGCCGGAGCACTCTCACCTTGTGTAGGGGAATGTGCCAGACCGCACTAATGTGGTGTAGGGGAATGTGCCAGAACACAAGGACCAGGGTAGGGGAATATGACAGAGCACAGGGACATGGTGTAGGGGAATGTGCCAGAGCACACTCACCTGGTGTAGGGGAAACTGCCACACCACACTCAAATGGTGTATTGGAACCTGCCAGAGCACACTGACCTGGTGTAGCGGAATGTGCCGGAGTACACTCACCTGGTGTAGGGGAATGTGCCAGACCACACTCACCGGGTCTAGGGGAATGTGCCGGAGCACCCTCTCCTGGTGTAGCGGAATGTGCCAGACCACACTAATGTGGTGTAGGGGAATGTGCCAGACCGCAGTCACCTGGTGCAGGGGAATGTGCCAGACCACACTCACCTGGTGTAGGGGAATGTGCCAGACCGCACTCACCTGGTGTAGGGGAATGTGCCAGACCACACTCACCTGGTGTAAGGGAATGTGCCAGACCACACTCACCTGGTGTAGGGGAATGTGCCAGACCGCACTCACCTGGTGTAGGGGAATGTGCCAGAAAACACTCAACTGGTGTAGGGGATTGTGCCAGACTGCACTCACCTTGTGCAGTGGAATGTGCCAGACCACACTCACCTGGTGTAGGCCAATGTGCCAGCGCACACACACCTGGTGTAGGGCAATGTGCCAGCCCACACTCACCTGGTGTATGGGAATGTGCCAGACGACACTCAAATGGTGTAGGGGAATGTGGCAGACGACACTCACCTGGTGTAAGGGAATGTGCCAGAGCACACTGACCTGGTGTAGGGGAATGTGCCAGAAAACACTCAACTGGTGTAGGGGAATGTGGCAGACGACACTCACCTGGTGTAGGGGAATGTGGCAGACGACACTCACCTGGTGTAGGGGAATGTGTCAGAGCACACTCACCTGGTGTAGGGGAATGTGCCAGAGCACAGTCACCTGGTGTACGGGAATGTGGCAGAGCACACTCATGTGGTGTAGGAGAAAGTGCCAGACGACAATCACCTGGTGTAGGGGAATGTCCCAGACCACACTCACCTGCGTGTAGGGGAATGTTGCAGATGACACTCACCTGGTGTAGGGGAATGTGCCAGACGACACTCACCTGGTGTAGGGGAATGTGTCAGACGATACTCACCTGGTGTAGGGGAATGTGTCAGACGTCACTCACCTAGTGTAGGGGAATGTGCCAGAAGACACTCATCTGGTGAAGGGGAATATGTCAGACGCAGACACCTGGTGTAGGGGAATGTGCCAAATGACACTCACCTGGTGTCGGGGAATGTGCCAGACGACACGCACCTGGTGTAGGGGAATGTGCCCGACGACACTCACCTGGTGTAGGGGAATGTGCCAGATGACACTCACCTGGTGTAGGGGACTGTGCCAGATGACACTCACCTGGTGTAGGAGAATGTGCCAGACGACAATCACCTGGTGTAGGGGAATGTGCCAGATGACACTCACCTGGTGTAGGGGACTGTGCCAGATGACACTCACCTGGTGTAGGAGAATGTGCCAGACGACTATCACCTGGTGTAGGGGAATGTGCCAGAGCACACTCACCTGGTGTAGGGGAATGTGCCAGGCCACACGCACCTGGAGTAGGAGAATGTGCCAGAAGACACTCACCTGGTGTAGGGGAATGTGCCAGACCACACTCACCTGGTGTAGGGGAATGTGCCAGACGACACTCACCTGGTGTAGGGGAATGTGTCCGAGCACACTCACCTGGTGTATGGGAATGTGCCGGAGCACACTCACCTAGTGTAGGGGAATGTGCCGGAGCACACTCACCTGGTGTAGGAGAATGTGCCGGAGCACACTCTCCTGGTGTAGGGGAATGTGCCAAACTGCACTAATGTGGTGTAGGGGAATGTGCCAGAACACAAGGACCTGCGGTAGGGGAATGTGACAGAGCACACGGACATGGTGTAGGGGAATGTGCCAGAGCACACTCACCTGGTTTAGGGGAATCTGCCAGAGCACACTCACCTGGTGTAGCGGAATGTGCCAGAGCACACTCACCTGGTGTAGGGGAATGTGCCAGAGCACACTCACCTGCTGTAGGGGAATGTGCCAGACGACACTCACCTGGTGTAGGGGAATGTGCCTGGCCACACTGACTTGGTGCAGGGGAATGTGCCAGACGACACTCACCTGGTGTAGGGGAATGTGCCAGACGACACTCACCTGGTGTAGGGGAATATGTCAGAGCACACTCACCTGGTGTAGGGTAATGTGCCAGAGCACACTCACCGGGTGTAGGGGAATGTGCCGGAGCACACTCACCTGGTGTAGGGGAATGTGCCGGAGCACACTCACCTGGTGTAGGGTAATGTGCCGGAGCACACTCACCTGGTGTAGGGGAATGTGCCAGAGCACACTCACCTGGTGTAGGGGAATGTGCCAGACCACACTCACCTGGTGTGAGGGAATGTGCCGGAGCACACTCACCGGGTTTAGGGGAATGTGCCGGAGCACACTCACCTGGTGTATGGGAATGTGCCGGAGCACACTCACCTAGTGTAGGGGAATGTGCCGGAGCACTCTCACCTTGTGTAGGGGAATGTGCCAGACCGCACTAATGTGGTGTAGGGGAATGTGCCAGAACACAAGGACCAGGGTAGGGGAATATGACAGAGCACAGGGACATGGTGTAGGGGAATGTGCCAGAGCACACTCACCTGGTGTAGGGGAAACTGCCACACCACACTCAAATGGTGTATTGGAACCTGCCAGAGCACACTGACCTGGTGTAGGGGAATGTGCCGGAGTACACTCACCTGGTGTAGGGGAATGTGCCAGACCACACTCACCGGGTCTAGGGGAATGTGCCGGAGCACACTCACCGGTGTAGGGGAATGTGCCGGAGCACCCTCTCCTGGTGTAGCGGAATGTGCCAGACCACACTAATGTGGTGTAGGGGAATGTGCCAGACCGCAGTCACCTGGTGCAGGGGAATGTGCCAGACCACACTCACCTGGTGTAGGGGAATGTGCCAGACCGCACTCACCTGGTGTAGGGGAATGTGCCAGACCACACTCACCTGGTGTATGGGAATGTGCCAGACGACACTCAAATGGTGTATGGGAATGTGGCAGACGACACTCACCTGGTGTAAGGGAATGTGCCAGAGCACACTGACCTGGTTTAGGGGAATGTGCCAGAAAACACTCAACTGGTGTAGGGGAATGTGGCAGACGACACTCACCTGGTGTAGGGGAATGTGGCAGACGACACTCACCTGGTGTAGGGGAATGTGTCAGAGCACACTCACCTGGTGTAGGGGAATGTGCCAGAGCACAGTCACCTGGTGTAGGGGAATGTGCCAGAGCACACTCACCTGGTGTAGGGGAGTGTGCCAGAGCACACTCACCTGGTGTACGGGAATGTGGCAGAGCACACTCATGTGGTGTAGGAGAAAGTGCCAGACGACAATCACCTGGTGTAGGGGAATGTGCCAGACCACACTCACCTGCGTGTAGGGGAATGTTGCAGATGACACTCACCTGGTGTAGGGGAATGTGCCAGACGACACTCACCTGGTGTTGGGGAATGTGTCAGACGATACTCACCTGGTGTAGGGGACTGTGCCAGATGACACTCACCTGGTGTAGGAGAATGTGCCAGACGACTATCACCTGGTGTAGGGGAATGTGCCAGAGCACACTCACCTGGTGTAGGGGAATGTGCCAGGGCACACGCACCTGGTGTAGGAGAATGTGCCAGACGACACTCACCTGGTGTAGGGGAATGTGCCAGACCACACTCACCTGGTGTAGGGGAATGTGCCAGACGACACTCACCTGGTGTAGGGGAATGTGTCCGAGCACACTCACCTGGTGTATGGGAATGTGCCGGAGCACACTCACCTAGTGTAGGGGAATGTGCCGGAGCACACTCACCTGGTGTAGGAGAATGTGCCGGAGCACAATCACCTGGTGTAGGGGAATGTGCCGGAGCACACTCTCCTGGTGTTGGGGAATGTGCCAGACCACACTAATGTGGTGTAGGGGAATGTGCCAGAACACAAGGACCTGGGGTAGGGGAATGTGCCAGAGCATTCTCACCTGGTGTAGGGGAATGTGCCAGACCACACTCACCTGGTGTAGTGGAATCTGCCAGAGCACACTGACCTGGTGTAGGGGAATGTGCCAGAGCACACTCACCTGGTATAGGGGAATGTGCCAGAGCACACTCACCTGGTGTAGGGGAATGTGTGAGATCACACTCAGCTGGTGAAGGGGAATATCCCATTCAACACTCACCTGGTGTAGGGGAATGTTTCAGACCACATTCTCCTGGTGTAGAGGAATGTGCTAGACCGCACTCACCTGGTGTAGGAGAATGTGCCAGACGACACTCACCTGGTGTATGGGAATGTGCCAGACGACACTCACCTGGTGTAGGGGAATGTGCCAGACCACACTCACCTGGTGTAGGGAAGCTGCTTGAGCACACTCACCTGGTGTAGGGAAATGTGCCGGAGCACACGCACTTGGTGTAGGGGAATGTGCCAGACCACACTCACCTGGTGTAGGGGAATGTGCCGGAGCACACTCACATGGTGTAGGGGAATGTGCCGGAGCACACTCTCCTGGTGTAGGGGAATGTGCCAGAGCACACTAATGTGGTGTAGCGGAATGTGCCAGAACACAAGGACCTGGGGTAGGGGAATGTGACAGAGCGCACGGACATGGTGTAGGGGAATGTGTCAGACCACACTCACCTGGTGTAGGGGAATGTGCCAGACCACACTCACCTGGTGTAGGGGAATGTGGCAGACCACGCTCACCTGGTGTAGGGGAATGTGCCTGACCACACTGACTTGGTGTAGGGGAACACGCCAGAGAACAGTAACCTTGTGTAGGGGAATGTGCGAGATCACACTCAGCTGGTGAAGGGGAATATCCCATTCAACACTCACCTGGTGTAGGGGAATGTTTCAGACCACACTCAGCTGGTGTAGGGGAATGTGCCAGACCACACTCACCTGGTGTAGGGGAATGTGCCAGACGACACTCAACTGGTGTAGGGGAATGTGACAGAGCACACTCACCTGGTGCAGGGGAATGTGCCAGAGCACACTCAACTGGTGCAGGGGAATGTGCCAGACCACACTCACCTGGTGTAGTGGAATGTGCCGGAGCACACTCACCTGGTGTAGGGGAATGTGCCGGAGCACACTCACCTGGTGTAGGGGAATGTGCCGGAGCACACTCTCCTGGTGGAGGGGAATGTGCCAGAGCACACTAATGTGGTGTAGCGGAATGTGCCAGAACACAAGGACCTGGGGTAGGGGAATGTGACAGAGCACACGGACATGGTGTACGGGAATGTGCCACACCACACTCAAATGGTGTAGGGGAATCTGCCAGAGCACACTGAACTGGTGTAGGGGAATGTGCCAGAGCACACTCACCTGGTGTAGGGGAATGTTTCAGACCACACTCTCCTGGTGTAGGGGAATGTGCTAGACCGCACTCACCTGGTGTAGGGGAATGTGCCAGACCGCACTCACCTGGTGTAGGCCAATGTGCCAGCGCACACTCACTTGGTATAGGGCAATGTGCCAGCCCACTCTCACCTGGTGTCGGGGAATGTGCCAGAGAACACTCACCTGGTGTATGGGAATGTGCCAGACGACACTCAAATGGTGTAGGTGAATGTGCCAGACCACACTCAACTGGTGTAGGGGAATGTGCCAGACCACACTCACCTGGTGTAGGGGAATGTGCCAGAGCACACTCACCTGGTGTAGGGGAATGTGCCAGACGACACTCACCTGGTGTAGGGGAATGTGCCAGACCACACTCACCTGGTGTAGGGAAGCTGCTTGAGCACACTCACCTGGTGTAGGGAAATGTGCCGGAGCACACGCATTTGGTGTAGGGGAATGTGCCAGACCACACTCACCTGGTGTAGGGGAATGTGCCGGAGCACACTCACATGGTGTAGGGGAATGTGCCGGAGCACACTCTCCTGGTGTAGGGGAATGTGCCAGAGCACACTAATGTGGTGTAGCGGAATGTGCCAGAACACAAGGACCTGGGGTAGGGGAATGTGACAGAGCACACGGACATGGTGTAGGGGAATGTGTCAGACCACACTCACCTGGTGTAGGGGAATGTGCCAGACCACACTCACCTGGTGTAGGGGAATGTGGCAGACCACGCTCACCTGGTGTAGGGGAATGTGCCTGACCACACTGACTTGGTGTAGGGGAACACGCCAGAGAACAGTAACCTTGTGTAGGGGAATGTGCGAGATCACACTCAGCTGGTGAAGGGGAATATCCCATTCAACACTCACCTGGTGTAGGGGAATGTTTCAGACCACACTCAGCTGGTGTAGGGGAATGTGCCAGACCACACTCACCTGGTGTAGGGGAATGTGCCAGACGACACTCAACTGGTGTAGGGGAATGTGACAGAGCACACTCACCTGGTGCAGGGGAATGTGCCAGAGCACACTCAACTGGTGCAGGGGAATGTGCCAGAGCACACTAATGTGGTGTAGCGGAATGTGCCAGAACACAAGGACCTGGGGTAGGGGAATGTGACAGAGCACACGGACATGGTGTACGGGAATGTGCCACACCACACTCAAATGGTGTAGGGGAATCTGCCAGAGCACACTGAACTGGTGTAGGGGAATGTGCCAGAGCACACTCACCTGGTGTAGGGGAATGTTTCAGACCACACTCTCCTGGTGTAGGGGAATGTGCTAGACCGCACTCACCTGGTGTAGGAGAATGTGCCAGAGCACACTCACCTGGTGTAGGGGAATGTGCCAGACCGCACTCACCTGGTGTAGGCCAATGTGCCAGCGCACACTCACTTGGTATAGGGCAATGTGCCAGCCCACACTCACCTGGTGTCGGGGAATGTGCCAGAGAACACTCACCTGGTGTATGGGAATGTGCCAGACGACACTCAAATGGTGTAGGTGAATGTGCCAGACCACACTCAACTGGTGTAGGGGAATGTGCCAGACCACACTCACCTGGTGTAGGGGAATGTGCCAGAGCACACTCACCTGGTGTAGGGGAATGTGCCAGAGCACAGTCACCTGGTGTAGGGGACTGTGCCAGAGCACTCTCACCTGGTGTAGGGGAATGTGCCAGAGCAAAGTCACCTGGTGTAGGGTAATGTGCCAGACGACACTCACCTGGTGTAGGGGAATGTGCCAGACGACACTCACCAGGTGTAGGTGAATGTGCCAGAACACACTCACCTGGTGTAGGGGAATGTGGCAGACCACACTGACCTGGTGCAGGGGAATGTGCCAGAGAACACTACCCTTGTGTAGGGAATGTGCGAGATCACACTCAGCTGGTGAAGGGGAAGGTTTCAGACCACACTCACCTCGTGTAGGGGAATGTGCCAGAGCACACTCACCCGGTGTAGGGGAATGTGCCAGACGACACTCACCTGGTGTAGGGGAATGTGCCAGACGACACTCACCTGGTGTAGGGGAATATGTCAGAGCACACTCACCTGGTTAGGGTAATGTGCCAGAGCACACTCACCTGGTGTAGGGGAATGTGCCGGAGCACACTCACCTGGTGTAGGGGAATGTGCCAGAGCACACTCACCTGGTGTAGGGGAATGTGCCAGAGCACACTCACCTGGTGTAGGGGAATGTGCCAGACGACACTCACCTGGTGTAGGGGAATGTGCCTGGCCACACTGACTTGGTGTAGGGGAATGTGCCAGACGACACTCACCTGGTGTAGGGGAATGTGCCAGACGACACTCACCTGGTGTAGGGGAATATGTCAGAGCACACTCACCTGGTGTAGGGTAATGTGCCAGAGCACACTCACCTGGTGTAGGGGAATGTGCCGGAGCACACTCACCTGGTGTAGGGGAATGTGCCGGAGCACACTCAACTAGTGTAGGGTAATGTGCCGGAGCACACTCACCTGGTGTAGGGGAATGTGCCGGAGCACACTCACCTGGTGTAGGGGAATGTGCCGGAGCACACTCACCTAGTGTAAGGTAATGTGCCGGAGCACATTCAGCTGGTGTAGGAAAATGTGCCGGAGCACATGCACCTGGAGTAGGGGAATGTGCCAGACCACACTCACCTGGTGTAGGGGAATGTGCCGGAGCACACTCACCGGGTTTAGGGGAATGTGCCGGAGCACACTCACCTGGTGTAGGGGAAATTGCCACACCACACTCAAATGGTGTATTGGAATGTGCCAGACTGCACTCACCTTGTGCAGTGGAATGTGCCAGACCACACTCACCTGGTGTAGGCCAATGTGCCAGCGCACACACACCTGGTGTAGGGGAATGTGCCAGAGCACACTGACCTGGTGTAGGGGAATGTGCCGGAGTACACTCACCTGGTGTATGGGAATGTGCCGGAGCACACTCACCTAGTGTAGGGGAATGTGCCGGAGCACACTCACCTGGTGTAGGGGAATGTGCCAGACCGCACTAATGTGGTGTAGGGGAATGTGCCAGAACACAAGGACCAGGGTAGGGGAATATGACAGAGCACACGGACATGGTGTAGGGGAATGTGCCAGAGCACACTCACCTGGTGTAGGGGAAACTGCCACACCACACTCAAATGTTGTATTGGAACCTGCCAGAGCACACTGACCTGGTGTAGGGGAATGTGCCGGAGTACACTCACCTGGTGTAGGGGAATGTGCCAGACCACACTCACCGGGTCTAGGGGAATGTGCCGGAGCACCCTCTCCTGGTGTAGCGGAATGTGCCAGACCACACTAATGTGGTGTAGGGGAATGTGCCAGACCGCAGTCACCTGGTGCAGGGGAATGTGCCAGACCACACTCACCTGGTGTAGGGGAATGTGCCAGACCGCACTCACCTGGTGTAGGGGAATGTGCCAGACCACACTCACCTGGTGTAAGGGAATGTGCCAGACCACACTCACCTGGTGTAGGGGAATGTGCCAGACCGCACTCACCTGGTGTAGGGGAATGTGCCAGAAAACACTCAACTGGTGTAGGGGAATGTGCCAGACTGCACTCACCTTGTGCAGTGGAATGTGCCAGACCACACTCACCTGGTGTAGGCCAATGTGCCAGCGCACACACACCTGGTGTAGGGCAATGTGCCAGCCCACACTCACCTGGTGTATGGGAATGTGCCAGACGACACTGAAATGGTGTAGGGGAATGTGGCAGACGACACTCACCTCGTGTAAGGGAATGTGCCAGAGCACACTGAACTGGTGTAGGGGAATGTGCCAGAAAACACTCAACTGGTGTAGGGGAATGTGGCAGACGACACTCACCTGGTGTAGGGGAATGTGGCAGACGACACTCACCTGGTGTAGGGGAATGTGCCAGAGCACAGTCACCTGGTGTAGGGGAATGTGCCAGAGCACACTCACCTGGTGTAGGGGAGTGTGCCAGACTGCACTCACCTGGTGTACGGGAATGTGGCAGAGCACACTCATGTGGTGTAGGAGAAAGTGCCAGACGACAATCACCTGGTGTAGGGGAATGTGCCAGACCACACTCACCTGGTGTAGGGGAATGTTGCAGATGACTCTCACCTGGTGTAGGGGAATGTGCCAGACGACACTCACCTGGTGTAGGGGAATGTGTCAGACGATACTCACCTGGTGTAGGGGAATGTGTCAGACGACACTCACCTGGTGTAGGGGAATGTGCCAATGCACACTCACCTGGTGTATGGGAATGTGCCAGACCACACTCACCTGGTGTAGGGGAATGTGGCAGACCACACTCACCTGGTGTAGGGGAATGTGCCGGTGCACACTCACCTGGTGTAAGAGAATGTGCCAGACGACAATCACTTGGTTAAGAGGAATGTTCCAGTGCACACTCACCTGGTGTAGGAGAATGTGCCAGACGACTATTACCTGGTGTAGGGGAATGTGCCAGGGCACACGCACCTGGTGTAGGAGAATGTGCCAGACGACACTCACCTGGTGTAGGGGAATGTGCCAGAGCACACTCACCTGGTGTAGGGGAATGTGCCAGACGACACTCACCTGGTGTAGGGGAATGTGCCAGATGACACTCACCTGGTGTAGTGGAATGTGCCAGACGACACTCACCTGGTGTAGTGGAATGTGCCAGACGACACTCAACTGGTGTAGGGGAATGTGCCTGAGCACACTCACCTGGTGTAGGGGAATGTGCCAGAACACACTCACCTAGTGTAGGGGAATGTGCCGGAGCACACTCATCTGGTGTAGGGGAATGTGCCGGAGCACACTCACCTGGTGAAGGGGAATGTGCCGGAGCACACTCTCCTGGTGTAGGGGAATGTGCCAAACTGCACTAATGTGGTGTAGGGGAATGTGCCAGAACACAAGGATCTGCGGTAGGGGAATGTGACAGAGCACACGGACATGGTGTAGGGGAATGTGCCAGAGCACACTCACCTGGTTTAGGGGAATCTTCCAGATCACACCCACCTGGTGTAGGGGAATGTGCCAGAGCACACTCACCTGGTGTAGGGGAATGTGCCAGAGCACACTCACCTGCTGTAGGGGAATGTGCCAGACGACACTCACCTGGTGTAGGGGAATGTGCCTGGCCACACTGACTTGGTGTCGGGGAATGTGCCAGACGACACTCACCTGGTGTAGGGGAATGTGCCAGACGACACTCACCTGGTGTAGGGGAATATGTCAGAGCACACTCACCTGGTGTAGGGTAATGTGCCAGAGCACACTCACCTGGTGTAGGGGAATGTGCCGGAGCACACTCACCTGGTGTAGGGGAATGTGCCGGAGCACACTCACCTGGTGTAGGGTAATGTGCCGGAGCACACTCACCTGGTGTAGGGGAATGTGCCGGAGCACACTCACCTGGTGTAGGGGAATGTGCCGGAGCACACTCACCTAGTGTATGGTAATGTGCCGGAGCACATTCAGCTGGTGTAGGAAAATGTGCCGGAGCACATGCACCTGGAGTAGGGGAATGTGCCAGACCACACTCACCTGGTGTAAGGGAATGTGCCGGAGCACACTCACCGGGTTTAGGGGCATGTGCCGGAGCACACTCACCTGGTGTATGGGAATGTGCCGGAGCACACTCACCTATTGTAGGGGAATGTGCCGGAGCACACTCACCTGGTGTAGGGGAATGTGCCAGACCGCACTAATGTGGTGTGGGGGAATGTGCCAGAACACAAGGACCAGGGTAGGGGAATATGACAGAGCACACGGACATGGTGTAGGGGAATGTGCCAGAGCACACTCACCTGGTGTAGTGGAAACTGCCACACCACACTCAAATGGTGTATTGGAACCTGCCAGAGCACACTGACCTGGTGTAGGGGAATGTGCCGGAGTACACTCACCTGGTGTAGGGGAATGTCCCAGACCACACTCACCGGGTCTAGGGGAATGTGCCGGAGCACACTCACCTGGTGTAGGGGAATTTGCCGGAGCACACTCACCGGGTGTAGGGGAATGTGCCGGAGCACCCTCTCCTGGTGTAGCGGAATGTGCCAGACCACGTTAATGTGGTGTAGGGGAATGTGCCAGACCACAGTCACCTGGTGCAGGGGAATGTGCCAGACCACACTCACCTGGTGTAGGGGAATGTGCCAGACCGCACTCACCTGGTGTAGGGGAATGTGCCAGACCACACTCACCTGGTGTAAGGGAATGTGCCAGACCACACTCACCTGGTGTAGGGGAATGTGCCAGACCGCACTCACCTGGTGTAGGGGAATGTGCCAGAAAACACTCAACTGGTGTAGGGGAATGTGCCAGACTGCACTCACCTTGTGCAGTGGAATGTGCCAGACCACACTCACCTGGTGTAGGCCAATGTGCCAGCGCACACACACCTGGTGTAGGGCAATGTGCCAGCCCACACTCACCTGGTGTATGGGAATGTGCCAGACGACACTCAAATGGTGTAGGGGAATGTGGCAGATGACACTCACCTGGTGTAAGGGAATGTGCCAGAGCACACTGACCTGGTGTAGGGGAATGTGCCAGAAAACACTCAACTGGTGTAGGGGAATGTGGCAGATGACACTCACCTGGTGTAGGGGAATGTGGCAGACGACACTCACCTGGTGTAGGGGAATGTGTCAGAGCACACTCACCTGGTGTAGGGGAATGTGCCAGAGCACAGTCACCTGGTGTAGGGGAATGTGCCAGAGCACACTCACCTGGTGTAGGGGAGTGTGCCAGACTGCACTCACCTGGTGTACGGGAATGTGGCAGAGCACACTCATGTGGTGTAGGAGAAAGTGCCAGACGACAATCACCTGGTGTAGGGGAATGTGCCAGACCACACTCACCTGGTGTAGGGGAATATTGCAGATGACACTCACCTGGTGTAGGGGAATGTGTCAGACGACACTCACCTGGTGTAGGGGAATGTGCCAGAAGACAATCATCTGGTGAAGGGGAATATGTCAGACGCAGACACCTGGTGTAGAGGAATGTGCCAAATGACACTCACCTGGTGTCGGGGAATGTGCCAGACGACACGCACCTGGTGTAGGGGAATGTGCCAGACGACAATCACCTGGTGTAGGGGAATGTGCCAGATGACACTCACCTGGTGTAGGGGACTGTGCCAGATGACACTCACCTGGTGTAGGAGAATGTGCCAGACGACTATCACCTGGTGTAGGGGAATGTGCCAGAGCACACTCACCTGGTGTAGGGGAATGTGCCAGGGCACACGCACCTGATGTAGGAGAATGTGCCAGACGACACTCACCTGGTGTAGGGGAATGTGCCAGACCACACTCACCTGGTGTAGGGGAATGTGCCAGACGACACTCACCTGGAGTAGGGGAATGTGTCCGAGCACACTCACCTGGTGTATGGGAATGTGCCGGAGCACACTCACCTAGTGTAGGGGAATGTGCCGGAGCACACTCACCTGGTGGTGGAGAATGTGCCGGAGCACAATCACCTGGTGTAGGGGAATGTGCCAGGGCACACGCACCTGGTATAGGAGAATGTGCCAGACGACACTCACCTGGTGTAGGGGAATGTGCCAGACGACACTCACCTGGTGTAGGGGAATGTGCCAGACCACACTCACCTGGTGTAGGGGAATGTGCCAGACGACACTCACCTGGTGTAGGGAAATGTGTCCGAGCACACTCACCTGGTGTATGGGAATGTGCCGGAGCACACTCACCTAGTGTAGGGGAATGTGCCGGAGCACACTCACCTGGTGGAGGAGAATGTGCCGGAGCACAATCACCTGGTGTAGGGGAATGTGCCGGAGCACACTCTCCTGGTATAGGGGAATGTGCCAGACCACACTAATGTGGTGTAGGGGAATGTGCCAGAATACAAGGACCTGGGGTAGGGGAATGTGCCAGAGCATTCTCACCTGGTGTAGGGGAATGTGCCAGACCACACTCACCTGGTGTAGTGGAATCTGCCAGAGCACACTGACCTGGTGTAGGGGAATGTGCCAGAGCACACTCACCTGGTGAAGGGGAATGTGCCAGAGCACACTCACCTGGTGTAGGGGAATGTGCCAGACCACACTCACCTGGTGTAGGGGAATGTGCCGGAGCACACTCACCTGGTGTAGGGGAATGTGCCGGAGCACACTCTCCTGGTGTAGGGGAATGTGCCAGAGCACACTAATGTGGTGTAGCGGAATGTGCCAGAACACAAGGACCTGGTGTAGGGGAATTTGACAGAGCACACGGACATGGTGTAGGGGAATGTGTCAGACCACACTCACCTGGTGTAGGGGAATGTGCCAGACCACACTCACCTGGTGTAGGGGAATGTGGCAGACCACGCTCACCTGGTGTAGGGGAATGTGCCTGACCAAACTGACTTGGTGTAGGGGAACACGCCAGAGAACAGTAACCTTGTGTAGGGGAATGGGCGAGATCACACTCAGCTGGTGAAGGGGAATATCCCATTCAACACTCACCTGGTGTAGGGGAATGTTTCAGACCACACTCAGCTGGTGTAGGGGAATGTTTCAGACCGCACTCACCTGGTGTAGGGGAATGTGCCAGACCACACTCACCTGGTGTAGGGGAATGTGCCAGACCACACTCACCTGGTGTAGGGGAATGTGCCAGACGACACTCAACTGGTGTAGGGGAATGTGACAGAGCACACTCACCTGGTGCAGGGGAATGTGCCAGAGCACACTCAACTGGTGCAGGGGAATGTGCCAGACCACACTCACCTGGTGTAGTGGAATGTGCCGGAGCACACTCACCTGGTGTAGGGGAATGTGCCGGAGCACACTCACCTGGTGTAGGGGAATGTGCCGGAGCACACTCTCCTGGTGGAGGGGAATGTGCCAGAGCACACTAATGTGGTGTAGCGGAATGTGCCAGAACACAAGGACCTGGGGTAGGGGAATGTGACAGAGCACACGGACATGGTGTACGGGAATGTGCCACACCACACTCAAATGGTGTAGGGGAATCTGCCAGAGCACACTGAACTGGTGTAGGGGAATGTGCCAGAGCACACTCACCTGGTGTAGGGGAATGTTTCAGACCACACTCTCCTGATGTAGGGGAATGTGCTAGACCGCACTCACCTGGTGTAGGGGAATGTGACAGACCGCACTCACCTGGTGCAGGGGAATACGCCAGACCGCACTCACCTGGTGTAGGAGAATGTGCCAGAGCACACTCACCTGGTGTAGGGGAATGTGCCAGACCGCACTAACCTCGTGTAGGCCAATGTGCCAGCGCACACTCAGCTGGTGTCGGGGAATGTGCCAGAGAACACTCACCTGGTGTATGGGAATGTGCCAGACGACACTCAAATGGTGTAGGTGAATGTGCCAGAGCACACTCAACTGGTGTCGGGGAATGTGCCAGATCACACTCACCTGGTGTAGGGGAATGTGCCAGAGCACACTCACCTGGTGTAGGGGAATGTGCCAGAGCACAGTCACCTGGTGTAGGGGAATGTGCCAGACGACACTCACCTGGTGTAGGTGAATGTGCCAGAACACACTCACCTGGTGGAGGGGAATGTGGCAGACCACACTCAACTGGTGTCGGGGAATGTGCCAGAGCACTCTCACCTGGTGTAGGGGAATGTGCCAGAGCACAGTCACCTGGTGTAGGGTAATGTGCCAGACGACACTCACCTGGTGTAGGGGAATGTGCCAGATGACACTCACCTGGTGTAGGTGAATGTGCCAGAACACACTCACCTGGTGTAGGGGAATGTGGCAGACCACACTGACCTGGTGTAGGGGAATGTGACAGAGAACACTACCCTTGTGTAGGGAATGTGCGAGATCACACTCAGCTGGTGAAGGGGAATGTTTCAGACCACACTCTCCTCGTGTAGGGGAATGTGCCAGAGCACACTCACCCGGTGTAGGGGAATGTGCCAGACGACACTCACCTGGTGTAGGGGAATGTGCCAGACGACACTCACCTGGTGTAGGGGAATATGTCAGAGCACACTCACCCCTGTGTAGGGTAATGTGCCAGAGCACACTCACCTGGTGTAGGGGAATGTGCCGGAGCACACTCACCTGGTGTAGGGGAATGTGCCAGAGCACACTCACCTAGTGTAGGGGAATGTGCCAGAGCACACTCACCTGGTGTAGGGGAATGTGCCAGACGACACTCACCTGGTGTAGGGGAATGTGCCTGGCCACACTGACTTCGTGTAGGGGAATGTGCCAGACGACACTCACCTGGTGTAGGGGAATGTGCCAGACGACACTCACCTGGTGTAGGGGAATATGTCAGAGCACACTCACCTGGTGTAGGGTAATGTGCCAGAGCACACTCACCTGGTGTAGGGGAATGTGCCGGAGCACACTCACCTGGTGTAGGGGAATGTGCCGGAGCACACTCACCTAGTGTAGGGTAATGTGCCGGAGCACACTCACCTGGTGTAGGGGAATGTGCTGGAGCACACTCACCTGGTGTAGGGGAATGTGCCGGAGCACACTCACCTAGTGTAGGGTAATGTGCCGGAGCACATTCAGCTGGTGTAGGAAAATGTGCCGGAGCACATGCATCTGGAGTAGGGGAATGTGCCAGACCACACTCACCTGGTGTAGGGGAATGTGCCGGAGCACACTCACCGGGTTTAGGGGAATGTGCCGGAGCACACTCACCTGGTGTATGGGAATGTGCCGGAGCACACTCACCTAGTGTAGGGGAATGTGCCGGAGCACACTCACCAGGTGTTGGGGAATGTGCCAGACCGCACTAATGTGGTGTTGGGGAATGTGCTAGAACACAAGGACCAGGGTAGGGGATTATGACAGAGCACACGGACATGGTGTAGGGGAATGTGCCAGAGCACACTCACCTGGTGTAGGGGAAATTGCCACACCACACTCAAATGGTGTATTGGAATCTGCCAGAGCACACTGACCTGGTGTAGGGGAATGTGCCGGAGTACACACACCTGGTGTAGGGGAATGTGCCAGACCACACTCACCGGGTCTAGGGGAATGTGCCGGAGCACACTCACCTGGTGTAGGGGAATGTTCCGGAGCACACTCACCGGGTGTAGGGGAATGTGCCGGAGCACCCTCTCCTGGTGTAGCGGAATGTGCCAGACCACACTAATGTGGTGTAGGGGAATGTGCCAGACCGCAGTCACCTGGTGCAGGGGAATGTGCCAGACCACACTCACCTGATGTAGGGGAATGTGCCAGACCGCACTCACCTGGTGTAGGGGAATGTGCCAGACCACACTCACCTGGTGTAAGGGAATGTGCCAGACCACACTCACCTGGTGTAGGGGAATGTGCCAGACCGCACTCACCTGGTGTAGGGGAATGTGCCAGAAAACACTCAACTGGTGTAGGGGAATGTGCCAGACTGCACTCACCTTGTGCAGTGGAATGTGCCAGACCACACTCACCTGGTGTAGGCCAATGTGCCAGCGCACACACACCTGGTGTAGGGCAATGTGCCAGCCCACACTCACCTGGTGTATGGGAATGTGCCAGACGACACTCAAATGGTGTAGGGGAATGTGGCAGACGACACTCACCTGGTGTAAGGGAATGTGCCAGAGCACACTGACCTGGTGTAGGGGAATGTGCCAGAAAACACTCAACTGGTGTAGGGGAATGTGGCAGACGACACTCACCTGGTGTAGGGGAATGTGGCAGACGACACTCACCTGGTGTAGGGGAATGTGTCAGAGCACACTCACCTGGTGTAGGGGAATGTGCCAGAGCACAGTCACCTGGTGTAGGGGAATGTGCCAGAGCACACTCACCTGGTGTAGGGGAGTGTGCCAGAGCACACTCACCTGGTGTACGGGAATGTGGCAGAGCACACTCATGTGGTGTAGGAGAAAGTGCCAGACGACAATCACCTGGTGTAGGGGAATGTGCCAGGGCACACGCACCTGGTGTAGGAGAATGTGCCAGACGACACTCACCTGGTGTAGGGGAATGTGCCAGACCACACTCACCTGGTGTAGGGGAATGTGCCAGACGACACTCACCTGGTGTAGGGGAATGTGTCCGAGCACACTCACCTGGTGTATGGGAATGTGCCGGAGCACACTCACCTAGTGTAGGGGAATGTGCCGGATCACACTCACCTTGTGGAGGAGAATGTGCCGGAGCACAATCACCTGGTGTAGGGGAATGTGCCGGAGCACACTCTCCTGGTGTAGGGGAATGTGCCAGACCACACTAATGTGGTGTAGGGGAATGTGCCAGAACACAAGGACCTGGGGTAGGGGAATGTGCCAGAGCATTCTCACCTGGTGTAGGGGAATGTGCCAGACCACACTCACCTGGTGTAGTGGAATCTGCCAGAGCACACTGACCTGGTGTAGGGGAATGTGCCAGAGCACACTCACCTGGTGTAGGGGAATGTGCCAGAGCACACTCACCTGGTGTAGGGGAATGTGTGAGATCACACTCAGCTGGTGAAGGGGAATATCCCATTCAACACTCACCTGGTGTAGGGGAATGTTTCAGACCACATTCTCCTGGTGTAGGGGAATGTGCTAGACCGCACTCACCTGGTGTAGGAGAATGTGCCAGACGACACTCACCTGGTGTAGGGGAATGTGCCAGACCGCACTCACCTGGTGTAGGAGAATGTGCCAGACGACACTCACCTGGTGTAGAGGAATGTGCCAGACCACACTCACCTGGTGTAGGGAAGCTGCTTGAGCACACTCACCTGGTGTAGGGAAATGTGCCGGAGCACACGCACTTGGTGTAGGGGAATGTGCCAGACCACACTCACCTGGTGTAGGGGAATGTGCCGGAGCACACTCACCTGGTGTAGGGGAATGTGCCTGACCACACTGACTTGGTGTAGGGGAACACGCCAGAGAACAGTAACCTTGTGTAGGGGAATGGGCGAGATCACACTCAGCTGGTGAAGGGGAATATCCCATTCAACACTCACCTGGTGTAGGGGAATGTTTCAGACCACACTCAGCTGGTGTAGGGGAATGTTTCAGACCGCACTCACCTGGTGTAGGGGAATGTGCCAGACCACACTCACCTGGTGTAGGGGAATGTGCCATACCACACTTACCTGGTGTAGGAGAATGTGCCAGACGACACTCACCTGGTGTAGGGGAATGTGCCAGACTGCACTCACCTGGTGTAGGGGAATGTGCCAGAAAACACTCACCAGGTGTAGGGGAATGTGCCAGACTGCACTCACCTGGTGCAGAGGAATGTGCCAGACCACACTCACCTGGTGAAGGGGAATGTGCCAGAGGACACTCAACTGGTGTAGGGGAATGTGCCAGAGCACACTCACCTGGTGTAGGGGAATGTGCCAGAGCACACTCACCTGGTGTAGGGGAATGTGCCAGAGCACAGTCACCTGGTGTAGGGGAATGTGCCAGACGACAATCACCTGGTGTAGGGGAATGTTCCAGATGACACTCACCTGGTGTAGGGGAATGTGCCAGAGCAGTCACCTGGTGTAGGGGAATGTGCCAGAAGACACTCACCTGGTGTAGGGGAATGTGTCAGACGACACTCACCTGGTGTAGTGGAATGTACCAGACGACACTCACCTGGTGTAGGGGAATGTGCCAGTGCACACTCAAATGGTGTAGGGGAATATGCCAGACGACACTCTCCTGCTGTAATGGAATGTACCAGACGACACTCACCTGGTGTAGGGGAATGTGCCAGTGCACACTCAAATGGTGTAGGGGAATATGCCAGACGACACTCACCTGGTGTAGGGGAGTGTGCCAGACCACACTCACCTGGTGTAGGGGAATGTGCCAGACCACACTCACCTGGTTTAGGGGAATGTGCTAGACGTCAATCACTTGGTGTAGGGGAATGTTCCAGATGACATTCACCTGGTGTAGGGGAATGTGCCAGACGACACTCACATGGTGTAGGGGAATATGCCAGACAACACTCAACTGGTGTAGGGGAATGTGCCAGAACACAAGGACCTGGGGTAGGGGAATGTGACAGAGCACACGGACATGGTGTAGGGGAATGTGCCAGACCACACTCACCTGTTGTAGGGGAATGTGCCAGAACACACTCACCTGGTGTAGGGGAATGTGCCAGAGCACACTCACCTGGTGTAGGGGAATGTGCCAGAGCACACTCACCTGGTGTATGGGAATGTGCCAGACGACACTCACCTGGTGTAGGGGAATGTGCCAGACCACACTCACCTGGTGTAGGGAAGCTGCTTGAGCACACTCACCTGGTGTAGGGAAATGTGCCGGAGCACACGCACTTGGTGTAGGGGAATGTGCCAGACCACACTCACCTGGTGTAGGGGAATGTGCCGGAGCACACTCACCTGGTGTAGGGGAATGTGCCGGAGCACACTCTCCTGGTGTAGGGGAATGTGCCAGAGCACACTCACCTGGTGTAGGGGAATGTGCCAGACCACACTCACCTGGTGTAGGGGAATGTGCCAGACCACACTAATGTGGTGTAGCGGAATGTGCCAGAACACAAGGACCTGGGGTAGGGGAATGTGACAGAGCACACGGACATGGTGTAGGGGAATGTGTCAGACCACACTCACCTGGTGTAGGGGAATGTGCCAGACCACAGTCACCTGGTGTAGGGGATTGTGGCAGACCACGCTCACCTGGTGTAGGGGAATGTGCCTGACCACACTGACTTGGTGTAGGGGGACACGCCAGAGAACAGTAACCTTGTGTAGGGGAATGTGCGAGATCACACTCAGCTGGTGAAGGGGAATATCCCATTCAACACTCACCTGGTGTAGGGGAATGTTTCAGACCACACTCAGCTGGTGTAGGGGAATGTGCCAGACCGCACTCACCTGGTGTAGGGGAATGTGCCAGACCACACTCACCTGGTGTAGGGGAATGTGCCAGACGACACTCAACTGGTGTAGGGGAATGTGACAGAGCACACTCAACTGGTGCAGGGGAATCTGCCAGACGACACTCACCTGGTGTAGGGGAATGTGCCAGACCACACTCACCTGGTGTAGTGGAATGTGCCGGAGCACACTCACCTGGTGTAGGGGAATGTGCCGGAGCACACTCTCCTGGTGGAGGGGAATGTGCCAGAGCACACTAATGTGGTGTAGCGGAATGTGCCAGAACACAAGGACCTGGGGTAGGGGAATGTGACAGAGCACACGGACATGGTGTAGGGGAATGTGCCACACCACACTCAAATGCTGTAGGGGAATCTGCCAGAGCACACTGAACTGGTGTAGGGGAATGTGCCGGAGCACATGCACCTGGAGTAGGGGAACGTGCCAGACCACACTCACCTGGTGTAGGGGAATGTGCCGGAGCACACTCACCGGGTTTAGGGGAATGTGCCGGAGCACAGTCACCTGGTGTAGGGGAATGTGCCGGAGCACCCTCTCCTGGCTTAGCGGAATGTGCCAGAGCACATTCTCGTGGTGTAGGGGAATGTGCCAGAACACAAGGACCTGGGGTAGGGGAAGGTGACAGAGCACAAGGACATGGTGTAGGGGAATTTGCCAGAGCACACTCAGCTGGTGTAGGGGAATGTGCCATACCACACTTACCTGGTGTAGGAGAATATGCCAGACCACACTCACCTGGTGTAGGGGAATGTGCCAGACCGCACTCACCTGGTGTAGGGGAATGTGCCAGAAAACACTCACCAGGTGTAGGGGAATGTGCCAGACCGCACTCACCTGGTGCAGAGGAATGTGCCAGACCACACTCACCTGGTGTAGGGGAGTGTGCCAGAGGACACTCAACTGGTGTAGGGGAATGTGCCAGAGCACACTCACCTGGTGTAGGGGAATGTGCCAGAGCACACTCACCTGGTGTAGGGGAATGTGCCAGAGCACACTCACCTGGTGTAGGGGAATGTGCCAGAGCACAGTCACCTGGTGTAGGGGAATGTGCCAGACGACAATCACCTGGTGTAGGGGAATGTTCCAGATGACACTCACCTGGTGTAGGGGAATGTGCCAGAGCAGTCACCTGGTGTAGGGGAATGTGCCAGACGACACTCACCTGGTGTAGTGGAATGTACCAGACGACACTCACCTGGTGTAGGGGAATGTGCCAGACGACACTCACCTGGTGTAATGGAATGTACCAGACGACACTCACCTGGTGTAGAGGAATGTGCCAGTGCACACTCAAATGGTGTAGGGGAATATGCCAGACGACACTCACCTGGTGTAGGGGAATGTGCCTGACCACACTCACCTGGTGTAGGGGAATGTGCCAGACCACACTCACCTGGTGTAGGGGAATGTGCTAGACGTCAATCACTTGGTGTAGGGGAATGTTCCAGATGACATTCACCTGGTGTAGGGGAATGTGCCAGACGACACTCTCATGGTGTAGGGGAATATGCCAGACGACACTCAACTGGTGTAGGGGAATGTGCCAGAACACAAGGACCTGGGGTAGGGGAATGTGACAGAGCACACGGACATGGTGTAGGGGAATGTGCCAGACCACATTCACCTGGTGTAGGGGAATGTGCCAGAACACACTCACCTGGTGTAGGGGAAAGTGCCAGAGCACACTCACCTGGTGTAGGGGAATGTGCCAGAGCACACTCACCTGGTGTAGGGGAATGTGCCAGACCACACTCACCTGGTGTAGCGGAATGTGCCAGACGTCAATCACTTCGTGTAGGGGAATGTTCCAGATGACATTCACCTGGTGTAGGGGAATGTGCCAGACGACACTCACATGGTGTAGGGGAATATGCCAGACGACACTCAACTGGTGTAGGGGAATGTGACAGATGACACTCACCTGGTGAAGGGGAATATGTCCGACGCAGACACCTGGTTTAGGGGAATGTTCCAGAGCGCACTCACCTGGTGTTGGGGAATGTGCCAAAAGACACTCACCTGGTGTAGGGGAATGTGCCAGGGCACAGTCACCTGGTGTAGGGGAATGTGTCAGACGCACTCACCTGGTGTAGGGGAATGTGTCAGACGCACTCACCTGGTGTAGGGGAATGTGCCAGATGACACTCAAATGGTGTAGGGGAATCTGCCAGAGCACACGCACCTGCTGTAGGGGAATGTGCCAGACCACACTCACCTGGTGTAGGGGAATGTGCCAGACCACACTCACCTGGTGTAGGGGAATGTGCCAGACCGCACTCACCTGGTGCAGAGGAATGTGCCAGACCAGATTCACCTGGTGCAGGGGAATGTGCCAGACCACACTCACCTGGTGTAGGGGAATGTGCCAGAGCACACTCACCTGGTGTAGGGGAATGTGCCAGAGCACACTCACCTGGTGTAGGGGAATGTGCCAGAGCACACTCACCTGGTGTAGGGGAATGTGCCAGAGCACACTCACCTGGTGTAGGGGAATGTGCCAGAGCACACTCACCTGGTGTAGGGGAATGTGCCAGAGCACACTCACCTGGTGTAGGGGAATGTGCCAGACGACAATCACCTGGTGTAGGGGAATGTGCCAGACCACACTCACCTGGTGTAGGGGAATGTGCCAGAGCACACTCACCTGGTGTAGGGGAATGTGCCAGACCACACTCACTTGGTGTAGGGGAATGTGCCAGAGCACACTCACCTGGTGTAGGGGAATGTGCCAGACGACACTCACCTGGTGTAGGGGAATGTGGCAGACCACACTCACCTGGTGTAGGGGAATGTGCCTGGCCACACTGACTTGGTGTAGGGGAATGTGCCAGACGACACTCACCTGGTGTAGGGGAATGTGCCAGAGCACACTCACCTGGTGAAGGGGAATGTGCCAGAGCACACTCACCTGGTGTAGGGGAATGTGCCAGAGCACATTCACCTGCTGTAGGGGAATGTGCCAGAAGACACTCACCTGGTGTAGGGGAATGTGGCAGACCACGCTCACCTGGTGTAGGGGAATGTGCCAGACGACACTCACCTGGTGTAGGGGAATGTGCCAGACGACACTCACCTGGTGTAGGGGAATGTGCCAGAGCACACTCACTTGGTGTAGGGGAATGTGCCAGACGACATTCACCTGGTGTAGGGGAATGTGGCAGACCACACTCACCTGGTGTAGGGGAATGTGCCAGACGACACTCACCAGGTGTAGGGTAATGTGCCAGAGCACACTCACCTGGTGTAGGGGAATGTGCCGGAGCACACTCACCTGATTGTAGGGGAATGTGCCGGAGCACACTCACCTAGTGTAGGTTAATGTGCCGGAGCACATTCAGCTGGTGTAGGAAAATGTGCCGGAGCACATGCACCTGGTGTAGGGGAATGTGCCAGAGCACACTCACCTGTTGTAGGGGAATGTGCCAGAGCACAGTCACCTGGTGTAGGGGAATGTAGCAGACGACAATCACCTGGTGTTGGGGAATGTTCCAGATGACACTCACCTGGTGTAGGGGAATGTGCCAGAGCAGTCACCTGGTGTAGGGGAATGTGCCAGACGACACTCACCTGGTGTAGGGGAATGTACCAGACCACACTCACCTGGTGTAGGGGAATGTACCAGACCACACTCAACTGGTGTAGGGGAATATGCCAGTCCACACTCACCTGGTGTAGGGGAAAGTGCCAGACCGCACTCACCTGGTGTAGGGGAATGTGACAGAGCACACTCACCTGGTGTAGGGGAATGTGCCAGACCGCACTCACCTGGTGTAGGGGAATGTGACAGAGCACACTGACCTGGTGTAGGGGAAGCTGCTTGAGCACACTCACCTGGTGTAGGGGAATGTGCCAGAGCACACTCACCTGGTGTAGGGGAAAGTGCTGGAGCCCATTGACCTGGTGTAGGGGAATGTGCCGGAGCACACTCTCCTGGTGTAGGGGAATGTGCCAGAGCACACTAACCTGGTGTAGGGGAATGTGCCAGACGACACTCACCTGGTGTAGGGGAATGTGGCAGACCACGCTCACCTGGTCTAGGGGATTGTGCCTGGCCACACTGACTTGGTGTAGGGGAATGTGCCAGACGACACTCACCTGGTGTAGGGGAATATGTCAGAGCACACTCACCTGGTGTAGGGGAATGTGCCAGAGCAAACTCACCTGGTGTAGGGGAATGTGCCGGAGCACACTCACCTGGTGCAGGGGAATGTGCCGGAGCACACTCACCTAGTGTAGGGTAATGTGCCGGAGCACATTCAGCTGTTGTAGGAAAATGTGCCGGTGCACATGCACCTGGAGTAGGGTAATGTGCCAGACCACTCTCACCTGGTGTAGGGGAATGTGCCAGATCACACTCACCTGGTGTAGGGGAATGTGCCAGACCACACTCACCTGGTGTAGGGTAATGTGCCGGAGCACACTCACCGGGTTAGGGGAATGTGCCGGAGCACACTCACCTGGTGTAGGGGAATGTGCCGGAGCACCCTCTCCTGGCTTAGCGGAATGTGCCAGAGCACATTCACGTGGTGTAGGGGAAAGTGCCAGACCGCACTAATGTGGTGTAGGGGAATGTGCCAGAACACAAGGACCTGGGGTAGGGGAATGTGACAGAGCACACGGACATGGTGTAGGGGAATTTGCCAGAGCACACTCACCTGGTGTAGGGGAATGTGCCATACCACACTTACCTGGTGTAGGGGAATGTGCCAGACCACACTCACCTGGTGTAGGAAAATGTGCCAGACCGCACTCACCTGGTGTAGGGGAATGTGCCAGAAAACACTCACCTGGTGTAGGGGAATGTGCCAGACCGCACTCACCTGGTGCAGAGGAATGTGCCAGACCACACTCACCTGGTGTAGGCCAACGTGCCAGCGCACACTCACCTGGTGTAGGGGAATGTGCCAGAAAACACTCAAATGGTGTAGGGGAATGTGCCAGACCACACTCACCTGGTGTAGGGGAATGTGCCAGAGCACACTCACCTGGTGTAGGGGAATGTGCCAGAGCACACTCACCTGGTGTAGGGGAATGTGCCGGAGCACAGTCACCTGGTGTAGGGGAATGTGCCAGAGCACACTCACCTGGTGTAGGGGAATGTGCCAGAGCACAGTCACCTGGTGTAGGGGAATGTGCCAGACGACAATCACCTGATGTAGGGGAATGTTCCAGATGACACTCACCTGGTGTAGGGGAATGTGCCAGAGCAGTCACCTGGAGTAGGGGAATATGCCAGACGACAGTCAACTGGTGTTGGGGAATATGCCAGACCATACTCACCTGGGGTAGGGGAATGTTCCAGAGCGCACTCACCTGGTTTAGGGGAATGTGCCAGAGAACACTCACCTGGTGTAGGGGAATGTTCCAGACCACACTCACCTGGTGTATGGGAATGTGCCACACCACACTCACCTGGTGTAGGGGAATTTGCCAGAGCACACTCACCTGGTGTTGGGGAATGTGGCAGAACACGCTCACCTGGTGTAGGGGAATGTGCCTGGCCACACTGACTTGGTGTAGGGGAACGTGCCAGAAAACACTCACCTGGTGTAGGGGAATGTGACAGACGACACTCACCTGGTGTAGGGGAATGTGCCGGAGCACACTCACCTTGTGTAGGGTAATGTGCCGGAGCACATTCAGCTGGTGTAGGAAAATGTGCCGGAGCACATGCACCTGGAGTAGGGTAATGTGCCAGACCACACTCACCTGGTGTAGGGGAATGTGCCGGAGCACACTCACCGGGTTGAGGGGAATGTGCCGGAGCACACTCACATGGTGTAGGGGAATGTGCCGGAGCACCCTCTCCTGGCTTAGCGGAATGTGCCAGAGCACATTCACGTGGTGTAGGGGAAAGTGACAGACCGCACTAATGTGGTGTAGGGGAATGTGCCAGAACACAAGGATCTGGGGTAGGGGAATGTGAGAGAGCACACGGACATGGTGTAGGGGAATTTGCCAGAGCACACTGACCTGGTGTAGGGGAATGTGCCATACCACACTTACCTGGTGTAGGAGAATGTGCCAGACCACACTCACCTGGTGTAGGGGAATATGCCAGTTCGCACTCACCTGGGGTAGGGGAATGTGCCAGAAAACACTCAACAGGTGTAGGGGAATGTGCCAGACCGCACTCACATGGTGCAGAGGAATGTGCCAGACCACACTCACCTGGTGTAGGCCAATGTGCCAGCGCACACTCACCTGGTGTAGGGCAATGTGCCAGCCCACACTCACCTGGTGTAGGGGAATGTGCAGAGAACACTCAAATGGTGTAGGGGAATGTGCCAGAGCACACTCACCTGGTGTAGGGGAATGTGCCAGAGCACACTCACCTGGTGTAGGACAATATGCCAGCCCACACTCACCTGGTGTAGGGGAATGTGCCAGAGCACACTCACCTGGTGTAGGGGAATGTGCCAGAGCACACTCACCTGGTGTAGGGGAATGTGCCAGAGCACACTCACCGGGTTAGGGGAATGTGCCGGAGCACACTCACCTGGTGTAGGGGAATGTGCCGGAGCACCCTCTCCTGGCTTAGCGGAATGTGCCAGAGCACATTCACGTGGTGTAGGGGAAAGTGCCAGACCGCACTAATGTGGTGTAGGGGAATGTGCCAGAACACAAGGACCTGGGGTAGGGGAATGTGACAGAGCACACGGACATGGTGTAGGGGAATTTGCCAGAGCACACTCACCTGGTGTAGGGGAATGTGCCATACCACACTTACCTGGTGTAGGAGAATGTGCCAGACCACACTCACCTGGTGTAGGGGAATGTGCCAGACCGCACTCACCTGGTGTAGGGGAATGTGCCAGAAAACACTCACCAGGTGTAGGGGAATGTGCCAGACCGCACTCACCTGGTGCAGAGGAATGTGCCAGACCACACTCACCTGGTGTAGGCCAATGTGAAAGCGCACACTCACCTGGTGTAGGGCAATGTGCCAGCCCACACTCACCTGGTATAGGGGAATGTGCCTGAGAACACTCAACTGGTGTAGGGGAATGTGCCAGACAACTCCCACCCGGTGTAGGGGAATGTGCCAGAGCACACTCACCTGGTGTAGGGGAATGTGCCAGACCACACTCACCTGGTGTAGGGGCATGTGCCAGAGCACACTGACTGGTGAAGGGGAATGTGCCAGACCACACTGACCTGGTGTAGGGGAATGTTCCAGACCACACTCACCTGGTGTAGGGGCATGTGCCAGAGCACACTGACTGGTGAAGGGGAATGTGCCAGACCACACTGACCTGGTGTAGGGGAATGTGCCAGACCACACTCACCTGGTGTAGGCCAATGTGCCAGCGCACACTCACCTGGTGTAGGGCAATGTGCCAGCCCACACTCACCTGGTGTAGGGGAATGTGCCAGAGAACACTCAAATGGTGTAGGGGAATGTGCCAGAGCACACTCACCTGGTGTAGGGGAATGTGCCAGAGCACACTCACCTGGTGTAGGACAATATGCCAGCCCACACTCACCTGGTGTAGGGGAATGTGCCAGAGCACACTCACCTGGTGTAGGGGAATGTGCCAGAGCACACTCACCTGGTGTAGGGGAATGTGCCAGAGCACAGTCACCTGGTGTAGGGGAATGTGCCAGAGCACACTCACCTGGTGTAGGGGAATGTGCCAGAGCACAGTCACCTGGTGTAGGGGAATGTGCCAGACGACAATCACCTGGTGTAGGGGAATGTTCCAGAGCAGTCACCTGGTGTAGGGGAATGTGCCAGAGCAAACTCACCTGGTGTAGGGGAATGTGCCGGAGCACACTCACCTGGTGCAGGGGAATGTGCCGGAGCACACTCACCTAGTGTAGGGTAATGTGCCGGAGCACATTCAGCTGTTGTAGGAAAATGTGCCGGTGCACATGCACCTGGAGTAGGGTAATGTGCCAGACCACTCTCACCTGGTGTAGGGGAATGTGCCAGATCACACTCACCTGGTGTAGGGGAATGTGCCAGACCACACTCACCTGGTGTAGGGTAATGTGCCGGAGCACACTCACCGGGTTAGGGGAATGTGCCGGAGCACACTCACCTGGTGTAGGGGAATGTGCCGGAGCACCCTCTCCTGGCTTAGCGGAATGTGCCAGAGCACATTCACGTGGTGTAGGGGAAAGTGCCAGACCGCACTAATGTGGTGTAGGGGAATGTGCCAGAACACAAGGACCTGGGGTAGGGGAATGTGACAGAGCACACGGACATGGTGTAGGGGAATTTGCCAGAGCACACTCACCTGGTGTAGGGGAATGTGCCATACCACACTTACCTGGTGTAGGGGAATGTGCCAGACCACACTCACCTGGTGTAGGAAAATGTGCCAGACCGCACTCACCTGGTGTAGGGGAATGTGCCAGAAAACACTCACCTGGTGTAGGGGAATGTGCCAGACCGCACTCACCTGGTGCAGAGGAATGTGCCAGACCACACTCACCTGGTGTAGGCCAACGTGCCAGCGCACACTCACCTGGTGTAGGGGAATGTGCCAGAAAACACTCAAATGGTGTAGGGGAATGTGCCAGACCACACTCACCTGGTGTAGGGGAATGTGCCAGAGCACACTCACCTGGTGTAGGGGAATGTGCCAGAGCACACTCAACTGGTGTAGGGGAATGTGCCGGAGCACAGTCACCTGGTGTAGGGGAATGTGCCAGAGCACACTCACCTGGTGTAGGGGAATGTGCCAGAGCACAGTCACCTGGTGTAGGGGAATGTGCCAGACGACAATCACCTGATGTAGGGGAATGTTCCAGATGACACTCACCTGGTGTAGGGGAATGTGCCAGAGCAGTCACCTGGAGTAGGGGAATATGCCAGACGACAGTCAACTGGTGTTGGGGAATATGCCAGACCATACTCACCTGGGGTAGGGGAATGTTCCAGAGCGCACTCACCTGGTTTAGGGGAATGTGCCAGAGAACACTCACCTGGTGTAGGGGAATGTTCCAGACCACACTCACCTGGTGTATGGGAATGTGCCACACCACACTCACCTGGTGTAGGGGAATTTGCCAGAGCACACTCACCTGGTGTTGGGGAATGTGGCAGAACACGCTCACCTGGTGTAGGGGAATGTGCCTGGCCACACTGACTTGGTGTAGGGGAACGTGCCAGAAAACACTCACCTGGTGTAGGGGAATGTGACAGACGACACTCACCTGGTGTAGGGGAATGTGCCGGAGCACACTCACCTTGTGTAGGGTAATGTGCCGGAGCACATTCAGCTGGTGTAGGAAAATGTGCCGGAGCACATGCACCTGGAGTAGGGTAATGTGCCAGACCACACTCACCTGGTGTAGGGGAATGTGCCGGAGCACACTCACCGGGTTGAGGGGAATGTGCCGGAGCACACTCACATGGTGTAGGGGAATGTGCCGGAGCACCCTCTCCTGGCTTAGCGGAATGTGCCAGAGCACATTCACGTGGTGTAGGGGAAAGTGACAGACCGCACTAATGTGGTGTAGGGGAATGTGCCAGAACACAAGGATCTGGGGTAGGGGAATGTGAGAGAGCACACGGACATGGTGTAGGGGAATTTGCCAGAGCACACTGACCTGGTGTAGGGGAATGTGCCATACCACACTTACCTGGTGTAGGAGAATGTGCCAGACCACACTCACCTGGTGTAGGGGAATATGCCAGTTCGCACTCACCTGGGGTAGGGGAATGTGCCAGAAAACACTCAACAGGTGTAGGGGAATGTGCCAGACCGCACTCACATGGTGCAGAGGAATGTGCCAGACCACACTCACCTGGTGTAGGCCAATGTGCCAGCGCACACTCACCTGGTGTAGGGCAATGTGCCAGCCCACACTCACCTGGTGTAGGGGAATGTGCAGAGAACACTCAAATGGTGTAGGGGAATGTGCCAGAGCACACTCACCTGGTGTAGGGGAATGTGCCAGAGCACACTCACCTGGTGTAGGACAATATGCCAGCCCACACTCACCTGGTGTAGGGGAATGTGCCAGAGCACACTCACCTGGTGTAGGGGAATGTGCCAGAGCACACTCACCTGGTGTAGGGGAATGTGCCAGAGCACACTCACCGGGTTAGGGGAATGTGCCGGAGCACACTCACCTGGTGTAGGGGAATGTGCCGGAGCACCCTCTCCTGGCTTAGCGGAATGTGCCAGAGCACATTCACGTGGTGTAGGGGAAAGTGCCAGACCGCACTAATGTGGTGTAGGGGAATGTGCCAGAACACAAGGACCTGGGGTAGGGGAATGTGACAGAGCACACGGACATGGTGTAGGGGAATTTGCCAGAGCACACTCACCTGGTGTAGGGGAATGTGCCATACCACACTTACCTGGTGTAGGAGAATGTGCCAGACCACACTCACCTGGTGTAGGGGAATGTGCCAGACCGCACTCACCTGGTGTAGGGGAATGTGCCAGAAAACACTCACCAGGTGTAGGGGAATGTGCCAGACCGCACTCACCTGGTGCAGAGGAATGTGCCAGACCACACTCACCTGGTGTAGGCCAATGTGAAAGCGCACACTCACCTGGTGTAGGGCAATGTGCCAGCCCACACTCACCTGGTATAGGGGAATGTGCCTGAGAACACTCAACTGGTGTAGGGGAATGTGCCAGACAACTCCCACCCGGTGTAGGGGAATGTGCCAGAGCACACTCACCTGGTGTAGGGGAATGTGCCAGACCACACTCACCTGGTGTAGGGGCATGTGCCAGAGCACACTGACTGGTGAAGGGGAATGTGCCAGACCACACTGACCTGGTGTAGGGGAATGTTCCAGACCACACTCACCTGGTGTAGGGGCATGTGCCAGAGCACACTGACTGGTGAAGGGGAATGTGCCAGACCACACTGACCTGGTGTAGGGGAATGTGCCAGACCACACTCACCTGGTGTAGGCCAATGTGCCAGCGCACACTCACCTGGTGTAGGGCAATGTGCCAGCCCACACTCACCTGGTGTAGGGGAATGTGCCAGAGAACACTCAAATGGTGTAGGGGAATGTGCCAGAGCACACTCACCTGGTGTAGGGGAATGTGCCAGAGCACACTCACCTGGTGTAGGACAATATGCCAGCCCACACTCACCTGGTGTAGGGGAATGTGCCAGAGCACACTCACCTGGTGTAGGGGAATGTGCCAGAGCACACTCACCTGGTGTAGGGGAATGTGCCAGAGCACAGTCACCTGGTGTAGGGGAATGTGCCAGAGCACACTCACCTGGTGTAGGGGAATGTGCCAGAGCACAGTCACCTGGTGTAGGGGAATGTGCCAGACGACAATCACCTGGTGTAGGGGAATGTTCCAGAGCAGTCACCTGGTGTAGGGGAATGTGCCAGACGACACTCACCTGGTGTAGGGGAATGTGTCAGACGACACTCACCTGGTGTAGTGGAATGTACCAGACGACACTCACCTGGTGTAGGGGAATGTACCAGACCACACTCAACTGGTGTAGGGGAATATGCCAGACGACACTCAACTGGTGTAGGGGAATATGCCAGACGACACTCAACTGGTTTAGGGGATAGTGACAGATGACACTCACCTGGTGAAGGGGAATATATCCGACGCAGACACCTGGTGTAGGAGAATGTGCCAGACCGCACTCACCTGGTGCAGAGGAATGTGCCAGACCACACTCACCTGGTGTAGGCCAATGTACCAGCGCACACTCACCTGGTGTAGGGCAATGTGCCAGCCCACACTCACCTGGTGAAGGGGAATGTGCCAGAGAACACTCAACTGGTGTAGGGGAATGTGCCAGACGACACTCAAATGGAGTAGGGGAATGTGCCAGAGCACACTCACCTGGTGTAGGGGAATGTGCCAGAGCACACTCACCTGGTGTAGGGGAATGTTCCAGATGACACTCACCTGGTGTAGGGGAATGTGCCAGACGACACTCACCTGGTGTAGGGGAATGTGTCAGAGCACAATCACCTGGTGTAGGGGAATGTGTCAGACGCACTCACCTGGTGTAGGGGATTGTGCCAGACGACACTCAAATGGTGTAGGGGAATTTGCCAGAGCACACTGACTGGTGAAGGGGAATGTGCCAGAACACACTGACCTGGTGTAGGGGAATGTGCCAGACCACACTCACCTGGTGTAGGGGAATGTGCCAGAGAACACTCAAATGGTGTAGGGGCATGTGCCAGAGCACACTCACCTGGTGTAGGGGAATGTGCCAGAGCACACTCACCTGGTGTAGGACAATATGCCAGCCCACACTCACCTGGTGTAGGGGAATGTGCCAGAGCACACTCACCTGGTGTAGGGGAATGTGCCAGAGCACACTCACCTGGTGTAGGGGAATGTGCCAGAGCACAGTCACCTGGTGTAGGGGAATGTGCCAGAGCACACTCACCTGGTGTAGGGGAATGTGCCAGAGCACAGTCACCTGGTGTAGGGGAATGTGCCAGACGACAATCACCTGGTGTAGGGGAATGTTCCAGAGCAGTCACCTGGTGTAGGGGAATGTGCCAGACGACACTCACCTGGTGTAGGGGAATGTGTCAGACGACACTCACCTGGTGTAGTGGAATGTACCAGACGACACTCACCTGGTGTAGGGGAATGTACCAGACCACACTCAACTGGTGTAGGGGAATATGCCAGACGACACTCAACTGGTGTAGGGGAATATGCCAGACGACACTCAACTGGTTTAGGGGATAGTGACAGATGACACTCACCTGGTGAAGGGGAATATGTCCGACGCAGACACCTGGTGTAGGAGAATGTGCCAGACTGCACTCACCTGGTGCAGAGGAATGTGCCAGACCACACTCACCTGGTGTAGGCCAATGTACCAGCGCACACTCACCTGGTGTAGGGCAATGTGCCAGCCCACACTCACCTGGTGAAGGGGAATGTGCCAGAGAACACTCAACTGGTGTAGGGGAATGTGCCAGACGACACTCAAATGGTGTAGGGGAATGTGCCAGAGCACACTCACCTGGTGTAGGGGAATGTGCCAGAGCACACTCACCTGGTGTAGGGGAATGTTCCAGATGACACTCACCTGGTGTAGGGGAATGTGCCAGACGACACTCACCTGGTGTAGGGGAATGTGTCAGAGCACAATCACCTGGTGTAGGGGAATGTGTCAGACGCACTCACCTGGTGTAGGGGATTGTGCCAGACGACACTCAAATGGTGTAGGGGAATTTGCCAGAGCACACTGACCTGGTGTAGGGGAATGTGCCAGACCACACTCACCTGGTGTAGGGGAATGTTTCAGACCACACTCACCTGGTGTAGGGGAATGTGCTAGACCGCACTCACCTGGTGTAGGGGAATGTGCCAGACCACACTCACCTGGTGTAGGGGAATGTGCCAGAACACACTCACCTGGTGTAGGGGAATGTTTCAGACCACACTCACCTGGTGTAGGGGAATGTGCTAGACCGCACTCACCTGGTGTAGGGGAATGTGCCAGACCACACTCACCTGGTGTAGGGGAATGTTTCAGACCACACTCACCTGGTGTAGGGGAATGTGCTAGACCGCACTCACCTGGTGTAGGGGAATGTGCCAGACCACACTCACCTGGTGTAGGGGAATGTGCCAGAGAACACTCACCTGGTGTAGGGGAATGTGCCATACGACACTCACCTGGTGTAGGGGAATGTGCCAGACCACACTCACCTGGTGTAGGGGAATGTGCCAGAGCACACTCACCTGGTGTAGGGGAATGTGCCAGACGACACTCACCTGGTGTAGGGGAATGTGCCAGACGACACTCACCTGGTGTAGGGGATTCTGCCAGACGACATTCACCTGGTGTAGGGGAATGTGCCAGACCACACTCACCTGGTGTAGGGGAATGTGCCAGACCACACTGACCTGGTGTAGGGGATTGTGCCAGAGCACACTCACATGGTGTAGGGGAATGTGCCAGACGACACTCAAATTGTGTAGGGGAATGTGCCAGACGACACTCACCTGGTGTAGGGGAATGTGCCAGACCACACTCACCTGGTGTAGGGGAATGTGTCAGAGCACACTCACCTGGTGTAGGGGAATGTGCCAGACGACACTCACCTGGTGTAGGGGAATGTGACAGACGACACTCACCTGGTGTAGGGGATTGTGCCAGACGACACTCACCTGGTGTAGGGGAATGTGCCAGACCACACTCACCTGGTGTAGGGGAATGTGTCAGAGCACACTCACCTGGTGTTGGGGAATGTGCCAGACGACACTCAACTGGTGTAGGGGAATGTGCCAGACGACACTCACCTGGTGTAGGGGATTGTGCCAGACGACACTCACCTGGTGTAGGGGAATGTGCCAGACCACACTCACCTGGTGTAGGGGATTGTGCCAGACGACACTCACCTGGTGTAGGGGAATGTGCCGGAGCACCCTCTCCTGGTGTAGCGGAATGTGCCAGAGCACATTCACGTGGTGTAGGGGAAAGTGCCAGACCGCACTAATGTGGTGTAGGGGAATGTGCCAGAACACAAGGACCTGGGGTAGGGGAATGTGACAGAGCACACGGACATGGTGTAGGGGAATTTGCCAGAGCACACTCACCTGGTGTAGGGGAATGTGCCATACCACACTTACCTGGTGTAGGAGAATGTGCCAGACCACACTCACCTGGTGTAGGGGAATGTGCCAGACCGCACTCACCTGGTGTAGGGGAATGTGCCAGAAAACACTCACCAGGTGTAGGGGAATGTGCCAGACCGCACTCACCTGGTGCAGAGGAATGTGCCAGACCACACTCACCTGGTGTAGGCCAATGTGAAAGCGCACACTCACCTGGTGTAGGGCAATGTGCCAGCCCACACTCACCTGGTATAGGGGAATGTGCCTGAGAACACTCAACTGGTGTAGGGGAATGTGCCAGACAACTCCCACCCGGTGTAGGGGAATGTGCCAGAGCACACTCACCTGGTGTAGGGGAATGTGCCAGACCACACTCACCTGGTGTAGGGGCATGTGCCAGAGCACACTGACTGGTGAAGGGGAATGTGCCAGACCACACTGACCTGGTGTAGGGGAATGTTCCAGACCACACTCACCTGGTGTAGGGGCATGTGCCAGAGCATACTGACTGGTGAAGGGGAATGTGCCAGACCACACTGACCTGGTGTAGGGGAATGTGCCAGACCACACTCACCTGGTGTAGGCCAATGTGCCAGCGCACACTCACCTGGTGTAGGGCAATGTGCCAGCCCACACTCACCTGGTGTAGGGGAATGTGCCAGAGAACACTCAAATGGTGTAGGGGAATGTGCCAGAGCACACTCACCTGGTGTAGGGGAATGTGCCAGAGCACACTCACCTGGTGTAGGACAATATGCCAGCCCACACTCACCTGGTGTAAGGGAATGTGCCAGAGCACACTCACCTGGTGTAGGGGAATGTGCCAGAGCACACTCACCTGGTGTAGGGGAATGTGCCAGAGCACAGTCACCTGGTGTAGGGGAATGTGCCAGAGCACACTCACATGGTGTAGGGGAATGTGCCAGAGCACAGTCACCTGGTGTAGGGGAATGTGCCAGACGACAATCACCTGGTGTAGGGGAATGTTCCAGAGCAGTCACCTGGTGTAGGGGAATGTGCCAGACGACACTCACCTGGTGTAGGGGAATGTGTCAGACGACACTCACCTGGTGTAGTGGAATGTACCAGACGACACTCACCTGGTATAGGGGAATGTACCAGACCACACTCAACTGGTGTAGGGGAATATGCCAGACGAGACTCAACTGGTGTAGGGGAATATGCCAGACGACACTCAACTGGTTTAGGGGATAGTGACAGATGACACTCACCTGGTGAAGGGGAATATATCCGACGCAGACACCTGGTGTAGGAGAATGTGCCAGACCGCACTCACCTGGTGCAGAGGAATGTGCCAGACCACACTCACCTGGTGTAGGCCAATGTACCAGCGCACACTCACCTGGTGTAGGGCAATGTGCCAGCCCACACTCACCTGGTGAAGGGGAATGTGCCAGAGAACACTCAACTGGTGTAGGGGAATGTGCCAGACGACACTCAAATGGAGTAGGGGAATGTGCCAGAGCACACTCACCTGGTGTAGGGGAATGTGCCAGAGCACACTCACCTGGTGTAGGGGAATGTTCCAGATGACACTCACCTGGTGTAGGGGAATGTGCCAGACGACACTCACCTGGTGTAGGGGAATGTGTCAGAGCACAATCACCTGGTGTAGGGGAATGTGTCAGACGCACTCACCTGGTGTAGGGGATTGTGCCAGACGACACTCAAATGGTGTAGGGGAATTTGCCAGAGCACACTGACTGGTGAAGGGGAATGTGCCAGACCACACTGACCTGGTGTAGGGGAATGTGCCAGACCACACTCACCTGGTGTAGGCCAATGTGCCAGCGCACACTCACCTGGTGTAGGGCAATGTGCCAGCCCACACTCACCTGGTGTAGGGGAATGTGCCAGAGAACACTCAAATGGTGTAGGGGAATGTGCCAGAGCACACTCACCTGGTGTAGGGGAATGTGCCAGAGCACACTCACCTGGTGTAGGACAATATGCCAGCCCACACTCACCTGGTGTAGGGGAATGTGCCAGAGCACACTCACCTGGTGTAGGGGAATGTGCCAGAGCACACTCACCTGGTGTAGGGGAATGTGCCAGAGCACAGTCACCTGGTGTAGGGGAATGTGCCAGAGCACACTCACCTGGTGTAGGGGAATGTGCCAGAGCACAGTCACCTGGTGTAGGGGAATGTGCCAGACGACAATCACCTGGTGTAGGGGAATGTTCCAGAGCAGTCACCTGGTGTAGGGGAATGTGCCAGACGACACTCACCTGGTGTAGGGGAATGTGTCAGACGACACTCACCTGGTGTAGTGGAATGTACCAGACGACACTCACCTGGTGTAGGGGAATGTACCAGACCACACTCAACTGGTGTAGGGGAATATGCCAGACGACACTCAACTGGTGTAGGGGAATATGCCAGACGACACTCAACTGGTTTAGGGGATAGTGACAGATGACACTCACCTGGTGAAGGGGAATATGTCCGACGCAGACACCTGGTGTAGGAGAATGTGCCAGACCGCACTCACCTGGTGCAGAGGAATGTGCCAGACCACACTCACCTGGTGTAGGGCAATGTGCCAGCCCACACTCACCTGGTGAAGGGGAATGTGCCAGAGAACACTCAACTGGTGTAGGGGAATGTGCCAGACGACACTCAAATGGTGTAGTGGAATGTGCCAGAGCACACTCACCTGGTGTAGGGGAATGTGCCAGAGCACACTCACCTGGTGTAGGGGAATGTTCCAGATGACACTCACCTGGTGTAGGGGAATGTGCCAGACGACACTCACCTGGTGTAGGGGAATGTGTCAGAGCACAATCACCTGGTGTAGGGGAATGTGTCAGACGCACTCACCTGGTGTAGGGGATTGTGCCAGACGACACTCAAATGGTGTAGGGGAATTTGCCAGAGCACACTGACCTGGTGTAGGGGAATGTGCCAGAACACACTCACCTGGTGTAGGGGAATGTTTCAGACCACACTCACCTGGTGTAGGGGAATGTGCTAGACCGCACTCACCTGGTGTAGGGGAATGTGCCAGACCACACTCACCTGGTGTAGGGGAATGTGCCAGAGCACACTCACCTGGTGTAGGGGAATGTGCCATACGACACTCACCTGGTGTAGGGGAATGTGCCAGACCACACTCACCTGGTGTAGGGGAATGTGCCAGAGCACACTCACCTGGTGTAGGGGAATGTGCCAGACGACACTCACCTGGTGTAGGGGAATGTGCCAGACGACACTCACCTGGTGTAGGGGATTCTGCCAGACGACATTCACCTGGTGTAGGGGAATGTGCCAGACCACACTCACCTGGTGTAGGGGAATGTGCCAGACCACACTGACCTGGTGTAGGGGATTGTGCCAGAGCACACTCACATGTTGTAGGGGAATGTGCCAGACGACACTCAAATGGTGTAGGGGAATGTGCCAGACGACACTCACCTGGTGTAGGGGAATGTGCCAGACCACACTCACCTGGTGTAGGGGAATGTGTCAGAGCACACTCACCTGTTGTAGGGGAATGTGCCAGACGACACTCACCTGGCGTAGGGGAATGTGCCAGATGACACTCACCTGGTGTAGGGGAATGTGACAGAGCACACACACCTGGTGTAGGGGAATGTGCCAGACGACACACACCTGGTGTAGGGGAATGTGCCAGAGCACACTCACCTGGTGTAGGGGATTGTGCCAGACGACACTCACCTGGTGTAGGGGATTGTGCCAGACAACACTCACCTTGTGTAGGGGAATGTGCCAGACCACACTGACCTGGTGTAGGGGATTGTGCCAGAGCACACTCACCTGGTGTAGGGGAATTTGCCAGACGTCACTCACCTGGTTTAGGGGAATATGTCAGAGCACACTCACCTAGTGTGGGGGAATGTGCCGGAGCACATTCAGCTGGTGTAGGGAAATTTGCCGGAGCACACTCACCTAGTGTAGGGTAATGTGCCGGAGCACATTCAGCTGGTGTAGGGAAATGTGCCGGAGCACACGCACCTGGAGTAGGGGAATGTGCCAGACCACACTCACCTGGTGTAGGGGAACGTGCCGGAGCACACTCACCGGGTGTAGGGGAATGTGCCGGAGCACACTCACCTGGTGTAGGGGAATGTGCCGGAACACCCTCTCCTGGTGTAGCGGAATGTGCCAGAGCACATTCACCTGGTGTAGGGGAATGTTCCTGACCGCCCTAATGTGGTGTTGGGGAATGTGCCAGAACACAAGGACCTGGGGTAGGGGAATGTGACAGAGCACACGGACATGGTGTAGGGGAATTTTCCAGAGCACACTCACCTGGTGTAGGGGAATGTGCCAGACCACACCCACCTGGTGTAGGAGAATGTGCCAGACCACACTCACCTGGTGTAGCGGAATGTGCCAGACGGCACTCACCTGGTGTAGGGGAATGTGTCAGAAAAAACTCACCTGGTGTAGGGGAATGTGCCAGACCGCACTCACCTGGTGTAGGGGAATGTGCCAGAGCACACTCACCTGGTGTAGGGGATTGTGCCAGACGACACTCACCTGGTGTAGGGGATTGTGCCAGACAACACTCACCTTGTGTAGGGGAATGTGCCAGACCACACTGACCTGGTGTAGGGGATTGTGCCAGAGCACACTCACCTGGTGTAGGGGAATTTGCCAGACGTCACTCACCTGGTTTAGGGGAATATGTCAGAGCACACTCACCTAGTGTGGGGGAATGTGCCGGAGCACATTCAGCTGGTGTAGGGAAATTTGCCGGAGCACACTCACCTAGTGTAGGGTAATGTGCCGGAGCACATTCAGCTGGTGTAGGGAAATGTGCCGGAGCACACGCACCTGGAGTAGGGGAATGTGCCAGACCACACTCACCTGGTGTAGGGGAACGTGCCGGAGCACACTCACCGGGTGTAGGGGAATGTGCCGGAGCACACTCACCTGGTGTAGGGGAATGTGCCGGAACACCCTCTCCTGGTGTAGCGGAATGTGCCAGAGCACATTCACCTGGTGTAGGGGAATGTTCCTGACCGCCCTAATGTGGTGTTGGGGAATGTGCCAGAACACAAGGACCTGGGGTAGGGGAATGTGACAGAGCACACGGACATGGTGTAGGGGAATTTTCCAGAGCACACTCACCTGGTGTAGGGGAATGTGCCAGACCACACCCACCTGGTGTAGGAGAATGTGCCAGACCACACTCACCTGGTGTAGCGGAATGTGCCAGACGGCACTCACCTGGTGTAGGGGAATGTGTCAGAAAAAACTCACCTGGTGTAGGGGAATGTGCCAGACCGCACTCACCTGGTGTAGGGGAATGTGCCAGAGAACACTCACCTGGTGTATGGGAATGTGCCAGACGACACTCAAATGGTGTAGGGGAATGTGCCAGACCACACTCACCTGGTGTAGGGGAATGTGCCAGACCACACTCACCTGGTGTAGGGGAATGTGCCAAAGCACACTCACCTGGTATAGGGGAATGTGCCAGAGCACACTCACCTGGTGTAGGGGAATGTGCCAGAGCAGTCAGCTGGTGTAGGGGAATGTGCCAGACGACACTCACCTGGTGTAGGGGAATGTGTCAGACGACACTCACCTGGTGTAGGGGAATTTACCAGACGACACTCACCTGGTGTATGGGAATGTGCCAGACCACACTCATCTGGAGTAGGGGAATGTGCCAGTGCACACTCACATGGTATAGGGGAATATGCCAGACGACACTCAACTGGTGTAGGGGAATATGCCAGATGACACTCACCTGGTGTAGGGGAATGTGACAGATGACACTCACCTGGTGAAGGGGAATATGTCAGACGCAGACACCTGGTGTAGGGGAATGTGCCAGAGCACACTCACCTGGTATAGGGGAATGTGCCAAATGACACTCACCTGGTGTCGGGGAATGTGCCAGACGACACTCACCTGGTGTAGGGGAATGTGCCGGAGCACACTCACCTAGTGTAGGGTAATGTGCCGGAGCTCATTCAGCTGGTGTAGGAAAATGTGCCGGAGCACATGCACCTGGAGTAGGGTAATGTGCCAGACCACACTCACCTGGTGTAGGGGAATGTGCCGGAGCACACTCACCGGGTTAGGGGAATGTGCCGGAGCACACTCACCTGGTGAAGGGGAATGTGCCAGAGCACCCTCTCCTGGCTTAGCGGAATGTGCCAGAGCACATTCACGTGGTGTAGGGGAAAGTGCCAGACCGCACTAATGTGGTGTAGGGGAATGTGCCAGAACACAAGGACCTGGGTTAGGGGAATGTGACAGAGCACACGGATATGGTGTAGGGGAATTTGCCAGAGCACACTCACCTGGTGTAGGGGAATGTGCCATACCACACTTACCTGGTGTAGGAGAATGTGCCAGACCACACTCACCTGCTGTAGGGGAATGTGCCAGACCGCACTCACCTGGTGTAGGGGAATGTGCCAGAAAACACTCACCAGGTGTAGGGGAATGTGCCAGACCGCACTCACCTGGTGCAGAGGAATGTGCCAGACCACACTCACCTGGTGTAGGCCAATGTGAAAGCGCACACTCACATGGTGCAGGGCAATGTGCCAGCCCACACTCACCTGGTATAGGGGAATGTGCCTGAGAACACTCAACTGGTGTAGGGGAATGTGCCAGACAACTCCCACCCGGTGTAGGGGAATGTGCCAGAGCACACTCACCTGGTGTAGGGGAATGTGCCAGACCACACTCACCTGGTGTAGGGGCATGTGCCAGAGCACACTGACTGGTGAAGGGGAATGTGCCAGACCACACTCACCTGGTGTAGGGGAATGTTCCAGACCACACTCACCTGGTGTAGGGGAATGTGCCAGAGCACACTCAACTGGCATAGGGGAATGTGCCAGACCACACTGACTGGTGAAGGGGAATGTGCCAGACCGCACTCACCTGGTGTAGGGGAATGTGCCAGACGACACTCACCTGGTGTAGGGGAATGTGCCAGAGCACACTCACCTGGTGTAGGGGAATGTGCCAGAGCACATTCACCTGGTGTAGGGGAATGTGCCAGACCACACTGACTGGTGAAGGGGAATGTGCCAGACCGAACTCACCTGGTGTAGGGGAATGTGCCAGAGCACACTCACCTGGTGTAGGGGAATGTGCCAGACCGCACTCACTTGGTGTAGGGGAATGTGCCAGACCACACTCACCTGGTGCAGAGGAATGTGCCAGACCACACTCACCTGGTGTAGGCCAATGTGAAAGCGCACACTCACCTGGTGTAGGGCAATGTGCCAGCCCACACTCACCTGGTATAGGGGAATGTGCCTGAGAACACTCAACTGGTGTAGGGGAATGTGCCAGACAACTCCCACCCGGTGTAGGGGAATGTGCCAGAGCACACTCACCTGGTGTAGGGGAATGTGCCAGACCACACTCACCTGGTGTATGGGAATGTGCCAGAGCACACTGACTGGTGAAGGGGAATGTGCCAGACCACACTCACCTGGTGTAGGGGAATGTTCCAGAGCACACTCACCTGGTGTAGGGGAATGTGCCAGAGCACACTCACCTGGCGTAGGGGAATGTGCCAGATCGCACTGACTGGTGAAGGGGAATGTGCCAGACCGCACTCACCTGGTGTAGGGGAATGTGCCAGAGCACACTCACCTGGTGTAGGGGAATGTGCCATACCACACTTACCTGGTGTAGGAGAATGTGCCAGACCACACTCACCTGCTGTAGGGGAATGTGCCAGACCGCACTCACCTGGTGTAGGGGAATGTGCCAGAAAACACTCACCAGGTGTAGGGGAATGTGCCAGACCGCACTCACCTGGTGCAGAGGAATGTGCCAGACCACACTCACCTGGTGTAGGCCAATGTGAAAGCGCACACTCACATGGTGTAGGGCAATGTGCCAGCCCACACTCACCTGGTATAGGGGAATGTGCCTGAGAACACTCAACTGGTGTAGGGGAATGTGCCAGACAACTCCCACCCGGTGTAGGGGAATGTGCCAGAGCACACTCACCTGGTGTAGGGGAATGTGCCAGACCACACTCACCTGGTGTAGGGGCATGTGCCAGAGCACACTGACTGGTGAAGGGGAATGTGCCAGACCACACTCACCTGGTGTAGGGGAATGTTCCAGACCACACTCACCTGGTGTAGGGGAATGTGCCAGAGCACACTCAACTGGCATAGGGGAATGTGCCAGACCACACTGACTGGTGAAGGGGAATGTGCCAGACCGCACTCACCTGGTGTAGGGGAATGTGCCAGACGACACTCACCTGGTGTAGGGGAATGTGCCAGAGCACACTCACCTGGTGTAGGGGAATGTGCCAGAGCACATTCACCTGGTGTAGGGGAATGTGCCAGACCACACTGACTGGTGAAGGGGAATGTGCCAGACCGAACTCACCTGGTGTAGGGGAATGTGCCAGAGCACACTCACCTGGTGTAGGGGAATGTGCCAGACCGCACTCACTTGGTGTAGGGGAATGTGCCAGACCACACTCACCTGGTGCAGAGGAATGTGCCAGACCACACTCACCTGGTGTAGGCCAATGTGAAAGCGCACACTCACCTGGTGTAGGGCAATGTGCCAGCCCACACTCACCTGGTATAGGGGAATGTGCCTGAGAACACTCAACTGGTGTAGGGGAATGTGCCAGACAACTCCCACCCGGTGTAGGGGAATGTGCCAGAGCACACTCACCTGGTGTAGGGGAATGTGCCAGACCACACTCACCTGGTGTATGGGAATGTGCCAGAGCACACTGACTGGTGAAGGGGAATGTGCCAGACCACACTCACCTGGTGTAGGGGAATGTTCCAGAGCACACTCACCTGGTGTAGGGGAATGTGCCAGAGCACACTCACCTGGCGTAGGGGAATGTGCCAGATCGCACTGACTGGTGAAGGGGAATGTGCCAGACCGCACTCACCTGGTGTAGGGGAATGTGCCAGAGCACACTCACCTGGTGTAGGGGAATGTGCCAGACCATACTCACCTGGTTTAGGGTAATGTTCCAGACGACACTCACCTGGTGTAGGGGAATGTGCCAGACGACACTCACCTGGTGTAGGGGAATGTGCCGGAGCACACTCACCGGGTTAGGGGAATGTGCCGGAGCACACTCACCTGGTGAAGGGGAATGTGCCAGAGCACCCTCTCCTGGCTTAGCGGAATGTGCCAGAGCACATTCACGTGGTGTAGGGGAAAGTGCCAGACCGCACTAATGTGGTGTAGGGGAATGTGCCAGAACACAAGGACCTGGGTTAGGGGAATGTGACAGAGCACACGGATATGGTGTAGGGGAATTTGCCAGAGCACACTCACCTGGTGTAGGGGAATGTGCCATACCACACTTACCTGGTGTAGGAGAATGTGCCAGACCACACTCACCTGCTGTAGGGGAATGTGCCAGACCGCACTCACCTGGTGTAGGGGAATGTGCCAGAAAACACTCACCAGGTGTAGGGGAATGTGCCAGACCGCACTCACCTGGTGCAGAGGAATGTGCCAGACCACACTCACCTGGTGTAGGCCAATGTGAAAGCGCACACTCACATGGTGTAGGGCAATGTGCCAGCCCACACTCACCTGGTATAGGGGAATGTGCCTGAGAACACTCAACTGGTGTAGGGGAATGTGCCAGACAACTCCCACCCGGTGTAGGGGAATGTGCCAGAGCACACTCACCTGGTGTAGGGGAATGTGCCAGACCACACTCACCTGGTGTAGGGGCATGTGCCAGAGCACACTGACTGGTGAAGGGGAATGTGCCAGACCACACTCACCTGGTGTAGGGGAATGTTCCAGACCACACTCACCTGGTGTAGGGGAATGTGCCAGAGCACACTCAACTGGCATAGGGGAATGTGCCAGACCACACTGACTGGTGAAGGGGAATGTGCCAGACCGCACTCACCTGGTGTAGGGGAATGTGCCAGACGACACTCACCTGGTGTAGGGGAATGTGCCAGAGCACACTCACCTGGTGTAGGGGAATGTGCCAGAGCACATTCACCTGGTGTAGGGGAATGTGCCAGACCACACTGACTGGTGAAGGGGAATGTGCCAGACCGAACTCACCTGGTGTAGGGGAATGTGCCAGAGCACACTCACCTGGTGTAGGGGAATGTGCCAGACCGCACTCACTTGGTGTAGGGGAATGTGCCAGACCACACTCACCTGGTGCAGAGGAATGTGCCAGACCACACTCACCTGGTGTAGGCCAATGTGAAAGCGCACACTCAGCTGGTGTAGGGCAATGTGCCAGCCCACACTCACCTGGTATAGGGGAATGTGCCTGAGAACACTCAACTGGTGTAGGGGAATGTGCCAGACAACTCCCACCCGGTGTAGGGGAATGTGCCAGAGCACACTCACCTGGTGTAGGGGAATGTGCCAGACCACACTCACCTGGTGTATGGGAATGTGCCAGAGCACACTGACTGGTGAAGGGGAATGTGCCAGACCACACTCACCTGGTGTAGGGGAATGTTCCAGAGCACACTCACCTGGTGTAGGGGAATGTGCCAGAGCACACTCACCTGGCGTAGGGGAATGTGCCAGATCGCACTGACTGGTGAAGGGGAATGTGCCAGACCGCACTCACCTGGTGTAGGGGAATGTGCCAGAGCACACTCACCTGGTGTAGGGGAATGTGCCATACCACACTTACCTGGTTTAGGAGAATGTGCCAGACCACACTCACCTGCTGTAGGGGAATGTGCCAGACCGCACTCACCTGGTGTAGGGGAATGTGCCAGAAAACACTCACCAGGTGTAGGGGAATGTGCCAGACCGCACTCACCTGGTGCAGAGGAATGTGCCAGACCACACTCACCTGGTGTAGGCCAATGTGAAAGCGCACACTCACATGGTGTAGGGCAATGTGCCAGCCCACACTCACCTGGTATAGGGGAATGTGCCTGAGAACACTCAACTGGTGTAGGGGAATGTGCCAGACAACTCCCACCCGGTGTAGGGGAATGTGCCAGAGCACACTCACCTGGTGTAGGGGAATGTGCCAGACCACACTCACCTGGTGTAGGGGCATGTGCCAGAGCACACTGACTGGTGAAGGGGAATGTGCCAGACCACACTCACCTGGTGTAGGGGAATGTTCCAGACCACACTCACCTGGTGTAGGGGAATGTGCCAGAGCACACTCAACTGGCATAGGGGAATGTGCCAGACCACACTGACTGGTGAAGGGGAATGTGCCAGACCGCACTCACCTGGTGTAGGGGAATGTGCCAGACGACACTCACCTGGTGTAGGGGAATGTGCCAGAGCACACTCACCTGGTGTAGGGGAATGTGCCAGAGCACATTCACCTGGTGTAGGGGAATGTGCCAGACCACACTGACTGGTGAAGGGGAATGTGCCAGACCGAACTCACCTGGTGTAGGGGAATGTGCCAGAGCACACTCACCTGGTGTAGGGGAATGTGCCAGACCGCACTCACTTGGTGTAGGGGAATGTGCCAGACCACACTCACCTGGTGCAGAGGAATGTGCCAGACCACACTCACCTGGTGTAGGCCAATGTGAAAGCGCACACTCACCTGGTGTAGGGCAATGTGCCAGCCCACACTCACCTGGTATAGGGGAATGTGCCTGAGAACACTCAACTGGTGTAGGGGAATGTGCCAGACAACTCCCACCCGGTGTAGGGGAATGTGCCAGAGCACACTCACCTGGTGTAGGGGAATGTGCCAGACCACACTCACCTGGTGTATGGGAATGTGCCAGAGCACACTGACTGGTGAAGGGGAATGTGCCAGACCACACTCACCTGGTGTAGGGGAATGTTCCAGAGCACACTCACCTGGTGTAGGGGAATGTGCCAGAGCACACTCACCTGGCGTAGGGGAATGTGCCAGATCGCACTGACTGGTGAAGGGGAATGTGCCAGACCGCACTCACCTGGTGTAGGGGAATGTGCCAGAGCACACTCACCTGGTGTAGGGGAATGTGCCAGACCATACTCACCTGGTTTAGGGTAATGTGCCAGACGACACTCACCTGGTGTAGGGGAATGTGCCAGACGACACTCACCTGGTGTAGGGGAATATGCCAGACGACACTCAACTGGTGTAGGGGAATATGCCAGACGACACTCAACTGGTGTAGGGGAATGTGACAGATGACACTCACCTGGTGAAGGGGAATATGTCCGACGCAGACACATAGTGTTGGGGAATGTCCCAGAGCGCACTCACCTGGTGTAGGGGAATGTGCCAGAGCACAATCACCTGGTGTAGGGGAATGTGTCAGACGCACTCACCTGGTGTAGGGGATTGTGCCAGACGACACTCAAATGATGTAGGGGAATCTGCCAGAGCACACTGACCTGGTGTAGGGGAATGTGCCAGAACACACTCACCTGGTGTAGGGGAATGTTTCAGACCACACTCACCTGGTGTAGGGGAATGTGCTAGACCGCACTCACCTGGTGTAGGGGATTGGGCCAGACCACACTCACCTGGTGTACGGGAATGTGCCAGAGCACACTCACCTGGTGTATGGGAATGTGCCATACGACACTCACCTGGTGTAGGGGAATGTGCCAGACCACACTCACCTGGTGTAGGGGAATGTGCCAGAGCACACTCACCAGGTGTATGGGAATGTGCCAGACGACACTCACCTGGTGTAGGGGAATGTGCCAGACGACACTCACCTGGTGTAGGGGAATGTGCCAGAGCACACTCACCTGGTGTAGGGGAATGTGCCAGAGCACAGTCACCTGGTGTAGGGGAATGTGCCAGAGCACACTCACCTGGTGTAGGGGAATGTGCCAGAGCACAGTCACCTGGTGTAGGGGAATGTGCCAGACGACAATCACCTGGTGTAGGGGAATGTTCCAGAGCAGTCACCTGGTGTAGGGGAATGTGCCAGACGACACTCACCTGGTGTAGGGGAATGTGTCAGACGACACTCACCTGGTGTAGTGGAATGTACCAGACGACACTCACCTGGTGTAGGGGAATGTACCAGACCACACTCAACTGGTGTAGGGGAATATGCCAGACGAGACTCAACTGGTGTAGGGGAATATGCCAGACGACACTCAACTGGTTTAGGGGATAGTGACAGATGACACTAACCTGGTGAAGGGGAATATATCCGACGCAGACACCTGGTGTAGGAGAATGTGCCAGACCGCACTCACCTGGTGCAGAGGAATGTGCCAGACCACACTCACCTGGTGTAGGCCAATGTACCAGCGCACACTCACCTGGTGTAGGGCAATGTGCCAGCCCACACTCACCTGGTGAAGGGGAATGTGCCAGAGAACACTCAACTGGTGTAGGGGAATGTGCCAGACGACACTCAAATGGAGTAGGGGAATGTGCCAGAGCACACTCACCTGGTGTAGGGGAATGTGCCAGAGCACACTCACCTGGTGTAGGGGAATGTTCCAGATGACACTCACCTGGTGTAGGGGAATGTGCCAGACGACACTCACCTGGTGTAGGGGAATGTGTCAGAGCACAATCACCTGGTGTAGGGGAATGTGTCAGACGCACTCACCTGGTGTAGGGGATTGTGCCAGACGACACTCAAATGGTGTAGGGGAATTTGCCAGAGCACACTGACTGGTGAAGGGGAATGTGCCAGACCACACTGACCTGGTGTAGGGGAATGTGCCAGACCACACTCACCTGGTGTAGGCCAATGTGCCAGCGCACACTCACCTGGTGTAGGGCAATGTGCCAGCCCACACTCACCAGGTGTAGGGGAATGTGCCAGACCGCACTCACCTGGTGCAGAGGAATGTGCCAGACCACACTCACCTGGTGTAGGCCAATGTGAAAGCGCACACTCACATGGTGTAGGGCAATGTGCCAGCCCACACTCACCTGGTATAGGGGAATGTGCCTGAGAACACTCAACTGGTGTAGGGGAATGTGCCAGACAACTCCCACCCGGTGTAGGGGAATGTGCCAGAGCACACTCACCTGGTGTAGGGGAATGTGCCAGACCACACTCACCTGGTGTAGGGGCATGTGCCAGAGCACACTGACTGGTGAAGGGGAATGTGCCAGACCACACTCACCTGGTGTAGGGGAATGTTCCAGACCACACTCACCTGGTGTAGGGGAATGTGCCAGAGCACACTCAACTGGCATAGGGGAATGTGCCAGACCACACTGACTGGTGAAGGGGAATGTGCCAGACCGCACTCACCTGGTGTAGGGGAATGTGCCAGACGACACTCACCTGGTGTAGGGGAATGTGCCAGAGCACACTCACCTGGTGTAGGGGAATGTGCCAGAGCACATTCACCTGGTGTAGGGGAATGTGCCAGACCACACTGACTGGTGAAGGGGAATGTGCCAGACCGAACTCACCTGGTGTAGGGGAATGTGCCAGAGCACACTCACCTGGTGTAGGGGAATGTGCCAGACCGCACTCACTTGGTGTAGGGGAATGTGCCAGACCACACTCACCTGGTGCAGAGGAATGTGCCAGACCACACTCACCTGGTGTAGGCCAATGTGAAAGCGCACACTCAGCTGGTGTAGGGCAATGTGCCAGCCCACACTCACCTGGTATAGGGGAATGTGCCTGAGAACACTCAACTGGTGTAGGGGAATGTGCCAGACAACTCCCACCCGGTGTAGGGGAATGTGCCAGAGCACACTCACCTGGTGTAGGGGAATGTGCCAGACCACACTCACCTGGTGTATGGGAATGTGCCAGAGCACACTGACTGGTGAAGGGGAATGTGCCAGACCACACTCACCTGGTGTAGGGGAATGTTCCAGAGCACACTCACCTGGTGTAGGGGAATGTGCCAGAGCACACTCACCTGGCGTAGGGGAATGTGCCAGATCGCACTGACTGGTGAAGGGGAATGTGCCAGACCGCACTCACCTGGTGTAGGGGAATGTGCCAGAGCACACTCACCTGGTGTAGGGGAATGTGCCATACCACACTTACCTGGTTTAGGAGAATGTGCCAGACCACACTCACCTGCTGTAGGGGAATGTGCCAGACCGCACTCACCTGGTGTAGGGGAATGTGCCAGAAAACACTCACCAGGTGTAGGGGAATGTGCCAGACCGCACTCACCTGGTGCAGAGGAATGTGCCAGACCACACTCACCTGGTGTAGGCCAATGTGAAAGCGCACACTCACATGGTGTAGGGCAATGTGCCAGCCCACACTCACCTGGTATAGGGGAATGTGCCTGAGAACACTCAACTGGTGTAGGGGAATGTGCCAGACAACTCCCACCCGGTGTAGGGGAATGTGCCAGAGCACACTCACCTGGTGTAGGGGAATGTGCCAGACCACACTCACCTGGTGTAGGGGCATGTGCCAGAGCACACTGACTGGTGAAGGGGAATGTGCCAGACCACACTCACCTGGTGTAGGGGAATGTTCCAGACCACACTCACCTGGTGTAGGGGAATGTGCCAGAGCACACTCAACTGGCATAGGGGAATGTGCCAGACCACACTGACTGGTGAAGGGGAATGTGCCAGACCGCACTCACCTGGTGTAGGGGAATGTGCCAGACGACACTCACCTGGTGTAGGGGAATGTGCCAGAGCACACTCACCTGGTGTAGGGGAATGTGCCAGAGCACATTCACCTGGTGTAGGGGAATGTGCCAGACCACACTGACTGGTGAAGGGGAATGTGCCAGACCGAACTCACCTGGTGTAGGGGAATGTGCCAGAGCACACTCACCTGGTGTAGGGGAATGTGCCAGACCGCACTCACTTGGTGTAGGGGAATGTGCCAGACCACACTCACCTGGTGCAGAGGAATGTGCCAGACCACACTCACCTGGTGTAGGCCAATGTGAAAGCGCACACTCACCTGGTGTAGGGCAATGTGCCAGCCCACACTCACCTGGTATAGGGGAATGTGCCTGAGAACACTCAACTGGTGTAGGGGAATGTGCCAGACAACTCCCACCCGGTGTAGGGGAATGTGCCAGAGCACACTCACCTGGTGTAGGGGAATGTGCCAGACCACACTCACCTGGTGTATGGGAATGTGCCAGAGCACACTGACTGGTGAAGGGGAATGTGCCAGACCACACTCACCTGGTGTAGGGGAATGTTCCAGAGCACACTCACCTGGTGTAGGGGAATGTGCCAGAGCACACTCACCTGGCGTAGGGGAATGTGCCAGATCGCACTGACTGGTGAAGGGGAATGTGCCAGACCGCACTCACCTGGTGTAGGGGAATGTGCCAGAGCACACTCACCTGGTGTAGGGGAATGTGCCAGACCATACTCACCTGGTTTAGGGTAATGTGCCAGACGACACTCACCTGGTGTAGGGGAATGTGCCAGACGACACTCACCTGGTGTAGGGGAATATGCCAGACGACACTCAACTGGTGTAGGGGAATATGCCAGACGACACTCAACTGGTGTAGGGGAATGTGACAGATGACACTCACCTGGTGAAGGGGAATATGTCCGACGCAGACACATAGTGTTGGGGAATGTCCCAGAGCGCACTCACCTGGTGTAGGGGAATGTGCCAGAGCACAATCACCTGGTGTAGGGGAATGTGTCAGACGCACTCACCTGGTGTAGGGGATTGTGCCAGACGACACTCAAATGATGTAGGGGAATCTGCCAGAGCACACTGACCTGGTGTAGGGGAATGTGCCAGAACACACTCACCTGGTGTAGGGGAATGTTTCAGACCACACTCACCTGGTGTAGGGGAATGTGCTAGACCGCACTCACCTGGTGTAGGGGATTGGGCCAGACCACACTCACCTGGTGTACGGGAATGTGCCAGAGCACACTCACCTGGTGTATGGGAATGTGCCATACGACACTCACCTGGTGTAGGGGAATGTGCCAGACCACACTCACCTGGTGTAGGGGAATGTGCCAGAGCACACTCACCAGGTGTATGGGAATGTGCCAGACGACACTCACCTGGTGTAGGGGAATGTGCCAGACGACACTCACCTGGTGTAGGGGAATGTGCCAGAGCACACTCACCTGGTGTAGGGGAATGTGCCAGAGCACAGTCACCTGGTGTAGGGGAATGTGCCAGAGCACACTCACCTGGTGTAGGGGAATGTGCCAGAGCACAGTCACCTGGTGTAGGGGAATGTGCCAGACGACAATCACCTGGTGTAGGGGAATGTTCCAGAGCAGTCACCTGGTGTAGGGGAATGTGCCAGACGACACTCACCTGGTGTAGGGGAATGTGTCAGACGACACTCACCTGGTGTAGTGGAATGTACCAGACGACACTCACCTGGTGTAGGGGAATGTACCAGACCACACTCAACTGGTGTAGGGGAATATGCCAGACGAGACTCAACTGGTGTAGGGGAATATGCCAGACGACACTCAACTGGTTTAGGGGATAGTGACAGATGACACTCACCTGGTGAAGGGGAATATATCCGACGCAGACACCTGGTGTAGGAGAATGTGCCAGACCGCACTCACCTGGTGCAGAGGAATGTGCCAGACCACACTCACCTGGTGTAGGCCAATGTACCAGCGCACACTCACCTGGTGTAGGGCAATGTGCCAGCCCACACTCACCTGGTGAAGGGGAATGTGCCAGAGAACACTCAACTGGTGTAGGGGAATGTGCCAGACGACACTCAAATGGAGTAGGGGAATGTGCCAGAGCACACTCACCTGGTGTAGGGGAATGTGCCAGAGCACACTCACCTGGTGTAGGGGAATGTTCCAGATGACACTCACCTGGTGTAGGGGAATGTGCCAGACGACACTCACCTGGTGTAGGGGAATGTGTCAGAGCACAATCACCTGGTGTAGGGGAATGTGTCAGACGCACTCACCTGGTGTAGGGGATTGTGCCAGACGACACTCAAATGGTGTAGGGGAATTTGCCAGAGCACACTGACTGGTGAAGGGGAATGTGCCAGACCACACTGACCTGGTGTAGGGGAATGTGCCAGACCACACTCACCTGGTGTAGGCCAATGTGCCAGCGCACACTCACCTGGTGTAGGGCAATGTGCCAGCCCACACTCACCTGGTGTAGGGGAATGTGCCAGAGAACACTCAAATGGTGTAGGGGAATGTGCCAGAGCACACTCACCTGGTGTAGGGGAATGTGCCAGAGCACACTCACCTGGTGTAGGACAATATGCCAGCCCACACTCACCTGGTGTAGGGGAATGTGCCAGAGCACACTCACCTGGTGTAGGGGAATGTGCCAGAGCACACTCACCTGGTGTAGGGGAATGTGCCAGAGCACAGTCACCTGGTGTAGGGGAATGTGCCAGAGCACACTCACCTGGTGTAGGGGAATGTGCCAGAGCACAGTCGCCTGGTGTAGGGGAATGTGCCAGACGACAATCACCTGGTGTAGGGGAATGTTCCAGAGCAGTCACCTGGTGTAGGGGAATGTGCCAGACGACACTCACCTGGTGTAGGGGAATGTGTCAGACGACACTCACCTGGTGTAGTGGAATGTACCAGACGACACTCACCTGGTGTAGGGGAATGTACCAGACCACACTCAACTGGTGTAGGGGAATATGCCAGACGACACTCAACTGGTGTAGGGGAATATGCCAGACGACACTCAACTGGTTTAGGGGATAGTGACAGATGACACTCACCTGGTGAAGGGGAATATGTCCGACGCAGACACCTGGTGTAGGAGAATGTGCCAGACCGCACTCACCTGGTGCAGAGGAATGTGCCAGACCACACTCACCTGGTGTAGGCCAATGTACCAGCGCACACTCACCTGGTGTAGGGCAATGTGCCAGCCCACACTCACCTGGTGAAGGGGAATGTGCCAGAGAACACTCAACTGGTGTAGGGGAATGTGCCAGACGACACTCAAATGGTGTAGGGGAATGTGCCAGAGCACACTCACCTGGTGTAGGGGAATGTGCCACAGCACACTCACCTGGTGTAGGGGAATGTTCCAGATGACACTCACCTGGTGAAGGGGAATGTGCTAGACCGCACTCACCTGGTGTAGGGGAATGTGCCAGACCACACTCACCTGGTGTAGGGGAATGTGCCAGAGCACACTCACCTGGTGTAGGGGAATGTGCCATACGACACTCACCTGGTGGAGGGGAATGTGCCAGACCACACTCACCTGGTGTAGGGGAATGTGCCAGAGCACACTCACCTGGTGTAGGGGAATGTGCCAGACGACACTCACCTGGTGTAGGGGAATGTGCCAGACGACACTCACCTGGTGTAGGGGATTCTGCCAGACGACATTCACCTGGTGTAGGGGAATGTGCCAGACCACACTCACCTGGTGTAGGGGAATGTGCCAGACCACACTGACCTGGTGTAGGGGATTGTGCCAGACGACACTCACCTGGTGTAGGGGATTGTGCCAGACAACACTCACCTGGTGTCGGGGAATGTGCCAGAGCACACTCACATGGTGTAGGGGAATGTGCCAGACGACACTCAAATGGTGTAGGGGAATGTGCCAGACGACACTCACCTGGTGTAGGGGAATGTGTCAGAGCACACTCACCTGGTGTAGGGGAATGTGCCAGACGACACTCACCTGGTGTAGGGGAATGTGACAGAGCACACACACCTGGTGTAGGGGAATGTGCCAGACGACACTCAACTGGTGTAGGGGAATGTGCCAGACGACACTCACCTGGTGTAGGGGATTGTGCCAGACCACACTCACCTGGTGTAGGGGATTGTGCCAGACCACACTCACCTGGTGTAGGGGAATGTGCCAGACCACACTCACCTGGTGTAGGGGATTGTGCCAGACCACACTCACCTGGTGCAGGGGAATGTGCCAGACCACACTCACCTGGTGTAGGGGATTGTGCCAGACCAGATTCACCTGGTGTAGGGGAATGTGCCAGACGTCACTCACCTGGTTTAGGGGAATATGTCAGAGCACACTCACCTGGTGTGGGGGAATGTGCCGGAGCACATTCAGCTGGTGTAGGGAAATGTGCCGGAGCACACTCACCTAGTGTAGGGTAATGTGCCGGAGCACATTCAGCTGGTGTAGGGAAATGTGCCGGAGCACACGCACCTGGAGTAGGGGAATGTGCCAGACCACACTCACCTGGTGTAGGGGAACGTGCCGGAGCACACTCACCGGGTGTAGGGGAATGTGCCGGAGCACACTCACCTGGTGTAGGGGAATGTGCCGGAACACCCTCTCCTGGTGTAGCGGAATGTGCCAGAGCACATTCACCTGGTGTAGGGGAATGTTCCAGACCGCCCTAATGTGGTGTTGGGGAATGTGCCAGAACACAATGACCTGGGGTAGGGGAATGTGACAGAGCACACGGACATGGTGTAGGGGAATTTTCCAGAGCACACTCACCTGGTGTAGGGGAATGTGCCAGACCACACCCACCTGGTGTAGGAGAATGTGCCAGACCACACTCACCTGGTGTAGCGGAATGTGCCAGACGGCACTCACCTGGTGTAGGGGAATGTGTCAGAAAAAACTCACCTGGTGTAGGGGAATGTGCCAGACCGCACTCACCTGGTGTAGGGGAATGTGCCAGAGAACACTCACCTGGTGTATGGGAATGTGCCAGACGACACTCAAATGGTGTAGGGGAATGTGCCAGACCACACTCACCTGGTGTAGGGGAATGTGCCAGACCACACTCACCTGGTGTAGGGGAATGTGCCAAAGCACACTCACCTGGTATAGGGGAATGTGCCAGAGCACATTCACCTGGTGTAGGGGAATGTGCCAGAGCAGTCAGCTGGTGTAGGGGAATGTGCCAGACGACAGTCACCTGGTGTAGGGGAATGTGTCAGACGACACTCACCTGGTGTAGGGGAATGTACCAGACGACACTCACCTGGTGTATGGGAATGTGCCAGACCACACTCATCTGGAGTAGGGCAATGTGCCAGTGCACACTCACATGGTATAGGGGAATATGCCAGACGACACTCAACTGGTGTAGGGGAATATGCCAGATGACACTCACCTGGTGTAGGGGAATGTGACAGATGACACTCACCTGGTGAAGGGGAATATGTCAGACGCAGACACCTGGTGTAGGGGAATGTGCCAGAGCAGACTCACCTGGTATAGGGGAATGTGCCAAATGACACTCACCTGGTGTCGGGGAATGTGCCGGAGCACACTCACCTAGTGTAGGGTAATGTGCCGGAGCTCATTCAGCTGGTGTAGGAAAATGTGCCGGAGCACATGCACCTGGAGTAGGGTAATGTGCCAGACCACACTCACCTCGTGTAGGGGAATGTGCCGGAGCACACTCACCGGGTTAGGGGAATGTGCCGGAGCACACTCACCTGGTGAAGGGGAATGTGCCAGAGCACCCTCTCCTGGCTTAGCGGAATGTGCCAGAGCACATTCACGTGGTGTAGGGGAAAGTGCCAGACCGCACTAATGTGGTGTAGGGGAATGTGCCAGAACACAAGGACCTGGGTTAGGGGAATGTGACAGAGCACACGGATATGGTGTAGGGGAATTTGCCAGAGCACACTCACCTGGTGTAGGGGAATGTGCCATACCACACTTACCTGGTGTAGGAGAATGTGCCAGACCACACTCACCTGCTGTAGGGGAATGTGCCAGGCCGCACTCACCTGGTGTAGGGGAATGTGCCAGAAAACACTCACCAGGTGTAGGGGAATGTGCCAGACCGCACTCACCAGGTGCAGAGGAATGTGCCAGACCACACTCACCTGGTGTAGGCCAATGTGAAAGCGCACACTCACATGGTGTAGGGCAATGTGCCAGCCCACACTCACCTGGTATAGGGGAATGTGCCTGAGAACACTCAACTGGTGTAGGGGAATGTGCCAGACAACTCCCACCCGGTGTAGGGGAATGTGCCAGAGCACACTCACCTGGTGTAGGGGAATGTGCCAGACCACACTCACCTGGTGTAGGGGCATGTGCCAGAGCACACTGACTGGTGAAGGGGAATGTGCCAGACCACACTCACCTGGTGTAGGGGAATGTGCCAGAGCACACTCACCTGGCATAGGGGAATGTGCCAGACCACACTGACTGGTGAAGGGGAATGTGCCAGACCGCACTCACCTGGTGTAGGGGAATGTGCCAGACGACACTCACCTGGTGTAGGGGAATGTGCCAGAGCACACTCACCTGGTGTAGGGGAATGTGCCAGAGCACATTCACCTGGTGTAGGGGAATGTGCCAGACCACACTGACTGGTGAAGGGGAATGTGCCAGACCGAACTCACCTGGTGTAGGGGAATGTGCCAGAGCACACTCACCTGGTGTAGGGGAATGTGCCAGACCGCACTCACTTGGTGTAGGGGAATGTGCCAGACCACACTCACCTGGTGCAGAGGAATGTGCCAGACCACACTCACCTGGTGTAGGCCAATGTGAAAGCGCACACTCAGCTGGTGTAGGGCAATGTGCCAGCCCACACTCACCTGGTATAGGGGAATGTGCCTGAGAACACTCAACTGGTGTAGGGGAATGTGCCAGACAACTCCCACCCGGTGTAGGGGAATGTGCCAAAGCACACTCACCTGGTGTAGGGGAATGTGCCAGACCACACTCACCTGGTGTATGGGAATGTGCCAGAGCACACTGACTGGTGAAGGGGAATGTGCCAGACCACACTCACCTGGTGTAGGGGAATGTGCCAGAGCACACTCACCTGGTGTAGGGGAATGTGCCAGAGCACACTCACCTGGCGTAGGGGAATGTGCCAGATCGCACTGACTGGTGAAGGGGAATGTGCCAGACCGCACTCACCTGGTGTAGGGGAATGTGCCAGAGCACACTCACCTGGTGTAGGGGAATGTGCCAGACCATACTCACCTGGTGTAGGGTAATGTGCCAGACGACACTCACCTGGTGTAGGGGAATGTGCCAGACGACACTCACCTGGTGTAGGGGAATATGCCAGACGACACTCAACTGGTGTAGGGGAATATGCCAGACGACACTCAACTGGTGTAGGGGAATGTGACAGATGACACTCACCTGGTGAAGGGGAATATGTCCGACGCAGACACCTAGTGTTGGGGAATGTTCCAGAGCACACTCACCTGGTGTAGGGGAATGTGCCAGAGCACAATCACCTGGTGTAGGGGAATGTGTCAGACGCACTCACCTGGTGTAGGGGATTGTGCCAGACGACACTCAAATGATGTAGGGGAATCTGCCAGAGCACACTGACCTGGTGTAGGGGAATGTGCCAGAACACACTCACCTGGTGTAGGGGAATGTTTCAGACCAAACTCACCTGGTGTAGGGGAATGTGCTAGACCGCACTCACCTGGTGTAGGGGATTGTGCCAGACCACACTCACCTGGTGTACGGGAATGTGCCAGAGCACACTCACCTGGTGTAGGGGAATGTGCCATACGACACTCACCTGGTGTAGGGGAATGTGCCAGACCACACTCACCTGGTGTAGGGGAATGTGCCAGAGCACACTCACCAGGTGTAGGGGAATGTGCCAGACGACACTCACCTGGTGTAGGGGAATGTGCCAGACGACACTCACCTGGTGTAGGGGATTCTGCCAGATGACATTCACCTGGTGTAGGGGAATGTGCCAGACCACACTCAACTGGTGTAGGGGAATGTGCCAGACCACACTGACCTGGTGTAGGGGATTGTGCCAGACGACACTCACCTGGTGTAGGGGATTGTGCCAGACAACACTCACCTGGTGTAGGGGAATGTGCCAGAGCACACTCACATGGTGTAGGGGAAGTTGCCAGACGACACTCAAATGGTGTAGGGGAATGTGCCAGACGACACTCACCTGGTGTAGGGGAATGTGCCAGACCACACTCACCTGGTGTAGGGGAATGTGTCAGAGCACACTCACCTGGTGTAGGGGAATGTGCCAGACGACACTCACCTGGTGTAGGGGAATGTGACAGAGCACACACACCTGGTGTAGGGGAATGTGCCAGACGACACTCACCTGGTGTAGGGGATTGTGCCAGACGACACTCACCTGGTGTAGGGGAATGTGCCAGACCACACTGACCTGGTGTAGGGGATTGTGCCAGACAACACTCACCTGGTGTAGGGGATTGTGCCAGACGACACTCACCTGGTGTAGGGGAATTTGCCAGACCACACTGACCTGGTGTAGGGGATTGTGCCAGACAACACTCACCTGGTATAGGGGAATGTGCCAGACGTCACTCACCTGGTTTAGGGGAATATGTCAGAGCACACTCACCTAGTGTGGGGGAATGTGCCGGAGCACATTCAGCTGGTGTAGGGAAATGTGCCGGAGCACACGCACCTGGAGTAGGGGAATGTGCCAGACCACACTTTCCTGGTGTAGGGGAACGTGCCGGAGCACACTCACCGGGTGTAGGGGAATGTGCCGGAGCACACTCACCTGGTGTAGGGGAATGTGCCGGAACACCCTCTCCTGGTGTAGCGGAATGTGCCAGAGCACATTCACCTGGTGTAGGGGAATGTGCCAGACCGCACTAATGTGGTGTTGGGGAATGTGCCAGAACACAAGGACCTGGGGTAGGGGAATGTGACAGAGCACACGGACATGGTGTAGGGGAATTTTCCAGAGCACACTCACCTGGTGTAGGGGAATGTGCAAGAACACACCCACCTGGTGTAGGAGAATGTGCCAGACCACACTCACCTGGTGTAGGGGAATGTGCCAGACGGCACTCACCTGGTGTAGGGGAATGTGTCAGAAAAAACTTACCTGGTGTAGGGGAATGTGCCAGACCGCACTCACCTGGTGTAGGGGAATGTGCCAGAGAACACTCACCTGGTGTATGGGAATGTGCCAGACGACACTCAAATGGTGTAGGGGAATGTGCCAGACCACACTCACCTGGTGTAGGGGAATGTGCCAGACCACACTCACCTGGTGTAGGGGAATGTGCCAGAGCACACTCACCTGGTGTAGGGGAATGTGCCAGAGCACACTCACCTGGTGTAGGGGATTGTGCCAGAGCACACTCACCTGGTGTAGGGGAATGTGCCAGAGCACAGTCACCTGGTGTAGGGTAATGTGCCAGAGAACACTCACCTGGTGTATGGGAATGTGCCAGACGACACTCAAATGGTGTAGGTGAATGTGCCAGATCACACTCACCTGGTGTTGGGGAATGTGGCAGAACACGCTCACCTGGTGTAGGGGAATGTGCCTGGCCACACTGACTTGGTGTAGGGGAACATGCCAGAAAACACTCACCTGGTGTAGGGGAATGTGCCAGACGACACTCACCTGATGTAGGGGAATGTGCCAGACGACACTCACCTGGTGTAGGGGAATGTGTCAGAAAAAACTCACCTGGTGTAGGGGAATGTGCCAGACCGCACTCACCTGGTGTAGGGGAATGTGCCAGAGAACACTCACCTGGTGTATGGGAATGTGCCAGACGACACTCAAATGGTGTAGGGGAATGTGGCAGACCACACTCACCTGGTGTAGGGGAATGTGCCAGACCACACTCACTTGGTGTAGGGGAATGTGCCAGAGCACACTCACCTGGTGTAGGGGAATGTGCCAGAGCACACTCACCTGGTGTAGGGGAATGTGCCATACCACACTTACCTGGTGTAGGAGAATGTGCCAGACCACACTCACCTGGTGTAGGGGAATGTGCCAGAGCACACTCACCTGGTGTAGGGGAATGTGCCAGAAAACACTCAACAGGTGTAGGGGAATGTGCCAGACGGCACTCACCTGGTGCAGAGGAATGTGCCAGACCACACTCACCTGGTGTAGGCCAATGTGAAAGCGCACACTCACCTGGTGTAGGGCAATGTGCCAGCCCACACTCACCTGGTATAGGGGAATGTGCCTGAGAACACGCAACTGGTGTAGGGGAATGTGCCAGACAACTCCCACCCGGTGTAGGGGAATGTGCCAGAGCACACTCACCTGGTGTAGGGGAATGTGCCAGACCACACTCACCTGGTGTAGGGGCATGTGCCAGAGCACACTGACTGGTGAAGGGGAATGTGCCAGACCACACTGACCTGGTGTCGGGGAATGTTCCAGACCACACTCACCTGGTGTAGGGGAATGTGCCAGAGCACACTCACCTGGCGTAGGGGAATGTGCCAGACCACACTGACTGGTGAAGGGGAGTGTGCCAGACCGCACTCAACTGGTGTAGGGGAATGTGCCAGACGACACTCACCTGGTGTAGGGGAATGTGCCAGAGCACACTCACCTGGTGTAGGGGAATGTGCCAGAGCACATTCACCTGGTGTAGGGGAATGTGCCAGACCAGACTGACTGGTGAAGGGGAATGTGCCAGACCGCACTCACCTGGTGTAGGGGAATGTGCCAGAGCACACTCACCTGGTGTAGGGGAATGTGCCAGAGCACACTCACCTGGTGTAGGGGAATGTGCCAGACCGCACTCACTTGGTGTAGGGGAATGTGCCAGACCGCACTCACCTGGTGCAGAGGAATGTGCCAGACCACACTCACCTGGTGTAGGCCAAAGTGAAAGCGCACACTCACCTGGTGTAGGGCAATGTGCCAGCCCACACTCACCTGGTATAGGGGAATGTGCCTGAGAACACTCAACTGGTGTAGGGGAATTTGCCAGACAACTCCCACCCGGTGTAGGGGAATGTGCCAGAGCACACTCACCTGGTGTAGGGGAATGTGCCAGACCACACTCACCTGGTGTATGGGAATGTGCCAGAGCACACTGACTGGTGAAGGGGAATGTGCCAGAACACACTCACCTGGTGTAGGGGAATGTGCTAGACCGCACTCACCTGGTGTAGGGGAATGTGCCAGAGCACACTCACCTGGCGTAGGGGAATGTGCCAGATCACACTGACTGGTGAAGGGGAATGTGCCAGACCGCACTCACCTGGTGTAGGGGAATGTGCCAGAGCACACTCACCTGGTGTAGGGGAATGTGCCAGACCACACTCACCTGGTGTAGGGTAATGTGCCAGACGACACTCACCTGGTGTAGGGGAATGTGCCAGACGACACTCACCTGGTGTAGGGGAATATGCCAGACGACACTCAACTGGTGTAGGGGAATATGCCAGACGACACTCAACTGGTGTAGGGGAATGTGACAGATGACACTCACCTGGTGAAGGGGAATATGTCCGATGCAGACACCTGGTGTTGGGGAATGTTCCAGAGCGCACTCACCTGGTGTAGGGGAATGTGCCAGAGCACAATCACCTGGTGTAGGGGAATGTGTCAGACGCACTCACCTGGTGTAGGGGATTGTGCCAGACGACACTCAAATGGTGTAGGGGAATCTGCCAGAGCACACTGAGCTGGTGTAGGGGAATGTGCCAGAACACACTCACCTGGTGTAGGGGAATGTTTCAGACCACACTCACCTGGTGTAGGGGAATGTGCTAGACCGCTCTCACCTGGTGTAGGGGAATGTGCCAGACCACACTCACCTGGTGTAGGGGAATGTGCCAGAGCACACTCACCTGGTGTAGGGGAATGTGCCATACGACACTCACCTGGTGTAGGGGAATGTGCCAGACCACACTCACCTGGTGTAGGGGAATGTGCCAGAGCACACTCACCTGGTGTAGGGGAATGTGCCAGACGACACTCACCTGGTGTAGGGGAATGTGCCAGACGACACTCACCTGGTGTAGGGGATTCTGCCAGACGACATTCACCTGGTGTAGGGGAATGTGCCAGACCACACTCACCTGGTGTAGGGGAATGTGCCAGACCACACTGACCTGGTGTAGGGGATTGTGCCAGACGACACTCACCTGGTGTAGGGGATTGTGCCAGACAACACTCACCTGGTGTAGGGGAATGTGCCAGAGCACACTCACATGGTGTAGGGGAATGTGCCAGACGACACTCAAATGGTGTAGGGGAATGTGCCAGACGACACTCACCTGGTGTAGGGGAATGTGCCAGACCACACTCACCTGGTGTAGGGGAATGTTTCAGAGCACACTCACCTGGTGTAGGGGAATGTGCCAGACGACACTCACCTGGTGTAGGGGAATGTGACAGAGCACACACACCTGGTGTTGGGGAATGTGCCAGACGACACTCAACTGGTGTAGGGGAATGTGCCAGACGACACTCACCTGGTGTAGGGGATTGTGCCAGACGACACTCACCTTGTGTAGGGGAATGTGCCAGACCACACTCACCTGGTGTAGGGGAATGTGCCAGACCACACTGACCTGGTGTAGGGGATTGTGCCAGACGACACTCACCTGGTGTAGGGGATTGTGCCAGACAACACTCACCTTGTGTAGGGGAATGTGCCAGACCACACTCACCTGGTGTAGGGGAATGTGCCAGACGTCACTTACCTGGTTTAGGCGAATATGTCAGAGCACACTCACCTAGTGTGGGGGAATGTGCCGGAGCACATTCAGCTGGTGTAGGGAAATGTGCCGGAGCACACTCACCTAGTGTAGGGTAATGTGCCGGAGCACATTCAGCTGGTGTAGGGAAATGTGCCGGAGCACACGCACCTGGAGTAGGGGAATGTGCCAGACCACACTTTCCTGGTGTAGGGGAACGTGCCGGAGCACACTCACCGGGTGTAGGGGAATGTGCCGGAGCACACTCACCTGGTGTAGGGGAATGTGCCGGAACACCCTCTCCTGGTGTAGCGGAATGTGCCACAGCACATTCCCCTGGTGTAGGGGAATGTGCCAGACCGCACTAATGTGGTGTTGGGGAATGTGCCAGAACACAAGGACCTGGGGTAGGGGAATGTGACAGAGCACACGGACATGGTGTAGGGGAATTTTCCAGAGCACACTCACCTGGTGTAGGGGAATGTGCCAGACCACACCCACCTGGTGTAGGAGAATGTGCCAGACCACACTCACCTGGTGTAGGGGAATGTGCCAGACGGCACTCACCTGGTGTAGGGGAATGTGTCAGAAAAAACTCACCTGGTGTAGGGGAATGTGCCAGACCGCACTCACCTGGTGTAGGGGAATGTGCCAGAGAACACTTACCTGGTGTAGGGGATTGTGCCAGAGCACACTCACCTGGTGTAGGGGAATGTGCCAGAGCACAGTCACCTGGTGTAGGGTAATGTGCCAGAGAACACTCACCTGGTGTATGGGAATGTGCCAGACGACATTCAAATGGTGTAGGTGAATGTGCCAGACCACACTCACCTGGTGTTGGGGTATGTGGCAGAACACGCTCACCTGGTGTAGGGGAATGTGCCTGGCCACACTGACTTGGTGTAGGGGAACGTGCCAGACAACACTCACCTGGTGTAGGGGAATGTGCCAGACGACACTCACCTGGTGTAGGGGAATGTGCCAGACGACACTCACCTGGTGTAGGGGAATGTGCCGGAGCACACTCACCTAGTGTAGGGTAATGTGCCGGAGCACATTCAGCTGGTGTAGGAAAATGTGCCGGAGCACATGCACCTGGAGTAGGCTAATGTGCCAGAACACACTCACCTGGTGTAGGGGAATGTGCCGGAGCACACTCACCGGGTGTAGGGGAATGTGCCGGAGCACACTCACATGGTGTAGGGGAATGTGCCGGAGCACCCTCTCCTGGCTTAGCGGAAAGTGCCAGAGCACATTCACGTGGTGTAGGGGAAAGTGCCAGACCGCACTAATGTGGTGCAGGGGAATGTGCCAGAACACAAGGACCTGGGGTAGGGGAATGTGAGAGAGCACACGGATATGGTGTAGGGGAATTTGCCAGAGCACACTCACCTGGTGTAGGGGAATGTGCCATACCACACTTACCTGGTGTAGGAGAATGTGCCAGACCACACTCACCTGGTGTAGGGGAATATGCCAGTTCGCACTCACCTGGTGTAGGGGAATGTGACAGAAAACACTCAACAGGTGTAGGGGAATGTGCCAGACCGAACTCACATGGTGCAGAGGAATGTGCCAGACCACACTCACCTGGTGTAGGCCAAAGTGCCAGCGCACACTCACCTGGTGTAGGGCAATGTGCCAGCCCACACTCACCTGGTGTAGGGGAATGTGCCAGAGAACACTCAAATGGTGTAGGGGAATGTGCCAGAACACACTCACCTGGTGTAGGGGAATGTGCCAGAGCACACTCACCTGGTGTAGGACAATATGCCAGCCCACACTCACCTGGTGTAGGGGAATGTGCCAGAGCACACTCACCTGGTGTAGGGGAATGTGCCAGAGCACACTGACCTGGTGTAGGGGAATGTGCCAGAGCACAGTCACCTGGTGTAGGGGAATGTGCCAGAGCACACTCACCTGGTGTAGGGGAAAGTGCCAGAGCACAGTCACCTGGTGTAGGGGAATGTGCCAGACGACAATCACCTGGTGTAGGGGAATGTTCCAGAGCAGTCACCTGGTGTAGGGGAATGTGCCAGACGACACTCACCTGGTGTAGGGGAATGTGTCAGACGACACTCACCTGGTGTAGTGGAATGTACCAGACGACACTCACCTGGTGTAGGGGAATGTACCAGACCACACTCAACTGGTGTAGGGGAATATGCCAGACGACACTCAACTGGTGTAGGGGAATATGCCAGACGACACTCAACTGGTTTAGGGGATAGTGACAGATGACACTCACCTGGTGAAGGGGAATATGTCCGACGCAGACACCTGGTGTAGGAGAATGTGCCAGACCGCACTCACCTGGTGCAGAGGAATGTGCCAGACCACACTCACCTGGTGTAGGCCAATGTACCAGCGCACACTCACCTGGTGTAGGGCAATGTGCCAGACCACACTCACCTGGTGAAGGGGAATGTGCCAGAGAACACTCAACTGGTGTAGGGGAATGTGCCAGACGACACTCAAATGGTGTAGGGGAATGTGCCAGAGCACACTCACCTGGTGTAGGGGAATGTGCCAGAGCACACTCACCTGGTGTAGGGGAATGTTCCAGATGACACTCACCTGGTGTAGGGGAATGTGCCAGACGACACTCACCTGGTGTAGGGGAATGTGTCAGACGACACTCACCTGGTGTAGGGTAATGTGCCAGACGACACTCACCTGGTGTAGGGGAATGTGCCAGACGACACTCACCTGGTGTAGGGGAATATGCCAGACGACACTCAACTGGTGTAGGGGAATATGCCAGACGACACTCAACTGGTGTAGGGGAATGTGATGATGACACTCACCTGGTGAAGGGGAATATGTCCGACGCAGACACCTGGTGTAGGGGAATGTGCTAGACCGCACTCACCTGGTGTAGGGGAATGTGCCAGACCACACTCACCTGGTGTAGGGGAATGTGCCAGAGCACACTCACCTGGTGTAGGGGAATGTGCCATACGACACTCACCTGGTGTAGGGGAATGTGCCAGACCACACTCACCTGGTGTAGGGGAATGTGCCAGTGCACACTCACCTGGTGTAGGGGAATGTGCCAGACGACACTCACCTGGTGTAGGGGAATGTGCCAGACGACACTCACCTGGTGTAGGGGATTGTGCCAGACGACATTCACCTGGTGTAGGGGAATGTGCCAGACCACACTCACCTGGTGTAGGGGAATGTGCCAGATCACACTGACCTGGTGTAGGGGATTGTGCCAGACGACACTCACCTGGTGTAGGGGATTGTGCCAGACAACACTCACCTGGTGTAGGGGAATGTGCCAGAGCACACTCACATGTTGTAGGGGAATGTGCCAGACGACACTCAAATGGTGTAGGGGAATGTGCCAGACGACACTCACCTGGTGTAGGGGAATGTGCCAGACGACACTCACCTGGTGTAGGGGAATGTGCCAGACGACACTCAACTGGTGTAGGGGAATGTGCCAGACCACACTCACCTGGTGTAGGGGATTGTGCCAGACGACACTCACCTGGTGAAGGGGAATGTGCCAGACAACACTCACCTTGTGTAGGGGAATGTGCCAGAGCACACTCACCTGGTATAAGGGAATGTGCCAGACCACACTCACCTGGTGTAGGGGAATGTGCCAGACGTCACTCACCTGGTTTAGGGGAATATGTCAGAGCACACTCACCTAGTGTGGGGGAATGTGCCGGAGCACATTCAGCTGGTGTAGGGAAATGTGCCGGAGCACACTCACCTAGTGTAGGGTAATGTGCCGGAGCACATTCAGCTGGTGTAGGGAAATGTGCCAGACCACACTCACCTGGTGTAGGGGAACGTGCCGGAGCACACTCACCGGGTGTAGGGGAATGTGCCGGAGCACACTCACCTGGTGTAGGGGAATGTGCCGGAACACCCTCTCCTGGTGTAGCGGAATGTGCCAGAGCACATTCACCTGGTGTAGGGGAATGTGCCAGACCGCACTAATGTGGTGTTGGGGAATGTGCCAGAACACAAGGACCTGGGGTAGGGGAATGTGACAGAGCACACGGACATGGTGTAGGGGAATTTTCCAGAGCACACTCACCTGGTGTAGGGGAATGTGCCAGACCACACCCACCTGGTGTAGGAGAATGTGCCAGACCACACTCACCTGGTGTAGGGGAATGTGCCAGACGGCACTCACCTGGTGTAGGGGAATGCGTCAGAAAAAACTCACCTGGTGTAGGGGAATGTGCCAGACCGCACTCACCTGGTGTAGGGGAATGTGCCAGAGAACACTCACCTGGTGTATGGGAATGTGCCAGACGACACTCAAATGGTGTAGGGGAATGTGCCAGACCACACTCACCTGGTGTAGGGGAATGTGCCTGACCACACTCACCTGGTGTAGGGGAATGTGCCAGAGCACACTCACCTGGTGTAGGGGAATGTGCCAGAGCACACTCACCTGGTGTAGGGGAATGTGCCAGAGCAGTCAGCTGGTGTAGGGGAATGTGCCAGACGACACTCACCTGGTGTAGGGGAATGTGTCAGAAGACACTCACCTGGTGTAGGGGAATGTACCAGACGACACTCACCTGGTGTATGGGAATGTGCCAGACCACACTCATCTGGAGTAGGGCAATGTGCCAGTGCACACTCACATGGTATAGGGGAATATGCCAGACGACAAACAACTGGTGTAGGGGAATATGCCAGATGACACTCACCTGGTGAAGGGGAATATGTCAGACGCAGACACCTGGTGTAGGGGAATGTGCCAGAGCACACTCACCTGGTATAGGGGAATGTGCCAAATGACACTCACCTGGTGTCGGGGAATGTGCCAGACGACACTCACCTGGTGTATGGGAATGTGCCGGAGCACACTCACCTATTGTAGGGTAATGTGCCGGAGCTCATTCAGCTGGTGTAGGAAAATGTGCCGGTGCACATGCACCTGGAGTAGGGTAATGTGCCAGACCACACTCACCTGGTGTAGGGGAATGTGCCGGAGCACACTCACCGGGTTAGGGGAATGTGCCGGAGCACACTCACCTGGTGTAGGGGAATGTGCCGGAGCACCCTCTCCTGGCTTAGCGGAATGTGCCAGAGCACATTCACGTGGTGTAGGGGAAAGTGCCAGACTGCACTAATGTGGTGTAGGGGAATGTGCCAGAACACAAGGACCTGGGGTAGGGGAATGTGACAGAGCACACGGACATGGTGTAGGGGAATTTTCCAGAGCACACTCACCTTGTGTAGGGGAATGTGCCATACCACACTCACCTGGTGTAGGGCAATGTGCCAGCCCACACTCACCTGGTATAGGGGAATGTGCCTGAGAACACTCAACTGGTGTAGGGGAATGTGCCAGACAACTCCCACCCGGTGTAGGGGAATGTGCCAGAGCACACTCACCTGGTGTAGGGGAATGTGCCAGACCACACTCACCTGGTGTAGGGGCATGTGCCAGACCACACTGACTGGTGAAGGGGAATGTGCCAGACCACACTCACCTGGTGTAGGGGAATGTTCCAGACCACACTCACCTGGTGTAGGGGAATGTGCCAGAGCACACTCACCTGGCGTAGGGGAATGTGCCAGACCACACTGACTGGTGAACGGGAATGTGCCAGACCGCACTCACCTGGTGTAGGGGAATGTGCCAGATGACACTCACCTGGTGTAGGGGAATGTGCCAGAGCACACTCACCTGGTGTAGGGGAATGTGCCAGAGCACATTCACCTGGTGTAGGGGAATGTGCCAGACCACACTGACTGGTGAAGGGGAATGTGCCAGACCGCACTCACCTGGTGTAGGGGAATGTGCCAGAGCACACTCACCTGGTGTAGGGGAATGTGCCAGAGCACACTCACCTGGTGTAGGGGAATGTGCCAGACCGCACTCACTTGGTGTAGGGGAATGTGCAAGACCGCACTCACCTGGTGCAGAGGAATGTGCCAGACCACACTCACCTGGTGTAGGCCAATGTGAAAGCGCACACTCACCTGGTGTAGGGCAATGTGCCAGCCCACACTCACCTGGTATAGGGGAATGTGCCTGAGAACACTCAACTGGTGTAGGGGAATGTGCCAGACAACTCCCACCCGGTGTAGGGGAATGTGCCAGAGCACACTCACCTGGTGTAGGGGAATGTGCCAGACCACACTCACCTGGTGTATGGGAATGTGCCAGAGCACACTCACCTGGTGTAGGGGAATGTGCCAGAGCACACTCACCTGGTGTAGGGGAATGTGCCAGACCGCACTCACTTGGTGTAGGGGAATGTGCCAGACCGCACTCACCTGGTGCAGAGGAATGTGCCAGACCACACTCACCTGGTGTAGGCCAATGTGAAAGCGCACACTCACCTGGTGTAGGGCAATGTGCCAGCCCACACTCACCTGGTATAGGGGAATGTGCCTGAGAACACTCAACTAGTGTAGGGGAATGTGCCAGACAACTCCCACCCGGTGTAGGGGAATGTGCCAGAGCACACTCACCTGGTGTAGGGGAATGTGCCAAACCACACTCACCTGGTGTATGGGAATGTGCCAGAGCACACTGACTGGTGTAGGGGAATGTGCCAGACCACACTCACCTGGTGTAGGGGAATGTGCCAGAGCACACTCACCTGGTGTAGGGGAATGTGCCAGAGCACACTCACCTGGCGTAGGGGAATGTGCCAGACCACACTGACTGATGAAGGGGAATGTGCCAGACCGCACTCACCTGGTGTAGGGGAATGTGCCAGAGCACACTCACCTGGTGTAGGGGAATGTGCCAGACCACACTCACCTGGTGTAGGGTAATGTGCCAGACGACACTCACCTGGTGTAGGGGAATGTGCCAGACGACACTCACCTGGTGTAGGGGAATATGCCAGACGACACTCAACTGGTGTAGGGGAATATGCCAGACGACACTCAACTGGTGTAGGGGAATGTGACAGATGACACTCACCTGGTGAAGGGGAATATGTCCGACGCAGACACCTGGTGTTGGGGAATGTTCCAGAGCGCACTCACCTGGTGTAGGGGAATGTGCCAGAGCACAATCACCTGGTGTAGGGGAATGTTCCAGAGCAGTCACCTGGTGTAGGGGAATGTGCCAGACGACACTCACCTGGTGTAGGGGAATGTGTCAGACGACACTCACCTGGTGTAGTGGAATGTACCAGACGACACTCACCTGGTGTAGGGGAATGTACCAGACCACACTCAACTGGTGTAGGGGAATATGCCAGACGACACTCAACTGGTGTAGGGGAATATGCCAGACGACACTCAACTGGTTTAGGGGATAGTGACAGATGACACTCACCTGGTGAAGGGGAATATGTCCGACGCAGACACCTGGTGTAGGAGAATGTGCCAGACCGCACTCACCTGGTGCAGAGGAATGTGCCAGACCACACTCACCTGGTGTAGGCCAATGTACCAGCGCACACTCACCTGGTGTAGGGCAATGTGCCAGACCACACTCACCTGGTGAAGGGGAATGTGCCAGAGAACACTCAACTGGTGTAGGGGAATGTGCCAGACGACACTCAAATGGTGTAGGGGAATGTGCCAGAGCACACTCACCTGGTGTAGGGGAATGTGCCAGAGCACACTCACCTGGTGTAGGGGAATGTTCCAGATGACACTCACCTGGTGTAGGGGAATGTGCCAGACGACACTCACCTGGTGTAGGGGAATGTGTCAGACGACACTCACCTGGTGTAGGGTAATGTGCCAGACGACACTCACCTGGTGTAGGGGAATGTGCCAGACGACACTCACCTGGTGTAGGGGAATATGCCAGACGACACTCAACTGGTGTAGGGGAATATGCCAGACGACACTCAACTGGTGTAGGGGAATGTGATGATGACACTCACCTGGTGAAGGGGAATATGTCCGACGCAGACACCTGGTGTAGGGGAATGTGCTAGACCGCACTCACCTGGTGTAGGGGAATGTGCCAGACCACACTCACCTGGTGTAGGGGAATGTGCCAGAGCACACTCACCTGGTGTAGGGGAATGTGCCATACGACACTCACCTGGTGTAGGGGAATGTGCCAGACCACACTCACCTGGTGTAGGGGAATGTGCCAGTGCACACTCACCTGGTGTAGGGGAATGTGCCAGACGACACTCACCTGGTGTAGGGGAATGTGCCAGACGACACTCACCTGGTGTAGGGGATTGTGCCAGACGACATTCACCTGGTGTAGGGGAATGTGCCAGACCACACTCACCTGGTGTAGGGGAATGTGCCAGATCACACTGACCTGGTGTAGGGGATTGTGCCAGACGACACTCACCTGGTGTAGGGGATTGTGCCAGACAACACTCACCTGGTGTAGGGGAATGTGCCAGAGCACACTCACATGTTGTAGGGGAATGTGCCAGACGACACTCAAATGGTGTAGGGGAATGTGCCAGACGACACTCACCTGGTGTAGGGGAATGTGCCAGACGACACTCACCTGGTGTAGGGGAATGTGCCAGACGACACTCAACTGGTGTAGGGGAATGTGCCAGACCACACTCACCTGGTGTAGGGGATTGTGCCAGACGACACTCACCTGGTGAAGGGGAATGTGCCAGACAACACTCACCTTGTGTAGGGGAATGTGCCAGAGCACACTCACCTGGTATAAGGGAATGTGCCAGACCACACTCACCTGGTGTAGGGGAATGTGCCAGACGTCACTCACCTGGTTTAGGGGAATATGTCAGAGCACACTCACCTAGTGTGGGGGAATGTGCCGGAGCACATTCAGCTGGTGTAGGGAAATGTGCCGGAGCACACTCACCTAGTGTAGGGTAATGTGCCGGAGCACATTCAGCTGGTGTAGGGAAATGTGCCAGACCACACTCACCTGGTGTAGGGGAACGTGCCGGAGCACACTCACCGGGTGTAGGGGAATGTGCCGGAGCACACTCACCTGGTGTAGGGGAATGTGCCGGAACACCCTCTCCTGGTGTAGCGGAATGTGCCAGAGCACATTCACCTGGTGTAGGGGAATGTGCCAGACCGCACTAATGTGGTGTTGGGGAATGTGCCAGAACACAAGGACCTGGGGTAGGGGAATGTGACAGAGCACACGGACATGGTGTAGGGGAATTTTCCAGAGCACACTCACCTGGTGTAGGGGAATGTGCCAGACCACACCCACCTGGTGTAGGAGAATGTGCCAGACCACACTCACCTGGTGTAGGGGAATGTGCCAGACGGCACTCACCTGGTGTAGGGGAATGCGTCAGAAAAAACTCACCTGGTGTAGGGGAATGTGCCAGACCGCACTCACCTGGTGTAGGGGAATGTGCCAGAGAACACTCACCTGGTGTATGGGAATGTGCCAGACGACACTCAAATGGTGTAGGGGAATGTGCCAGACCACACTCACCTGGTGTAGGGGAATGTGCCTGACCACACTCACCTGGTGTAGGGGAATGTGCCAGAGCACACTCACCTGGTGTAGGGGAATGTGCCAGAGCACACTCACCTGGTGTAGGGGAATGTGCCAGAGCAGTCAGCTGGTGTAGGGGAATGTGCCAGACGACACTCACCTGGTGTAGGGGAATGTGTCAGAAGACACTCACCTGGTGTAGGGGAATGTACCAGACGACACTCACCTGGTGTATGGGAATGTGCCAGACCACACTCATCTGGAGTAGGGCAATGTGCCAGTGCACACTCACATGGTATAGGGGAATATGCCAGACGACAAACAACTGGTGTAGGGGAATATGCCAGATGACACTCACCTGGTGAAGGGGAATATGTCAGACGCAGACACCTGGTGTAGGGGAATGTGCCAGAGCACACTCACCTGGTATAGGGGAATGTGCCAAATGACACTCACCTGGTGTCGGGGAATGTGCCAGACGACACTCACCTGGTGTATGGGAATGTGCCGGAGCACACTCACCTATTGTAGGGTAATGTGCCGGAGCTCATTCAGCTGGTGTAGGAAAATGTGCCGGTGCACATGCACCTGGAGTAGGGTAATGTGCCAGACCACACTCACCTGGTGTAGGGGAATGTGCCGGAGCACACTCACCGGGTTAGGGGAATGTGCCGGAGCACACTCACCTGGTGTAGGGGAATGTGCCGGAGCACCCTCTCCTGGCTTAGCGGAATGTGCCAGAGCACATTCACGTGGTGTAGGGGAAAGTGCCAGACTGCACTAATGTGGTGTAGGGGAATGTGCCAGAACACAAGGACCTGGGGTAGGGGAATGTGACAGAGCACACGGACATGGTGTAGGGGAATTTTCCAGAGCACACTCACCTTGTGTAGGGGAATGTGCCATACCACACTCACCTGGTGTAGGGCAATGTGCCAGCCCACACTCACCTGGTATAGGGGAATGTGCCTGAGAACACTCAACTGGTGTAGGGGAATGTGCCAGACAACTCCCACCCGGTGTAGGGGAATGTGCCAGAGCACACTCACCTGGTGTAGGGGAATGTGCCAGACCACACTCACCTGGTGTAGGGGCATGTGCCAGACCACACTGACTGGTGAAGGGGAATGTGCCAGACCACACTCACCTGGTGTAGGGGAATGTTCCAGACCACACTCACCTGGTGTAGGGGAATGTGCCAGAGCACACTCACCTGGCGTAGGGGAATGTGCCAGACCACACTGACTGGTGAACGGGAATGTGCCAGACCGCACTCACCTGGTGTAGGGGAATGTGCCAGATGACACTCACCTGGTGTAGGGGAATGTGCCAGAGCACACTCACCTGGTGTAGGGGAATGTGCCAGAGCACATTCACCTGGTGTAGGGGAATGTGCCAGACCACACTGACTGGTGAAGGGGAATGTGCCAGACCGCACTCACCTGGTGTAGGGGAATGTGCCAGAGCACACTCACCTGGTGTAGGGGAATGTGCCAGAGCACACTCACCTGGTGTAGGGGAATGTGCCAGACCGCACTCACTTGGTGTAGGGGAATGTGCAAGACCGCACTCACCTGGTGCAGAGGAATGTGCCAGACCACACTCACCTGGTGTAGGCCAATGTGAAAGCGCACACTCACCTGGTGTAGGGCAATGTGCCAGCCCACACTCACCTGGTATAGGGGAATGTGCCTGAGAACACTCAACTGGTGTAGGGGAATGTGCCAGACAACTCCCACCCGGTGTAGGGGAATGTGCCAGAGCACACTCACCTGGTGTAGGGGAATGTGCCAGACCACACTCACCTGGTGTATGGGAATGTGCCAGAGCACACTCACCTGGTGTAGGGGAATGTGCCAGAGCACACTCACCTGGTGTAGGGGAATGTGCCAGACCGCACTCACTTGGTGTAGGGGAATGTGCCAGACCGCACTCACCTGGTGCAGAGGAATGTGCCAGACCACACTCACCTGGTGTAGGCCAATGTGAAAGCGCACACTCACCTGGTGTAGGGCAATGTGCCAGCCCACACTCACCTGGTATAGGGGAATGTGCCTGAGAACACTCAACTAGTGTAGGGGAATGTGCCAGACAACTCCCACCCGGTGTAGGGGAATGTGCCAGAGCACACTCACCTGGTGTAGGGGAATGTGCCAAACCACACTCACCTGGTGTATGGGAATGTGCCAGAGCACACTGACTGGTGTAGGGGAATGTGCCAGACCACACTCACCTGGTGTAGGGGAATGTGCCAGAGCACACTCACCTGGTGTAGGGGAATGTGCCAGAGCACACTCACCTGGCGTAGGGGAATGTGCCAGACCACACTGACTGATGAAGGGGAATGTGCCAGACCGCACTCACCTGGTGTAGGGGAATGTGCCAGAGCACACTCACCTGGTGTAGGGGAATGTGCCAGACCACACTCACCTGGTGTAGGGTAATGTGCCAGACGACACTCACCTGGTGTAGGGGAATGTGCCAGACGACACTCACCTGGTGTAGGGGAATATGCCAGACGACACTCAACTGGTGTAGGGGAATATGCCAGACGACACTCAACTGGTGTAGGGGAATGTGACAGATGACACTCACCTGGTGAAGGGGAATATGTCCGACGCAGACACCTGGTGTTGGGGAATGTTCCAGAGCGCACTCACCTGGTGTAGGGGAATGTGCCAGAGCACAATCACCTGGTGTAGGGGAATGTGTCAGACGCACTCACCTGGTGTAGGGGATTGTGCCAGACGACACTCAAATGGTGTAGGGGAATCTGCCAGAGCACACTGACCTGGTGTAGGGGAATGTGCCAGAACATACTCACCTGGTGTAGGGGAATGTTTCAGACCACACTCACCTGGTGTAGGGGAATGTGCTAGACCGCACTCACCTGGTGTAGGGGAATGTGCCAGACCACACTCACCTGGTGTAGGGGAATGTGCCAGAGCACACTCACCTGGTGTAGGGGAATGTGCCAGACGACACTCACCTGGTGTAGGGGAATGTGCCAGACCACACTCACCTGGTGTAGGGGAATGTGCCAGAGCACACTCACCTGGTGTAGGGGAATGTGCCAGATGACACTCACCTGGTGTAGGGGAATGTGCCAGACGACACTCACCTGGTGTAGGGGATTCTGCCAGACGACATTCACCTGGTGTAGGGAAATGTGCCAGACCACACTCACCTGGTGTAGGGGAATGTGCCAGACCACACTGACCTGGTGTAGGGGATTGTGCCAGACGACACTCACCTGGTGTAGGGGATTGTGCCAGACAACACTCACCTGGTGTAGGGGAATGTGCCAGAGCACACTCACATGGTGTAGGGGAAAGTGCCAGACCGCACTAATGTGGTGTAGGGGAATGTGCCAGAACACAAGGACCTGGGGTAGGGGAATGTGACAGAGCACACGGACATGGTGTAGGGGAATTTGCCAGAGCACACTCACCTGGTGTAGGGGAATGTGCCATACCACACTTACCTGGTGTAGGAGAATGTGCCAGACCACACTCACCTGGTGTAGGGGAATGTGCCAGACCGCACTCACCTGGTGTAGGGGAATGTGCCAGAAAACACTCACCAGGTGTAGGGGAATGTGCCAGACCGCACTCACCTGGTGCAGAGGAATGTGCCAGACCACACTCACCTGGTGTAGGCCAATGTGAAAGCGCACACTCACCTGGTGTAGGGCAATGTGCCAGCCCACACTCACCTGGTATAGGGGAATGTGCCTGAGAACACTCAACTGGTGTAGGGGAATGTGCCAGACAACTCCCACCCGGTGTAGGGGAATGTGCTAGAGCACACTCACCTGGTGTAGGGGAATGTGCCAGAGCACACTCACCTGGTGTAGGGGAATGTGCCAGACCGCACTCACTTGGTGTAGGGGAATGTGCCAGACCGCACTCAGCTGGTGCAGAGGAATGTGCCAGACCACACTCACCTGGTGTAGGCCAATGTGAAAGCGCACACTCACCTGGTGTAGGGCAATGTGCCAGCCCACACTCACCTGGTATAGGGGAATGTGCCTGAGAACAGTCAACTGGTGTAGGGGAATGTTCCAGACAACTCCAACCCGGTGTAGGGGAATGTGCCAGAGCACACTCACCTGGTGTAGGGGAATGTGCCAGACCACACTCACCTGGTGTATGGGAATGTGCCAGAGCACACTGACTGGTGAAGGGGAATGTGCCAGACCACACTCACCTGGTGTAGGGGAATGTGTCAGAGCACACTCACCTGGTGTAGGGGAATGTGCCAGACCACACTCACCTGGTGTAGGGGAATGTGCCAGACGACACTCACCTGGTGTAGGGGAATGTGACAGAGCACACACACCTGGTGTAGGGGAATGTGCCAGACGACACTCAACTGGTGTAGGGGAATGTGCCAGACCACACTCACCTGGTGTAGGGGAATGTGCCAGACCACACTGACCTGGTGTAGGGGATTGTGCCAGACGACACTCACCTGGTGAAGGGGAATGTGCCAGACAACACTCACCTTGTGTAGGGGAATGTGCCAGACCACACTCACCTAGTGTGGGGGAATGTGCCGGAGCACATTCAGCTGGTGTAGGGAAATGTGCCGGAGCACACTCACCTAGTGTAGGGTAATGTGCCGGAGCACATTCAGCTGGTGTAGGGAAATGTGCCAGACCACACTCACCTGGTGTAGGGGAACGTGCCGGAGCACACTCACCGGGTGTAGGGGAATGTGCCGGAGCACACTCACCTGGTGTAGGGGAATGTGCCGGAACACCCTCTCCTGGTGTAGCGGAATGTGCCAGAGCACATTCACCTGGTGTAGGGGAATGTGCCAGACCGCACTAATGTGGTGTTGGGGAATGTGCCAGAACACAAGGACCTGGGGTAGGGGAATGTGACAGAGCACACGGACATGGTGTAGGGGAATTTTCCAGAGCACACTCACCTGGTGTAGGGGAATGTGCCAGACCACACCCACCTGGTGTAGGAGAATGTGCCAGACCACACTCACCTGGTGTAGGGGAATGTGCCAGACGGCACTCACCTGGTGTAGGGGAATGCGTCAGAAAAAACTCACCTGGTGTAGGGGAATGTGCCAGACCGCACTCACCTGGTGTAGGGGAATGTGCCAGAGAACACTCACCTGGTGTATGGGAATGTGCAGACGACACTCAAATGGTGTAGGGGAATGTGCCAGACCACACTCACCTGGTGTAGGGGAATGTGCCTGACCACACTCACCTGGTGTAGGGGAATGTGCCAGAGCACACTCACCTGGTGTAGGGGAATGTGCCAGAGCACACTCACCTGGTGTAGGGGAATGTGCCAGAGCAGTCAGCTGGTGTAGGGGAATGTGCCAGACGACACTCACCTGGTGTAGGGGAATGTGTCAGAAGACACTCACCTGGTGTAGGGGAATGTACCAGACGACACTCACCTGGTGTATGGGAATGTGCCAGACCACACTCATCTGGAGTAGGGCAATGTGCCAGTGCACACTCACATGGTATAGGGGAATATGCCAGACGACAAACAACTGGTGTAGGGGAATATGCCAGATGACACTCACCTGGTGAAGGGGAATATGTCAGACGCAGACACCTGGTGTAGGGGAATGTGCCAGAGCACACTCACCTGGTATAGGGGAATGTGCCAAATGACACTCACCTGGTGTCGGGGAATGTGCCAGACGACACTCACCTGGTGTATGGGAATGTGCCGGAGCACACTCACCTATTGTAGGGTAATGTGCCGGAGCTCATTCAGCTGGTGTAGGAAAATGTGCCGGTGCACATGCACCTGGAGTAGGGTAATGTGCCAGACCACACTCACCTGGTGTAGGGGAATGTGCCGGAGCACACTCACCGGGTTAGGGGAATGTGCCGGAGCACACTCACCTGGTGTAGCGGAATGTGCCAGAGCACATTCACGTGGTGTAGGGGAAAGTGCCAGACTGCACTAATGTGGTGTAGGGGAATGTGCCAGAACACAAGGACCTGGGGTAGGGGAATGTGACAGAGCACACGGACATGGTGTAGGGGAATTTTCCAGAGCACACTCACCTTGTGTAGGGGAATGTGCCATACCACACTCACCTGGTGTAGGGCAATGTGCCAGCCCACACTCACCTGGTATAGGGGAATGTGCCTGAGAACACTCAACTGGTGTAGGGGAATGTGCCAGACAACTCCCACCCGGTGTAGGGGAATGTGCCAGAGCACACTCACCTGGTGTAGGGGAATGTGCCAGACCACACTCACCTGGTGTAGGGGCATGTGCCAGACCACACTGACTGGTGAAGGGGAATGTGCCAGACCACACTCACCTGGTGTAGGGGAATGTTCCAGACCACACTCACCTGGTGTAGGGGAATGTGCCAGAGCACACTCACCTGGCGTAGGGGAATGTGCCAGACCACACTGACTGGTGAACGGGAATGTGCCAGACCGCACTCACCTGGTGTAGGGGAATGTGCCAGATGACACTCACCTGGTGTAGGGGAATGTGCCAGAGCACACTCACCTGGTGTAGGGGAATGTGCCAGAGCACATTCACCTGGTGTAGGGGAATGTGCCAGACCACACTGACTGGTGAAGGGGAATGTGCCAGACCGCACTCACCTGGTGTAGGGGAATGTGCCAGAGCACACTCACCTGGTGTAGGGGAATGTGCCAGAGCACACTCACCTGGTGTAGGGGAATGTGCCAGACCGCACTCACTTGGTGTAGGGGAATGTGCAAGACCGCACTCACCTGGTGCAGAGGAATGTGCCAGACCACACTCACCTGGTGTAGGCCAATGTGAAAGCGCACACTCACCTGGTGTAGGGCAATGTGAAAGCGCACACTCACCTGGTGTAGGGCAATGTGCCAGCCCACACTCACCTGGTATAGGGGAATGTGCCTGAGAACACTCAACTGGTGTAGGGGAATGTGCCAGACAACTCCCACCCGGTGTAGGGGAATGTGCCAGAGCACACTCACCTGGTGTAGGGGAATGTGCCAGACCACACTCACCTGGTGTATGGGAATGTGCCAGAGCACACTCACCTGGTGTAGGGGAATGTGCCAGAGCACACTCACCTGGTGTAGGGGAATGTGCCAGACCGCACTCACTTGGTGTAGGGGAATGTGCCAGACCGCACTCACCTGGTGCAGAGGAATGTGCCAGACCACACTCACCTGGTGTAGGCCAATGTGAAAGCGCACACTCACCTGGTGTAGGGCAATGTGCCAGCCCACACTCACCTGGTATAGGGGAATGTGCCTGAGAACACTCAACTAGTGTAGGGGAATGTGCCAGACAACTCCCACCCGGTGTAGGGGAATGTGCCAGAGCACACTCACCTGGTGTAGGGGAATGTGCCAAACCACACTCACCTGGTGTATGGGAATGTGCCAGAGCACACTGACTGGTGTAGGGGAATGTGCCAGACCACACTCACCTGGTGTAGGGGAATGTGCCAGAGCACACTCACCTGGTGTAGGGGAATGTGCCAGAGCACACTCACCTGGCGTAGGGGAATGTGCCAGACCACACTGACTGATGAAGGGGAATGTGCCAGACCGCACTCACCTGGTGTAGGGGAATGTGCCAGAGCACACTCACCTGGTGTAGGGGAATGTGCCAGACCACACTCACCTGGTGTAGGGTAATGTGCCAGACGACACTCACCTGGTGTAGGGGAATGTGCCAGACGACACTCACCTGGTGTAGGGGAATATGCCAGACGACACTCAACTGGTGTAGGGGAATATGCCAGACGACACTCAACTGGTGTAGGGGAATGTGACAGATGACACTCACCTGGTGAAGGGGAATATGTCCGACGCAGACACCTGGTGTTGGGGAATGTTCCAGAGCGCACTCACCTGGTGTAGGGGAATGTGCCAGAGCACAATCACCTGGTGTAGGGGAATGTGTCAGACGCACTCACCTGGTGTAGGGGATTGTGCCAGACGACACTCAAATGGTGTAGGGGAATCTGCCAGAGCACACTGACCTGGTGTAGGGGAATGTGCCAGAACATACTCACCTGGTGTAGGGGAATGTTTCAGACCACACTCACCTGGTGTAGGGGAATGTGCTAGACCGCACTCACCTGGTGTAGGGGAATGTGCCAGACCACACTCACCTGGTGTAGGGGAATGTGCCAGAGCACACTCACCTGGTGTAGGGGAATGTGCCAGACGACACTCACCTGGTGTAGGGGAATGTGCCAGACCACACTCACCTGGTGTAGGGGAATGTGCCAGAGCACACTCACCTGGTGTAGGGGAATGTGCCAGATGACACTCACCTGGTGTAGGGGAATGTGCCAGACGACACTCACCTGGTGTAGGGGATTCTGCCAGACGACATTCACCTGGTGTAGGGAAATGTGCCAGACCACACTCACCTGGTGTAGGGGAATGTGCCAGACCACACTGACCTGGTGTAGGGGATTGTGCCAGACGACACTCACCTGGTGTAGGGGATTGTGCCAGACAACACTCACCTGGTGTAGGGGAATGTGCCAGAGCACACTCACATGGTGTAGGGGAAAGTGCCAGACCGCACTAATGTGGTGTAGGGGAATGTGCCAGAACACAAGGACCTGGGGTAGGGGAATGTGACAGAGCACACGGACATGGTGTAGGGGAATTTGCCAGAGCACACTCACCTGGTGTAGGGGAATGTGCCATACCACACTTACCTGGTGTAGGAGAATGTGCCAGACCACACTCACCTGGTGTAGGGGAATGTGCCAGACCGCACTCACCTGGTGTAGGGGAATGTGCCAGAAAACACTCACCAGGTGTAGGGGAATGTGCCAGACCGCACTCACCTGGTGCAGAGGAATGTGCCAGACCACACTCACCTGGTGTAGGCCAATGTGAAAGCGCACACTCACCTGGTGTAGGGCAATGTGCCAGCCCACACTCACCTGGTATAGGGGAATGTGCCTGAGAACACTCAACTGGTGTAGGGGAATGTGCCAGACAACTCCCACCCGGTGTAGGGGAATGTGCTAGAGCACACTCACCTGGTGTAGGGGAATGTGCCAGAGCACACTCACCTGGTGTAGGGGAATGTGCCAGACCGCACTCACTTGGTGTAGGGGAATGTGCCAGACCGCACTCACCTGGTGCAGAGGAATGTGCCAGACCACACTCACCTGGTGTAGGCCAATGTGAAAGCGCACACTCACCTGGTGTAGGGCAATGTGCCAGCCCACACTCACCTGGTATAGGGGAATGTGCCTGAGAACAGTCAACTGGTGTAGGGGAATGTTCCAGACAACTCCAACCCGGTGTAGGGGAATGTGCCAGAGCACACTCACCTGGTGTAGGGGAATGTGCCAGACCACACTCACCTGGTGTATGGGAATGTGCCAGAGCACACTGACTGGTGAAGGGGAATGTGCCAGACCACACTCACCTGGTGTAGGGGAATGTGCCAGAGCACACTCACCTGGTGTAGGGGAATGTGCCAGAGCACACTCACCTGGCGTAGGGGAATGTGCCAGATCACACTGACTGGTGAAGGGGAATGTGCCAGACCGCACTCACCTGGTGTAGGGGAATGTGCCAGAGCACACTCACCTGGTGTAGGGGAATTTGCCAGACCACACTCACCTGGTGTAGGGTAATGTACCAGACGACACTCATCTGGTGTAGGGGAATGTGCCAGACGACACTCACCTGGTGTAGGGGAATATGCCTGTCGACACTCAACTGGTGTAGGGGAATATGCCAGACGACACTCAACTGGTGTAGGGGAATGTGACAGATGACACTCACCTGGTGAAGGGGAATATGTCCGACGCAGACACCTGGTGTTGGGGAATGTTCCAGAGCGCACTCACCTGGTGTAGGGGAATGTGCCAGAGCACAATCACCTGGTGTAGGGGAATGTGTCAGACGCACTCACCTGGTGTAGGGGATTGTGCCAGACGACACTCAAATGTTGTAGGGGATTCTGCCAGAGCACACTGACCTGGTGTAGGGGAATGTGCCAGAACACACTCACCTGGTGTAGGGGAATGTTTCAGACCACACTCATCTGGTGTAGGGGAATGTGCTAGACCGCACTCACCTGGTGTAGGGGAATGTGCCAGACCACACTCACCTGGTGTAGGGGAATGTGTCAGAGCACACTCACCTGGTGTAGGGGAATGTGCCAGACGACACTCACCTGGTGTAGGGGAATGTGCCAGACCACACTCACCTGGTGTAGGGGAATGTGCCAGAGCACACTCACCTGGTGTAGGGGAATGTGCCAGACGACACTCACCTGGTGTAGGGGAATGTGCCAGACGACACTCACCTGGTGTAGGGGATTCTGCCAGACGACATTCACCTGGTGTAGGGAAATGTGCCAGACCACACTCACCTGGTGTAGGGGAATGTGCCAGACCACACTGACCTGGTGTAGGGGATTGTGCCAGACGACACTCACCTGGTGTAGGGGATTGTGCCAGACAACACTCACCTGGTGTAGGGGAATGTGCCAGAGCACACTCACATGGTGTAGGGGAAAGTGCCAGACCGCACTAATGTGGTGTAGGGGAATGTGCCAGAAGACAAGGACCTGGGGTAGGGGAATGTGACAGAGCACACGGACATGGTGTAGGGGAATTTGCCAGAGCACACTCACCTGGTGTAGGGGAATGTGCCATACCACACTTACCTGGTGTAGGAGAATGTGCCAGACCACACTCACCTGGTGTAGGGAAATGTGCCAGACCACACTCACCTGGTGTAGGGGAATGTGCCAGACCACACTGACCTGGTGTAGGGGATTGTGCCAGACGACACTCACCTGGTGTAGGGGATTGTGCCAGACAACACTCACCTGGTGTAGGGGAATGTGCCAGAGCACACTCACATGGTGTAGGGGAAAGTGCCAGACCGCACTAATGTGGTGTAGGGGAATGTGCCAGAACACAAGGACCTGGGGTAGGGGAATGTGACAGAGCACACGGACATGGTGTAGGGGAATTTGCCAGAGCACACTCACCTGGTGTAGGGGAATGTGCCATACCACACTTACCTGGTGAAGGAGAATGTGCCAGACCACACTCACCTGGTGTAGGGGAATGTGCCAGACCGCACTCACCTGGTGTAGGGGAATGTGCCAGAAAACACTCACCAGGTGTAGGGGAATGTGCCAGACCGCACTCACCTGGTGCAGAGGAATGTGCCAGACCACACTCACCTGGTGTAGGCCAATGTGAAAGCGCACACTCACCTGGTGTAGGGCAATGTGCCAGCCCACACTCACCTGGTACAGGGGAATGTGACTGAGAACACTCAACTGGTGTAGGGGAATGTGCCAGACAACTCCCACCCGGTGTAGGGGAATGTGCCAGAGCACACTCACCTGGCGTAGGGGAATGTGCCAGACCACACTCACCTGGTGTAGGGGCATGTGCCAGAGCACACTGACTGGTGAAGGGGAATGTGCCAGACCACACTGACCTGGTGTAGGGGAATGTTCCAGACCACACTCACCTGGTGTAGGGTAATGTGCCAGAGCACACTCACCTGGCGTAGGGGAATGTGCCAGACCACACTGACTGGTGAAGGGGAATGTGCCAGACCGCACTCACCTGGTGTAGGGGAATGTGCCAGATGACACTCACCTGGTGTAGGGGAATGTGCCAGAGCACATTCACCTGGTGTAGGGGAATGTGCCAGACCACACTGACTGGTGAACGGGAATGTGTCAGACCGCACTCACCTGGTGTAGGGGAATGTGCCAGAGCACACTCACCTGGTGTAGGGGAATGTGCCAGAGCACACTCACCTGGTGTAGGGGAATGTGCCAGACCGCACTCACTTGGTGTAGGGGAATGTGCCAGACCGCACTCACCTGGTGCAGAGGAATGTGCCAGACCACACTCACCTGGTGTAGGCCAATGTGAAAGCGCACACTCACCTGGTGTAGGGCAATGTGCCAGCCCACACTCACCTGGTATAGGGGAATGTGCCTGAGAACACTCAACTGGTGTAGGGGAATGTGCCAGACAACTCCCACCCGGTGTAGGGGAATGTGCCAGACCACACTCACCTGGTGTATGGGAATGTGCCAGAGCACACTGACTGGTGAAGGGGAATGTGCCAGACCACACTCACCTGGTGTAGGGGAATGTGCCAGAGCACACTCACCTGGTGTAGGGGAATGTGCCAGAGCACACTCACCTGGCGTAGGGGAATGTGCCAGATCACACTGACTGGTGAAGGGGAATGTGCCAGACTGCACTCACCTGGTGTAGGGGAATGTGCCAGAGCACACTCACCTGGTGTAGGGGAATGTGCCAGACCACACTCACCTGGTGTAGGGTAATGTGCCAGACGACACTCACCTGGTGTAGGGGAATGTGCCAGACGACACTCACCTGGTGTAGGGGATTATGCCAGACGACACTCAACTGGTGTAGGGGAATATGCCAGACGACACTCAACTGGTGTAGGGGAATGTGACAGATGACACTCACCTGGTGAAGGGGAATATGTCCGACGCAGACACCTGGTGTTGGGGAATGTTCCAGAGCGCACTCACCTGGTGTAGGGGAATGTGCCAGAGCACAATCACCTGGTGTAGGGGAATGTGTCAGACGCACTCACCTGGTGTAGGGGATTGTGCCAGACGACACTCAAATGGTGCAGGGGAATCTGCCAGAGCACACTGACCTGGTGTAGGGGAATGTGCCAGAACACACTCACCTGGTGTAGGGGAATGTTTCAGACCACACTCACCTGGTGTAGGGGAATGTGCTAGACCGCACTCACCTGGTGCAGGGGAATGTGCCAGACCACACTCACCTGGTGTAGGGGAATATGCTAGAGCACACTCACCTGGTGTAGGGGAATGTGCCAGACGACACTCACCTGGTGTAGGGGAATGTGCCAGACCACACTCACCTGGTGTAGGGGAATGTGCCAGAGCACACTCACCTGGTGTAGGGGAATGTGCCAGACGACACTCACCTGGTGTAGGGGAATGTGCCAGACGACAGTCACCTGGTGTAGGGGATTCTGCCAGACGACATTCACCTGGTGTAGGGAAATGTGCCATACCACACTCACCTGGTGTAGGGGAATGTGCCAGACCACACTGACCTGCTGTAGGGGATTGTGGCAGACGACACTCACCTGGTGTAGGGGATTGTGCCAGACAACACTCACCTGGTGTAGGGCAATGTGCCAGAGCACACTCACATGGTGTAGGGGAATGTGCCAGATCACACTGACTGGTGAAGGGGAATGTGCCAGACTGCACTCACCTGGTGTAGGGGAATGTGCCAGAGCACACTCACCTGGTGTAGGGGAATGTGCCAGACCACACTCACCTGGTGTAGGGTAATGTGCCAGACGACACTCACCTGGTGTAGGGGAATGTGCCAGACGACACTCACCTGGTGTAGGGGATTATGCCAGACGACACTCAACTGGTGTAGGGGAATATGCCAGACGACACTCAACTGGTGTAGGGGAATGTGACAGATGACACTCACCTGGTGAAGGGGAATATGTCCGACGCAGACACCTGGTGTTGGGGAATGTTCCAGAGCGCACTCACCTGGTGTAGGGGAATGTGCCAGAGCACAATCACCTGGTGTAGGGGAATGTGTCAGACGCACTCACCTGGTGTAGGGGATTGTGCCAGACGACACTCAAATGGTGCAGGGGAATCTGCCAGAGCACACTGACCTGGTGTAGGGGAATGTGCCAGAACACACTCACCTGGTGTAGGGGAATGTTTCAGACCACACTCACCTGGTGTAGGGGAATGTGCTAGACCGCACTCACCTGGTGCAGGGGAATGTGCCAGACCACACTCACCTGGTGTAGGGGAATATGCTAGAGCACACTCACCTGGTGTAGGGGAATGTGCCAGACCACACTGACCTGCTGTAGGGGATTGTGGCAGACGACACTCACCTGGTGTAGGGGATTGTGCCAGACAACACTCACCTGGTGTAGGGCAATGTGCCAGAGCACACTCACATGGTGTAGGGGAATGTGCCAGACGACACTCAAATGGTGTAGGGGAATGTGCCAGACGACACTCACCTGGTGTAGGGGAATGTGCCAGACCACACTCACCTGGTGTAGGGGAATGTGTCAGACGACACTCACCTGGTGTAGGGGAATGTGCCAGACGACACTCACCTGGTGTAGGGGAATGTGACAGAGCACACACACCTGGTGTAGGGGAATGTGCCAGACGACACTCAACTGGTGTAGGGGAATGTGCCAGACGACACTCACCTGGTGTAGGGGATTGTGCCAGACGACACTCAACTGGTGTAGGGGAATGTGCCAGACCACACTCACCTGGTGTAGGGGAATGTGCCAGACCACACTGACCTGGTGTAGGGGATTGTGCCAGACGACACTCACCTGGTGTAGGGGATTGTGCCAGACAACACTCACCTTGTGTAGGGGAATGTGCCAGACCACACTCACCTGGTGTAGGGGAATGTGCCAGACGTCAATCACCTGGTTTAGGGGAATATGTCAGAGCACACTCACCTAGTGTGGGGGAATGTGCCGGAGCACATTCAGCTGGTGTAGGGAAATGTGCCGGAGCACACTCACCTAGTGTAGGGTAATGTGCCGGAGCACATTCAGCTGGTGTAGGGAAATGTGCCGGAGCACACGCACCTGGAGTAGGGGAATGTGCCAGACCACACTTTCCTGGTGTAGGGGAACGTTCCGGAGCACACTCACCGGGTGTAGGGGAATGTGCCGGAGCACACTCACCTGGTGTAGGGGAATGTGCCGGAACACCCTCTCCTGGTGTAGCGGAATGTGCCAGAGCACATTCACCTGGTGTAGGGGAATGTGCCAGACCGCACTAATGTGGTGTTGGGGAATGTGTCAGAACACAAGGACCTGGGGTAGGGGAATGTGACAGAGCACACGGACATGGTGTAGGGGAATTTTCCAGAGCACACTCACCTGGTGTAGGGGAATGTGCCAGACCACACCCACCTGGTGTAGGAGAATGTGCCAGACCACACTCACCAGGTGTAGGGGAATGTGCCAGACGGCACTCACCTGGTGTAGGGGAATGTGTCAGAAAAAACTCACCTGGTGTAGGGGAATGTGCCAGACCGCACTCACCTGGTGTAGGGGAATGTGCCAGAGAACACTCACCTGGTGTATGGGAATGTGCCAGACGACACTCAAATGGTGTAGGGGAATGTGCCAGACCACACTCACCTGGTGTAGGGGAATGTGCCAGACCACACTCACCTGGTGTAGGGGAATGTGCCAGAGCACACTCACCTGGTGTAGGGGAATGTGCCAGAGCACACTCACCTGGTGTAGGGGAATGTGCCAGAGCAGTCAGCTGGTGTAGGGGAATGTGCCAGACGACACTCACCTGGTGTAGGGTAATGTGTCAGACGACACTCACCTGGTGTAGGGGAATGTACCAGACGACACTCACCTGGTGTATGGGAATGTGCCAGACCACACTCATCTGGTGTAGGGGAATGTGCCAGTGCACACTCACATGGTATAGGGGAATATGCCAGACGACAATCAGCTGGTGTAGGGGAATATGCCAGACGACACTCACCTGGTGTAGGGGAATGTGACAGATGACACTCACCTGGTGACGGGGAATATGTCAGACGCAGACACCTGGTGTAGGGGAATGTGCCAGAGCACACTCACCTGGTATAGGGGAATGTGCCAAATGACACTCACCTGGTGTCGGGGAATGTGCCAGACGACACTCACCTGGTCTAGGGGAATGTGCCGGAGCACACTCACCTAGTGTAGGGTAATGTGCCGGAGCTCATTCAGCTGGTGTAGGAAAATGTGCCGGAGCACACTCACCGGGTTAGGGGAATGTGCCGGAGCACACTCACCTGGTGAAGGGGAATGTGCCGGAGCACCCTCTCCTGTCTTAGCGGAATGTGCCAGAGCACATTCACGTGGTGTAGGGGAAAGTGCCAGACCGCACTAATGTGGTGTAGGGGAATGTGCCAGAACACAAGGACCTGGGGTAGGGGAATGTGACAGAGCACACGGACATGATGTAGGGGAATTTGCCAGAGCACACTCACCTGGTGTAGGGGAATGTGCCATACCACACTTACCTGGTGTAGGAGAATGTGCCAGACCACACTCACCTGGTGTAGGGGAATGTGCCAGACCGCACTCACCTGGTGTAGGGGAATGTGCCAGAAAACACTCACCAGGTGTAGGGGAATGTGCCAGACCGCACTCACCTGGTGCAGAGGAATGTGCCAGACCACACTCACCTGGTGTAGGCCAATGTGAAAGCGCACACTCACCTGGTGTAGGGCAATGTGCCAGCCCACACTCACCTGGTATAGGGGAATGTGCCTGAGAACACTCAACTGGTGTAGGGGAATGTGCCAGACAACTCCCACCCGGTGTAGGGGAATGTGCCAGAGCACACTCACCTGGTGTAGGGGAATGTGCCAGACCACACTCACCTGGTGTAGGGGCATGTGCCAGACCACACTGACTGGTGAAGGGGAATGTGCCAGACCACACTCACCTGGTGTAGGGGAATGTTCCAGACCACACTCACCTGGTGTATGGGAATGTGCCAGAGCACACTCACCTGGCGTAGGGGAATGTGCCAGACCACACTGACTGGTGAACGGGAATGTGCCAGACCGCACTCACCTGGTGTAGGGGAATGTGCCAGACGACACTCACCTGGTGTAGGGGAATGTGCCAGAGCACACTCACCTGGTGTAGGGGAATGTGCCAGAGCACATTCACCTGGTGTAGGGGAATGTGCCAGACCACACTGACTGGTGAAGGGGAATGTGCAAGACCGCACTCACCTGGTGTAGGGGAATGTGCCAGAGCACACTCACCTGGTGTAGGGGAATGTGCCAGAGCACACTCACCTGGTGTAGGGGAATGTGCCAGACCGCATTCAACTGCTGTAGGGGAATGTGCCAGACCGCACTCACCTGGTGCAGAGGAATGTGCCAGACCACACTCACCTGGTGTAGACCAATGTGAAAGCGCACACTCACCTGGTGTAGGGCAATGTGCCAGCCCACACTCACCTGGTATAGGGGAATGTGCCTGGGAACACTCAACTGGTGTAGGGGAATGTGCCAGACAACTCCCACTCGGTGTAGGGGAATGTGCCAGAGCACACTCACCTGGTGTAGGGGAATGTGCCAGACCACACTCACCTGGTGTATGGGAATGTGCCAGAGCACACTGACTGGTGAAGGGGAATGTGCCAGACCACACTCACCTGGTGTAGGGGAATGTGCCAGAGCACACTCACCTGGTGTAGGGGAATGTGCCAGAGCACACTCACCTGGCGTAGGGGAATGTGCCAGACCACACTGACTGGTGAATGGGAATGTGCCAGAGAACACTCACCTGCTGTAGGGGAATTTGTCAGACCACACTCACCTAGTGTATGGGAATGTGTCAGACCACACTCACCTGGTATCGGAGAATGTGCCAGACCACAATCACCTGGTGTAGAGGAATGTGCCAGACCACACTCAAATGGTGTAGGGGAATGTGCCAGAGCACACTCCCCTGGTGTATGAGACTGTGTCAGACCACACGCACCTGGTGTAGGGGAATGCGCCAGACAACTCTCACCCGATGTAGCGGAATGTGCCAGTGCACACTCAACTATTGCAGGGGAATGTGCCGGAGCACAGTCACCTGGTGTAGGGGAATGTGCCAGAGCACACTCCCCTGGTGTAGGGGAATGTGCCAGAGCGCACTCACCTGGTGTAGGGGAATGTGCCAGACCACACTCACCTGGTGTAGGGGAATGTGCCAGAGAACACTCACCTGGTGTAGGGGAATGTGCCAGACCACACTCACCTGGTGTAGGGGAATGTGCCAGACCACACTCACCTGGTGTAGGGGAATGTGCCAGACCACACTCACCTGGTGTAGGGGAATGTGCCAGAGCCCACTCACCTGGTGTAGGGGAATGTGCCAGAGCACACTCAACTATTGCAGGGGAATGTGGCAGACGACACTCACCTGGTGTAGAGGAATGTGCAAGACCACACTCACCTGGTGTAGGGGAATGTGCCAGAGCACACTCACCTGGTGTAGGGGAATGTGCCAGACGACACTCACCTGGTCTAGGGGAATGTGCCAGAGCACATGCACCTGGTGTAGGTGAATGTTTCAGACGCACTCACCTGGTGTAGGAGCATGTGCCAGAGCACACTCACCTGGTGTTGGTGAAAGTGCCAGACCACACTCACCTGGTGTCGGGGAATGTGCAAGACAACACCCACCTGGTGTAGGGGAATGTGCCAGACCACACTCCCCTGGTGTAGGGGACTGTGTCAGACCACACTCACCTGGTGAAGGGGAATGTGCGAGACCACACTCACCTGGTGAAGGGGAATGTCCCATACAACACGCACCTGGTGAAGGGGAATGTGCCAGACGCACTGTCCTGGTGCAGGGGAATGCGCCAGACAACTCTCACCCGGTGTAGGGGAATGTGCCAGAGCACACTCACCTGGTGTATGGGAATGTGACAGACGCACTCACCTGGTGTAGGAGAATGTGCCAGAGCACACTCACCTGGTGTAGGGGAATGTGCCAGAGCACACTCACCTGGTGCAGGGGAATGTGCCAGACCACACTCACCTGGTGCAGGGGAATGTGCCAGAGCACACTCACCTGGTGCAGGGGAATGTGCCAGACCACACTCACCTGGTGTAGGGGAATGTGCCAGAGCACACTAACCTGGTGTAGGGGAATGTGCCAGAGCACACTGACCTGGTGTAGGGGAATGTTCCAGACCGCACTCACCTGGTGTAGGGGAATGTGCCAGAGCACACTCACCTGGTGTAGGGGAATGTGCCAGAGCACACTCACCTGGTGTAGGGGAATGTGGCAGACGAGACTCACCTGGTGTAGGGGAATATGCCGGAGCACACTCACCTGGTGTTGGTAAAAAGTGCCAGAGCACACTCACATGGTGTCGGGGAATGTGCAAGACCATACTCATCTGGTGTAGGGGAATGTGCCAGACGACACTCACCTGGTGTAGGGGAATGTGCCAGACGACACTCAACTGGTGTAGGGGAATGTGCCAGACCACACTCACCTGGTGTAGGGGAATGTGCCAGAGCACACTCACCTGGTGTAGGGGAATGTGCCAGAGCACACTCACCTGGTGTAGGGGAATGTGCCAGAGTGCACTCACCTGGAGTAGGGGAAAGTGCCAGAGCACACTCACCTGGTGTAGGGGAAAGTGCCAGAGCACACTCAACTAGTGTAGGGGAATGTGGCAGACGAGACTGACCTGGTGTAGGGGAATATGCCGGAGCACACTCACCTGGTGTTGGTAAAAAGTGCCAGAGCACACTCACATGGTGTCGGGGAATGTGCAAGACCATACTCATCTGGTGTAGGGGAATGTGCCAGACGACACTCACCTGGTGTAGGGGAATGTGCCAGACGACATTCAACTGGTGTAGGGGAATGTGCCAGACCACACTCACCTGGTGTAGGGGAATGTGCCAGAGCACACTCACCTGGTGTAGGGGAATGTGCCCGACCGCACTCACCTGGTGTAGGGTAATGTGCCAGAGTGCACTCACCTGGAGTAGGGGAATGTGCCATACAACTCGCACCTGGTGTAGGGGAAAGTGCCAGAAAACACTCACCTGTTGTATGGGAATCGGCCAGACCACACTCAACTGCTGTAGGGGAATGTGCCAGACCACACTCACCTGGTGCAGGGGAATGTGCCAGAGCACACTCACCTGGTGTCGGGGAATGTGCCAGAGCACACTCACCTGGTGCAGGGGAATGTGCCAGACCACACTCACCTGGTGTAGGGGAATGTGCCAGAGCACACTAACCTGGTGTAGGGGAATGTGCCAGAGCACACTGACCTGGTGTAGGGGAATGTTCCAGACCGCACTCACCTGATGTAGGGGAATGTGCCAGAGCACACTCAACTAGTGTAGGGGAATCGGCCAGACCACACTCAACTGGTGTAGGGGAATGTGCCAGACCACACTCACCTGGTGTGGGGGAATGTGCCAGGCTGCACTGACCTAGTGTAGGGTAATGTGCCAGAGCAGACACACCTGGTGTAGGGGACTGTGCCAGAGCAAACTCACCTGGTGTAGGGGAATGTGCCAGAGCACACTCACCTGGTGTATGGGATTGTGCTAGACAACCCTCACCTGGTGTAGGGGAAGGTGCCGGAGCGCACTCACCTGGTGTAGGGGAATTTCCGAGACCACACTCACCTGGTGTAGGGGAATGGGCCTGAGAACACTCACCTGGTGTAGGGGAATGTGCCAGAGAACACTGACCTGGTGTAGGCAATGTGCCAGACCACACTCACCTGGTGTAGGGGAATGTGCCAGAGCACACTCACCTGCTGTAGGGGAATGTGCCAGAGCACACTCACCTGGTGTAGGGGAATGTGCCAGCGCACACTCAACTGGTGAATGGGAATGTGCCAGAGCACACTCACCTGGTGTAAGGGAATTTGTCAGACCACACTCACCTACTGTATGGGAATGTGTCAGACCACACTCACCTGGTGTAGGGGAATGTGCCAGACCACACTCACTTGGTGTAGGGGAATGTGCCAGACCACACTCACTTGGTGTCGGAGAATGTGCCAGACCACAATCACCTGGTGTAGGGGAATGTGCCAGACCACACTTACCTGGTGTAGGGGAATGTGCCAGACCACACTCACTTGGTGACGGAGAATGTGCCAGACCACACTCACCTGGTGTAGGGGAAGGTGCCAGAGCAGACTCACCTGGTGTAGGGGATTGTGCAAGAACACACTCAAATGGTCTAGGGGAATGTGCCAGAGCACATGCACCTGGTGTAGGTGAATGTTTCAGACGCACTCACCTGGTGTAGGGGAATGTGCCAGGGCACACTCACTTGGTGTACGGGAATGTGCCAGACCACACTGACTTGGTGTAGGGGAACGCGCCAGAGAACAGTAACCTTGTGTAGGGGAATGTGCGAGATCACATTCAGCTGGTGAAGGGGAATATTCCATTCAACACTCACCTGGTGAAGGGGAATATCCCATTCAACACTCACCTGGTGTAGGGGAATGTTTCAGAACACACTCACCTGGTGTAGGGGAATGTGCCAGACCACACTCACCTGGTGTAGGGGAATGGGCCTGAGAACACTCACCTGGTGTCGGAGAATGTGCCAGACCACACTCAAATGGTGTAGGGAATGTAAAAGAGAACACTCACCTGGTGTCGGGGAATGTGCCAGAGAACACTCACCTGGTGTAGGGGCATGTGCTACACCACACTGACCTACTGTAGGGGAATGTGCCAGGCTGCACTCACCTGGTGTAGGGGAAGGTGCGAGACCACACTCACCTGGTGTAGGGGAATGTGCTAGACCACACTCACCTGGTGTAGGGGAATGTGCCAGAGCACACTCACCTGGTGTAGGGGAATGTGCCAGACCACACTCACCTGGTGTAGGGGAATGTGCCAGACCACACTCAACTGGTGTAGGGGAATGTGCCAGACCACACTCACCTGGTGTAGGGGAATGTGCCAGAGCACACTCACCTGGTGTAGGGGAATGTGCTAGACCGCACTCACCTGGTGTAGGGGAATGTGCCAGAGCGCACTCACCTGGTGTAGGGGAATGTGCCAGAGCACACTCACCTGGTGTAGGGGAATGTGCCAGACCACACTCAGATGGTGTAGGGGAATTTGCCAGACGACACTCAAATGGTGTAGGGGAATGTGCCAGACCACACTCACCTGGTGTAGGGGAATGTGCCAGACCACACTCACCTGCTGAAAGGGAATGTGCCAGACCACACTCACCTGGTGTAGGGGAATGTGCCAGAGCACACTCACCTGGTGTAGGGGAATGTGCCAGAGCACAGTCACCTGGTGTAGGGGATTGTGCCAGACAACACTCACCTGGTGTAAGGGAATGTGCCAGACCACACTCTCCTGCTGTAGGGGAATGTGCCAGACCACACTCAACTGGTGTAGGGGAATGTGCCAGACCACACTCACCTGGTGTAGGGGAATGTGCCAGACCACACTCACCTGGTGTAGGGGAATGTGCCAGACCACACTCACCTGGTGTAGGGGAATGTGCCAGAGCCCACTCACCTGGTGTAGGGGAATGTGCCAGAGCACACTCAACTATTGCAGGGGAATGTGGCAGATGACACTCACCTGGTGTAGAGGAATGTGCAAGACCACACTCACCTGGTGTAGGGGAATGTGCCAGAGCACACTCACCTGGTGTAGGGGAATGTGCCAGACGACACTCACCTGGTCTAGGGGAATGTGCCAGAGCACATGCACCTGGTGTAGGTGAATGTTTCAGACGCACTCACCTGGTGTAGGAGCATGTGCCAGAGCACACTCACCTGGTGTTGGTGAAAGTGCCAGACCACACTCACCTGGTGTCGGGGAATGTGCAAGACAACACCCACCTGGTGTAGGGGAATGTGCCAGACCACACTCCCCTGGTGTAGGGGACTGTGTCAGACCACACTCACCTGGTGAAGGGGAATGTGCGAGACCACACTCACCTGGTGAAGGGGAATGTCCCATACAACACGCACCTGGTGAAGGGGAATGTGCCAGACGCACTGTCCTGGTGCAGGGGAATGCGCCAGACAACTCTCACCCGGTGTAGGGGAATGTGCCAGAGCACACTCACCTGGTGTATGGGAATGTGACAGACGCACTCACCTGGTGTAGGAGAATGTGCCAGAGCACACTCACCTGGTGTAGGGGAATGTGCCAGAGCACACTCACCTGGTGCAGGGGAATGTGCCAGACCACACTCACCTGGTGCAGGGGAATGTGCCAGAGCACACTCACCTGGTGCAGGGGAATGTGCCAGACCACACTCACCTGGTGTAGGGGAATGTGCCAGAGCACACTAACCTGGTGTAGGGGAATGTGCCAGAGCACACTGACCTGGTGTAGGGGAATGTTCCAGACCGCACTCACCTGGTGTAGGGGAATGTACCAGAGCACACTCACCTGGTGTAGGGGAATGTGCCAGAGCACACTCACCTGGTGTAGGGGAATGTGGCAGACGAGACTCACCTGGTGTAGGGGAATATGCCGGAGCACACTCACCTGGTGTTGGTAAAAAGTGCCAGAGCACACTCACATGGTGTCGGGGAATGTGCAAGACCATACTCATCTGGTGTAGGGGAATGTGCCAGACGACACTCACCTGGTGTAGGGGAATGTGCCAGACGACACTCAACTGGTGTAGGGGAATGTGCCAGACCACACTCACCTGGTGTAGGGGAATGTGCCAGAGCACACTCACCTGGTGTAGGGGAATGTGCCAGAGCACACTCACCTGGTGTAGGGGAATGTGCCAGAGTGCACTCACCTGGAGTAGGGGAAAGTGCCAGAGCACACTCACCTGGTGTAGGGGAAAGTGCCAGAGCACACTCAACTAGTGTAGGGGAATGTGGCAGACGAGACTGACCTGGTGTAGGGGAATATGCCGGAGCACACTCACCTGGTGTTGGTAAAAAGTGCCAGAGCACACTCACATGGTGTCGGGGAATGTGCAAGACCATACTCATCTGGTGTAGGGGAATGTGCCAGACGACACTCACCTGGTGTAGGGGAATGTGCCAGACGACATTCAACTGGTGTAGGGGAATGTGCCAGACCACACTCACCTGGTGTAGGGGAATGTGCCAGAGCACACTCACCTGGTGTAGGGGAATGTGCCCGACCGCACTCACCTGGTGTAGGGTAATGTGCCAGAGTGCACTCACCTGGAGTAGGGGAATGTGCCATACAACTCGCACCTGGTGTAGGGGAAAGTGCCAGAAAACACTCACCTGTTGTATGGGAGTCGGCCAGACCACACTCAACTGCTGTAGGGGAATGTGCCAGACCACACTCACCTGGTGCAGGGGAATGTGCCAGAGCACACTCACCTGGTGTCGGGGAATGTGCCAGAGCACACTCACCTGGTGCAGGGGAATGTGCCAGACCACACTCACCTGGTGTAGGGGAATGTGCCAGAGCACACTAACCTGGTGTAGGGGAATGTGCCAGAGCACACTGACCTGGTGTAGGGGAATGTTCCAGACCGCACTCACCTGATGTAGGGGAATGTGCCAGAGCACACTCAACTAGTGTAGGGGAATCGGCCAGACCACACTCAACTGGTGTAGGGGAATGTGCCAGACCACACTCACCTGGTGTGGGGGAATGTGCCAGGCTGCACTGACCTAGTGTAGGGTAATGTGCCAGAGCAGACTCACCTGGTGTAGGGGACTGTGCCAGAGCAAACTCACCTGGTGTAGGGGAATGTGCCAGAGCACACTCACCTGGTGTATGGGATTGTGCTAGACAACCCTCACCTGGTGTAGGGGAAGGTGCCGGAGCGCACTCACCTGGTGTAGGGGAATTTCCGAGACCACACTCACCTGGTGTAGGGGAATGGGCCTGAGAACACTCACCTGGTGTAGGGGAATGTGCCAGAGAACACTGACCTGGTGTAGGCAATGTGCCAGACCACACTCACCTGGTGTAGGGGAATGTGCCAGAGCACACTCACCTGCTGTAGGGGAATGTGCCAGAGCACACTCACCTGGTGTAGGGGAATGTGCCAGCGCACACTCAACTGGTGAATGGGAATGTGCCAGAGCACACTCACCTGGTGTAAGGGAATTTGTCAGACCACACTCACCTACTGTATGGGAATGTGTCAGACCACACTCACCTGGTGTAGGGGAATGTGCCAGACCACACTCACTTGGTGTAGGGGAATGTGCCAGACCACACTCACTTGGTGGCGGAGAATGTGCCAGACCACAATCACCTGGTGTAGGGGAATGTGCCAGACCACACTTACCTGGTGTAGGGGAATGTGCCAGACCACACTCACTTGGTGACGGAGAATGTGCCAGACCACACTCACCTGGTGTAGGGGAAGGTGCCAGAGCAGACTCACCTGGTGTAGGGGATTGTGCAAGAACACACTCAAATGGTCTAGGGGAATGTGCCAGAGCACATGCACCTGGTGTAGGTGAATGTTTCAGACGCACTCACCTGGTGTAGGGGAATGTGCCAGAGCACACTCACTTGGTGTACGGGAATGTGCCAGACCACACTGACTTGGTGTAGGGGAACGCGCCAGAGAACAGTAACCTTGTGTAGGGGAATGTGCGAGATCACATTCAGCTGGTGAAGGGGAATATCCCATTCAACACTCACCTGGTGAAGGGGAATATCCCATTCAACACTCACCTGGTGTAGGGGAATGTTTCAGAACACACTCACCTGGTGTAGGGGAATGTGCCAGACCACACTCACCTGGTGTAGGGGAATGGGCCTGAGAACACTCACCTGGTGTCGGAGAATGTGCCAGACCACACTCAAATGGTGTAGGGGAATGTAAAAGAGAACACTCACCTGGTGTCGGGGAATGTGCTAGACCACACTCACCTGGTGTAGGGGAATGTGCCAGAGCACACTCACCTGGTGTAGGGGAATGTGCCAGAGCACACTCACCTGGTGTAGGGGAATGTGCTAGACCGCACTCACCTGGTGTAGGGGAATGTGCCAGAGCGCACTCACCTGGTGTAGGGGAATGTGCCAGAGCACACTCACCTGGTGTAGGGGAATGTGCCAGACCACACTCAGATGGTGTAGGGGAATTTGCCAGACGACACTCAAATGGTGTAGGGGAATGTGCCAGACCACACTCACCTGGTGTAGGGGAATGTGCCAGACCACACTCACCTGCTGAAAGGGAATGTGCCAGACCACACTCACCTGGTGTAGGGGAATGTGCCAGAGCACACTCACCTGGTGTAGGGGAATGTGCCAGAGCACAGTCACCTGGTGTAGGGGATTGTGCCAGACAACACTCACCTGGTGTAAGGGAATGTGCCAGACCACACTCTCCTGGTGTAGGGGAATGTGCCAGACCACACTCACCTGGTGTAGGGGAATGTGCCAGAGCACACTCACCTGGTGTAGGGGAATGTGCCAGACCACACTCACCTGGTGTAGGGGAATGTGCACGAAAACACTCACCTGGTGTAGGGGAATATGCCAGACCGCACTCACCTGGTGTAGGAGAATATGCCAGAGCACACTCACCTGGTGTACGGGAATCGGCCAGACAACACTCACCTGGTGTAGGGGAAGGTACCAGAGCAGACTAACCTGGTGTATGGGAATGTGCCAGACCACACTCACCTGGTGTAGGGGAAGGTGCCCGATCGCACTCACCTGGTATAGGGGAATGTGCCATACAACTCACACCTGGTGTAGGGGAATCGGCCAGACCACACTCTACTGGTGTAGGGGAATGTGCCAGACCACACTCACCTGGTGTAGGGGAATGTGCCAGGCTGAACTGACCTAGTGTAGGGCAATGTGCCAGAGTAGACTCACCTGGTGTAGGGGACTATGCCAGAGCAGACTCACCTGGTGTCTGGGAATGTGCCAGAGCACACTCACCTGGTGTAGGGGAATGTCCTAGACCACCCTCACCTAGTGTAGGGGAATGGGCCTGAGAACACTCAACTGGTGTAGGGGAATGTGCCAGAGAACACTCACCTGGCATAGGCAATGTGCCAGAGAACACTCACCTGGTGTAGGGGAATGTGCCAGACCACACTCACCTGGTGTAGGGGAATGTGCCAGACCACACTCACCTGGTGTAGGGGAATGGGCCTGAGAACACTCACCTGGTGTAGGGGAATGTGCCAGACCACACTCACCTGGTGTAGGGGAATGTGCCAGAGAACACTCACCTGGTGTAGGCAATGTGCCAGAGAACACTCACCTGGTGGAGGGGAATGTGCCAGAGCACACTCACCTGGTGTAGGGGAATGTGCCAAAACACACTCAACTGGTGAATGGGAATGTGCCAGAGCGGACTCACCTGGTGTAGGGGAATTTGTCAGACGACACTCACCTGGTGTCGGAGAATGTGCCAGACCACACTCACCTGGTGTGGGGGAATGTGCCAGGCTGCACTGACCTAGTGTAGGGTAATGTGCCAGAGCAGACTCACCTGGTGTAGGGGACTGTGCCAGAGCAAACTCACCTGGTGTAGGGGAATGTGCCAGAGCACACTCACCTGGTGTATGGGATTGTGCTAGACAACCCTCACCTGGTGTAGGGGAAGGTGCCGGAGCGCACTCACCTGGTGTAGGGGAATTTCCGAGACCACACTCACCTGGTGTAGGGGAATGGGCCTGAGAACACTCACCTGGTGTAGGGGAATGTGCCAGAGAACACTGACCTGGTGTAGGCAATGTGCCAGACCACACTCACCTGGTGTAGGGGAATGTGCCAGAGCACACTCACCTGCTGTAGGGGAATGTGCCAGAGCACACTCACCTGGTGTAGGGGAATGTGCCAGCGCACACTCAACTGGTGAATGGGAATGTGCCAGAGCACACTCACCTGGTGTAAGGGAATTTGTCAGACCACACTCACCTACTGTATGGGAATGTGTCAGACCACACTCACCTGGTGTAGGGGAATGTGCCAGACCACACTCACTTGGTGTAGGGGAATGTGCCAGACCACACTCACTTGGTGGCGGAGAATGTGCCAGACCACAATCACCTGGTGTAGGGGAATGTGCCAGACCACACTTACCTGGTGTAGGGGAATGTGCCAGACCACACTCACTTGGTGACGGAGAATGTGCCAGACCACACTCACCTGGTGTAGGGGAAGGTGCCAGAGCAGACTCACTTGGTGTAGGGGATTGTGCAAGAACACACTCAAATGGTCTAGGGGAATGTGCCAGAGCACATGCACCTGGTGTAGGTGAATGTTTCAGACGCACTCACCTGGTGTAGGGGAATGTGCCAGAGCACACTCACTTGGTGTACGGGAATGTGCCAGACCACACTGACTTGGTGTAGGGGAACGCGCCAGAGAACAGTAACCTTGTGTAGGGGAATGTGCGAGATCACATTCAGCTGGTGAAGGGGAATATCCCATTCAACACTCACCTGGTGAAGGGGAATATCCCATTCAACACTCACCTGGTGTAGGGGAATGTTTCAGAACACACTCACCTGGTGTAGGGGAATGTGCCAGACCACACTCACCTGGTGTAGGGGAATGGGCCTGAGAACACTCACCTGGTGTCGGAGAATGTGCCAGACCACACTCAAATGGTGTAGGGGAATGTAAAAGAGAACACTCACCTGGTGTCGGGGAATGTGCTACACCACACTGACCTACTGTAGGGGAATGTGCCAGGCTGCACTCACCTGGTGTAGGGGAAGGTGCGAGACCACACTCACCTGGTGTAGGGGAATGTGCTAGACCACACTCACCTGGTGTAGGGGAATGTGCCAGAGCACACTCACCTGGTGTAGGGGAATGTGCCAGAGCACACTCACCTGGTGTAGGGGAATGTGCTAGACCGCACTCACCTGGTGTAGGGGAATGTGCCAGAGCGCACTCACCTGGTGTAGGGGAATGTGCCAGAGCACACTCACCTGGTGTAGGGGAATGTGCCAGACCACACTCAGATGGTGTAGGGGAATTTGCCAGACGACACTCAAATGGTGTAGGGGAATGTGCCAGACCACACTCACCTGGTGTAGGGGAATGTGCCAGACCACACTCACCTGCTGAAAGGGAATGTGCCAGACCACACTCACCTGGTGTAGGGGAATGTGCCAGAGCACACTCACCTGGTGTAGGGGAATGTGCCAGAGCACAGTCACCTGGTGTAGGGGATTGTGCCAGACAACACTCACCTGGTGTAAGGGAATGTGCCAGACCACACTCTCCTGGTGTAGGGGAATGTGCCAGACCACACTCACCTGGTGTAGGGGAATGTGCCAGAGCACACTCACCTGGTGTAGGGGAATGTGCCAGACCACACTCACCTGGTGTAGGGGAATGTGCACGAAAACACTCACCTGGTGTAGGGGAATATGCCAGACCGCACTCACCTGGTGTAGGAGAATATGCCAGAGCACACTCACCTGGTGTACGGGAATCGGCCAGACAACACTCACCTGGTGTAGGGGAAGGTACCAGAGCAGACTAACCTGGTGTATGGGAATGTGCCAGACCACACTCACCTGGTGTAGGGGAAGGTGCCCGATCGCACTCACCTGGTATAGGGGAATGTGCCATACAACTCACACCTGGTGTAGGGGAATCGGCCAGACCACACTCTACTGGTGTAGGGGAATGTGCCAGACCACACTCACCTGGTGTAGGGGAATGTGCCAGGCTGAACTGACCTAGTGTAGGGCAATGTGCCAGAGTAGACTCACCTGGTGTAGGGGACTATGCCAGAGCAGACTCACCTGGTGTCTGGGAATGTGCCAGAGCACACTCACCTGGTGTAGGGGAATGTCCTAGACCACCCTCACCTAGTGTAGGGGAATGGGCCTGAGAACACTCAACTGGTGTAGGGGAATGTGCCAGAGAACACTCACCTGGCATAGGCAATGTGCCAGAGAACACTCACCTGGTGTAGGGGAATGTGCCAGACCACACTCACCTGGTGTAGGGGAATGTGCCAGACCACACTCACCTGGTGTAGGGGAATGGGCCTGAGAACACTCACCTGGTGTAGGGGAATGTGCCAGACCACACTCACCTGGTGTAGGGGAATGTGCCAGAGAACACTCACCTGGTGTAGGCAATGTGCCAGAGAACACTCACCTGGTGGAGGGGAATGTGCCAGAGCACACTCACCTGGTGTAGGGGAATGTGCCAAAACACACTCAACTGGTGAATGGGAATGTGCCAGAGCGGACTCACCTGGTGTAGGGGAATTTGTCAGACGACACTCACCTGGTGTCGGAGAATGTGCCAGACCACAATCATCTGGTGTAGGGGAATGTGCCAGACCACACTCAAATGGTGTAGGGGAATGTGCCAGAGAACACTCACCTGGTGTAGGCAATGTGCCAGACCACACTCACCTGCTGTAGGGGAATGTGCCAGAGCACACTCACCTGGTGTAGGGGAATGTGCCAGAACACACTCAACTGGTGAATGGGAATGTGCCAGAGCGGACTCACCTGGTGGAGGGGAATTTGTCAGACCACACTCACCTGGTGTCGGAGAATGTGCCAGACCACAATCATCTGGTGTAGGGGAATGTGCCAGACCACACTCAAATGGTGTAGGGGAATGTGCCAGAAAACACTGACCTGGTGTAGGGGAATGTGTAAGACACACTTACCTGGTTTAGGGGAATGTGCGAGACCACACTCACCTGGTGTAGTTGAATGTTTCAGACGCTCTCACCTGGTGTAGGAGCATGTGCCAGACCACACTCACTTGGTGTAGGTGAATGTGCCAGAGAACACTCACCTGGTGCAGGTGAACGTGCCAGAGAACACTCAACTGGTGTCAGGGAATCTGCAAGACCACACTCACCTGCTGTAGGGGAATCGGCCAGAACACACTCACCTGGCGTAGGAGCATGTGCCAGAGCACACTCACCTGGAGAAGGTGAATGTGCCAGAGCACACTCACCTGGTGTCGGGGAATATGCCAGACCACACTCAGCTGGTGTATGGGAATGTGCCAGACCACAATCACCTGATGTATGGGAATGTGCCAGAGCACACTCACCTGAAGTAGGGGAATGTGCCAGAGCACACTCACCTGGTGTAGAGGAATGTGCCAGAGCACACTCACCTGGTGTAGGGGAATGTGCCAGAGCGCACTCACCTGGTGTAGGGGAATGTGCCAGACAACACTCACCTGGTGTATTGGAATGTGCCAGACGACACTCAGATGGTGTAGGGGAATGTGCCAGACCACACTCAAATGGTGTAGGGGAATGTGCCAGACCACACTCAACTGGTGTAGGGGAATGTGCCAGACCACACTCACCTGGTGTAGGGGAATGTGCCAGACCACACTCAGCTGGTGTAGGGGAATGTGCCAGAGCACACTCACCTGGTGTAGGGGAATGTGCCAGACCACACTCACCTGGTGTGGGGGAATGTGCCAGAGCACATTCACCTGGTGTAGGGGAATGTGCCAGAGCACACTCACCTGGTGTAGGGGAATGTCCCGAAAACACTCAACTGGTGTAGTGGAATGTGCCAGACCACACTCACCTGGTGTAGGGGAATGTGCCAGACCGCACTCACCTGGTGTAGGAGAATATGCCAGAGCACACTCACCTGGTGTACGGGAATGTGCCAGACCACACTCACCTGGTGTAGGGGAATGTGCCAGAGCACACTCACCTGGTGTAGGGGAATGTGCCAGAGCACACTCACCTGGTGTATGGGAATGTGCCAGACCACACTCACCTGGTGAATGGGAATGTGCCAGAGAAGACTCAACTGGTGTAGGGGAAAGTGCCAGACCGCACTCATCTGGTGTAGGGGAATGTGCCAGACCACACTTACCTGGTGTAAGGGAATGTGCCAGAGCACACTCACCTGGTGCAGGGGAATGTACCAGACATCACTTACCTGGTGTAGGGGAATGTGCAATACCACACTCAACTGGTGTAGGAGAATATGACAGAGAACACTCAACTGCTGTAGGGGAATGTGCCAGACCACACTCACCTGGTGCAGGGGAATGTGCCAGAGCACACTCACCTGGTGTCGGGGAATGTGCCAGAGCACACTCACCTGGTGCAGGGGAATGTGCCAGACCACACTCACCTGGTGTAGGGGAATGTGCCAGAGCACACTAACCTGGTGTAGGGGAATGTGCCAGAGCACACTGACCTGGTGTAGGGGAATGTTCCAGACCGCACTCACCTGATGTAGGGGAATGTGCCAGAGCACACTCAACTAGTGTAGGGGAATCGGCCAGACCACACTCAACTGGTGTAGGGGAATGTGCCAGACCACACTCACCTGGTGTGGGGGAATGTGCCAGGCTGCACTGACCTAGTGTAGGGTAATGTGCCAGAGCAGACACACCTGGTGTAGGGGACTGTGCCAGAGCAAACTCACCTGGTGTAGGGGAATGTGCCAGAGCACACTCACCTGGTGTATGGGATTGTGCTAGACAACCCTCACCTGGTGTAGGGGAAGGTGCCGGAGCGCACTCACCTGGTGTAGGGGAATTTCCGAGACCACACTCACCTGGTGTAGGGGAATGGGCCTGAGAACACTCACCTGGTGTAGGGGAATGTGCCAGAGAACACTGACCTGGTGTAGGCAATGTGCCAGACCACACTCACCTGGTGTAGGGGAATGTGCCAGAGCACACTCACCTGCTGTAGGGGAATGTGCCAGAGCACACTCACCTGGTGTAGGGGAATGTGCCAGCGCACACTCAACTGGTGAATGGGAATGTGCCAGAGCACACTCACCTGGTGTAAGGGAATTTGTCAGACCACACTCACCTACTGTATGGGAATGTGTCAGACCACACTCACCTGGTGTAGGGGAATGTGCCAGACCACACTCACTTGGTGTAGGGGAATGTGCCAGACCACACTCACTTGGTGTCGGAGAATGTGCCAGACCACAATCACCTGGTGTAGGGGAATGTGCCAGACCACACTTACCTGGTGTAGGGGAATGTGCCAGACCACACTCACTTGGTGACGGAGAATGTGCCAGACCACACTCACCTGGTGTAGGGGAAGGTGCCAGAGCAGACTCACCTGGTGTAGGGGATTGTGCAAGAACACACTCAAATGGTCTAGGGGAATGTGCCAGAGCACATGCACCTGGTGTAGGTGAATGTTTCAGACGCACTCACCTGGTGTAGGGGAATGTGCCAGAGCACACTCACTTGGTGTACGGGAATGTGCCAGACCACACTGACTTGGTGTAGGGGAACGCGCCAGAGAACAGTAACCTTGTGTAGGGGAATGTGCGAGATCACATTCAGCTGGTGAAGGGGAATATTCCATTCAACACTCACCTGGTGAAGGGGAATATCCCATTCAACACTCACCTGGTGTAGGGGAATGTTTCAGAACACACTCACCTGGTGTAGGGGAATGTGCCAGACCACACTCACCTGGTGTAGGGGAATGGGCCTGAGAACACTCACCTGGTGTCGGAGAATGTGCCAGACCACACTCAAATGGTGTAGGGAATGTAAAAGAGAACACTCACCTGGTGTCGGGGAATGTGCCAGAGAACACTCACCTGGTGTAGGGGCATGTGCTACACCACACTGACCTACTGTAGGGGAATGTGCCAGGCTGCACTCACCTGGTGTAGGGGAAGGTGCGAGACCACACTCACCTGGTGTAGGGGAATGTGCTAGACCACACTCACCTGGTGTAGGGGAATGTGCCAGAGCACACTCACCTGGTGTAGGGGAATGTGCCAGACCACACTCACCTGGTGTAGGGGAATGTGCCAGACCACACTCAACTGGTGTAGGGGAATGTGCCAGACCACACTCACCTGGTGTAGGGGAATGTGCCAGAGCACACTCACCTGGTGTAGGGGAATGTGCTAGACCGCACTCACCTGGTGTAGGGGAATGTGCCAGAGCGCACTCACCTGGTGTAGGGGAATGTGCCAGAGCACACTCACCTGGTGTAGGGGAATGTGCCAGACCACACTCAGATGGTGTAGGGGAATTTGCCAGACGACACTCAAATGGTGTAGGGGAATGTGCCAGACCACACTCACCTGGTGTAGGGGAATGTGCCAGACCACACTCACCTGCTGAAAGGGAATGTGCCAGACCACACTCACCTGGTGTAGGGGAATGTGCCAGAGCACACTCACCTGGTGTAGGGGAATGTGCCAGAGCACAGTCACCTGGTGTAGGGGATTGTGCCAGACAACACTCACCTGGTGTAAGGGAATGTGCCAGACCACACTCTCCTGCTGTAGGGGAATGTGCCAGACCACACTCAACTGGTGTAGGGGAATGTGCCAGACCACACTCACCTGGTGTAGGGGAATGTGCCAGACCACACTCACCTGGTGTAGGGGAATGTGCCAGACCACACTCACCTGGTGTAGGGGAATGTGCCAGAGCCCACTCACCTGGTGTAGGGGAATGTGCCAGAGCACACTCAACTATTGCAGGGGAATGTGGCAGATGACACTCACCTGGTGTAGAGGAATGTGCAAGACCACACTCACCTGGTGTAGGGGAATGTGCCAGAGCACACTCACCTGGTGTAGGGGAATGTGCCAGACGACACTCACCTGGTCTAGGGGAATGTGCCAGAGCACATGCACCTGGTGTAGGTGAATGTTTCAGACGCACTCACCTGGTGTAGGAGCATGTGCCAGAGCACACTCACCTGGTGTTGGTGAAAGTGCCAGACCACACTCACCTGGTGTCGGGGAATGTGCAAGACAACACCCACCTGGTGTAGGGGAATGTGCCAGACCACACTCCCCTGGTGTAGGGGACTGTGTCAGACCACACTCACCTGGTGAAGGGGAATGTGCGAGACCACACTCACCTGGTGAAGGGGAATGTCCCATACAACACGCACCTGGTGAAGGGGAATGTGCCAGACGCACTGTCCTGGTGCAGGGGAATGCGCCAGACAACTCTCACCCGGTGTAGGGGAATGTGCCAGAGCACACTCACCTGGTGTATGGGAATGTGACAGACGCACTCACCTGGTGTAGGAGAATGTGCCAGAGCACACTCACCTGGTGTAGGGGAATGTGCCAGAGCACACTCACCTGGTGCAGGGGAATGTGCCAGACCACACTCACCTGGTGCAGGGGAATGTGCCAGAGCACACTCACCTGGTGCAGGGGAATGTGCCAGACCACACTCACCTGGTGTAGGGGAATGTGCCAGAGCACACTAACCTGGTGTAGGGGAATGTGCCAGAGCACACTGACCTGGTGTAGGGGAATGTTCCAGACCGCACTCACCTGGTGTAGGGGAATGTACCAGAGCACACTCACCTGGTGTAGGGGAATGTGCCAGAGCACACTCACCTGGTGTAGGGGAATGTGGCAGACGAGACTCACCTGGTGTAGGGGAATATGCCGGAGCACACTCACCTGGTGTTGGTAAAAAGTGCCAGAGCACACTCACATGGTGTCGGGGAATGTGCAAGACCATACTCATCTGGTGTAGGGGAATGTGCCAGACGACACTCACCTGGTGTAGGGGAATGTGCCAGACGACACTCAACTGGTGTAGGGGAATGTGCCAGACCACACTCACCTGGTGTAGGGGAATGTGCCAGAGCACACTCACCTGGTGTAGGGGAATGTGCCAGAGCACACTCACCTGGTGTAGGGGAATGTGCCAGAGTGCACTCACCTGGAGTAGGGGAAAGTGCCAGAGCACACTCACCTGGTGTAGGGGAAAGTGCCAGAGCACACTCAACTAGTGTAGGGGAATGTGGCAGACGAGACTGACCTGGTGTAGGGGAATATGCCGGAGCACACTCACCTGGTGTTGGTAAAAAGTGCCAGAGCACACTCACATGGTGTCGGGGAATGTGCAAGACCATACTCATCTGGTGTAGGGGAATGTGCCAGACGACACTCACCTGGTGTAGGGGAATGTGCCAGACGACATTCAACTGGTGTAGGGGAATGTGCCAGACCACACTCACCTGGTGTAGGGGAATGTGCCAGAGCACACTCACCTGGTGTAGGGGAATGTGCCCGACCGCACTCACCTGGTGTAGGGTAATGTGCCAGAGTGCACTCACCTGGAGTAGGGGAATGTGCCATACAACTCGCACCTGGTGTAGGGGAAAGTGCCAGAAAACACTCACCTGTTGTATGGGAGTCGGCCAGACCACACTCAACTGCTGTAGGGGAATGTGCCAGACCACACTCACCTGGTGCAGGGGAATGTGCCAGAGCACACTCACCTGGTGTCGGGGAATGTGCCAGAGCACACTCACCTGGTGCAGGGGAATGTGCCAGACCACACTCACCTGGTGTAGGGGAATGTGCCAGAGCACACTAACCTGGTGTAGGGGAATGTGCCAGAGCACACTGACCTGGTGTAGGGGAATGTTCCAGACCGCACTCACCTGATGTAGGGGAATGTGCCAGAGCACACTCAACTAGTGTAGGGGAATCGGCCAGACCACACTCAACTGGTGTAGGGGAATGTGCCAGACCACACTCACCTGGTGTGGGGGAATGTGCCAGGCTGCACTGACCTAGTGTAGGGTAATGTGCCAGAGCAGACTCACCTGGTGTAGGGGACTGTGCCAGAGCAAACTCACCTGGTGTAGGGGAATGTGCCAGAGCACACTCACCTGGTGTATGGGATTGTGCTAGACAACCCTCACCTGGTGTAGGGGAAGGTGCCGGAGCGCACTCACCTGGTGTAGGGGAATTTCCGAGACCACACTCACCTGGTGTAGGGGAATGGGCCTGAGAACACTCACCTGGTGTAGGGGAATGTGCCAGAGAACACTGACCTGGTGTAGGCAATGTGCCAGACCACACTCACCTGGTGTAGGGGAATGTGCCAGAGCACACTCACCTGCTGTAGGGGAATGTGCCAGAGCACACTCACCTGGTGTAGGGGAATGTGCCAGCGCACACTCAACTGGTGAATGGGAATGTGCCAGAGCACACTCACCTGGTGTAAGGGAATTTGTCAGACCACACTCACCTACTGTATGGGAATGTGTCAGACCACACTCACCTGGTGTAGGGGAATGTGCCAGACCACACTCACTTGGTGTAGGGGAATGTGCCAGACCACACTCACTTGGTGTCGGAGAATGTGCCAGACCACAATCACCTGGTGTAGGGGAATGTGCCAGACCACACTTACCTGGTGTAGGGGAATGTGCCAGACCACACTCACTTGGTGACGGAGAATGTGCCAGACCACACTCACCTGGTGTAGGGGAAGGTGCCAGAGCAGACTCACCTGGTGTAGGGGATTGTGCAAGAACACACTCAAATGGTCTAGGGGAATGTGCCAGAGCACATGCACCTGGTGTAGGTGAATGTTTCAGACGCACTCACCTGGTGTAGGGGAATGTGCCAGAGCACACTCACTTGGTGTACGGGAATGTGCCAGACCACACTGACTTGGTGTAGGGGAACGCGCCAGAGAACAGTAACCTTGTGTAGGGGAATGTGCGAGATCACATTCAGCTGGTGAAGGGGAATATCCCATTCAACACTCACCTGGTGAAGGGGAATATCCCATTCAACACTCACCTGGTGTAGGGGAATGTTTCAGAACACACTCACCTGGTGTAGGGGAATGTGCCAGACCACACTCACCTGGTGTAGGGGAATGGGCCTGAGAACACTCACCTGGTGTCGGAGAATGTGCCAGACCACACTCAAATGGTGTAGGGGAATGTAAAAGAGAACACTCACCTGGTGTCGGGGAATGTGCTAGACCACACTCACCTGGTGTAGGGGAATGTGCCAGAGCACACTCACCTGGTGTAGGGGAATGTGCCAGAGCACACTCACCTGGTGTAGGGGAATGTGCTAGACCGCACTCACCTGGTGTAGGGGAATGTGCCAGAGCGCACTCACCTGGTGTAGGGGAATGTGCCAGAGCACACTCACCTGGTGTAGGGGAATGTGCCAGACCACACTCAGATGGTGTAGGGGAATTTGCCAGACGACACTCAAATGGTGTAGGGGAATGTGCCAGACCACACTCACCTGGTGTAGGGGAATGTGCCAGACCACACTCACCTGCTGAAAGGGAATGTGCCAGACCACACTCACCTGGTGTAGGGGAATGTGCCAGAGCACACTCACCTGGTGTAGGGGAATGTGCCAGAGCACAGTCACCTGGTGTAGGGGATTGTGCCAGACAACACTCACCTGGTGTAAGGGAATGTGCCAGACCACACTCTCCTGGTGTAGGGGAATGTGCCAGACCACACTCACCTGGTGTAGGGGAATGTGCCAGAGCACACTCACCTGGTGTAGGGGAATGTGCCAGACCACACTCACCTGGTGTAGGGGAATGTGCACGAAAACACTCACCTGGTGTAGGGGAATATGCCAGACCGCACTCACCTGGTGTAGGAGAATATGCCAGAGCACACTCACCTGGTGTACGGGAATCGGCCAGACAACACTCACCTGGTGTAGGGGAAGGTACCAGAGCAGACTAACCTGGTGTATGGGAATGTGCCAGACCACACTCACCTGGTGTAGGGGAAGGTGCCCGATCGCACTCACCTGGTATAGGGGAATGTGCCATACAACTCACACCTGGTGTAGGGGAATCGGCCAGACCACACTCTACTGGTGTAGGGGAATGTGCCAGACCACACTCACCTGGTGTAGGGGAATGTGCCAGGCTGAACTGACCTAGTGTAGGGCAATGTGCCAGAGTAGACTCACCTGGTGTAGGGGACTATGCCAGAGCAGACTCACCTGGTGTCTGGGAATGTGCCAGAGCACACTCACCTGGTGTAGGGGAATGTCCTAGACCACCCTCACCTAGTGTAGGGGAATGGGCCTGAGAACACTCAACTGGTGTAGGGGAATGTGCCAGAGAACACTCACCTGGCATAGGCAATGTGCCAGAGAACACTCACCTGGTGTAGGGGAATGTGCCAGACCACACTCACCTGGTGTAGGGGAATGTGCCAGACCACACTCACCTGGTGTAGGGGAATGGGCCTGAGAACACTCACCTGGTGTAGGGGAATGTGCCAGACCACACTCACCTGGTGTAGGGGAATGTGCCAGAGAACACTCACCTGGTGTAGGCAATGTGCCAGAGAACACTCACCTGGTGGAGGGGAATGTGCCAGAGCACACTCACCTGGTGTAGGGGAATGTGCCAAAACACACTCAACTGGTGAATGGGAATGTGCCAGAGCGGACTCACCTGGTGTAGGGGAATTTGTCAGACGACACTCACCTGGTGTCGGAGAATGTGCCAGACCACACTCACCTGGTGTGGGGGAATGTGCCAGGCTGCACTGACCTAGTGTAGGGTAATGTGCCAGAGCAGACTCACCTGGTGTAGGGGACTGTGCCAGAGCAAACTCACCTGGTGTAGGGGAATGTGCCAGAGCACACTCACCTGGTGTATGGGATTGTGCTAGACAACCCTCACCTGGTGTAGGGGAAGGTGCCGGAGCGCACTCACCTGGTGTAGGGGAATTTCCGAGACCACACTCACCTGGTGTAGGGGAATGGGCCTGAGAACACTCACCTGGTGTAGGGGAATGTGCCAGAGAACACTGACCTGGTGTAGGCAATGTGCCAGACCACACTCACCTGGTGTAGGGGAATGTGCCAGAGCACACTCACCTGCTGTAGGGGAATGTGCCAGAGCACACTCACCTGGTGTAGGGGAATGTGCCAGCGCACACTCAACTGGTGAATGGGAATGTGCCAGAGCACACTCACCTGGTGTAAGGGAATTTGTCAGACCACACTCACCTACTGTATGGGAATGTGTCAGACCACACTCACCTGGTGTAGGGGAATGTGCCAGACCACACTCACTTGGTGTAGGGGAATGTGCCAGACCACACTCACTTGGTGGCGGAGAATGTGCCAGACCACAATCACCTGGTGTAGGGGAATGTGCCAGACCACACTTACCTGGTGTAGGGGAATGTGCCAGACCACACTCACTTGGTGACGGAGAATGTGCCAGACCACACTCACCTGGTGTAGGGGAAGGTGCCAGAGCAGACTCACCTGGTGTAGGGGATTGTGCAAGAACACACTCAAATGGTCTAGGGGAATGTGCCAGAGCACATGCACCTGGTGTAGGTGAATGTTTCAGACGCACTCACCTGGTGTAGGGGAATGTGCCAGAGCACACTCACTTGGTGTACGGGAATGTGCCAGACCACACTGACTTGGTGTAGGGGAACGCGCCAGAGAACAGTAACCTTGTGTAGGGGAATGTGCGAGATCACATTCAGCTGGTGAAGGGGAATATCCCATTCAACACTCACCTGGTGAAGGGGAATATCCCATTCAACACTCACCTGGTGTAGGGGAATGTTTCAGAACACACTCACCTGGTGTAGGGGAATGTGCCAGACCACACTCACCTGGTGTAGGGGAATGGGCCTGAGAACACTCACCTGGTGTCGGAGAATGTGCCAGACCACACTCAAATGGTGTAGGGGAATGTAAAAGAGAACACTCACCTGGTGTCGGGGAATGTGCTACACCACACTGACCTACTGTAGGGGAATGTGCCAGGCTGCACTCACCTGGTGTAGGGGAAGGTGCGAGACCACACTCACCTGGTGTAGGGGAATGTGCTAGACCACACTCACCTGGTGTAGGGGAATGTGCCAGAGCACACTCACCTGGTGTAGGGGAATGTGCCAGAGCACACTCACCTGGTGTAGGGGAATGTGCTAGACCGCACTCACCTGGTGTAGGGGAATGTGCCAGAGCGCACTCACCTGGTGTAGGGGAATGTGCCAGAGCACACTCACCTGGTGTAGGGGAATGTGCCAGACCACACTCAGATGGTGTAGGGGAATTTGCCAGACGACACTCAAATGGTGTAGGGGAATGTGCCAGACCACACTCACCTGGTGTAGGGGAATGTGCCAGACCACACTCACCTGCTGAAAGGGAATGTGCCAGACCACACTCACCTGGTGTAGGGGAATGTGCCAGAGCACACTCACCTGGTGTAGGGGAATGTGCCAGAGCACAGTCACCTGGTGTAGGGGATTGTGCCAGACAACACTCACCTGGTGTAAGGGAATGTGCCAGACCACACTCTCCTGGTGTAGGGGAATGTGCCAGACCACACTCACCTGGTGTAGGGGAATGTGCCAGAGCACACTCACCTGGTGTAGGGGAATGTGCCAGACCACACTCACCTGGTGTAGGGGAATGTGCACGAAAACACTCACCTGGTGTAGGGGAATATGCCAGACCGCACTCACCTGGTGTAGGAGAATATGCCAGAGCACACTCACCTGGTGTACGGGAATCGGCCAGACAACACTCACCTGGTGTAGGGGAAGGTACCAGAGCAGACTAACCTGGTGTATGGGAATGTGCCAGACCACACTCACCTGGTGTAGGGGAAGGTGCCCGATCGCACTCACCTGGTATAGGGGAATGTGCCATACAACTCACACCTGGTGTAGGGGAATCGGCCAGACCACACTCTACTGGTGTAGGGGAATGTGCCAGACCACACTCACCTGGTGTAGGGGAATGTGCCAGGCTGAACTGACCTAGTGTAGGGCAATGTGCCAGAGTAGACTCACCTGGTGTAGGGGACTATGCCAGAGCAGACTCACCTGGTGTCTGGGAATGTGCCAGAGCACACTCACCTGGTGTAGGGGAATGTCCTAGACCACCCTCACCTAGTGTAGGGGAATGGGCCTGAGAACACTCAACTGGTGTAGGGGAATGTGCCAGAGAACACTCACCTGGCATAGGCAATGTGCCAGAGAACACTCACCTGGTGTAGGGGAATGTGCCAGACCACACTCACCTGGTGTAGGGGAATGTGCCAGACCACACTCACCTGGTGTAGGGGAATGGGCCTGAGAACACTCACCTGGTGTAGGGGAATGTGCCAGACCACACTCACCTGGTGTAGGGGAATGTGCCAGAGAACACTCACCTGGTGTAGGCAATGTGCCAGAGAACACTCACCTGGTGGAGGGGAATGTGCCAGAGCACACTCACCTGGTGTAGGGGAATGTGCCAAAACACACTCAACTGGTGAATGGGAATGTGCCAGAGCGGACTCACCTGGTGTAGGGGAATTTGTCAGACGACACTCACCTGGTGTCGGAGAATGTGCCAGACCACAATCATCTGGTGTAGGGGAATGTGCCAGACCACACTCAAATGGTGTAGGGGAATGTGCCAGAGAACACTCACCTGGTGTAGGCAATGTGCCAGACCACACTCACCTGCTGTAGGGGAATGTGCCAGAGCACACTCACCTGGTGTAGGGGAATGTGCCAGAACACACTCAACTGGTGAATGGGAATGTGCCAGAGCGGACTCACCTGGTGGAGGGGAATTTGTCAGACCACACTCACCTGGTGTCGGAGAATGTGCCAGACCACAATCATCTGGTGTAGGGGAATGTGCCAGACCACACTCAAATGGTGTAGGGGAATGTGCCAGAAAACACTGACCTGGTGTAGGGGAATGTGTAAGACACACTTACCTGGTTTAGGGGAATGTGCGAGACCACACTCACCTGGTGTAGTTGAATGTTTCAGACGCTCTCACCTGGTGTAGGAGCATGTGCCAGACCACACTCACTTGGTGTAGGTGAATGTGCCAGAGAACACTCAACTGGTGTCAGGGAATCTGCAAGACCACACTCACCTGCTGTAGGGGAATCGGCCAGAACACACTCACCTGGCGTAGGAGCATGTGCCAGAGCACACTCACCTGGAGAAGGTGAATGTGCCAGAGCACACTCACCTGGTGTCGGGGAATATGCCAGACCACACTCAGCTGGTGTATGGGAATGTGCCAGACCACAATCACCTGATGTATGGGAATGTGCCAGAGCACACTCACCTGAAGTAGGGGAATGTGCCAGAGCACACTCACCTGGTGTAGAGGAATGTGCCAGAGCACACTCACCTGGTGTAGGGGAATGTGCCAGAGCGCACTCACCTGGTGTAGGGGAATGTGCCAGACAACACTCACCTGGTGTATTGGAATGTGCCAGACGACACTCAGATGGTGTAGGGGAATGTGCCAGACCACACTCAAATGGTGTAGGGGAATGTGCCAGACCCACTCACCTGGTGTAGGGGAATGTGCCAGAGCACACTCACCTGGTGTAGGGGAATGTGCCAGAGCACAGTCACCTGGTGTAGGGGAATGTGCCAGACAACACTCACCTGGTGTATGGGAATGTGCCAGACGACACTCAAATGGTGTAGGGGAATGTGCCAGACCACACTCAACTGGTGTAGGGGAATGTGCCAGACCACACTCACCTGGTGTAGGGGAATGTGCCAGACCACACTCAGCTGGTGTAGGGGAATGTGCCAGAGCACACTCACCTGGTGTAGGGGAATGTGCCAGACCACACTCACCTGGTGTGGGGGAATGTGCCAGAGCACATTCACCTGGTGTAGGGGAATGTGCCAGAGCACACTCACCTGGTGTAGGGGAATGTCCCGAAAACACTCAACTGGTGTAGTGGAATGTGCCAGACCACACTCACCTGGTGTAGGGGAATGTGCCAGACCGCACTCACCTGGTGTAGGAGAATATGCCAGAGCACACTCACCTGGTGTACGGGAATGTGCCAGACCACACTCACCTGGTGTAGGGGAATGTGCCAGAGCACACTCACCTGGTGTAGGGGAATGTGCCAGAGCACACTCACCTGGTGTATGGGAATGTGCCAGACCACACTCACCTGGTGAATGGGAATGTGCCAGAGAAGACTCAACTGGTGTAGGGGAAAGTGCCAGACCGCACTCATCTGGTGTAGGGGAATGTGCCAGACCACACTTACCTGGTGTAAGGGAATGTGCCAGAGCACACTCACCTGGTGCAGGGGAATGTACCAGACATCACTTACCTGGTGTAGGGGAATGTGCAATACCACACTCAACTGGTGTAGGAGAATATGACAGAGAACACTCACCTGGTGTCGGGGAATGTGCCAGAGAACACTCACCTGGTGTAGGGGAATGTGCTAGACCGCACTCACCTGGTGTAGGGGAATGTGCCAGCCCACATTCACCTGGTGTATGGGAATGTGCCAGACGACACTCAAATGGTGTAGGGGAATGTGCCAGACCGCACTCACCTGGTGTAGGAGAATATGCCAGAGCACACTCACCTGGTGTACGGGAATCGGCCAGACAACACTCACCCGGTGTAGGGGAAGGTACCAGAGCAGACTCACCTGGTGTATGGGAATGTGCCAGACCACACTCACCTGGTGTAGGGGAAGGTGCCCGACCGCACTCACCTGGTGTAGGGTAATGTGCCAGAGCGCACTCACCTGGAGTAGGGGAATGTGCCATACAACTCGCACCTGGTGTAGGGGAAAGTGGCAGAGCACTCTCACCTGTTGTATGGGAATCGGCCAGACCACACTCAACTGGTGTAGGGGAATGTGCCAGACCACACTCACCTGGTGTAGGGGACTGTGCCAAAGCAGACTCACCTGGTGTAGGGGAAGGTGCCGGAGCGCACTCACCTGGTGTAGGGGAATGTCCGAGAGCACACTCACCTGGTGTAGGGGAATGGGCCTGAGAACACTCACCTGGTGTAGGGGAATTTGCCAGAGAACACTCACCTGGTGTAGGCAATGTGCCAGAGAACACTCACCTGGTGTAGGCAATGTGCCAGACCACACTCACCTGCTGTAGGGGAATGTGTCAGACCACACTCACCTGGTGTCGGAGAATGTGCCAGACCACAATCACCTGGTGAAAGGGAATGTGCCAGACCGCACTCACATGGTGTAGGGGACTGCGCCAGAGCAAACTCAACTAGTGTAGGGGAATGTGGCAGACGACACTCACCTGGTGTAGGGGAATGTGCCGGAGCACACTCACCTGGTGTTGGTGAAAGTGCCAGAGCACACTCACCTGGTGTAGGGGAATGTGCAAGACCACACTCATCTGGTGTAGGGGAATGTGCCAGAGCACACTCACCTGGTGTAGGGGAATGTGCCAGAGCACACTCACCTGGTGTAGGGGAATGTGCCAGACCACACTCATCTGGTGTAGGGGACTGTGCCAGACGACACTCACCTGGTGAAGGGGAATGTGTCAGACCACACTCACCTGGTGAAGGGGAATGTGTGGGACCACACTCACCTGGTGTAGGGGAATGTCCCATACAACACGCACCTGGTGTAGGGGAATGTGCCAGACGCACTCTCCTGGTGTAGGGAAATGCCCCAGACAACGCTCACCCGGTGTAGGGGAATGTGCCGGAGCACTCTCACCTGGTGTCGGGGAATGTGCCAGAGAACACTCACCTGGTGTAGGGGAATGTGCCAGACCACACTCACCTGGTGTAGGGGAATGTGCCAGACCACACACACCTGGTGTATGGGAATGTGCCAGACCACACTCATCTGATGAAGTGGAATGTCCCATAAAACATGCCCCTGGTGTAGGAGAATGTGCCAGACAACACTCACCTGGTGTAGGGGAATGTGCCAGAGCACACTCACCTGGTGTAGGGGAATGTGCCAGAGCACACTCCCCTGGTGTAGGGCAATGTGCAATACCACACTCAACTGGTGTAGGAGAATATGACAGAGCACACTCACCTGGTGTAGGGGAAGGTGCCAGAGCAGACTCACCTGGTGTAGGGGAATGTGCTAGACCGCACTCACCTGGTGTAGGGGAATGTGCCAGACCGCACTCACCTGGTGTAGGTGAATTTGCCTGAGAACACACACCTGGTGTAGGTGAATGAGCCTGACCACACTCACCTGGTGTAGGGGAATGGACCAGACCACACTCACCTGGTGTTTGTGAATGTGCCAGACAGCACTCACCTGGTGTAGGGTAATGTGCCAGACCACACTCACCTGGTGTACGATAATGTGGCAGCCCACACTCACATGGTGTAGGGGAATGTGCTAGACCACACTCACCTGGTGTAGGTGTATGTGCCCGACCGCACTCACCTGGTGTAGGGGACTGTGCCGGAGCACTCTCAACTGGTGTAGGGGAATGTGCCAGAGCACACTCACCTGGTGTAGGGGAATGTGCCAGAGCACACTCACCTGGTGTAGGGGAATGTGCCAGACCAGATTCAACTGGTATAGGGGGATGTGCCAGACAGCACTCACCTGGTGCAGGTGTATGTGCCAGACCGCACTCACCTGGTGTAGGGGAATGTGCCAGACCACACTCACCTGGTATCGGGGAATATTCCAGAGCAAACTCTGCTGGTGTAGGGCAATGTGCCTGGACACACTCACCTGGTATATGGGAATGTGCCAGACCACATTCACCTGGTGTAGGACAATATGCCAGACCACACTCACCTGGTGTATGGGAATGTGCCAGAGCACACTCACCTGGTGTAGGGGAATGTGCCAGAGCACACTCACCTGGTGTAGGGGAATGTGCCAATGCACACTCACCTGGTGTAGGGGAATGTGCCAGACAATACTCACCTGTTATAAGCGAGTGTGCAAGACCACACTCACCAGGTGTAAGGGAATGTGCCAGATCACACTCACCTGGTGCAGGGGAATGTGCCAGACCACACTCACCTTGTGCAGTGGAGTTTGCCAAACCACACTCACCTGGTGTAGGGGAATGTGCCAGACAATACTCACCTGGTGTAAGGGAATGTGCCAGACCACACTCGCATGGTGTAAGGGAATGTGCCAGACCACACTCGCCTGGTGCAGGGGAATGTGCCAGACCACACTCACCTGGTGTAGGGGAATGTGCCAGACCACACTCACCTGGTGTAGGGGAATGTGCCAGACCACACTCACCTGGTGTATGGGAATGTGCCTGAGCACACTCACCTGGTGTAGGTGAATGCGCCGGGCCGCTCCCACCTGGTGTACGGGAATGAGCCTGACCACACTCACCTGGTGTAGGGGAATGGCCCAGACCACACTCACCTGGTGTTTGTGAACGTGCCAGACAGCACTCACCTGGTGTAGGGTAATGTGGCAGCCCACACTCACCTGGTGTAGGGGAATGTGCCAGACCACACTCACCTGGTGTAGGGGAATGTGCCAAACCACATTCCCCTGGTGTAGGGGAATGTGCCAGACCACATTCACCTGGTGTAGGGGGATGTGCCAGACAACACTCACCTGGTGCAGGTGTATGTGCTAGACCGCTCTCACCTGGTGTAGGGGACTGTGCCGGAGCACACTCAACTGGTGTAGGGAAATGTGCCAGAGCACACTCACCTGGTGTAGGGGAATGTGCCAGAGCACACTCACCTGGTGTAGGGGAATTTGCCAGACTGCACTCACCTGGTGTAGCGGAATGTGCCAGACCGCACTCACCTTGTGTTGGGGAATGTGCCAGACCACACTCACCTGGTATCGGGGAATATTCCAGAGCAGACTCTACTGGTGTAGTGCAATGTGCCTGGCCACACTCACCTGGTATATGGGAATGTGCCAGACAACATTCACCTGGTGTAGGACAATATGCCGGACCACACTCACCTGGTGTATGGGAATGTGCCAGAGCACACTCACCTGGTGTAGGGGAATGTGCCAGAGCACACTCACCTGGTGCAGGGGAATGTGCCAGAGCACACTCACCTGGTGTACGGAATTGTGCCAGACCGCACTAAATGGTGTAGGGGAATGTGCCAGACCACACTCATCTGGTGTAGGGTATGTGACAGACCACACTCACCTGGTCTAGGGGAATGAGCCAACCTCACTCACCTGGCGTCGGTGAACGTGCCAGACTGCACTCATCTGGTGGAGGGGAATGTGCCAGATCACAATTAACTGGTGTAGGGGAATGTGCCAGACCGCACTCACCTTGTGCAGTGGAATTTGCCAGACCACACTCACCTGGTGTAGGGGAATGTGCCAATGCACACTCACCTGGTGTAGGGGAATGTGCCAGACAATACTCACCTGTTATAGGGGAATGTGCCAGACCACACTCACCTGGTGTAAGGGAATGTGCCAGACCACACTCACCTGGTGCAGGGGAATGTGCCAGACCACACTCACCTGGTATATGGGAATGTGCCAGACCACATTCTCCTGGTGTATGGGAATGTGCCAGAGCACACTCACCTGGTGTAGGGGAATGTGCCAGACCACACTCACCTGGTGCAGGGGAATGTGCCAGACCACACTCACCTGGTATATGGGAATATGCCAGACCACACTCACCTGGTGTATGGGAATGTGCAAGAGCACACTCCCCTGGTGCAGGGGAATGTGCCAGACCACACTCACCTTGTGCAGTGGAGTTTGCCAAACCACACTCACCTGGTGTAGGGGAATGTGCCAGATAATACTCACCTGGTGTAAGGGAATTTGCCAGACCACACTCGCCTGGTGCAGGGGAATGTGCCAGACCACACCCACCTGGTGTAGGGGAATGTGCCAGACCACACTCACCTGGTGTAGGGGAATGGCCCAGACCACAATCACCTGGTGTTTGTGAACGTGCCAGACAGCACTCACCTGGTGTAGGGTAATTTGGCAGCCCACACTCACGTGGTGTAGGGGAATGTGCCAGACCACAATAACCTCGTGTAGGGGAATGTGCCAGACCACATTCACCTGGTGCAGGTGTATGTGCTAGACCGCTCTCACCTGGTGTAGGGGACTGTGCCGGAGCACACTCAACTGGTGTAGGGAAATGTGCCAGAGCACACTCACCTGGTGAAGGGGAATGTGCCAGAGCACACTCACCTGGTGTAGGGGAATTTGCCAGACTGCACTCACCTGGTGTAGCGGAATGTGCCAGACCGCACTCACCTTGTGTTGGGGAATGTGCCAGACCACATTCACCTGGTGTAGGACAATATGCCAGACCACACTCACCTGGTGTATGGGAATGTGCCAGAGCACACTCACCTGGTGTAGGGGAATGTGCCAGTGCACACTCACCTGGTGCAGGGGAATGTGCCAGAGCACACTCACCTGGTGTAGGGAATTGTGCCAGACCGCTCTGAATGGTGTCGGGGAATGTGCCAGACCACACTCATCTGGTGTAGGGTATGTGACAGACCACACACACCTGGTCTAGGGGAATGAGCCAACCTCACTCACCTGGCGTCGGTGAAAGTGCCAGACTGCACTCATCCGGTGGACGGGAATGTGCCAGACCACAATTAACTGGTGTAGGGGAATGTGCCAGACCGCACTCACCTGGTGTAGGGGAATGTGCCAATGCACACTCACCTGGTGTAGGGGAATGTGCCAGAGCACACTCACCTGTTATAGGGGAATGTGCCAGAGCACACTCACCTGGTGTAAGGGAATGTGCCAGACCACACTCACCTGGTGCAGGGGAACGTGCCAGACCACACTCACCTGGTGTAGGGCAATGTGCCAGACCACACTCACCTGGTGTAGGGGAATGTGCCAGAGAACACTCACCTCTTGTAGGGAATGTGCCAGACCACACTCACCTGGTGTCGGGGAATGGCCCAGACCACACTCACCTGGTGTAGGGGAATGTGCCAGAGCACACTCACCTGGTGTAGGGCAATGTGCCAGAACACACTCACCTGGTGTAGGGGAATGTGCCAGACCGCACTCTCCTGGTGTAGGGGAATGTGCCAGATCACACACACCTGGTGTAGGGGAATGTGCCAGACCACATTCAGCTGGTGTAGGGGAATGTGCCAGAGCACGCTCACATAGTGTCGGGGAATGTGCCAGACCACACTCACCTAGTGTAACCGAATGTGCTAGAGCACACTGACCTGGTGGAGGGGAATGTGCCAGAGCACAGGCACCTGGTGTATGCCAATGTGCCAGAGCACACTCACCTGGTGTAGGGGAATGTGCCAGCCCACACTCACCTTGTGTAGGGCAATGTGCCAGCCCACAGTCACCTGGTGAAGGGGCATGTGCCAGAGAACACTCACCTGGTGTAGGGGAATGTGCCAGACCACAATCACCTGGTGTATGGGAATGTGCCAACCCACACTCACCTGGTGTAGGGCAATGTGCCTGACCACACTCACCTGGTGTAGGGGAATGTGCCAGAGCACACTTACCTGGTGTAGGGTAAGGTGCCAGAGCACACTCACCTGGTGTAGGGGAATGTGCCCGAAAACACTCACCTGGTGCAGGGGAATGTGCCAGACCATACTCACCTGGTGTCGGGGAATGTGCCAGAGCACACTCACCTGGTGTAGGGGTATATGCCAGAGAACACTCACCTGGTGAATGGGATTGTGCCACAGCAGACTCACCTGGTGTAGGGGAATTTGTCAGACCACACTCACGTGGTGTATGGGAATGTGCCAGTCCATAGTCACCTGGTGTAGGGGAATGTGCCAGACCACACTCACCTGGTGTAGGGGAATGTGCCAGACCACACTCACCTGGTGTAGGGGAATGTGCCAGACCACACTCACCTGGTGAAGGGGAATGTGCCAGAGCACACTCACCTTGGTGAATGGGAATGTGCCAGAGCAGACTCAACTGGTGTAGGGGAATATGCCAGACCACATACACCTGGTGTAGTGGAATGTGCCAGACCACACTCACCCGGTGTAGGGGAATGTGCCAGAGTGCACTCACCTGGTGTAGGGGAATATGACAGGCCGCACTCACCTGGTGTAGGGGAATGTGCCAGAACACATCACCTGATGTATGGGAATGTGCCAAACCACATTCACCTGGAGTAGGGGAATGTGCCAGACCACACTCACCTGGTGTAGGGTAAGGTGCCAACCCACACTCACCTGGTGTAGGGGAATGTGCCAGCCCACACTCACCTGGTGTAGGGGAATGTGCAAGACCACACTCACCTGCTGTAGGGGAATGTGCCAGACCACTCTCACCTGGCGTAGGGGATTGTGCCAGACAGCACTCATCTGGTGTAGTGGAATGTGCCGGAGCACACTCACCTGGTGTAGGGGAATGTGCCAGAGCACGCTCATCTGGTGTAGGGGAATGTGACAGACACACTCACCTGGTTTGTGGTTGCGCTAGGCAACACTCACATGGTGTAGGGGAATGTGCCAGAGCACACTGACCTGTTTTAGGGCAATGTGCCAGAGCACACTGGCCTCGTGTAGGGGAATGTGCCAACCACACTCACCTTGTGCAGGGGATTGCGCCAGACAACATTCACCTGGCGTAGGGGACTGTCCCAGAACACACTCACCTGGTGTAGGGGAATGCGCCAGTAAACAGTCACCTGGTGTAGGGTAATGTGCCAGCTCACTCTCACCTGGTGGACGGGAATGTGCCAGACCACACTCACCTGGTGTAGGGGAATGTGCCAGACCACACTCACCTGGTGTAGGGGATTGTGCCAGACCACACTCACCTGGTGTAGGGGATTGTGCCAGACCACACTCGATTGGTGTAGGGGAATGTGCCAGGCTGCACTCACCTTGTGTAGGGGACTGTCCCAGACCACACTCACCTGGTGTAGGGGAATGTGCCAGTAAACAGTCACCTGGTGTAGGGTAATGTGACAGCCCACTCTCACCTGGTGGACGGGAATGTGCCAGACCACACTTAACTGGTGTAGGGGAATGTGCCAGACCGCACTCACCTTGTGCAGTGGAATTTGCCAGACCACACTTACCTGGTGTAGGGGAATGTGCCAGACAATACTCACCTGGTGTAAGGGAATGTGCCTGACCACACTCACCTGGTGCAGGGGAATGTGCCAGTCCACACTCACCTGGTGTAGGGGAATGTGCCGGAGCACACTCAACTGGTGTAGGGGAAAGTGCCTGACCACACTCACCTGGTGTATGGGAATGTGCCAGAGCATTCTCACCTGGTGTAGGTGAATTTGCCTGAGAACACACACCTGGTGTAGGTGAATGAGCCTGACCACACTCACCTGGTGTAGGGGAATGGACCAGACCACACTCACCTGGTGTTTGTGTATGTGCCAGACAGCACTCACCTGGTGTAGGTTAATGTGCCAGACCACACTCACCTGGTGTACGATAATGTGGCAGCCCACACTCACATGGTGTAGGGGAATGTGCTAGACCACACTCACCTGGTGTAGGTGTATGTGCCCGACCGCACTCACCTGGTGTAGGGGACTGTGCCGGAGCACACTCAACTGGTGTAGGGGAATGTGCCAGAGCACACTCACCTGGTGTAGGGGAATGTGCCAGAGCACACTCACCTGGTGTAGGGGAATGTGCCAGACCAGATTCAACAGGTATAGGGGGATGTGCCAGACAGCACTCACCTGGTGCAGGTGTATGTGCCAGACCGCACTCACCTGGTGTAGGGGACTGTGCCGGAGCACACTCAACTTTTGTAGGGGAATGTGCCAGACCGCACTCACCTGGTGTTGGGGAATGTGCCAGACCACACTCACCTGGTATCGGGGAATATTCCAGAGCAAACTCTGCTGGTGTAGGGCAATGTGCCTGGCCACACTCACCTGGTATATGGGAATGTGCCAGACCACATTCACCTGGTGTAGGACAATATGCCAGACCACTCTCACCTGGTGTATGGGAACGTGCCAGAGCACACTCACCTGGTGTAGGGGAATGTGCCAGAGCACACTCACCTGGTGTAGGGGAATGTGCCAATGCACACTCACCTGGTGTAGGGGAATGTGCCAGACAATACTCACCTGTTATAGGGGAGTGTGCAAGACCACACTCACCTGGTGTAAGGGAATGTGCCAGATCACACTCACCTGGTGCAGGGCAATGTGCCAGACCACACTCACCTTGTGCAGTGGAGTTTGCCAAACCACACTCACCTGGTGTAGGGGAATGTGCCAGACAATACTCACCTGGTGTAAGGGAATGTGCCAGACCACACTCGCATGGTGTAAGGGAATGTGCCAGACCACACTCGCCTGGTGCAGGGGAATGTGCCAGACCACACTCACCTGGTGTAGGGGAATGTGCCAGACCACACTCACCTGGTGTAGGGGAATGTGCCAGACCACACTCACCTGGTGTATGGGAATGTGCCTGAGCACACTCACCTGGTGTAGGTGAATGCGCCGGGCCGCTCCCACCTGGTGTACGGGAATGAGCCTGACCACACTCACCTGGTGTAGGGGAATGGCCCAGACCACACTCACCTGGTGTTTGTGAACGTGCCAGACAGCACTCACCTGGTGTAGGGTAATGTGGCAGCCCACACTCACCTGGTGTAGGGGAATGTGCCAGACCACACTCACCTGGTGTAGGGGAATGTGCCAGACCACATTCCCCTGGTGTAGGGGAATGTGCCAGACCACATTCACCTGGTGTAGGGGGATGTGCCAGACAACACTCACCTGGTGCAGGTGTATGTGCTAGACCGCTCTCACCTGGTGTAGGGGACTGTGCCGGAGCACACTCAACTGGTGTAGGGAAATGTGCCAGAGCACACTCACCTGGTGTAGGGGAATGTGCCAGAGCACACTCACCTGGTGTAGGGGAATTTGTCAGACTGCACTCACCTGGTGTAGCGGAATGTGCCAGACCGCACTCACCTTGTGTTGGGGAATGTGCCAGACCACACTCACCTGGTATCGGGGAATATTCCAGAGCAGACTCTACTGGTGTAGTGCAATGTGCCTGGCCACACTCACCTGGTATATGGGAATGTGCCAGACAACATTCACCTGGTGTAGGACAATATGCCGGACCACACTCACCTGGTGTATGGGAATGTGCCAGAGCACACTCACCTGGTGTAGGGAAATGTGCCAGACAATACTCACCTGTTATAGGGGAATGTGCCAGACCACACTCACCTGGTGTAAGGGAATGTGCCAGACCACAATCACTTGGTGCAGGGGAATGTGCCAGACGACACTCACCTGGTATATGGGAATGTGCCAGACCACATTCACCTGGTGTAGGACAATATGCCAGACCACACTCACCTGTTGTATGGGAATGTGCCAGAGCACACTCACCTGGTGTAGGGGAATGTGCCAGAGCACACTCACCTGGTGTAGCGGAATGTGCCAATGCACACTCACCTGGTGTAGGGGACTGTGCCAGACAATACTCACCTGTTTATAGGGGAGTGTGCAAGACCACACTCACCTGGTGTAAGGGAATGTGCCAGACCACACTCACCAGGTGCAGGGGAATGTGCCAGACCACACTCACCTTGTGCAGTGGAGTTTGCCAAACCACACTCACCTGGTGTAGGGGAATGTGCCAGACAATACTCACCTGGTGTAAGGGAATGTGCCAGACCACACTCGCCTGGTGCAGGGGAATGTGCCAGACCACACTCACCTGGTGTTGGGGAATGTGCCAGACCACACTCAACTGGTGTAGGGGAATGTGCCAGACCACACTCACCTGGTGTATGGGAATGTGCCTGAGGACACTCACCTGGTGTAGGTGAATGCGCCGGGCCGCTCCCACCTGGTGTACGGGAATGAGCCTGACCACACTCACCTGGTGTAGGGGAATGGCCCAGACCACACTCACCTGGTGTTTGTGAACGTGCCAGACAGCACTCACCTGGTGTAGGGTAATTTGGCAGCCCACACTCACCTGGTGTAGGGGAATATGCCAGACCACACTCACCTTGTGTTGGGGAATGTGCCAGACCACACTCACCTGGTATCGGGGAATATTCCAGAGCAGACTCTACTGGTGTAGTGCAATGTGCCTGGCCACACTCACCTGGTATATGGGAATGTGCCAGACAACATTCACCTGGTGTAGGACAATATGCCGGACCACACTCACCTGTTGTATGGGAATGTGCCAGAGCACACTCACCTGGTGTAGGGGAATGTGCCAGAGCACACTCACCTGGTGCAGGGGAATGTGCCAGAGCACACTCACCTGGTGTACGGAATTGTGCCAGACCGCACTAAATGGTGTAGGGGAATGTGCCAGACCACACTCATCTAGTGTAGGGTATGTGACAGACCACACTCAACTGGTCTAGGGGAATGAGCCAACCTCACTCACCTGGCGTCGGTGAACGTGCCAGACTGCACTCATCTGGTGGACGGGAATGTGCCAGATCACAATTAACTGGTGTAGGGGAATGTGCCAGACCGCACTCACCTTGTGCAGTGGAATTTGCCAGACCACACTCACGTGGTGTAGAGGAATGTGCCAATGCACACTCACCTGGTGTAGGGGAATGTGCCAGACAATAATCACCTGTTATAGGGGAATGTGCCAGAGCACACTCACCTGGTGTAAGGGAATGTGCCAGACCACACTCACCTGGTGCAGGGGAATGTGCCAGACCACACTCACCTGGTATATGGGAATGTGCCAGACCACATTCACCTGGTGTAGGACAATATGCCAGACCACACTCACCTGTTGTATGGGAATGTGCCAGAGCACACTCACCTGGTGTAGGGGAATGTGCCAGAGCACACTCACCTGGTGTAGCGGAATGTGCCAATGCACACTCACCTGGTGTAGGGGACTGTGCCAGACAATACTCACCTGTTATAGGGGAGTGTGCAAGACCACACTCACCTGGTGTAAGGGAATGTGCCAGACCACACTCACCTGGTGCAGGGGAATGTGCCAGACCACACTCACCTTGTGCAGTGGAGTTTGCCAAACCACACTCACCTGGTGTAGGGGAATGTGCCAGACAATACTCACCTGGTGTAAGGGAATGTGCCAGACCACACTCGCCTGGTGCAGGGGAATGTGCCAGACCACACTCACCTGGTGTAAGGGAATGTGCCAGACCACACTCACCTGGTGCAGGGGAATGTGCCAGACCACACTCACCTGGTATATGGGAATGTGCCAGGCCACATTCACCTGGTGTAGGACAATATGCCAGACCACACTCACCTGGTGTATGGGAATGTGCCAGAGCACACTCACCTGGTGTAGGGGAATGTGCCAGAGCACACTCACCTGGTGTAGGGGAATGTGCCAGACTGCACTCATCTGGTGGACGGGAATGTGCCAGACCACAATTAACTGGTGTAGGGGAATGTGCCAGACCGCACTCACCATGTGCAGTGGAATTTGCCAGACCACACTCACCTGGTGTAGGGCAATGTGCCAGATAATACTCACCTGGTGTAAGGGAATGTGCCAGACCACACTCGCCTGGTGCAGGGGAATGTGCCAGACCACACTCACCTGGTGTAGGGGAATGTGCCAGACCACGCTCAACTGGTGTAGGGGAATGTGCCAGACCACACTCACCTGGTGTATGGGAATGTGCCTGAGGACACTCACCTGGTGTAGGTGAATGCGCCGGGCCGCTCCCACCTGGTGTACGGGAATGAGCCTGACCACACTCACCTGGTGTAGGGGAATGGCCCAGACCACACTCACCTGGTGTTTGTGAACGTGCCAGACAGCACTCACCTGGTGTAGGGTAATTTGGCAGCCCACACTCACCTGGTGTAGGGGAATATGCCAGACCACACTAACCTGGTGTAGGGGAATGTGCCAGACCACATTCACCTGGTGTAGGGGGATGTGCCAGACAACATTCACCTGGTGCAGGTGTATGTGCTAGACCGCTCTCACCTGGTGTAGGGGACTGTGCCGGAGCACACTCAACTGGTGTAGGGAAATGTGCCAGAGCACACTCACCTGGTGAAGGGGAATGTGCCAGAGCACACTCACCTGGTGTAGGGGAATTTGCCAGAGTGCACTCACCTGGTGTAGCGGAATGTGCCAGACCGCACTCACCTTGTGTTGGGGAATGTGCCAGACCACATTCACCTGGTGTAGGACAATATGCCAGACCACACTCACCTGGTGTATGGGAATGTGCCAGAGCACACTCACCTGGTGTAGGGGAATGTGCCAGAGCACACTCACCTGGTGCAGGGGAATGTGCCAGAGCACACTCACCTGGTGTAGGGAATTGTGCCAGATCGCACTAAATGGTGTAGGGGAATGTGCCAGACCGCACCTATCTGGTGTAGGGTATGTGACAGACCACACACACCTGGTCTAGGGGAATGAGCCAACCTCACTCACCTGGCGTCGGTGAACGAGCAAGACTGCACTCATCTGGTGGACGGGAATGTGCCAGACCACAATTAACTGGTGTAGGGGAATGTGCCAGACCGCACTCACCATGTGCAGTGGAATTTGCCAGACCACACTCACCTGGTGTAGGGGAATGTGCCAATGCACACTCACCTGGTGTAGGGGAATGTGACAGAGCACACTCACCTGTTATAGGGGAATGTGCCAGAGCACACTCACTTGGTGTAAGGGAATGTGCCAGACCACACTCACCTGGTGCAGGGGAACGTGCCAGACCACACTCACCTGGTGTAGGGGAATGTGCCAGACAACACTCACCTGGTGTAGGTGAATGTGCCTGGCCGCTCCCAACTGGCGTATGGGAACGAGCCTGAAAACACTCACTGGTTGTAGGGGAATGGCCCAGACCACACTCACCTGGTGTTTGTGAATGTGCCAGACCGCACTCACCTGGTGTAGGGGAATGTGCCAGACCACACTCACCTGGTGTAGGGTAATGTGCCAGCCCACACTCACCTGGTGTAGGGGAATGTGCCAGACCACACTCACCTGGTGTAGGGGAATGTGCCAGACCACATTCACCTGGTGTAGGGGAATGTGCCAGACCAGATTCACCTGGTGTAGGGGGATGTGCCAGACAACACTCACCTGGTGCAGGTGTATGTGCTAGACCGCACTCACCTGGTGTAGGGGACTGTGCCGGAGCACACTCAACTGGTGTAGGGGAATGTGCCAGAGCACACTCACCTGGTGTAGGGGAATGTGCAAGAGCACACTCACCTGGTGTAGGCGAATTTGCCAGACTGCACTCACCTGGTGCAGGTGTATGTGCTAGACCGCACTCACCTGGTGTAGGGGACTGTGCTGGAGCACACTCAACTGGTGTAGGGAAATGTGCCAGAGCACACTCACCTGCTGTAGGTGAATGTGCCAGACCACACTCACCTGGTGTATGGGAATGTGCCAGAGCACACTCACCTGGTGCAGCGGAATGTGCCAGAGCACACTCACCTGGTGTAGGGGATTGTGCCAGACCGCGCTACATGTTGTAGGGGAATGTGCCAGTCCACACTCACCTGGTGTAGGGTATGTGACAGACCACACTCACCTGGTCTAGGGGAATGAGCCAACCTCACACACATGGCATAGGGGAACGTGCCAGACTGCACTCACCTGGTGGACGGGAATGTGCCAGACCACACTTAACTGGTGTAGGCGAATGTGCCAGACCGCACTCACCTTGTGCAGTGGAATTTGCCAGACCACACTCACCTGGTGTAGGGGAATGTGCCAATGCACACTCACCTGGTGTAGGGGAATGTGCCAGACAACACTCACCTGTTATAGGGGAATGTGCCAGACCACACTCACCTGGTGTAAGGGAATGTGCCAGACCACACTCACCTGGTGTAAGGGAATGTGCCAGACAACACTCACCTGGTGCAGGGGAATGTGCCAGACCACACTCACCTGGTGTAGGGGAATGTGCCAGACCACACTCACCTTGGTGTAAGGGAATGTGCCAGACCACACTCACCTGGTGCAGGGCAATGTGCCTGACCACACTCACCGGGTGTAGGGGAACGTGCCAGACCACACTCACCTGGTGTAGGGGAATGTGCCAGACCACACTCACCCGGTGTAGGGGATCGTGGCAGACCACACTCACCTGGTGTAGGGGAAAGTGCCAGACCACACTCACCTGGTGTAGGGGAATGTGCCAGACCACACTCACCTGGCGTAGCGGAATGTGCCAGAGCATTCTCAACTGGGGTAGGTGAATGAGCCAGACCACACTCACCTGGTGTCGGGGAATGTGCCAGACCACACTCACCTGGTGTAGGTGAATGTGCCAGGCCGCACCCACCTGGCATATGGGAACGAGGCTGACCACACTCACCTGGTGTAGGGGAATGGCCCAGACCACACTCACCTGGTGTTTGTGAACGTGCCAGACCGCACTCACCTGGTGTAGGGGAATGTGCCAGACCACACTCACCTGGTGTAGGGTAATGTGCCAGACCACATTCACCTGGTGTAGGGGAATGTGCCAGACCAGATTCACCTGGTGTAGGGGAATGTGCCAGACCACACTCACCCGGTGTAGGGGATCGTGGCAGACCACACTCACCTGGTGTAGGGGAAAGTGCCAGACCACACTCACCTGGTGTAGGGGAATGTGCCAGACCACACTCACCTGGCGTAGCGGAATGTGCCAGAGCATTCTCAACTGGGGTAGGTGAATGAGCCAGACCACACTCACCTGGTGTCGGGGAATGTGCCAGACCACACTCACCTGGTGTAGGTGAATGTGCCAGGCCGCACCCACCTGGCATATGGGAACGAGGCTGACCACACTCACCTGGTGTAGGGGAATGGCCCAGACCACACTCACCTGGTGTTTGTGAACGTGCCAGACCGCACTCACCTGGTGTAGGGGAATGTGCCAGACCACACTCACCTGGTGTAGGGTAATGTGCCAGACCACATTCACCTGGTGTAGGGGAATGTGCCAGACCAGATTCACCTGGTGTAGGGGGATGTGCCAGACAACACTCACCTGGTGCAGGTGTATGTGCTAGACCGCACTCACCTGGTGTAGGGGACTGTGCCGGAGCACACTCAACTGGTGTAGGGGAATGTGCCAGAGCACACTCACCTGGTGTAGGGGAATGTGCCAGAGCACACTCACCTGGTGTAGGGGAATTTGCCAGACTGCACTCACCTGGTGTAGGGGAATGTGCCAGACGGCAGTCACCTGGTGTAGGTGAATGCGCCAGACCACACTCACCTGGTATCGGGGAATATTCCAGAGCAGACTCTACTGGTGTAGGGCAATGTGCCAGACCACACTCACCTGGTATATGGGAATGTGCCAGACCACATTCACCTGGTGTAGGACAATATGCCAGACCACACTCACCTGGTGTATGGGAATGTGCCAGAGCACACTCACCTGGTGTAGGGGAATGTGCCAGACCACATTCACCTGGTGTAGGGGAATGTGCCAGACCAGATTCAACTGGTGTAGCGGGATGTGACAGACAACACTCACCTGGTGCAGGTGTATGTGCTAGACCGCACTCACCTGGTGTAGGGGACTGTGCCGGAGCACACTCAACTGGTGTAGGGAAATGTGCCAGAGCACACTCACCTGCTGTAGGGGAATTTGCCAGACTGCACTCACCTGGTGAAGGGGAATGTGCCAGACCGCACTCACCTGGTGTTGGGGAATGTGCCAGACCACACTCACCTGGTATTGGGGAATATTCCAGAGCAGACTCTACCGGTGTAGGGTAATGTGCCTGGCCACACTCACCTGGTATATGGGAATGTGCCGGACCACATTCACCTGGTGTTGGACAATATGCCAGACCACACTCACCTGGTGTATGGGAATGTGACAGAGCACACTCACCTGGTGTAGGGGAATGTGCCACAGCACACTCACCTGGTGTAGGGGATTGTGCCAGAACGCGCTACATGGTGTAGGGGAATGTGCCAGTCCACACTCACCTGGTGTAGGGTATGTGACAGACCACACTCACCTGGTCTAGGGGAATGAGCCAACCTCACACACCTGGCGTATGGGAACGTGCCAGACTGCACTCACCTGGTTGAGGGAATGTGCCAGACCACACTTAACTGGTGTAGGCGAATGTGCCAGACCGCACTCACCTTGTGCATTGGAATTTGCCAGACCACACTCACCTGGTGTAGGGGAATGTGCCAGACAACACTCACCTGTTATAGGGGAATGTGCCAGACCACACTCACCTGGTGTAGGGGAATGTGCCAGACCACACTCACCTGGTGTAAGGGAATGTGCAAGACCACAATCACCTGGTGTAGGGGAATGTGCCAGACCACACTCACCTGGTGCAGGCAATGTGCCAGACCACAATCACCTGGTGTAGGGGAATGTGACAGACCACACTCACCTGGTGTAAGGGAATGTGCCAGACCACACTCACCTGGTGCAGGGGAATGTGCCAGACCACACTCACCTGGTGTAGGGGAATGTGCCAGACCACACTCACCTGGTGTAGGGGATTGTGCCAGACTACACTCACCTGGTGTAGGGGAATGTGCCAGACCACACTCACCTGGTGGCAGGGGAATGTGCCAGACCACACTCACCTGGTGTAGGGGAATGTTCCAGACCACGCTCACCTGGTGTAGGGGATTGTGCCAGACTACACTCACCTGGTGTAGGGGAATGTGCCAGCCCATACTCACCTGGTGTAGGTGAATGTGCCAGACCACACTCACCTGGTGTAGGGGAATGTCCTAGAACACACTCACCTGGCGTAGGGGATTGTGCCAGACCGCACTCACCTGGTCTAGGGGAATGTGCCAGACCACACTCACCTGGTGTAGGGGAATGTGCCAGAGCATGCTCATCTGGTGTAGGGGAATGTGTCAGACACACTCACCTGGTTTGTGGTTGCGCTAGGCAACACTCACATGGTGTAGGGGAATGTGCCAGAGCACACTCACCTGGTGTAGGGGAATGTGCCAGACCACACTCACCTGGTGTAGGGGAATGTGCCAGACCACACTCACCTGGTGTAAGGGAATGTGCAAGACCACAATCACCTGGTGTAGGGGAATGTGCCAGACCACACTCACCTGGTGCAGGCAATGTGCCAGACCACAATCACCTGGTGTAGGGGAATGTGACAGACAACACTCACCTGGTGTAAGGGAATGTGCCAGACCACACTCACCTGGTGGCAGGGGAATGTGCCAGACCACACTCACCTGGTGTAGGGGAATGTTCCAGACCACGCTCACCTGGTGTAGGGGATTGTGCCAGACTACACTCACCTGGTGTAGGGGAATGTGCCAGCCCATACTCACCTGGTGTAGGTGAATGTGCCAGACCACACTCACCTGGTGTAGGGGAATGTCCCAGAACACACTCACCTGGCGTAGGGGATTGTGCCAGACCGCACTCACCTGGTCTAGGGGAATGTGCCAGACCACACTCACCTGGTGTAGGGGAATGTGCCAGAGCACGCTCATCTGGTGTAGGGGAATGTGTCAGACACACTCACCTGGTTTGTGGTTGCGCTAGGCAACACTCACATGGTGTAGGGGAATGTGCCAGAGCACACTCACCTGGTGTAGGGGAATGTGCCAGACCACACTCACCTGGTGTAGGGGAATGTGTCAGACCACACTCACCTGGTGTAGGGTAATGTGCCAGCCCACACTCACCTGGTGTAGGGGAATGTGCCAGCCCACACTCACATGGTGTTGGGGAATGTGCCAGACCACATTCACCTGGTGTAGGGGAATGCGCCAGACCAGATTCACCTGGTGGAGGGGGATGTGCCAGACAACACTCACCTGGTGCAGGTGTATGTGCTAGACCGCACTCACCTGGTGTAGGGGACTGTTCCGGAGCACACTCACCTGGTGTAGGGGAATGGCCAAGACCACAATCACCTGGTGTTTGTGAACGTGCCAGACCGCACTCACCTTGTGTAGGGGAATGTGAGGGACCACACTCACCTGGTGTAGGGGAATGTGCCAGACCACACTCACCTGGTGTAGGGGAATGTGCCAGCCCACACGCACCTGGTGTAGGGGAATGTGCCAGACCACACTCACCTGCTGTAGGGGAATGTGTCAGACCAGATTCACCTGGTGTAGGGGGATGTGCCAGACAACACTCACCTGGTGCAGATGTATGTGCTAGACCGCACTCACCTGGTGTAGGGGACTGTGCCAGAGCACACTCAACTGGTGTAAGGGAATGTGCCAGAGCACTTACCTGGTGTAGGGGAATGTGCCAGAGCACACTCAACTGGTGTAGGGGAATTTGCCAGACTGCACTCACCTGGTGTTGGGGAATGTGTCAGACCACACTCACCTGGTGTAGGGGAATGTGCCAGACCGCACTCACCCGGTGTAGGGGAATGTGCCAGACCGCACTCACCTGGTGTTGGGGAATGTGCCACACCACACTCACCTGGTGTAGGGGAATGTGCCAGACCGCACTCACCTGGTGTAGGGGAATGTGCCAGACCACACTCACCTGGTATCAGGGAATATTCCAGAGCAGACTCTACTGGTGTAGGGCAATGTGCCTGGCCACACTCACCTGGTATATGGGAATGTGCCAGACCACATTCACCTGGTGTAGGACAATATGCCAGACCACTCTCACCTGGTGTATGGGAATGTGCCAGAGCACTCTCACCTGGTGTAGGGGATTGTGCCAGAGCACACTCACCTGGTGTAGGGGATTGTGCCAGAGCACACTCACCTGGTGTAGGGGAATGTGCCAGACCACACTACATGGTGTAGGGGAATGTGCCAGACCACACTCACCTGGTGTAGGGTATGTGACAGACCACACTCACCTGGTCTAGGGGAATGAGCCAACCTCACTCATCTGGCGTAGGGGAACGTGCGAGACTGCACTCACCTGGTGGACGGGAATGTGCCAGACCACACTTAACTGCTGTAGGTGAATGTGCCAGACCGCACTCACCTTGTGCAGTGGAATTTGCCAGAACGCACTCACCTGGTGTAGGGGAATGTGCCAATGCACACTCACCTGGTGTAGGGGAATGTGCCAGACAACAATCATCTGTTATAGGGGAATGTGCCAGACCACACTCACCTGGTGTAAGGGAATGTGCCAGACCACACTCACCTGGTGTAAGGGAATGTGCCAGACCACACTCACCTGGTGTAGGGTATGTGACAGACCACACTCACCTGGTCTAGGGGAATGAGCCAACCTCACTCACCTGGCGTAGGGGAACGTGCCAGACTGCACTCACCAGGTGGACGGGAATGTGCCAGACCGCACTCACCTTGTGCAGTGGAATTTGCCAGACCACACTCACCTGGTGTAGGGGAATGTGCCAGATAACATTCACCTGTTATAGGGGAATGTGCCAGACCACACTCACCTGGTGTAAGGGAATGTGCCAGACCACACCCACCTGGTGTAAGGGAATGTGCCAGACGACACTCACCTGGTGCAGGGGAATGTTCCCAACCACACTCACCTCGTGTAGGGGAATGTGCCAGACCACACTCACCTGGTGTATGGGAATGTGCCAGAGCGCACTCACCTGGTGTAGGGGAATGTGCCAGACCACATTCACCTGGTGTAGCGGGATGTGACAGAAAACACTCACCTGGTGCACGTGTATGTGCTAGACCGCACTCACCTGGTGTAGGGGAATGTGCCAGAGCACACTCACCTGTTATAGGGGAATGTGCCAGAGCACACTCACCTGGTGTAGGGGAATTTGCCAGACTGCACTCACCTGGTGTAGGGGAATATGCCAGACCGCACTCACCAGGTGTAGGGGAATGTGCCAGACCACACTCACCTGGTATCGGGGAATATTCCAGAGCAGACTCTACTGGTGTAGGGCAATGTGCCTGGCCACACTCACCTGGTATATGGGAATGTGCCAGATCACATTCACCTGGTGTAGGACAATATGCCAGACCACATTCACCTGGGGTATGGGAATGTGCCAGAGCACACTCACCTGGTGTAGGGGAATGTGCCAGAGCACACTCACCTGGTGCAGGGGATTGTGCCAGAGCACACTCACCTGGTGTAGGGGATTGTGCCAGAGCACACTCACCTGGTGTAGGGGAATGTGCCAGACCACACTACATGGTGTAGGGGAATGTGCCAGACCACACTCAACTGGTGTAGGGTATGTGACAGACCACACTCACCTGATCTTGGGGAATGAGCCAACCTCACTCATCTGGCGTAGGGGAACGTGCCAGACTGCACTCACCTGGTGGACGGGAATGTGCCAGACCACACTTAACTGATGTAGGCGAATGTGCAAGACCGCACTCACCTTGTGCAGTGGAATTTGCCAGAACGCACTCACCTGGTGTAGGGGAATGTGCCAATGCACACTCACCTGGTGTAGGGGAATGTGCCAGACAACACTCACCTGTTATAGGGGAATGTGCCAGACCACACTCACCTGGTGTAAGGGAATGTGCCAGACCACACTCAGCTGGTGTAAGGGAATATGCCAGACCACACTCACCTGGTGTAGGGTATGTGACAGACCACACTCACCTGGTCTAGGTGAATGAGCCAACCTCACTCACCTGGCGTAGGGGAACGTGCCAGACTGCACTCAACAGGTGGACGGGAATGTGCCAGACCGCACTCACCTTGTGCAGTGGAATTTGCCAGACCACACTCACCTGGTGTAGGGGAATGTGCCAGACAACACTCACCTGTTATAGGGGAATGTGCCAGACCACACTCACCTGGTGTAAGGGAATGTGCCAGACCACACTCACCTGGTGTAAGGGAATGTGCCAGACCACACTCACCTGGTGCAGGGGAATGTTCCCAACCACACTCACCTTGTGTAGGGGAATGTGCCAGACCACACTCACCTGGTTTAGGGGAATGTGCCAGACCACACTCACCTGGTGTATGGGAATGTGCCAGAGCACACTGACCTGGTGTAGGGGAATGTGCCAGACCACATTCACCTGGTGTAGCGGGACGTGACAGAAAACACTCACCTGGTGCACGTGTATGTGCTAGACCGCACTCACCTGGTGTAGGGGAATGTGCCAGAGCACACTCACCTGGTGTAGGGGAATGTGCCAGAGCACACTCACCTGGTGTAGGGGAATGTGCCAGAGCACACTCACCTGGTGTAGCGGAATTTGCCAGACTGCACTCACCTGGTGTATGGGAATATGCCAGACCGCACTCACCTGGTGTAGGGGAATGTGCCAGACCACACTCACCTGGTATCGGGGAATATTCCAGAGCAGACTCTACTGGTGTAGGGCAATGTGCCTGGCCACACTCACCTGGTATATGGGAATGTGCCAGACCACATTCACCTGGTGTAGGACAATATGCCAGACCACACGCACCTGGTGTATGGGAATGTGCCAGAGCACTCTCACCTGGTGTAGGGGAATGTGCCAGAGCACACTCACCTGGTGTAGGGGAATGTGCCAGACCACATTCACCTGGTGTAGGGGAATGTGCCAGACCAGATTCACCTGGTGTAGGGGAATCTGCCAGCCCACACTCACCTGCTGTAGGGGAATGTGCCAGACAACACTCACCTGGTGTAGGGTAATGTGCCGGCCAACACTCACCTGGTGTAGGGTGATGTGCCAGCCCACACTCACCTGGTGTAGGGGAATGTGCCAGACCACACTCACCTGGTGTAGGGGAATGTGCCAGACCACACTCACCTGGTGTAGGGGATTCTGCCAGACCGCACTCACCTAGTGTAGGGGAATGTGCCTGACCACACTCACCTGGTTTAGGGGAATGTGCCAGAGCACACTCACCTGGTCTAGGGGAATGTGCCAGACCACACTCACCTGGTCTAGGGGAATGTGCCAGACCACACTCACCTGGTGTAGGGGAATGTGCCAGACCACATTCACCTGGTGTAGGGGAATGTGCCAGACCAGATTCACCTGGTGTAGGGGAATCTGCCAGCCCACACTCACCCGGTGTAGGGTAATGTGCCGGCCCACACTCACCTGGTGTAGGGTAATGTGCCAGCCCACACTCACCTGGTGTAGGGGAATGTGCCAGACCACACTCACCTGGTGTAGGGGATTGTGCCAGACCACACTCACCTGGCGTAGGGGATTCTGCCAGACCGCACTCACCTGGTGTAGGGGAATGTGCCTGACCACACTCACCTGGTTTAGGGGAATGTGCCAGACAACACTCACCTGGTGCAGGTGTATGTGCTAGACCGCACTCACCTGGTGTAGGGGACTGTGCCGGAGCACGCTCAACTGGTGTAGGGGAATGTGCCAGAGCACACTCACCTGGTGTAGGGAAATGTGCCAGAGCACTTACCTGGTGTAGGGGAATGTGCCAGAGCACACTCACCTGGTGTAGGGGAATGTGCCAGAGCACACTCACCTGGTGTAGGGGAATGTGCCAGACTGCACTCACCTGGTGTAGGGGAATGTGCCCGACAATACTCACCTGTTATAGGGGAATGTGCCAGACCACACTCACCTGGTGCAGGGGAATGTGCCAGACCACACTCACCTGGTGTAGGGGAATGTGCCAGACCACACTCACCTGGTGTAGGGGAATGTGCCAGACCACACTCACCTGGTGGAGGTGAATGTGCCAGGCCGCTCCCACCTGGTGTACGGGAATGAGCCTGACCACACTCACCTGGTGTAGGGGAATGGCCCAGACCACACTCACCTGGTGTTTGTGAACGTTCCAGACGGCACTCACCTGGTGTAGGGGAATGTGCCAGACCACACTCACCAGGTGTAGGGGAATGTGCCTGACCACATTCACCTGGTGTAGGGGAATGTGCCAGACCAGATTCAACTGGTGTAGGGGAATGTGCCAGACAACACTCACCTGGTGCAGGTGTATGTGCTACACCGCACTCACCTGGTGTAGGGGACTGTGCCGGAGCACGCTCAACTGGTGTAGGGGAATGTGCCAGAGCACACTCACCTGGTGTAGGGGAATGTGCCAGAGCACACTCACCTGGTGTAGGGGAATGTGCCAGACCGCAGTCACCTGGTGTAGGGGAATGTGCCAGACCGCACTCACCAGGTGTTGGGGAATGTGCCAGACTGCACTCACCTGGTGTTGGGGAATGTGCCAGACCACACTCACCTGGTGTAGGGGAATGTGCCAGAGCATTCTCACCTGGTGTAGTTGAATGTGCCTGAGCACACTCACCTGGTGTAGGTGAATGTGCCAGGCCTCTCCCACCTGGTGGACGGGAATGATCCTGACCACACTCACCTAGTGTAGGGGAATGTGCCAGACCACACTCACCTGGTGTAGGGTAATATGCCAGCCCACACTCACCTGGTGTATGGGAATGTGCCAGAGCACACTCACCTGGTGTAGGGGAATGTGCCAGAGCACACTCACCTGGTGTAGGGGAATGTGCCAGACCACATTCACCTGGTGTAGGGGAATGTGCCAGACCAGATTCACCTGGTGTAGGGGAATCTGCCAGCCCACACTCACCTGCTGTAGGGGAATGTGCCAGACCACACTCACCTGGTGTAGGGTAATGTGCCGGCCCACACTCACCTGGTGTAGGGTGAAGTGCCAGCCCACAGTCACCTGGTGTAGGGGAATGTGCCAGACCACACTCACCTGGTGTAGGGGAATGTGCCAGACGACACTCACCTGGTGTAGGGGATTCTGCCAGACCGCACTCACCTGGTGTAGGGGAATGTGCCTGACCACACTCACCTGGTTTAGGGGAATGTGCCAGAGCACACTCACCTGGTCTAGGGGAATGTGCCAGACCACACTCACCTGGTAAAGGGGAATGTGCCGGCCCACACTCACCTGGTGTAGGGTGATGTGCCAGCCCACATTCACCTGGTGTAGGGGAATGTGCCAGACCACACTCACCTGGTGTAGTGGAATGTGCCAGACCACACTCACCTGGTGTAGGGGAATGTGCCTGACCACACTCACCTGGTTTAGGGGAATGTGCCAGACAACACTCACCTGGTGCAGGTGTATGTGCTAGACCGCACTCACCTGGTGTAGGGGACTGTGCCGGAGCACGCTCAACTGGTGTAGGGGAATGTGCCAGAGCACACTCACCTGGTGTAGGGAAATGTGCCAGAGCACTTACCTGGTGTAGGGGAATGTGCCAGAGCACACTCACCTGGTGTAGGGGAATGTGCCAGAGCACACTCACCTGGTGTAGGGGAATGTGCCAGACTGCACTCACCTGGTGTAGGGGAATGTGCCCGACAATACTCACCTGTTATAGGGGAATGTGCCAGACCACACTCACCTGGTGCAGGGCAATGTGCCAGACCACACTCAACTGGTGTAGGGGAATGTGCCAGACCACACTCACCTGGTGTAGGGGAATGTGCCAGACCACACTCACCTGGTGTAGGTGAATGTGCCAGGCCGCTCCCACCTGGTGTACGGGAATGAGCCTGACCACACTCACCTGGTGTAGGGGAATGGCCCAGACCACACTCACCTGGTGTTTGTGAACGTTCCAGACGGCACTCACCTGGTGTCGGGGAATGTGCCAGACCACACTCACCAGGTGTAGGGGAATGTGCCTGACCACATTCACCTGGTGTAGGGGAATGTGCCAGACCAGATTCACCTGGTGTAGGGGAATGTGCCAGACAACACTCACCTGGTGCAGGTGTATGTGCTACACCGCACTCACCTGGTGTAGGGGACTGTGCCGGAGCACGCTCAACTGGTGTAGGGGAATGTGCCAGAGCACACTCACCTGGTGTAGGGGAATGTGCCAGAGCACACTCACCTGGTGTAGGGGAATGTGCCAGACCGCAGTCACCTGGTGTAGGGGAATGTGCCAGACCGCACTCACCAGGTGTTGGGGATTGTGCCAGACTGCACTCACCTGGTGTTGGGGAATGTGCCAGACCACACTCACCTGGTGTAGGGGAATGTGCCAGAGCATTCTCACCTGGTGTAGTTGAATGTGCCTGAGCACACTCACCTGGTGTAGGTGAATGTGCCAGGCCTCTCCCACCTGGTGGACGGGAATGATCCTGACCACACTCACCTGGTGTAGGGGAATGTGCCAGACCACACTCACCTGGTGTAGGGTAATATGCCAGCCCACACTCACCTGGTGTATGGGAATGTGCCAGAACACACTCACCTGGTGTAGGGGAATGTGCCAGAGCACACTCACCTGCTGTAGGGGAATGTGCCAGACCACATTCACCTGGTGTAGGGGAATGTGCCAGACCAGATTCACCTGGTGTAGGGGAATCTGCCAGCCCACACTCACCTGCTGTAGGGGAATGTGCCAGACCACACTCACCTGGTGTAGGGTAATGTGCCGGCCCACACTCACCTGGTGTAGGGTGAAGTGCCAGCCCACACTCACCTGGTGTAGGGGAATGTGCCAGACCACACTCACCTGGTGTAGGGGAATGTGCCAGACCACACTCACCTGGTGTAGGGGATTCTGCCAGACCGCACTCACCTGGTGTAGGGGAATGTGCCAGAGCACACTCACCTGGTGTAGGGGAATGTGCCAGAGCACACTCACCTGGTGTAGGGGAATGTGCCTGACCACACTCACCTGGTTTAGGGGAATGTGCCAGAGCACACTCACCTGGTCTAGGGGAATGTGCCAGACCACACTCACCTGGTAAAGGGGAATGTGCCGGCCCACACTCACCTGGTGTAGGGTGATGTGCCAGCCCACATTCACCTGGTGTAGGGGAATGTGCCAGACCACACTCACCTGGTGTAGGGGAATGTGCCAGACCACACTCACCTGGTGTAGGGGATTCTGCCAGACCGCACTCACCTGGTGTAGGGGAATGTGCCTGACCACACTCACCTGGTTTAGGGGAATGTGCCAGAGCACACTCACCTGGTCTAGGGGAATGTGCCAGACCACACTCACCTGGTCTAGGGGAATGTGCCAGACCACACTCACCTGGTGTAGGGGAATGTGCCTGACCACACTCACCTGGTTTAGGGGAATGTGCCAGAGCACACTCACCTGGTGTAGGGGAATGTGCCAGACCACACTCACCTGGTCTAGGGGAATGTGCCAGACCACACTCACCTGGTGTAGGGGAATGTGCCAGACCACATTCACCTGGTGTAGGGGAATGTGCCAGACCAGATTCACCTGGTGTAGGGGAATCTGCCAGCCCACACTCACCTGGTGTAGGGTAATGTGCCGGCCCACACTCACCTGGTGTAGGGTAATGTGCCAGCCCACACTCACCTGGTGTAGGGGAATGTGCCAGACCACACTCACCTGGTGTAGGGGATTGTGCCAGACCACACTCACCTGGCGTAGGGGATTCTGCCAGACCGCACTCACCTGGTGTAGGGGAATGTGCCTGACCACACTCACCTGGTTTAGGGGAATGTGCCAGACAACACTCACCTGGTGCAGGTGTATGTGCTAGACCGCACTCACCTGGTGTAGGGGACTGTGCCGGAGCACGCTCAACTGGTGTAGGGGAATGTGCCAGAGCACACTCACCTGGTGTAGGGGAATGTGCCAGAGCACTTACCTGGTGTAGGGGAATGTGCCAGAGCACACTCACCTGGTGTAGGGGAATGTGCCAGAGCACACTCACCTGGTGTAGGGGAATGTGCCAGACTGCACTCACCTGGTGTAGGGGAATGTGCCCGACAATACTCACCTGTTATAGGGGAATGTGCCAGACCACACTCACCTGGTGCAGGGGAATGTGCCAGACCACACTCACCTGGTGTAGGGGAATGTGCCAGACCACACTCACCTGGTGTAGGGGAATGTGCCAGACCACACTCACCTGGTGGAGGTGAATGTGCCAGGCCGCTCCCACCTGGTATACGGGAATGAGCCTCACCACACTCTCCTGGTGTAGGGGAATGGCCCAGACTACACTCACCTGGTGTTTGTGAACGTTCCAGACGGCACTCACCTGGTGAAGGGGAATGTGCCCGACCACACTCACCTGGTGTAGGGGAATGTGCCTGACCACATTCACCTGGTGTAGGGGAATGTGCCAGACCAGATTCACCTGGTGCAGGTGTATGTGCTACACCGCACTCACCTGGTGTAGGGGACTGTGCCGGAGCACGCTCAACTGGTGTAGGGGAATGTGCCAGAGCACACTCACCTGGTGTAGGGGAATGTGCCAGAGCACACTCACCTGGTGTAGGGGAATGTGCCAGACCGCAGTCACCTGGTGTAGGGGAATGTGCCAGACCGCACTCACCTGGTGTTGGCGAATGTGCCAGACTGCACTCACCTGGTGTTGGGGAATGTGCCAGACCACACTCACCTGGTGTAGGGGAATGTGCCAGAGCATTCTCACCTGGTGTAGGTGAATGTGCCTGAGCAAACTCACCTGGTGTAGGTGAATGTGCCAGGCCTCTCCCACCTGGTGGACGGGAATGATCCTGACCACACTCACCTGGTGTAGGGGAATGTGCCAGACCACACTCACCTGGTGTAGGGTAATATGCCAGCCCACACTCACCTGGTGTAGGGGAATGTGCCAGACCACACTCACCTGGTGTAGGGGAATGTGCCAGACCACACTCACCTGGTGTAGGGGAATGTGTCAGAACAGATTCACCTGGTGTAGGGGAATGTGCCAGAACACGTACCTGGTGTAGGGGAATGTGCCAGACCACACTCACCTGGTGTAGGGGAATGTGCCAGACCACACTCACCTGGTGTAGGGGATTCTGCCAGACCGCACTCACCTGGTGTAGGGGAATGTGCCTGACCACACTCACCTGGTTTAGGGGAATGTGCCAGAGCACACTCACCTGGTCTAGGGGAATGTGCCAGACCACACTCACCTGGTCTAGGGGAATGTGCCAGACCACACTCACCTGGTGTAGGGGAATGTGCCTGACCACACTCACCTGGTTTAGGGGAATGTGCCAGAGCACACTCACCTGGTGTAGGGGAATGTGCCAGACCACACTCACCTGGTCTAGGGGAATGTGCCAGACCACACTCACCTGGTGTAGGGGAATGTGCCAGACCACATTCACCTGGTGTAGGGGAATGTGCCAGACCAGATTCACCTGGTGTAGGGGAATCTGCCAGCCCACACTCACCTGGTGTAGGGTAATGTGCCGGCCCACACTCACCTGGTGTAGGGTAATGTGCCAGCCCACACTCACCTGGTGTAGGGGAATGTGCCAGACCACACTCACCTGGTGTAGGGGATTGTGCCAGACCACACTCACCTGGCGTAGGGGATTCTGCCAGACCGCACTCACCTGGTGTAGGGGAATGTGCCTGACCACACTCACCTGGTTTAGGGGAATGTGCCAGACAACACTCACCTGGTGCAGGTGTATGTGCTAGACCGCACTCACCTGGTGTAGGGGACTGTGCCGGAGCACGCTCAACTGGTGTAGGGGAATGTGCCAGAGCACACTCACCTGGTGTAGGGGAATGTGCCAGAGCACTTACCTGGTGTAGGGGAATGTGCCAGAGCACACTCACCTGGTGTAGGGGAATGTGCCAGAGCACACTCACCTGGTGTAGGGGAATGTGCCAGACTGCACTCACCTGGTGTAGGGGAATGTGCCCGACAATACTCACCTGTTATAGGGGAATGTGCCAGACCACACTCACCTGGTGCAGGGGAATGTGCCAGACCACACTCACCTGGTGTAGGGGAATGTGCCAGACCACACTCACCTGGTGTAGGGGAATGTGCCAGACCACACTCACCTGGTGTAGGTGAATGTGCCAGGCCGCTCCCACCTGGTATACGGGAATGAGCCTCACCACACTCTCCTGGTGTAGGGGAATGACCCAGACTACACTCACCTGGTGTTTGTGAACGTTCCAGACGGCACTCACCTGGTGAAGGGGAATGTGCCCGACCACACTCACCTGGTGTAGGGGAATGTGCCTGACCACATTCACCTGGTGTAGGGGAATGTGCCAGACCAGATTCACCTGGTGTAGGGGAATGTGCCAGACAACACTCACCTGGTGCAGGTGTATGTGCTACACCGCACTCACCTGGTGTAGGGGACTGTGCCGGAGCACGCTCAACTGGTGTAGGGGAATGTGCCAGAGCACACTCACCTGGTGTAGGGGAATGTGCCAGAGCACACTCACCTGGTGTAGGGGAATGTGCCAGACCGCAGTCACCTGGTGTAGGGGAATGTGCCAGACCGCACTCACCTGGTGTTGGGGAATGTGCCAGACTGCACTCACCTGGTGTTGGGGAATGTGCCAGACCACACTCACCTGGTGTAGGGGAATGTGCCAGAGCATTCTCACCTGGTGTAGGTGAATGTGCCTGAGCAAACTCACCTGGTGTAGGTGAATGTGCCAGGCCTCTCCCACCTGGTGGACGGGAATGATCCTGACCACACTTACCTGGTGTAGGGGAATGTGCCAGACCACACTCACCTGGTGTAGGGTAATATGCCAGCCCACACTCACCTGGTGTAGGGGAATGTGCCAGACCACACTCACCTGGTGTAGGGGAATGTGCCAGACCACACTCACCTGGTGTAGGGGAATGTGTCAGAACAGATTCACCTGGTGTAGGGGAATGTGCCAGAACACGTACCTGGTGTAGGGGAATGTGCCAGAGCACACTCACCTGGTGTAGGGGAATGTGCCAGACAACACTCACCTGGTATCGGGGAATATTCCAGAGCAGACTCTACTAGTGTAAGGGAATGTGCCAGCCCATACTCACCTGGTGTAGGGTAATGTGCCAGACCGCACTCACCTTGTGCAGTGAAATTTGCCAGACCACACTCACCTGGTGTAGGGGAATGTGCCAGACCACACTCACCTGGTGTAGGGGAATGTGCCCGACAATACTCACCTGTTATAGGGGAATGTGCCAGAGCACACTCACCTGGTGTAAGGGAATGTGCCAGCCCACACTCACCTGGTGCAGGGGAATGTGCCAGACCACACTCACCTGGTGTAGGGGAATGTGCCAGACCACACTCACCTGGTGTAGGGGAATGTGCCAGACCACACTCACCTGGTGTAGGGGAATGTGCCAGAGCACACTCACCTGGTGTAGGGGACTGTGCCAGAGCACACTCACCTGGTGTAGGGGAATTTGCCAGACCGCACTCACCTGGTGTTGGGGAATGTGCCAGACGGCACTCACCTGGTGCTGGGGAATGTGCCAGACCACACTCACCTGGTTTAGGGGAATGTGCCAGACCACATTCACCTGGTGTAGGGGATTGTGCCAGACCAGATTCACCAGGTGTAGGGGAATGTGCCAGACAACATTCACCTGGTGCCGGTGTATGTGCTAGACCGCACTCACCTGGTGTAGGGGAATGTGCCAGAGCACACTCACCTGGTGCAGGGGACTGTGCCAGAGCACACTCACCTGGTGTAGGGGAATTTGCCAGACCGCACTCACCTGGTGTTGGGGAATGTGCCAGACCACACTCACCTGGTGTAGGGGAATGTGCCAGACCACACTCACCTAGTGTAGGGGAATGTGCCAGACCAGATTCACCTGGTGTAGGGGAATGTGCCAGACAACACTCACCTGGTGCAGGTGTATGTGCTAGACCGCACTCACCTGGTGTTGGGGAATGTGCCAGACAACACTCACCTGGTGCAGGTGTATGTGCTAGACCGCACTCACCTGGTGTTGGGGACTGTGCCGGAGCACGCTCAACTGGTGTAGGGGAATGTGCCAGAGCACACTCACCTGGTGTAGGGGAATGTGCCAGAGCACACTCACCTGGTGTAGGGGAATTTGCCAGACTGCACTCACCTGGTGTAGGGGAATGTGCCAGACCGCAGTCACCTGGTGGAGGGGAATGTGCCAGACCACACTCACCTGGTGTTGGGGAATGTGCCAGACCACACTCACCTGGTGTTGGCGAATGTGCCAGACCACACTCACCTGGTGTTGGGGAATGTGCCAGACCACACTCACCTGTTATCGGGGAATATTCCAGAGCAGACTCTACTGGTGTAGGGGAATGTGCCTGGCCACACTCACCTGGTATTTGGGAATGTGCCAGACCACTTTCACCTGGTGTAGGACAATATGCCAGACCACACTCACCTGGTGTATGGGAATGTGCCAGAGCACACTCACCTGTTGTAGGGGAATGTGCCAGAACACAGTCACCTGGTGCAGGGGAATGTGCCAGACCACACTCACCTGGTGTAGGGAATTGTGCCAGACCGCACTACATGGTGTAGGGGAATGTGCCAGACTACACTCACCTGGTGTAGGGTATGTGACAGACCACACTCACCTGGTCTAGGGGAATGAGCCAACCTCACTCACCTGGCGTAAGGGAACGTGCCAGACTGCACTCACCTGGTGGACGGGAATGTGCCAGACCACACTTAACTTGTGTAGGGGAATGTGCCAGACCGCACTCACCTTGTGCAGTGGAATTTGCCAGACCACACTCACCTGGTGTAGGGGAATGTGCCAATGCACACTCACCTGGTGTAGGGGAATGTGCCAGACAACACTCACCTGTTATAGGGGAATGTGCCAGACCACACTCACCTGGTGTTAGGGAATGTGCCAGACCACACTCACCTGGTGCATGGGAATATGCCAGACCACACTCACCTGGTGTAGGGGAATGTGCCAGACAACACTCACCTGGTGTATGGGAATGTGCCAGACCACACTCACCTGGTGTAGGGGAATGTGCCAGGCTGCACTCAACGTGTGTAGGGGACTGTCCCAGACCACACTCACCTGGTGTAAGGGAATGTGCCTGACCACACTCACTTGGTGCAGGGGAATGTGCCGGACCACACTCACCTGGTGTAGGGGAATGTGCCAGACCACACTCACCTGGTGTAGGGGAATGTGCCAGACCACACTCACCTGGTGTATGGGAATGTGCCAGAGCATTCTCACCTGGTGTAGGGGAATGTGCCTGAGCACACTCACCTGGTGTAGGTGAATGTGCCAGGCCGCTCCCACCTGGCGTACGGGAATGAGCCTGACCACACTCACCTGGTGTTGGGGAATGGCCCAGACCACACTCACCTGGTGTTTGTGAACGTGCCAGACCGCACTCACCTGGTGTAGGGGAATGTGCCAGCCCACACTCACCTGGTGTAGGGGAATGTGCCAGTCCACACTCACCTGGTGTAGGGGAATGTGCCAGACCACATTCACCTGGTGTAGGGGAATGTGCCAGACCACATTCACCTGGTGTAGGGGAATGTGCCAGACAACACTCACCTGGTGCAGGTGTATGTGCTAGACCGCACTGACCTGGTGTAGGGGACTTTGCCAGAGCACACTCAACTGGTGTAGGGGAATGTGCCAGAGCACTTACCTGGTGTAGGGGAATGTGCCAGAGCACACTCACCTGGTGTATGGGAATTTGCCAGACTGCACTCACCTGGTTTATGGGAATGTGCCAGACCGCACTCACCTGGTGTTGGGGAATGTGCCAGACCACACTCACCTGTTATCGGGGAATATTCCAGAGCAGACTCTCCTGGTGTAGGGGAATGTGCCTGGCCACACTCACCTGGTATACGGGAATGTGCCAGACCACATTCACCAGGTGTAGGACAATATGCCAGACCACACTCACCTGGTGTATGGGAATGTGCCAGTGCACACTCACCTGGTGTTGGGGATTGTGCCAGACCACACTACATGGTGTAGGGGAATGTGCCAGACCACACTCACCTGGTGTAGGGTATGTGACAGACCACACTCACCTGGTCTAGGGGAATGAGCCAACCTCACTCACCTGGCGTAGGGGAACGTGCCAGACTGCACTCACCTGGTGGACGGGAATGTGCCAGACCACACTTAACTGGTGTAGGGGAATGTGCCAGACCGCACTCACCTTGTGCAGTGGAATTTGCCAGACCACACTCACCTGGTGTAGGGGAATGTGCCAGACCACACTTACCTGGTGTAGGGGAATGTACCCGACAATACTCACCTGTTATAGGGGAATGTGCCAGAGCACACTCACCTGGTGTAAGGGAATGTGCCAGAGCACACTCACCTGGTGTAGGGGAATGTGCCAGAGCACACTCACCTGGTGTAGGGGAATGTGCCAGACCGCAGTCACCTGGTGTAGGGGAATGTGCCAGACCGCACTCACCTGGTGTTGGGGAATGTGCCAGACTGCACTCACCTGGTGTTGGGGAATGTGCCAGACCACACTCACCTGGTGTAGGGGAATGTGCCAGAGCATTCTCACCTGGTGTAGGTGAATGTGCCTGAGCAAACTCACCTGGTGTAGGTGAATGTGCCAGGCCTCTCCCACCTGGTGGACGGGAATGATCCTGACCACACTCACCTGGTGTAGGGGAATGTGCCAGACCACACTCACCTGGTGTAGGGTAATATGCCAGCCCACACTCACCTGGTGTAGGGGAATGTGCCAGACCACACTCACCTGGTGTAGGGGAATGTGCCAGACCACACTCACCTGGTGTAGGGGAATGTGTCAGAACAGATTCACCTGGTGTAGGGGAATGTGCCAGAACACGTACCTGGTGTAGGGGAATGTGCCAGACCACACTCACCTGGTGTAGGGGAATGTGCCAGACCACACTCACCTGGTGTAGGGGATTCTGCCAGACCGCACTCACCTGGTGTAGGGGAATGTGCCTGACCACACTCACCTGGTTTAGGGGAATGTGCCAGAGCACACTCACCTGGTCTAGGGGAATGTGCCAGACCACACTCACCTGGTCTAGGGGAATGTGCCAGACCACACTCACCTGGTGTAGGGGAATGTGCCTGACCACACTCACCTGGTTTAGGGGAATGTGCCAGAGCACACTCACCTGGTGTAGGGGAATGTGCCAGACCACACTCACCTGGTCTAGGGGAATGTGCCAGACCACACTCACCTGGTGTAGGGGAATGTGCCAGACCACATTCACCTGGTGTAGGGGAATGTGCCAGACCAGATTCACCTGGTGTAGGGGAATCTGCCAGCCCACACTCACCTGGTGTAGGGTAATGTGCCGGCCCACACTCACCTGGTGTAGGGTAATGTGCCAGCCCACACTCACCTGGTGTAGGGGAATGTGCCAGACCACACTCACCTGGTGTAGGGGATTGTGCCAGACCACACTCACCTGGCGTAGGGGATTCTGCCAGACCGCACTCACCTGGTGTAGGGGAATGTGCCTGACCACACTCACCTGGTTTAGGGGAATGTGCCAGACAACACTCACCTGGTGCAGGTGTATGTGCTAGACCGCACTCACCTGGTGTAGGGGACTGTGCCGGAGCACGCTCAACTGGTGTAGGGGAATGTGCCAGAGCACACTCACCTGGTGTAGGGGAATGTGCCAGAGCATTTACCTGGTGTAGGGGAATGTGCCAGAGCACACTCACCTGGTGTAGGGGAATGTGCCAGAGCACACTCACCTGGTGTAGGGGAATGTGCCAGACTGCACTCACCTGGTGTAGGGGAATGTGCCCGACAATACTCACCTGTTATAGGGGAATGTGCCAGACCACACTCACCTGGTGCAGGGGAATGTGCCAGACCACACTCACCTGGTGTAGGGGAATGTGCCAGACCACACTCACCTGGTGTAGGGGAATGTGCCAGACCACACTCACCTGGTGTAGGTGAATGTGCCAGGCCGCTCCCACCTGGTATACGGGAATGAGCCTCACCACACTCTCCTGGTGTAGGGGAATGACCCAGACTACACTCACCTGGTGTTTGTGAACGTTCCAGACGGCACTCACCTGGTGAAGGGGAATGTGCCCGACCACACTCACCTGGTGTAGGGGAATGTGCCTGACCACATTCACCTGGTGTAGGGGAATGTGCCAGACCAGATTCACCTGGTGTAGGGGAATGTGCCAGACAACACTCACCTGGTGCAGGTGTATGTGCTACACCGCACTCACCTGGTGTAGGGGACTGTGCCGGAGCACGCTCAACTGGTGTAGGGGAATGTGCCAGAGCACACTCACCTGGTGTAGGGGAATGTGCCAGAGCACACTCACCTGGTGTAGGGGAATGTGCCAGACCGCAGTCACCTGGTGTAGGGGAATGTGCCAGACCGCACTCACCTGGTGTTGGGGAATGTGCCAGACTGCACTCACCTGGTGTTGGGGAATGTGCCAGACCACACTCACCTGGTGTAGGGGAATGTGCCAGAGCATTCTCACCTGGTGTAGGTGAATGTGCCTGAGCAAACTCACCTGGTGTAGGTGAATGTGCCAGGCCTCTCCCACCTGGTGGACGGGAATGATCCTGACCACACTCACCTGGTGTAGGGGAATGTGCCAGACCACACTCACCTGGTGTAGGGTAATATGCCAGCCCACACTCACCTGGTGTAGGGGAATGTGCCAGACCACACTCACCTGGTGTAGGGGAATGTGCCAGACCACACTCACCTGGTGTAGGGGAATGTGTCAGAACAGATTCACCTGGTGTAGGGGAATGTGCCAGAACACGTACCTGGTGTAGGGGAATGTGCCAGAGCACACTCACCTGGTGTAGGGGAATGTGCCAGACAACACTCACCTGGTATCGGGGAATATTCCAGAGCAGACTCTACTGGTGTAAGGGAATGTGCCAGCCCATACTCACCTGGTGTAGGGTAATGTGCCAGACCGCACTCACCTTGTGCAGTGAAATTTGCCAGACCACACTCACCTGGTGTAGGGGAATGTGCCAGACCACACTCACCTGGTGTAGGGGAATGTGCCCGACAATACTCACCTGTTATAGGGGAATGTGCCAGAGCACACTCACCTGGTGTAAGGGAATGTGCCAGCCCACACTCACCTGGTGCAGGGGAATGTGCCAGACCACACTCACCTGGTGTAGGGGAATGTGCCAGACCACACTCACCTGGTGTAGGGGAATGTGCCAGACCACACTCACCTGGTGTAGGGGAATGTGCCAGAGCACACTCACCTGGTGTAGGGGACTGTGCCAGAGCACACTCACCTGGTGTAGGGGAATTTGCCAGACCGCACTCACCTGGTGTTGGGGAATGTGCCAGACGGCACTCACCTGGTGCTGGGGAATGTGCCAGACCACACTCACCTGGTTTAGGGGAATGTGCCAGACCACATTCACCTGGTGTAGGGGATTGTGCCAGACCAGATTCACCAGGTGTAGGGGAATGTGCCAGACAACATTCACCTGGTGCCGGTGTATGTGCTAGACCGCACTCACCTGGTGTAGGGGAATGTGCCAGAGCACACTCACCTGGTGCAGGGGACTGTGCCAGAGCACACTCACCTGGTGTAGGGGAATTTGCCAGACCGCACTCACCTGGTGTTGGGGAATGTGCCAGACCACACTCACCTGGTGTAGGGGAATGTGCCAGACCACACTCACCTAGTGTAGGGGAATGTGCCAGACCAGATTCACCTGGTGTAGGGGAATGTGCCAGACAACACTCACCTGGTGCAGGTGTATGTGCTAGACCGCACTCACCTGGTGTTGGGGAATGTGCCAGACAACACTCACCTGGTGCAGGTGTATGTGCTAGACCGCACTCACCTGGTGTTGGGGACTGTGCCGGAGCACGCTCAACTGGTGTAGGGGAATGTGCCAGAGCACACTCACCTGGTGTAGGGGAATGTGCCAGAGCACACTCACCTGGTGTAGGGGAATTTGCCAGACTGCACTCACCTGGTGTAGGGGAATGTGCCAGACCGCAGTCACCTGGTGGAGGGGAATGTGCCAGACCACACTCACCTGGTGTTGGGGAATGTGCCAGACCACACTCACCTGGTGTTGGCGAATGTGCCAGACCACACTCACCTGGTGTTGGGGAATGTGCCAGACCACACTCACCTGGTATCGGGGAATATTCCAGAGCAGACTCTACTGGTGTAGGGGAATGTGCCTGGCCACACTCACCTGGTATTTGGGAATGTGCCAGACCACTTTCACCTGGTGTAGGACAATATGCCAGACCACACTCACCTGGTGTATGGGAATGTGCCAGAGCACACTCACCTGTTGTAGGGGAATGTGCCAGAACACAGTCACCTGGTGCAGGGGAATGTGCCAGACCACACTCACCTGGTGTAGGGAATTGTGCCAGACCGCACTACATGGTGTAGGGGAATGTGCCAGACTACACTCACCTGGTGTAGGGTATGTGACAGACCACACTCACCTGGTCTAGGGGAATGAGCCAACCTCACTCACCTGGCGTAAGGGAACGTGCCAGACTGCACTCACCTGGTGGACGGGAATGTGCCAGACCACACTTAACTTGTGTAGGGGAATGTGCCAGACCGCACTCACCTTGTGCAGTGGAATTTGCCAGACCACACTCACCTGGTGTAGGGGAATGTGCCAATGCACACTCACCTGGTGTAGGGGAATGTGCCAGACAACACTCACCTGTTATAGGGGAATGTGCCAGACCACACTCACCTGGTGTTAGGGAATGTGCCAGACCACACTCACCTGGTGCATGGGAATATGCCAGACCACACTCACCTGGTGTAGGGGAATGTGCCAGACAACACTCACCTGGTGTATGGGAATGTGCCAGACCACACTCACCTGGTGTAGGGGAATGTGCCAGGCTGCACTCAACGTGTGTAGGGGACTGTCCCAGACCACACTCACCTGGTGTAAGGGAATGTGCCTGACCACACTCACTTGGTGCAGGGGAATGTGCCGGACCACACTCACCTGGTGTAGGGGAATGTGCCAGACCACACTCACCTGGTGTAGGGGAATGTGCCAGACCACACTCACCTGGTGTATGGGAATGTGCCAGAGCATTCTCACCTGGTGTAGGGGAATGTGCCTGAGCACACTCACCTGGTGTAGGTGAATGTGCCAGGCCGCTCCCACCTGGCGTACGGGAATGAGCCTGACCACACTCACCTGGTGTTGGGGAATGGCCCAGACCACACTCACCTGGTGTTTGTGAACGTGCCAGACCGCACTCACCTGGTGTAGGGGAATGTGCCAGCCCACACTCACCTGGTGTAGGGGAATGTGCCAGTCCACACTCACCTGGTGTAGGGGAATGTGCCAGACCACATTCACCTGGTGTAGGGGAATGTGCCAGACCACATTCACCTGGTGTAGGGGAATGTGCCAGACAACACTCACCTGGTGCAGGTGTATGTGCTAGACCGCACTGACCTGGTGTAGGGGACTTTGCCAGAGCACACTCAACTGGTGTAGGGGAATGTGCCAGAGCACTTACCTGGTGTAGGGGAATGTGCCAGAGCACACTCACCTGGTGTATGGGAATTTGCCAGACTGCACTCACCTGGTTTATGGGAATGTGCCAGACCGCACTCACCTGGTGTTGGGGAATGTGCCAGACCACACTCACCTGTTATCGGGGAATATTCCAGAGCAGACTCTCCTGGTGTAGGGGAATGTGCCTGGCCACACTCACCTGGTATACGGGAATGTGCCAGACCACATTCACCAGGTGTAGGACAATATGCCAGACCACACTCACCTGGTGTATGGGAATGTGCCAGTGAACACTCACCTGGTGTTGGGGATTGTGCCAGACCACACTACATGGTGTAGGGGAATGTGCCAGACCACACTCACCTGGTGTAGGGTATGTGACAGACCACACTCACCTGGTCTAGGGGAATGAGCCAACCTCACTCACCTGGCGTAGGGGAACGTGCCAGACTGCACTCACCTGGTGGACGGGAATGTGCCAGACCACACTTAACTGGTGTAGGGGAATGTGCCAGACCGCACTCACCTTGTGCAGTGGAATTTGCCAGACCACACTCACCTGGTGTAGGGGAATGTGCCAGACCACACTTACCTGGTGTAGGGGAATGTACCCGACAATACTCACCTGTTATAGGGGAATGTGCCAGAGCACACTCACCTGGTGTAAGGGAATGTGCCAGACCACACTCACTTGGTGCAGGGGAATGTGCCAGACCACACTCACCTGGTCTCGGTGAATGTGCCAGGCCGCTCCCACCTGGTGTACGGGAATGAGCCTGACCACACTCTCTTGGTGTAGGGGAATGGCCCAGACCACACTCACCTGGTGTTTGTGAACGTGCCAGACCGCGTTCACCTGGTGTAGGGGAATGTGCCAGCCCACACTCACCTGGTGTAGGGGAATGTGTCAGAACAGATTCACCTGGTGTAGGGGAATGTGCCAGAACACGTACCTGGTGTAGGGGAATGTGCCAGAGCACACTCACCTGGTGTAGGGGAATGTGCCAGACAACACTCACCTGGTATCGGGGAATATTCCAGAGCAGACTCTACTGGTGTAAGGGAATGTGCCAGCCCATACTCACCTGGTGTAGGGTAATGTGCCAGACCGCACTCACCTTGTTCAGTGAAATTTGCCAGACCACACTCACCTGGTGTAGGGGAATGTGCCAGACCACACTCACCTGGTGTAGGGGAATGTGCCCGACAATACTCACCTGTTATAGGGGAATGTGCCAGAGCACACTCACCTGGTGTAAGGGAATGTGCCAGCCCACACTCACCTGGTGCAGGGGAATGTGCCAGACCACACTCACCTGGTGTAGGGGAATGTGCCAGACCACACTCACCTGGTGTAGGGGAATGTGCCAGACCACACTCACCTGGTGTAGGGGAATGTGCCAGAGCACACTCACCTGGTGTAGGGGACTGTGCCAGAGCACACTCACCTGGTGTAGGGGAATTTGCCAGACCGCACTCACCTGGTGTTGGGGAATGTGCCAGACGGCACTCACCTGGTGCTGGGGAATGTGCCAGACCACACTCACCTGGTTTAGGGGAATGTGCCAGACCACATTCACCTGGTGTAGGGGATTGTGCCAGACCAGATTCACCAGGTGTAGGGGAATGTGCCAGACAACATTCACCTGGTGCCGGTGTATGTGCTAGACCGCACTCACCTGGTGTAGGGGAATGTGCCAGAGCACACTCACCTGGTGCAGGGGACTGTGCCAGAGCACACTCACCTGGTGTAGGGGAATTTGCCAGACCGCACTCACCTGGTGTTGGGGAATGTGCCAGACCACACTCACCTGGTGTAGGGGAATGTGCCAGACCACACTCACCTAGTGTAGGGGAATGTGCCAGACCAGATTCACCTGGTGTAGGGGAATGTGCCAGACAACACTCACCTGGTGCAGGTGTATGTGCTAGACCGCACTCACCTGGTGTTGGGGAATGTGCCAGACAACACTCACCTGGTGCAGGTGTATGTGCTAGACCGCACTCACCTGGTGTTGGGGACTGTGCCGGAGCACGCTCAACTGGTGTAGGGGAATGTGCCAGAGCACACTCACCTGGTGTAGGGGAATGTGCCAGAGCACACTCACCTGGTGTAGGGGAATTTGCCAGACTGCACTCACCTGGTGTAGGGGAATGTGCCAGACCGCAGTCACCTGGTGGAGGGGAATGTGCCAGACCACACTCACCTGGTGTTGGGGAATGTGCCAGACCACACTCACCTGGTGTTGGCGAATGTGCCAGACCACACTCACCTGGTGTTGGGGAATGTGCCAGACCACACTCACATGGTATCGGGGAATATTCCAGAGCAGACTCTACTGGTGTAGGGGAATGTGCCTGGCCACACTCACCTGGTGTATGGGAATGTGCCAGACCACACTCACCTGGTGTAGGGGAATGTGCCAGGCTGCACTCAACGTGTGTAGGGGACTGTCCCAGACCACACTCACCTGGTGTAAGGGAATGTGCCTGACCACACTCACTTGGTGCAGGGGAATGTGCCGGACCACACTCACCTGGTGTAGGGGAATGTGCCAGACCACACTCACCTGGTGTAGGGGAATGTGCCAGACCACACTCACCTGGTGTATGGGAATGTGCCAGAGCATTCTCACCTGGTGTAGGGGAATGTGCCTGAGCACACTCACCTGGTGTAGGTGAATGTGCCAGGCCGCTCCCACCTGGCGTACGGGAATGAGCCTGACCACACTCACCTGGTGTTGGGGAATGGCCCAGACCACACTCACCTGGTGTTTGTGAACGTGCCAGACCGCACTCACCTGGTGTAGGGGAATGTGCCAGCCCACACTCACCTGGTGTAGGGGAATGTGCCAGTCCACACTCACCTGGTGTAGGGGAATGTGCCAGACCACATTCACCTGGTGTAGGGGAATGTGCCAGACCACATTCACCTGGTGTAGGGGAATGTGCCAGACAACACTCACCTGGTGCAGGTGTATGTGCTAGACCGCACTGACCTGGTGTAGGGGACTTTGCCAGAGCACACTCAACTGGTGTAGGGGAATGTGCCAGAGCACTTACCTGGTGTAGGGGAATGTGCCAGAGCACACTCACCTGGTGTATGGGAATTTGCCAGACTGCACTCACCTGGTTTATGGGAATGTGCCAGACCGCACTCACCTGGTGTTGGGGAATGTGCCAGACCACACTCACCTGTTATCGGGGAATATTCCAGAGCAGACTCTCCTGGTGTAGGGGAATGTGCCTGGCCACACTCACCTGGTATACGGGAATGTGCCAGACCACATTCACCAGGTGTAGGACAATATGCCAGACCACACTCACCTGGTGTATGGGAATGTGCCAGTGAACACTCACCTGGTGTTGGGGATTGTGCCAGACCACACTACATGGTGTAGGGGAATGTGCCAGACCACACTCACCTGGTGTAGGGTATGTGACAGACCACACTCACCTGGTCTAGGGGAATGAGCCAACCTCACTCACCTGGCGTAGGGGAACGTGCCAGACTGCACTCACCTGGTGGACGGGAATGTGCCAGACCACACTTAACTGGTGTAGGGGAATGTGCCAGACCGCACTCACCTTGTGCAGTGGAATTTGCCAGACCACACTCACCTGGTGTAGGGGAATGTGCCAGACCACACTTACCTGGTGTAGGGGAATGTACCCGACAATACTCACCTGTTATAGGGGAATGTGCCAGAGCACACTCACCTGGTGTAAGGGAATGTGCCAGACCACACTCACTTGGTGCAGGGGAATGTGCCAGACCACACTCACCTGGTCTCGGTGAATGTGCCAGGCCGCTCCCACCTGGTGTACGGGAATGAGCCTGACCACACTCTCTTGGTGTAGGGGAATGGCCCAGACCACACTCACCTGGTGTTTGTGAACGTGCCAGACCGCGTTCACCTGGTGTAGGGGAATGTGCCAGCCCACACTCACCTGGTGTAGGGGAATGTGTCAGAACAGATTCACCTGGTGTAGGGGAATGTGCCAGAACACGTACCTGGTGTAGGGGAATGTGCCAGAGCACACTCACCTGGTGTAGGGGAATGTGCCAGACAACACTCACCTGGTATCGGGGAATATTCCAGAGCAGACTCTACTGGTGTAAGGGAATGTGCCAGCCCATACTCACCTGGTGTAGGGTAATGTGCCAGACCGCACTCACCTTGTGCAGTGAAATTTGGCAGACCACACTCACCTGGTGTAGGGGAATGTGCCAGACCACACTCACCTGGTGTAGGGGAATGTGCCCGACAATACTCACCTGTTATAGGGGAATGTGCCAGAGCACACTCACCTGGTGTAAGGGAATGTGCCAGCCCACACTCACCTGGTGCAGGGGAATGTGCCAGACCACACTCACCTGGTGTAGGGGAATGTGCCAGACCACACTCACCTGGTGTAGGGGAATGTGCCAGACCACACTCACCTGGTGTAGGGGAATGTGCCAGAGCACACTCACCTGGTGTAGGGGACTGTGCCAGAGCACACTCACCTGGTGTAGGGGAATTTGCCAGACCGCACTCACCTGGTGTTGGGGAATGTGCCAGACGGCACTCACCTGGTGCTGGGGAATGTGCCAGACCACACTCACCTGGTTTAGGGGAATGTGCCAGACCACATTCACCTGGTGTAGGGGATTGTGCCAGACCAGATTCACCAGGTGTAGGGGAATGTGCCAGACAACATTCACCTGGTGCCGGTGTATGTGCTAGACCGCACTCACCTGGTGTAGGGGAATGTGCCAGAGCACACTCACCTGGTGCAGGGGACTGTGCCAGAGCACACTCACCTGGTGTAGGGGAATTTGCCAGACCGCACTCACCTGGTGTTGGGGAATGTGCCAGACCACACTCACCTGGTGTAGGGGAATGTGCCAGACCACACTCACCTAGTGTAGGGGAATGTGCCAGACCAGATTCACCTGGTGTAGGGGAATGTGCCAGACAACACTCACCTGGTGCAGGTGTATGTGCTAGACCGCACTCACCTGGTGTTGGGGAATGTGCCAGACAACACTCACCTGGTGCAGGTGTATGTGCTAGACCGCACTCACCTGGTGTTGGGGACTGTGCCGGAGCACGCTCAACTGGTGTAGGGGAATGTGCCAGAGCACACTCACCTGGTGTAGGGGAATGTGCCAGAGCACACTCGCCTGGTGTAGGGGAATTTGCCAGACTGCACTCACCTGGTGTAGGGGAATGTGCCAGACCGCAGTCACCTGGTGGAGGGGAATGTGCCAGACCACACTCACCTGGTGTTGGGGAATGTGCCAGACCACACTCACCTGGTGTTGGCGAATGTGCCAGACCACACTCACCTGGTGTTGGGGAATGTGCCAGACCACACTCACATGGTATCGGGGAATATTCCAGAGCAGACTCTACTGGTGTAGGGGAATGTGCCTGGCCACACTCACCTGGTATTTGGGAATGTGCCAGACCACTTTCACCTGGTGTAGGACAATATGCCAGACCACACTCACCTGGTGTATGGGAATGTGCCAGAGCACACTCACCTGTTGTAGGGGAATGTGCCAGAACACAGTCACCTGGTGCAGGGGAATGTGCCAGACCACACTCACCTGGTGTAGGGAATTGTGCCAGACCGCACTACATGGTGTAGGGGAATGTGCCAGACTACACTCACCTGGTGTAGGGTATGTGACAGACCACACTCACCTGGTCTAGGGGAATGAGCCAACCTCACTCACCTGGCGTAAGGGAACGTGCCAGACTGCACTCACCTGGTGGACGGGAATGTGCCAGACCACACTTAACTTGTGTAGGGGAATGTGCCAGACCGCACTCACCTTGTGCAGTGGAATTTGCCAGACCACACTCACCTGGTGTAGGGGAATGTGCCAATGCACACTCACCTGGTGTAGGGGAATGTGCCAGACAACACTCACCTGTTATAGGGGAATGTGCCAGACCACACTCACCTGGTGTTAGGGAATGTGCCAGACCACACTCACCTGGTGCATGGGAATATGCCAGACCACACTCACCTGGTGTAGGGGAATGTGCCAGACAACACTCACCTGGTGTATGGGAATGTGCCAGACCACACTCACCTGGTGTAGGAGAATGTGCCAGGCTGCACTCAACGTGTGTAGGGGACTGTCCCAGACCACACTCACCTGGTGTAAGGGAATGTGCCTGACCACACTCACTTGGTGCAGGGGAATGTGCCGGACCACACTCACCTGGTGTAGGGGAATGTGCCAGACCACACTCACCTGGTGTAGGGGAATGTGCCAGACCACACTCACCTGGTGTATGGGAATGTGCCAGAGCATTCTCACCTGGTGTAGGTGAATGTGCCAGGCCGCTCCCACCTGGCGTACGGGAATGAGCCTGACCACACTCACCTGGTGTAGGGGAATGGCCCAGACCACACTCACCTGGTGTTTGTGAACGTGCCAGACCGCACTCACCTGGTGTAGGGGAATGTGCCAGCCCACACTCACCTGGTGTAGGGGAATGTGCCAGTCCACACTCACCTGGTGTAGGGGAATGTGCCAGACCACATTCACCTGGTGTAGGGGAATGTGCCAGACCACATTCACCTGGTGTAGGGGAATGTGCCAGACAACACTCACCTGGTGCAGGTGTATGTGCTAGACCGCACTGACCTGGTGTAGGGGACTTTGCCAGAGCACACTCAACTGGTGTAGGGGAATGTGCCAGAGCACTTACCTGGTGTAGGGGAATGTGCCAGAGCACACTCACCTGGTGTATGGGAATTTGCCAGACTGCACTCACCTGGTTTATGGGAATGTGCCAGACCGCACTCACCTGGTGTTGGGGAATGTGCCAGACCACACTCACCTGTTATCGGGGAATATTCCAGAGCAGACTCTCCTGGTGTAGGGGAATGTGCCTGGCCACACTCACCTGGTATACGGGAATGTGCCAGACCACATTCACCAGGTGTAGGACAATATGCCAGACCACACTCACCTGGTGTATGGGAATGTGCCAGTGCACACTCACCTGGTGTTGGGGATTGTGCCAGACCACACTACATGGTGTAGGGGAATGTGCCAGACCACACTCACCTGGTGTAGGGTATGTGACAGACCACACTCACCTGGTCTAGGGGAATGAGCCAACCTCACTCACCTGGCGTAGGGGAACGTGCCAGACTGCACTCACCTGGTGGACGGGAATGTGCCAGACCACACTTAACTGGTGTAGGGGAATGTGCCAGACCGCACTCACCTTGTGCAGTGGAATTTGCCAGACCACACTCACCTGGTGTAGGGGAATGTGCCAGACCACACTTACCTGGTGTAGGGGAATGTACCCGACAATACTCACCTGTTATAGGGGAATGTGCCAGAGCACACTCACCTGGTGTAAGGGAATGTGCCAGACCACACTCACTTGGTGCAGGGGAATGTGCCAGACCACACTCACCTGGTCTCGGTGAATGTGCCAGGCCGCTCCCACCTGGTGTACGGGAATGAGCCTGACCACACTCTCTTGGTGTAGGGGAATGGCCCAGACCACACTCACCTGGTGTTTGTGAACGTGCCAGACCGCGTTCACCTGGTGTAGGGGAATGTGCCAGACAACACTCACCTGGTGTAGGGGAATGTGCCAGACCAGATTCACCTGGTGTAGGGGAATGTGCCAGACCACATTCAGCTGGTGTAGGGGAATGTGCCAGACCAGATTCACCTGGTGTAGGGGAATGTGCCAGACAACACTCACCTGGTGCAGGTGTATGTGCTAGACCGCACTCACCTGGTGTAGGGGAATGTGCCAGAGCACACTCACCTGGTGCAGGGGACTCTGCCAGAGCACACTCACCTGGTGTAGGGGAATTTGCCAGACCGCACTCACCTGGTGTTGGGGAATGTGCCAGACCGCACTCACCTGGTGTAGGGGAATGTGCCAGACCAGATTCACCTGGTGTAGGGGAATGTGCCAGACAACACTCACCTGGTGCAGGTGTATGTGCTAGTCCGCACTCACCTGGTGTAGGGGACTGTGCCGGAGCACGCTCAACTGTTGTAGGGGAATGTGCCAGAGCACACTCACCTGGTGTAGGGGAATGTGCCAGAGCACACTCACCTGGTGTAGGGGAATTTGCCAGACTGCACTCACCTGGTGTAGGGGAATGTGCCAGACCGCAGTCACCTGGTGGAGGGGAATGTGCCAGACCACACTCACCTGGTGTTGGGGAATGTGCCAGACCACACTCACCTGGTGTTGGCGAATGTGCCAGACCACACTCACCTGGTGTTGGGGAATGTGCCAGACCACACTCACCTGGTATCGGGAATATTCCAGAGCAGACTCTACTGGTGTAGGGGAATGTGCCTGGCCACACTCACCTGGTATTTGGGAATGTGCCAGACTACTTTCACCTGGTGTAGGACAATATGCCAGACCACACTCACCTGGTGTATGGGAATGTGCCAGAGCACACTCACCTGTTGTAGGGGAATGTGCCAGAACACAGTCACCTGGTGCAGGGGAATGTGCCAGACCACACTCACCTGGTGTAGGGAATTGTGCCAGACCGCACTACATGGTGTAGGGGTATGTGCCAGACCACACTCACCTGGTGTAGGGTATGTGACAGACCACACTCACCTGGTCTAGGGGAATGAGCCAACCTCACTCACCTGGCGTAAGGGAACGTGCCAGACTGCACTCACCTGGTGGACGGGAATGTGCCAGACCACACTTAACTGGTGTAGGTGAATGTGCCAGACCGCACTCACCTTGTGCAGTGGAATTTGCCAGACCACACTCACCTGGTGTAGGGGAATGTGCCAATGCACACTCACCTGGTGTAGGGGAATGTGCCAGACAACACTCACCTGTTATAGGGGAATGTGCCAGACCACACTCACCTGGTGCATGGGAATATGCCAGACCACACTCACCTGGTGTAGGGGAATGTGCCAGACAACACTCACCTGGTGTATGGGAATGTGCCAGACCACACTCACCTGGTGTAGGGGAATGTGCCAGCCTGCACTCAACGTGTGTAGGGGACTGTCCCAGACCACACTCACCTGGTGTAAGGGAATGTACCAGACCACACTCACTTGGTGCAGGGGAATGTGCCGGACCACACTCACCTGGTGTAGGGGAATGTGCCAGACCACACTCACCTGGTGTAGGGGAATGTGCCAGACCACACTCACCTGGTGTAGGGGAATGTACCTGAGCACACTCACCTGGAGTAGGTGAATGTGCCAGGCCGCTCCCACCTGGCGTACGGGAATGAGCCTGACCACACTCACCTGGTGTAGGGGAATGGCCCAGACCACACTCACCTGGTGTTTGTGAACGTGCCAGACCGCACTCACCTGGTGTAGGGGAATGTGCCAGCCCACACTCACCTGGTGTAGGGGAATGTGCCAGCCCACACTCACCTGGTGTAGGGGAATGTGCCAGACCACATTCACCTGGTGTAGGGATGTGCCAGACCAGATTCACCTGGTGTAGGGGGATGTGCCAGACAACACTCACCTGGTGCAGGTGTATGTGCTAGACCGCACTCACCTGGTGTAGGGGACTTTGCCAGAGCACACTCAACTGGTGTAGGGGAATGTGCCAGAGCACTTACCTGGTGTAGGGGAATGTGCCAGAGCACACTCACCTGGTGTAGGGGAATTTGCCAGACTGGACTCACCTGGTTTAGGGGAATGTGCCAGACCGCACTCACCTGGTGTTGGGGAATGTGCCAGACCACACTCACCTGGTATCGGGGAATATTCCAGAGCAGACTCTCCTGGTGTAGGGGAATGTGCCTGGCCACACTCACCTGGTATATGGGAATGTGCCAGACCACATTCACCTGGTGAAGGACAATATGCCAGACCACACTCACCTGGTGTATGGGAATGTGCCAGTGCACACTCACCTGGTGTAGGGGATTGTGCCAGACCACACTACATGGTGTAGGGGAATGTGCCAGACCACACTCACCTGGTGTAGGGTATGTGACAGACCACACTCACCTGGTCTAGGGGAATGAGCCAACCTCACTCACCTGGCGTAGGGGAACGTGCCAGACTGCACTCACCTGGTGGACGGGAATGTGCCAGACCACACTTAACTGGTGTAGGGGAATGTGCCAGACCGCACTCACCTTGTGCAGTGGAATTTGCCAGACCACACTCACCTGGTGTAGGGGAATGTGCCAGACCACACTTACCTGGTGTAGGGGAATGTACCCGACAATACTCACCTGTTATAGGGGAATGTGCCAGAGCACACTCACCTGGTGTAAGGGAATGTGCCAGACCACACTCACTTGGTGCAGGGGAATGTGCCAGACCACACTCACCTGGTCTAGGTGAATGTGCCAGGCCGCTCCCACCTGGTGTATGGGAATGAGCCTGACCACACTCTCTTGGTGTAGGGGAATGGCCCAGACCACACTCACCTGGTGTTTGTGAACGTGCCAGACCGCGCTCACCTGGTGTAGGGGAATGTGCCAGACCACACTCACCTGGTGTAGGGGAATGTGCCAGACCAGATTCACCTGGTGTAGGGGAATGTGCCAGACCACATTCACCTGGTGTAGGGGAATGTGCCAGACCAGATTCACCTGGTGTAGGGGAATGTGCCAGACAACACTCACCTGGTGCAGGTGTATGTGCTAGACCGCACTCACCTGGTGTAGGGGAATGTGCCAGAGCACACTCACCTGGTGTAGGGGACTGTGCCGGAGCACACTCAACTGGTGTAGGGGAATGTGCCAGAGCACACTCACCTGGTGTAGGGGAATGTGCCAGAGCACAATCACCTGGTGTAGGGGAATTTGCCAGACTGCACTCACCTGGTGTAGGGGAATGTGCCAGACCGCACTCACCTGGTGTAGGGGAATGTGCCAGACCACACTCACCTGGTATCGGGGAATATTCCAGCGCAGACTCTACTGGTGTAGGGGAATGTGCCTGGCCACACTTACCTGGTATATGGGAAAGTGCCAGACCACATTCACCTGGTGTATGACAATATGCCAGACCACACTCACTGGTGTATGGGAATGTGCCTGAGCACACTCACCTGGTGCAGGGGAATGTGCCAGAGCACACTCACCTGCTGTAGGGGATTGTGCCAGACCGCACTAACTTGGTGTAGGGGAATGTGCCAGACCACACTCACCTGGTGTAGGGTATGTGACAGACCACACTCACCTGGTGTAGTGGAATGAGCCAACCTCACTCACCTGGCGTAGGGGAACGTGCCAGACTGCACTCACCTGGTGGACGGGAATGTGCCGGAGCACACTCACTGGTGTAGGGGAATGTGCCAGACCACACTCACCTGGTGTATAGGTATGTACCAAAGCACACTCACCTAGTGTTGTGGAATACGTCAGACGCACTGACATGGTGTAGGGGAGTGTGCCCTACCGCACTCACCTGGTGTAAGGGAATGTGCCAGACCACACTCACCTGGTGTAGGGGAATGTGCCAGAGCACACTCACCTGGTGTAGGTGGATGTGCCAGTGCACTGTCGCCTGGTGTAGGGGATTGTTCTAGACTGCACTCACTGGTGTAGGGGAATGTGCCTGAGCACACTCACCTGGTGTAGGGGAATGTGCCAGACCAGACTCACCTGGTGTAGGGGAATGTGCCAGACCACACCGACCAGGTTTAGAGGAAAGTGCCAGTGCACACTCTCCTGGTGTAGGGGAATGTGCCTGAGCACACTCACCTGGTGTAGGGAAATCTGCCAGAGCACACTCTCCTGGTGAAGGGGAATGTGCCAGAGCACACTCACCTGGTGTAGGGAAATATGCCAGAGCACTCTCACCTGGTGTAGGGGAATGTGCCTGAGCTCACTCACCTGGTGTAGGGACATCTGCCAGAGCACACTCTTCTGTTGAAGGGGAATATGCCAGACCACACTCATCTGGTATAAGGGAATGTGCCAGACCACACTCACCTGGTATAAGGGAATGTGCCAGACCACACTGACCTGGTGTAGGGGAATGTGCCAGAGCACACTCACCTGGTGTAGGGGAATGTGCCAGAGCACACTCACCTGGTATAGGGGAATATGCCAGACCACACTCACCTGGTGTATGGGAATGTGCCAGACCACACTCACCTGGTGTTGTGGAATGTGCCAGAGCACACTCACCTTGCGTAGGGGTATGTGACAGACCACACTCACCTGGTCTTGGGGAATGTGCCAACCACACTCACCTGGCGTAGGGTAATGTGCCAGACCGCACTCACCTGGTGGACGGGAATTTGCCAAACCACACTCATCTGGTGTATGTGGATGTGCCAGTGCACTCTCGCCTGGTGTCGGGGATTGTGCTAGAGCACACTCACCTGGTGTAGGTGGATGTGCCAGTGCACTCTCGCCCGGTGTAGGGGATTGTGCTAGACTGCACTCCCTGGTGTAGGGGAATGTGCCTGAGCACACTCAACTGGTGTAGGGGAATGTGCCTGAGCACACTCACCTGGTGTAGGTGAATGTGCCAGGCCGCTCCCACCTGGCGTACGGGAATGAGCCTGACCACACTCACCTGGTGTAGGGGAATGGCCCAGACCACACTCACCTGGTGTTTGTGAACGTGCCAGACCGCACTCACCTGGTGTAGGGGAATGTGCCAGACCACACTCACCTGGTGTAGGGTAATGTGCCAGTCCACACTCACCTGGTGTAGGGGAATGTGCCAGACCACACTCACCTGGTGTAGGGGAATGTGCCAGACCACATTCACCTGGTGTAGGGGAATGTGCCAGACCAGATTCACCTGGTGTAGGGGGATGTGCCAGACAACACTCACCTGGTGCAGGTGTATGTGCTAGACCGCACTCACCTGGTGTAGGGGGACTGTGCCGGAGCACACTCAATTGGTGTAGGGGAAAGTGCCAGAGCACACTCACCTTGTGTAGGGGAATTTGCCAGACTGCACTCACCTGGTGTAGGGGAATGTGCCAGACCGCACTCACTTGGTGTAGGGGAATGTGCCAGACCACACTCACCTGGTGTTGGGGAATGTGCCAGACCACACTCACCTGGTATCGGGGAATATTCCAGAGCAGTCTCTACTGGTGTAGGGGAATGTGCCTGGCCACACTCACCTGGTATATGGGAATGTGCCAGACAACATTCACCTGGTGTAGGACAATATGCCAGACCACACTCACCTGGTGTATTTGAATTTGCCAGAGCACACTTCCCTGGTGTAGGGGAATGTGCCAGAGCACACTCACCTGGTGCAGGGGAATGTGCCAGAGCACACTCACCTGGTGTAGGGGATTGTGCCAGACCACACTACATGGTGTAGGGGAATGTGCCAGACCACACTCACCTGGTCTAGGGGAATGAGCCAACCTCACTCACCTGGCGTAGGGGAACGTGCCAGACTGCACTCACCTGGTGGACGGGAATCCGCCAGACCACACATAACTGGTGTAGGGGAATGTGCCAGACCGCACTCACCTTGTGCAGTGGAATTTGCCAGACCACACTCACCTGGTGTAGGGGAATGTGCCAGACCACACTCACCTGGTGTAGGGGAATGTGCCCGACAATACTCACCTGTTATAGGGGAATGTGCCAGAGCACACTCACCTGGTGTAAGGGAATGTGCCAGACCACACTCACCTGGTGCAGGGGAATGTGCCAGACCACACTCACCTGGTGTAGGGGAATGTGCCAGAGCACACTCTCCTGGTGTACGGGAATGTGCCAGACCACACTCACCTGGTCTAGGTGAATGTGCCAGGCCACTCCCACCTGGTGTACGGGAATGAGCCTGACCACAATCTCCTGGTGTAGTGGAATGGTCCAGACCACACTCACCTGGTGTTTGTGAACGTGCCAGACTGCACTCACCTGGTGTATGGGAATGTGCCAGACCACACTCATCTGGTGTAGGGGAATGTGCCAGACCAGATTCACCTGGTGTAGGGGAATGTGCCAGACAACACTCACCTGGTGCAGGTGTATGTGCTAGACCGCACACACCTGGTGTAGGGCAATGTGCCAGACCACACTCACCTGGTGCAGGGGAATGTGCCAGACCACACGCACCTGTTGTAGGGGAATGTGCCAGAGCACACTCACCTGGTGTAGGGGAATGTGCCAGAGCACACTCACCTGGTGTAGAGGAATTTGCCAGACTGCACTCACCTGGTGTAGGGGAATGTGCCAGACCGCACTCACCTGGTGTAGGGGAATGTTCCAGACCGCACTCACCTGGTGTTGGGGAATGTGCCAGACCACACTCACCTGGTATCGGGGAATATTCCAAAGCAGACTCTACTGGTGTAGGGGAATGTGCCTGGCCACACTCACCTGGTATATGGGAATGTGCCAGACCACTTTCACCTGGTGTAGGACAATATGCCAGACCACACTCACCTGGTGTCTGGTAATGTGCCAGACCACACTCACCTGGTGTAGGGTATGTGAGAGACCACACTCACCTGGTCTAGGGGAATGAGCCAACCTCACTCACCTGGCGTAGGGGAACGTGCCAGACTGCACTCACCTGGTGGACGGGAATCTGCCAGACCACACTCACCTGGTGTAGGGGAATGTGCCAGACAATACTCACCTGTTATAGGGGAATGTGCCAGACCACACTCATCTGCTGTAAGGGAATGTGCCAGACCACACTCACTTGGTGCAGGGGAATGTGCCAGACCACACTCGCCTGGTGTAGGGGAATGTGCCAGACCACACTCACCTGGAGTAGGGGAATGTGCCAGACCACACTCACCTGGTGTATGGGAATGTGCCAGAGCATTCTCACCTGGTGTAGGTGAATGTGCCTGAGCACACGCACCTGGTGTAGGTGAATGTGCCAGGCCGCTCCCACCTGGAGTACGGGAATGAGCCTGACCACACTCACCTGGTGTAGGGGAATGGCCCAGACCACACTCACCTGGTGTTTGTGAACGTGCCAGACCGCACTCACCTGGTGTAGGGGAATGTGCCAGACCACACACACCTGGTGTAGGGGAATGTGCCAGACCACATTCACCTGGTGTAGGGGAATGTGCCAGACCACACTCACCTGGTGTAGGGGAATGTGCCAGACCACATTCACCTGGTGTAGGGGAATGTGCCAGACCAGATTCACCTGGTGTAGGGGGATGTGCCAGACAACACTCACCTGGTGCAGGTGTATGTGCTAGACCGCACTCACCTGGTCTAGGGGACTGTGCCAGAGCACACACAACTGGTGTAGGGGAATGTGCCAGAGCACTTACCTGGTGTAGGGGAATGTGCCAGAGCACACTCACCTGGTGTAGGGGAATTTGCCAGACTGCACTCACCTGGTGTTGGGGAATGTGCCAGACCACACTCACCTGGTATCGTGGAATATTCCAGAGCAGACTCTACTGGTGTAGGGGAATGTGCCTGGCCACACTCACCTGGTATATGGGAATTTGCCAGACCACATTCACCTGGTGTAGGACAATATGCCAGACCACACTCACCTGGTGTATGGGAATGTGCCAGAGCACACTCACCTGGTGTAGAGGAATGTGCCAGACCACACTCACCTGGTGTATGGGAATGTGCCAGAGCACACTCACCTGGTGCAGGGGAATGTGCCAGAGCACACTCACCTGGTGTAGGGGAATGTGCCAGACCATCCTCACCTGGTGTATGGGAATGTGCCAGAGCACACTCACCTGGTGCAGGGGAATGTGCCAGACCACACTCACCTGGTCTATGGGAATGAGCCAACCTCACTCACCTGACGTAGGGGAACGTGCCAGAGCACACTCACCTGGTGGACGGGAATCTGCCAGACCACACTTAAATGGTGTAGGGGAATGTGCCAGACCACACTCACCTGGTGTAGGGGAATGTGCCCGACAATACTCACCTGTTATAGGGGAATGTGCCAGAGCACACTCCCCTGGTGTAAGGGAATGTGCCAGACCACACTCACTTGGTGCAGGGGAATGTGCCAGACCACACTCACCTGGTGTAGGGGAATGTGCCAGAGCACACTCACCTGGTGTCGGGGAACGTGCCAGACCACACTCACATGGTGTAGGGGAATGGCCCAGACCACACTCACCTGGTGTTTGTGAACGTGCCAGACCGCTCTCACCTGGTGTAGGGGAATGTGCCTGACCACACTCACCTGGTGTAGGGGAATGTGCCAGACCAGATTCACCTGGTGTAGGGGAATGTGCCAGACCACATTTCCCTGGTGTAGGGGAATGTGCCAGACCAGATTCACCTGGTGTAGGGGAATGTGCCAGACAACACTCACCTGGAGCAGGTGTATGTGCTAGACCGCACTCACCTGGTGTAGGGGACTGTGCCGGAGCACACTCAACTGGTGTAGGGGAATGTGCCAGAGCACACTCACCTGGTGTAGGGGTATGTGCCAGAGCACAATCACCTGGTGTAGGGGAATGTGCCTGGCCACACTCACCTGGTATATGGGAATGTGCCAGACCACATTCACCTGGTGTATGACAATATGCCAGACCACACTCACTGGTGTATGGGAATGTGCCTGAGCACACTCACCTGGCGTAGGGGAATGTGCCAGAGCACACTCACCTGGTGCAGGGGATTGTGCCAGACCGCACTAACATGGTTTAGGGGAATGTGCCAGACCACACTCACCTGGTGTAGGGTATGTGACAGACCACACTCACCTGGTCTAGGGGAATGAGCCAACCTCACTCACCTGGCGTAGGGGAACGTGCCAGACTGCACTCACCTGGTGGACGGGGATGTGCCAGAGCACACTCACTGGTGTAGGGGAATGTGCCAGACCACACTCACCTGGTGTATAGGTATGTTCCAAAGCACACTCACCTAGTGTTGTGGAATACGTCAGACGCACTCACCTGGTGTAGGGGAGTGTGCCGGACCGCACTCACCTGGTGTAAGGGAATGTGCCAGACCACACTCACCTGGTGTAGGGGAATGTGCCAGAGCACACTCACCTGGTGTAGGTGGATGTGCCAGTGCACTGTCGCCTGGTGTAGGGGATTGTTCTAGACTGCACTCACTGGTGTAGGGGAATGTGCCTGAGCACACTCACCTGGTGTAGGGGAATGTGTCAGACCAGACTCACCTGGTGTAGGGGAATGTGCCAGACCACACCGACCAGGTGTAGAGGAATGTGCCAGTGCACACTCTCCTGGTGTAGGGGAATGTGCCTGAGCACACTCACCTGGTGTAGGGAAATCTGCCAGAGCACACTCTCCTGGTGAAGGGGAATGTGCCAGAGCACACTCACCTGGTGTAGGGAAATATGCCAGAGCACTCTCACCTGGTGTAGGGGAATGTGCCTGAGCACACTCACCTGGTGTAGGGAAATCTGCCAGAGCACACTCTCCTGGTGAAGGGGAATATGCCAGACCACACTCACCTGGTATAAGGGAATGTGCCAGACCACACTCACCTGGTATAAGGGAATGTGCCAGACCACACTGACCTGGTGTAGGGGAATGTGCCAGAGCACACTCACCTGGTGTAGGGGAATGTGCCAGAGCACACTCACCTGGTATAGGGGAATATTCCAGACCACACTCACCTGGTGTAGGGGAATGTGCCAGACCACACTCACCTGGTGTTGTGGAATGTGCCAGAGCACACTCACCTTGCGTAGGGGTATGTGACAGACCACACTCACCTGGTCTAGGGGAATGTGCTTACCACACTCACCTGGCGTAGGGTAATGTGCCAGACCGCACTCACCTGGTGGACAGGAATTTGCCAAACCACACTCACCTGGTGTATGTGGATGTGCCAGTGCACTCTCACCTGGTGTAGGGGATTGTGTTAGAGCACACTCACCTGGTGTAGGTGGATGTGCCAGTGCACTCTCGCCCGGTGTAGGGGATTGTGCTAGACTGAACTCCCTGGTGTGGGGGAATGTGCCTGAGCACACTCAACTGGGTAGGGGAATGTGCCTGAGCACACTCACCTGGTGTAGGGGAATGTGCCTGAGCACACTCACCTGGTGTAGGGAAATGTGCCAGACCACACTCACCTGGTGTAGGGGAATGTGCCTGACCACACTCACCTGGTTTAGGGGAATGTGCCAGACAACACTCACCTGGTGCAGGTGTATGTGCTAGATCGCACTCACCTGGTGTAGGGGACTGTGCCGGAGCACGCTCAACTGGTGTAGGGGAATGTGCCAGAGCACACTCACCTGGTGTAGGGAAATGTGCCAGAGCACTTACCTGGTGTAGGGGAATGTGCCAGAGCACACTCACCTGGTGTAGGGGAATGTGCCAGAGCACACTCACCTGGTGTAGGGGAATGTGCCAGACTGCACTCACCTGGTGTAGGGGAATGTGCCCGACAATACTCACCTGTTATAGGGGAATGTGCCAGACCACACTCACCTGGTGCAGGGGAATGTGCCAGACCACACTCACCTGGTGTAGGGGAATGTGCCAGACCACACTCACCTGGTGTAGGGGAATGTGCCAGACCACACTCACCTGGTGTAGGTGAATGTGCCAGGCCGCTCCCACCTGGTGTACGGGAATGAGCCTGACCACACTCACCTGGTGTAGGGGAATGGCCCAGACCACACTCACCTGGTGTTTGTGAACGTTCCAGACGGCACTCACCTGGTGTAGGGGAATGTGCCAGACCACACTCACCAGGTGTAGGGGAATGTGCCTGACCACATTCACCTGGTGTAGGGGAATGTGCCAGACCAGATTCACCTGGTGTAGGGGAATGTGCCAGACAACACTCACCTGGTGCAGGTGTATGTGCTACACCGCACTCAACTGGTGTAGGGGACTGTGCCGGAGCACGCTCAACTGGTGTAGGGGAATGTGCCAGAGCACACTCACCTGGTGTAGGGGAATGTGCCAGAGCACACTCACCTGGTGTAGGGGAATGTGCCAGACCGCAGTCACCTGGTGTAGGGGAATGTGCCAGACCGCACTCACCAGGTGTTGGGGAATGTGCCAGACTGCACTCACCTGGTGTTGGGGAATGTGCCAGACCACACTCACCTGGTGTAGGGGAATGTGCCAGAGCATTCTCACCTGGTGTAGTTGAATGTGCCTGAGCACACTCACCTGGTGTAGGTGAATGTGCCAGGCCTCTCCCACCTGGTGGACGGGAATGATCCTGACCACACTCACCTGGTGTAGGGGAATGTGCCAGACCACACTCACCTGGTGTAGGGTAATAAGCCAGCCCACACTCACCTGGTGTATGGGAATGTGCCAGAGCACACTCACCTGGTGTAGGGGAATGTGCCAGAGCACACTCACCTGGTGTAGGGGAATGTGCCAGACCACATTCACCTGGTGTAGGGGAATGTGCCAGACCAGATTCACCTGGTGTAGGGGAATCTGCCAGCCCACACTCACCTGCTGTAGGGGAATGTGCCAGACCACACTCACCTGGTGTAGGGTAATGTGCCGGCCCACACTCACCTGGTGTAGGGTGAAGTGCCAGCCCACACTCACCTGGTGTAGGGGAATGTGCCAGACCACACTCACCTGGTGTAGGGGAATGTGCCAGACCACACTCACCTGGTGTAGGGGATTCTGCCAGACCGCACTCACCTGGTGTAGGGGAATGTGCCAGAGCACACTCACCTGGTGTAGGGGAATGTGCCAGACCACACTCACCTGGTAAAGGGGAATGTGCCGGCCCACACTCACCTGGTGTAGGGTGATGTGCCAGCCCACATTCACCTGGTGTAGGGGAATGTGCCAGACCACACTCACCTGGTGTAGGGGAATGTGCCAGACCACACTCACCTGGTGTAGGGGATTCTGCCAGACCGCACTCACCTGGTGTAGGGGAATGTGCCTGACCACACTCACCTGGTTTAGGGGAATGTGCCAGAGCACACTCACCTGGTCTAGGGGAATGTGCCAGACCACACTCACCTGGTCTAGGGGAATGTGCCAGACCACACTCACCTGGTGTAGGGGAATGTGCCTGACCACACTCACCTGGTTTAGGGGAATGTGCCAGAGCACACTCACCTGGTCTAGGGGAATGTGCCAGACCACACTCACCTGGTCTAGGGGAATGTGCCAGACCACACTGACCTGGTGTAGGGGAATGTGCCAGACCACATTCACCTGGTGTAGGGGATTGTGCCAGACCAGATTCACCTGGTGTAGGGGAATCTGCCAGCCCACACTCACCTGGTGTAGGGTAATGTGCCGGCCCACACTCACCTGGTGTAGGGTAATGTGCCAGCCCACACTCACCTGGTGTAGGGGAATGTGCCAGACCACACTCACCTGGTGTAGGGGATTGTGCCAGACCACACTCACCTGGCGTAGGGGATTCTGCCAGACCGCACTCACCTGGTGTAGGGGAATGTGCCTGACCACACTCACCTGGTTTAGGGGAATGTGCCAGACAACACTCACCTGGTGCAGGTGTATGTGCTAGACCGCACTCACCTGGTGTAGGGGACTGTGCCGGAGCACGCTCAACTGGTGTAGGGGAATGTGCCAGAGCACACTCACCTGGTGTAGGGGAATGTGCCAGAGCACTTACCTGGTGTAGGGGAATGTGCCAGAGCACACTCACCTGGTGTAGGGGAATGTGCCAGAGCACACTCACCTGGTGTAGGGGAATGTGCCAGACTGCACTCACCTGGTGTAGGGGAATGTGCCCGACAATACTCACCTGTTATAGGGGAATGTGCCAGACCACACTCACCTGGTGCAGGGGAATGTGCCAGACCACACTCACCTGGTGTAGGGGAATGTGCCAGACCACACTCACCTGGTGTAGGGGAATGTGCCAGACCACACTCACCTGGTGGAGGTGAATGTGCCAGGCCGCTCCCACCTGGTATACGGGAATGAGCCTCACCACACTCTCCTGGTGTAGGGGAATGGCCCAGACTACACTCACCTGGTGTTTGTGAACGTTCCAGACGGCACTCACCTGGTGTAGGGGAATGTGCCCGACCACACTCACCTGGTGTAGGGGAATGTGCCTGACCACATTCACCTGGTGTAGGGGAATGTGCCAGACCAGATTCACCTGGTGTAGGGGAATGTGCCAGACAACACTCACCTGGTGCAGGTGTATGTGCTACACCGCACTCACCTGGTGTAGGGGACTGTGCCGGAGCACGCTCAACTGGTGTAGGGGAATGTGCCAGAGCACACTCACCTGGTGTAGGGGAATGTGCCAGAGCACACTCACCTGGTGTAGGGGAATGTGCCAGACCGCAGTCACCTGGTGTAGGGGAATGTGCCAGACCGCACTCACCTGGTGTTGGGGAATGTGCCAGACTGCACTCACCTGGTGTTGGGGAATGTGCCAGACCACACTCACCTGGTGTAGGGGAATGTGCCAGAGCATTCTCACCTGGTGTAGGTGAATGTGCCTGAGCACACTCACCTGGTGTAGGTGAATGTGCCAGGCCTCTCCCACCTGGTGGACGGGAATGATCCTGACCACACTCACCTGGTGTAGGGGAATGTGCCAGACCACACTCACCTGGTGTAGGGTAATATGCCAGCCCACACTCACCTGGTGTAGGGGAATGTGCCAGACCACACTCACCTGGTGTAGGGGAATGTGCCAGACCACAATCACCTGGTGTAGGGGAATGTGTCAGAACAGATTCACCTGGTGTAGGGGAATGTGCCAGAACACGTACCTGGTGTAGGGGAATGTGCCAGAGCACACTCACCTGGTGTAGGGGAATGTGCCAGATAACACTCACCTGGTATCGGGGAATATTCCAGAGCCGACTCTACTGGTGTAAGGGAATGTGCCAGCCCATACTCACCTGGTGTAGGGTAATGTGCCAGACCGCACTCACCTTGTGCAGTGAAATTTGCCAGACCACACTCACCTGGTGTATGGGAATGTGCCAGACCACACTCACCTGGTGTAGGGGAATGTGCCCGACAATACTCACCTGTTATAGGGGAATGTGCCAGAGCACACTCACCTGGTGTAAGGGAATGTGCCAGCCCACACTCACCTGGTGCAGGGGATTTGTGCCAGACCACACTCACCTGGTGTAGGGGAATGTGCCAGAACACACTCACCTGGTGTAGGGGAATGTGCCAGACCACACTCACCTGGTGTAGGGGAATGTGCCAGAGCACACTCACCTGGTGTAGGGGACTGTGCCAGAGCACACTCACCTGGTGTAGGGGAATTTGCCAGACCGCACTCACCTGGTGTTGGGGAATGTGCCAGACGGCACTCACCTGGTGCTGGGGAATGTGCCAGACCACACTCACCTGGTGTAGGGGAATGTGCCAGACCACATTCACCTGGTGTAGGGGATTGTGCCAGACCAGATTCACCAGGTGTAGGGGAATGTGCCAGACAACATTCACCTGGTGCCGATGTATGTGCTAGACCGCACTCACCTGGTGTAGGGGAATGTGCCAGAGCACACTCACCTGGTGCAGGGGACTGTGCCAGAGCACACTCACCTGGTGTAGGGGAATTTGCCAGACCGCACTCACCTGGTGTTGGGGAATGTGCCAGACCACACTCACCTGGTGTAGGGGAATGTGCCAGACCACACTCATCTAGTGTAGGGGAATGTGCCAGACCAGATTCACCTGGTGTAGGGGAATGTGCCAGACAACACTCACCTGGTGCAGGTGTATGTGCTAGACCGCACTCACCTGGTGTTGGGGAATGTGCCAGACAACACTCACCTGGTGCAGGTGTATGTGCTAGACCGCACTCACCTGGTGTTGGGGACTGTGCCGGAGCACGCTCAACTGGTGTAGGGGAATGTGCCAGAGCACACTCACCTGGTGTAGGGGAATGTGCCAGAGCACACTCACCTGGTGTAGGGGAATTTGCCAGACTGCACTCACCTGGTGTAGGGGAATGTGCCAGACCGCAGTCACCTGGTGGAGGGGAATGTGCCAGACCACACTCACCTGGTGTTGGGGAATGTGCCAGACCACACTCACCTGGTGTTGGCGAATGTGCCAGACCACACTCACCTGGTATCGGGGAATATTCCAGAGCAGACTCTACTGCTGTAGGGGAATGTGCCTGGCCACACTCACCTGGTATTTGGGAATGTGCCAGACCACTTTCACCTGGTGTAGGACAATATGCCAGACCACACTCACCTGGTGTATGGGAATGTGCCAGAGCACACTCACCTGTTGTAGGGGAATGTGCCAGAACACAGTCACCTGGTGCAGGGGAATGTGCCAGACCACACTCACCTGGTGTAGGGAATTGTGCCAGACCGCACTACATGGTGTAGGGGAATGTGCCAGACTACACTCACCTGGTGTAGGGTATGTGACAGACCACACTCACCTGGTCTAGGGGAATGAGCCAACCTCACTCACCTGGCGTAAGGGAACGTGCCAGACTGCACTCACCTGGTGGACGGGAATGTGCCAGACCACACTTAACTTGTGTAGGGGAATGTGCCAGACCGCACTCACCTTGTGCAGTGGAATTTGCCAGACCACACTCACCTGGTGTAGGGGAATGTGCCAATGCACACTCACCTGGTGTAGGGGAATGTGCCAGACAACACTCACCTGTTATAGGGGAATGTGCCAGACCACACTCACCTGGTGTTAGGGAATGTGCCAGACCACACTCACCTGGTGCATGGGAATATGCCAGACCACACTCACCTGGTGTAGGGGAATGTGCCAGAAAACACTCACCTGGTGTATGGGAATGTGCCAGACCACACTCACCTGGTGTAGGGGAATGTGCCAGGCTGCACTCAACGTGTGTAGGGGACTGTCCCAGACCACACTCACCTGGTGTAAGGGAATGTGCCTGACCACACTCACTTGGTGCAGGGGAATGTGCCGGACCACACTCACCTGGTGTAGGGGAATGTGCCAGACCACACTCACCTGGTGTAGGGGAATGTGCCAGACCACACTCACCTGGTGTATGGGAATGTGCCAGAGCATTCTCACCTGGTGTAGGGGAATGTGCCTGAGCACACTCACCTGGTGTAGGTGAATGTGCCAGGCCGCTCCCACCTGGCGTACGGGAATGAGCCTGACCACACTCACCTGGTGTAGGGGAATGGCCCAGACCACACTCACCTGGTGTTTGTGAACGTGCCAGACCGGACTCACCTGGTGTAGGGGAATGTGCCAGCCCACACTCACCTGGTGTAGGGGAATGTGCCAGTCCACACTCACCTGGTGTAGGGGAATGTGCCAGACCACATTCACCTGGTGTAGGGGAATGTGCCAGACCACATTCACCTGGTGTAGGGGAATGTGCCAGACAACACTCACCTGGTGCAGGTGTATGTGCTAGACCGCACTCACCTGGTGTAGGGGACTTTGCCAGAGCACACTCAACTGGTGTAGGGGAATGTGCCAGAGCACTTACCTGGTGTAGGGGAATGTGCCAGAGCACACTCACCTGGTGTAGGGGAATTTGCCAGACTGCACTCACCTGGTTTATGGGAATGTGCCAGACCGCACTCACCTGGTGTTGGGGAATGTGCCAGACCACACTCACCTGGTATCGGGGAATATTCCAGAGCAGACTCTCCTGGTGTAGGGGAATGTGCCTGGCCACACTCACCTGGTATACGGGAATGTGCCAGACCACATTCACCAGGTGTAGGACAATATGCCAGACCACACTCACCTGGTGTATGGGAATGTGCCAGTGCACACTCACCTGGTGTTGGGGATTGTGCCAGACCACACTACATGGTGTAGGGGAATGTGCCAGACCACACTCACCTGGTGTAGGGTATGTGACAGACCACACTCACCTGGTCTAGGGGAATGAGCCAACCTCACTCACCTGGCGTAGGGGAACGTGCCAGACTGCACTCACCTGGTGGACGGGAATGTGCCAGACCACACTTAACTGGTGTAGGGGAATGTGCCAGACCGCACTCACCTTGTGCAGTGGAATTTGCCAGACCACACTCACCTGGTGTAGGGGAATGTGCCGGACCACACTTACCTGGTGTAGGGGAATGTACCCGACAATACTCACCTGTTATAGGGGAATGTGCCAGAGCACACTCACCTGGTGTAAGGGAATGTGCCAGACCACACTCACTTGGTGCAGGGGAATGTGCCAGACCACACTCACCTGGTCTCGGTGAATGTGCCAGGCCGCTCCCACCTGGTGTACGGGAATGAGCCTGACCACACTCTCTTGGTGTAGGGGAATGGCCCAGACCACACTCACCTGGTGTTTGTGAACGTGCCAGACCGCGTTCACCTGGTGTAGGGGAATGTGCCAGACCACACTCACCTGGTGTAGGGGAATGTGCCAGACCAGATTCGCCTGGTGTAGGGGAATGTGCCAGACCACATTCACCTGGTGTAGGGGAATGTGCCAGACCAGATTCACCTGGTGTAGGGGAATGTGCCAGACAACACTCACCTGGTGCAGGTGTATGTGCTAGACCGCACTCACCTGGTGTAGGGGAATGTGCCAGAGCACACTCACCTGGTGCAGGGGACTCTGCCAGAGCACACTCACCTGGTGTAGGGGAATTTGCCAGACCGCACTCACCTGGTGTTGGGGAATGTGCCAGACCGCACTCACCTGGTGTAGGGGAATGTGCCAGACCAGATTCACCTGGTGTAGGGGAATGTGCCAGACAACACTCACCTGGTGCAGGTGTATGTGCTAGACCGCACTCACCTGGTGTTGGGGAATGTGCCAGACAACACTCACCTGGTGCAGGTGTATGTGCTACACCGCACTCACCTGGTGTTGGGGACTGTGCCGGAGCACGCTCAACTGGTGTAGGGGAATGTGCCAGAGCACACTCACCTGGTGTAGGGGAATGTGCCAGAGCACACTCACCTGGTGTAGGGGAATTTGCCAGACTGCACTCACCTGGTGTAGGGGAATGTGCCAGACCGCAGTCACCTGGTGGAGGGGAATGTGCCAGACCACACTCACCTGGTGTTGGGGAATGTGCCAGACCACACTCACCTGGTGTTGGCGAATGTGCCAGACCACACTCACCTTGTGTTGGGGAATGTGCCAGACCACACTCACCTGGTATCGGGGAATATTCCAGAGCAGACTCTACTGGTGTAGGGGAATGTGCCTGGCCACACTCACCTGGTATTTGGGAATGTGCCAGACCACTTTCACCTGGTGTAGGACAATATGCCAGACCACACTCACCTGGTGTATGGGAATGTGCCAGAGCACACTCACCTGTTGTAGGGGAATGTGCCAGAACACAGTCACCTGGTGCAGGGGAATGTGCCAGACCACACTCACCTGGTGTAGGGAATTGTGCCAGACCGCACTACATGGTGTAGGGGAATGTGCCAGACTACACTCACCTGGTGTAGGGTATGTGACAGACCACACTCACCTGGTCTAGGGGAATGAGCCAACCTCACTCACCTGGCGTAAGGGAACGTGCCAGACTGCACTCACCTGGTGGACGGGAATGTGCCAGACCACACTTAACTTGTGTAGGGGAATGTGCCAGACCGCACTCACCTTGTGCAGTGGAATTTGCCAGACCACACTCACCTGGTGTAGGGGAATGTGCCAATGCACACTCACCTGGTGTAGGGGAATGTGCCAGACAACACTCACCTGTTATAGGGGAATGTGCCAGACCACACTCACCTGGTGTTAGGGAATGTGCCAGACCACACTCACCTGGTGCATGGGAATATGCCAGACCACACTCACCTGGTGTAGGGGAATGTGCCAGACAACACTCACCTGGTGTATGGGAATGTGCCAGACCACACTCACCTGGTGTAGGGGAATGTGCCAGGCTGCACTCAACGTGTGTAGGGGACTGTCCCAGACCACACTCACCTGGTGTAAGGGAATGTGCCTGACCACACTCACTTGGTGCAGGGGAATGTGCCGGACCACACTCACCTGGTGTAGGGGAATGTGCCAGACCACACTCACCTGGTGTAGGGGAATGTGCCAGACCACACTCACCTGGTGTATGGGAATGTGCCAGAGCATTCTCACCTGGTGTAGGGGAATGTGCCTGAGCACACTCACCTGGTGTAGGTGAATGTGCCAGGCCGCTCCCACCTGGCGTACGGGAATGAGCCTGACCACACTCACCTGGTGTAGGGGAATGGCCCAGACCACACTCACCTGGTGTTTGTGAACGTGCTAGACCGCACTCACCTGGTGTAGGGGAATGTGCCAGCCCACACTCACCTGGTGTAGGGGAATGTGCCAGTCCACACTCACCTGGTGTAGGGGAATGTGCCAGACCACATTCACCTGGTGTAGGGGAATGTGCCAGACCACATTCACCTGGTGTAGGGGAATGTGCCAGACAACACTCACCTGGTGCAGGTGTATGTGCTAGACCGCACTCACCTGGTGTAGGGGACTTTGCCAGAGCACACTCAACTGGTGTAGGGGAATGTGCCAGAGCACTTACCTGGTGTAGGGGAATGTGCCAGAGCACACTCACCTGGTGTAGGGGAATTTGCCAGACTGCACTCACCTGGTTTATGGGAATGTGCCAGACCGCACTCACCTGGTGTTGGGGAATGTGCCAGACCACACTCACCTGGTATCGGGGAATATTCCAGAGCAGACTCTCCTGGTGTAGGGGAATGTGCCTGGCCACACTCACCTGGTATACGGGAATGTGCCAGACCACATTCACCAGGTGTAGGACAATATGCCAGACCACACTCACCTGGTGTATGGGAATGTGCCAGTGCACACTCACCTGGTGTTGGGGATTGTGCCAGACCACACTACATGGTGTAGGGGAATGTGCCAGACCACACTCACCTGGTGTAGGGTATGTGACAGACCACACTCACCTGGTCTAGGGGAATGAGCCAACCTCACTCACCTGGCGTAGGGGAACGTGCCAGACTGCACTCACCTGGTGGACGGGAATGTGCCAGACCACACTTAACTGGTGTAGGGGAATGTGCCAGACCGCACTCACCTTGTGCAGTGGAATTTGCCAGACCACACTCACCTGGTGTAGGGGAATGTGCCGGACCACACTTACCTGGTGTAGGGAAATGTACCCGACAATACTCACCTGTTATAGGGGAATGTGACAGAGCACACTCACCTGGTGTAAGGGAATGTGCCAGACCACACTCACTTGGTGCAGGGGAATGTGCCAGACCACACTCACCTGGTCTCGGTGAATGTGCCAGGCCGCTCCCACCTGGTGTACGGGAATGAGCCTGAGCACACTCTCTTGGTGTAGGGGAATGGCCCAGACCACACTCACCTGGTGTTTGTGAACGTGCCAGACCGCGTTCACCTGGTGTAGGGGAATGTGCCAGACCAGATTAGCCTGGTGTAGGGGAATGTGCCAGACCACATTCACCTGGTGTAGGGGAATGTGCCAGACCAGATTCACCTGGTGTAGGGGAATGTGCCAGACAACACTCACCTGGTGCAGGTGTATGTGCTAGACCGCACTCACCTGGTGTAGGGGAATGTGCCAGAGCACACTCACCTGGTGCAGGGGACTCTGCCAGAGCACACTCACCTGGTGTAGGGGAATTTGCCAGACCGCACTCACCTGGTGTTGGGGAATGTGCCAGACCGCACTCACCTGGTGTAGGGGAATGTGCCAGACCAGATTCACCTGGTGTAGGGGAATGTGCCAGACAACACTCACCTGGTGCAGGTGTATGTGCTAGTCCGCACTCACCTGGTGTAGGGGACTGTGCCGGAGCACGCTCAACTGTTGTAGGGGAATGTGCCAGAGCACACTCACCTGGTGTAGGGGAATGTGCCAGAGCACACTCACCTGGTGTAGGGGAATTTGCCAGACTGCACTCACCTGGTGTAGGGGAATGTTCCAGACCGCAGTCACCTGGTGGAGGGGAATGTGCCAGACCACACTCACCTGGTGTTGGGGAATGTGCCAGACCACACTCACCTGGTGTTGGCGAATGTGCCAGACCACACTCACCTGGTGTTGGGGAATGTGCCAGACCACACTCACCTGGTATCGGGAATATTCCAGAGCAGACTCTACTGGTGTAGGGGAATGTGCCTGGCCACACTCACCTGGTATTTGGGAATGTGCCAGACTACTTTCACCTGGTGTAGGACAATATGCCAGACCACTCTCACCTGGTGTATGGGAATGTGCCAGAGCACACTCACCTGTTGTAGGGGAATGTGCCAGAACACAGTCACCTGGTGCAGGGGAATGTGCCAGACCACACTCACCTGGTGTAGGGAATTGTGCCAGACCGCACTACATGGTGTAGGGGTATGTGCCAGACCACACTCACCTGGTGTAGGGTATGTGACAGACCACACTCACCTGGTCTAGGGGAATGAGCCAACCTCACTCACCTGGCGTAAGGGAACGTGCCAGACTGCACTCACCTGGTGGACGGGAATGTGCCAGACCACACTTAACTGGTGTAGGCGAATGTGCCAGACCGCACTCACCTTGTGCAGTGGAATTTGCCAGACCACACTCACCTGGTGTAGGGGAATGTGCCAATGCACACTCACCTGGTGTAGGGGAATGTGCCAGACAACACTCACCTGTTATAGGGGAATGTGCCAGACCACACTCACCTGGTGTAAGGGAATGTGCCAGACCACACTCACCTGGTGCATGGGAATATGCCAGACCACACTCACCTGGTGTAGGGGAATGTGCCAGACAACACTCACCTGGTGTATGGGAATGTGCCAGACCACACTCACCTGGTGTAGGGGAATGTGCCAGCCTGCACTCAACGTGTGTAGGGGACTGTCCCAGACCACACTCACCTGGTGTAAGGGAATGTGCCAGACCACACTCACTTGGTGCAGGGGAATGTGCCGGACCACACTCACCTGGTGTAGGGGAATGTGCCAGACCACACTCACCTGGTGTAGGGGAATGTGCCAGACCACACTCACCTGGTGTAGGGGAATGTGCCTGAGCACACTCACCTGGAGTAGGTGAATGTGCCAGGCCGCTCCCACCTGGCGTACGGGAATGAGCCTGACCACACTCACCTGGTGTAGGGGAATGGCCCAGACCACACTCACCTGGTGTTTGTGAACGTGCCAGACCGCACTCACCTGGTGTAGGGGAATGTGCCAGCCCACACTCACCTGGTGTAGGGGAATGTGCCAGTCCACACTCACCTGGTGTAGGGGAATGTGCCAGACCACATTCACCTGGTGTAGGGATGTGCCAGACCAGATTCACCTGGTGTAGGGGGATGTGCCAGACAACACTCACCTGGTGCAGGTGTATGTGCTAGACCGCACTCACCTGGTGTAGGGGACTTTGCCAGAGCACACTCAACTGGTGTAGGGGAATGTGCCAGAGCACTTACCTGGTGTAGGGGAATGTGCCAGAGCACACTCACCTGGTGTAGGGCAATTTGCCAGACTGCACTCACCTGGTTTAGGGGAATGTGCCAGACCGCACTCACCTGGTGTTGGGGAATGTGCCAGACCACACTCACCTGGTATCGGGGAATATTCCAGAGCAGACTCTCCTGGTGTAGGGGAATGTGCCTGGCCACACTCACCTGGTATATGGGAATGTGCCAGACCACATTTACCTGGTGAAGGACAATATGCCAGACCACACTCACCTGGTGTATGGGAATGTGCCAGTGCACACTCACCTGGTGTAGGGGATTGTGCCAGACCACACTACATGGTGTAGGGGAATGTGCCAGACCACACTCACCTGGTGTAGGGTATGTGACAGACCACACTCACCTGGTCTAGGGGAATGAGCCAACCTCACTCACCTGGCGTAGGGGAACGTGCCAGACTGCACTCACCTGGTGGACGGGAATGTGCCAGACCACACTTAACTGGTGTAGGGGAATGTGCCAGACCGCACTCACTTTGTGCAGTGGAATTTGCCAGACCACACTCACCTCTTGTAGGGGAATGTGCCAGACCACACTTACCTGGTGTAGGGGAATGTACCCGACAATACTCACCTGTTATAGGGGAATGTGCCAGAGCACACTCACCTGGTGTAAGGGAATGTGCCAGACCACACTCACTTGGTGCAGGGGAATGTGCCAGACCACACTCACCTGGTCTAGGTGAATGTGCCAGGCCGCTCCCACCTGGTGTATGGGAATGAGCCTGACCACACTCTCTTGGTGTAGGGGAATGGCCCAGACCACACTCACCTGGTGTTTGTGAACGTGCCAGACCGCGCTCACCTGGTGTAGGGGAATGTGCCAGACCACACTCACCTGGTGTAGGGGAATGTGCCAGACCAGATTCACCTGGTGTAGGGGAATGTGCCAGACCACATTCACCTGGTGTAGGGGAATGTGCCAGACCAGATTCACCTGGTGTAGGGGAATGTGCCAGACAACACTCACCTGGTGCAGGTGTATGTGCTAGACCGCACTCACCTGGTGTAGGGGAATGTGCCAGAGCACACTCACCTGGTGTAGGGGACTGTGCCGGAGCACACTCAACTGGTGTAGGGGAATGTGCCAGAGCACACTCACCTGGTGTAGGGGAATGTGCCAGAGCACAATCACCTGGTGTAGGGGAATTTGCCAGACTGCACTCACCTGGTGTAGGGGAATGTGCCAGACCGCACTCACCTGGTGTAGGGGAATGTGCCAGACCACACTCACCTGGTATCGGGGAATATTCCAGCGCAGACTCTACTGGTGTAGGGGAATGTGCCTGGCCACACTTACCTGGTATATGGGAAAGTGCCAGACCACATTCACCTGGTGTATGACAATATGCCAGACCACACTCACTGGTGTATGGGAATGTGCCTGAGCACACTCACCTGGTGCAGGGGAATGTGCCAGAGCACACTCACCTGCTGTAGGGGATTGTGCCAGACCGCACTAACTTGGTGTAGGGGAATGTGCCAGACCACACTCACCTGGTGTAGGGTATGTGACAGACCACACTCACCTGGTGTAGTGGAATGAGCCAACCTCACTCACCTGGCGTAGGGGAACGTGCCAGACTGCACTCACCTGGTGGACGGGAATGTGCCGGAGCACACTCACTGGTGTAGGGGAATGTGCCAGACCACACTCACCTGGTGTATAGGTATGTACCAAAGCACACTCACCTAGTGTTGTGGAATACGTCAGACGCACTGACCTGGTGTAGGGGAGTGTGCCCTACCGCACTCACCTGGTGTAAGGGAATGTGCCAGACCACACTCACCTGGTGTAGGGGAATGTGCCAGAGCACACTCACCTGGTGTAGGTGGATGTGCCAGTGCACTGTCGCCTGGTGTAGGGGATTGTTCTAGACTGCACTCACTGGTGTAGGGGAATGTGCCTGAGCACACTCACCTGGTGTAGGGGAATGTGCCAGACCAGACTCACCTGGTGTAGGGGAATGTGCCAGACCACACCGACCAGGTTTAGAGGAAAGTGCCAGTGCACACTCTCCTGGTGTAGGGGAATGTGCCTGAGCACACTCACCTGGTGTAGGGAAATCTGCCAGAGCACACTCTCCTGGTGAAGGGGAATGTGCCAGAGCACACTCACCTGGTGTAGGGAAATATGCCAGAGCACTCTCACCTGGTGTAGGGGAATGTGCCTGAGCACACTCACCTGGTGTAGGGACATCTGCCAGAGCACACTCTTCTGTTGAAGGGGAATATGCCAGACCACACTCATCTGGTATAAGGGAATGTGCCAGACCACACTCACCTGGTATAAGGGAATGTGCCAGACCACACTGACCTGGTGTAGGGGAATGTGCCAGAGCACACTCACCTGGTGTAGGGGAATGTGCCAGAGCACACTCACCTGGTATAGGGGAATATGCCAGACCACACTCACCTGGTGTATGGGAATGTGCCAGACCACACTCACCTGGTGTTGTGGAATGTGCCAGAGCACACTCACCTTGCGTAGGGGTATGTGACAGACCACACTCACCTGGTCTTGGGGAATGTGCCAACCACACTCACCTGGCGTAGGGTAATGTGCCAGACCGCACTCACCTGGTGGACGGGAATTTGCCAAACCACACTCATCTGGTGTATGTGGATGTGCCAGTGCACTCTCGCCTGGTGTCGGGGATTGTGCTAGAGCACACTCACCTGGTGTAGGTGGATGTGCCAGTGCACTCTCGCCCGGTGTAGGGGATTGTGCTAGACTGCACTCCCTGGTGTAGGGGAATGTGCCTGAGCACACTCAACTGGTGTAGGGGAATGTGCCTGAGCACACTCACCTGGTGTAGGTGAATGTGCCAGGCCGCTCCCACCTGGCGTACGGGAATGAGCCTGACCACACTCACCTGGTGTCGGGGAATGGCCCAGACCACACTCACCTGGTGTTTGTGAACGTGCCAGACCGCACTCACCTGGTGCAGGGGAATGTGCCAGACCACACTCACCTGGTGTAGGGTAATGTGCCAGGCCACACTCACCTGGTGTAGGGGAATGTGCCAGACCACACTCACCTGGTGTAGGGGAATGTGCCAGACCACATTCACCTGGTGTAGGGGAATGTGCCAGACCAGATTCACCTGGTGTAGGAGGATGTGCCAGACAACACTCACCTGGTGCAGGTGTATGTGCTAGACCGCACTCACCTGGTGTAGGGGGACTGTGCCGGAGCACACTCAATTGGTGTAGGGGAAAGTGCCAGAGCACACTCACCTTGTGTAGGGGAATTTGCCAGACTGCACTCACCTGGTGTAGGGGAATGTGCCAGATCGCACTCACTTGGTGTAGGGGAATGTGCCAGACCACACTCACCTGGTGTTGGGGAATGTGCCAGACCACACTCACCTGGTATCGGGGAATATTCCAGAGCAGTCTCTACTGGTGTAGGGGAATGTGCCTGGCCACACTCACCTGGTATATGGGAATGTGCCAGACAACATTCACCTGGTGTAGGACAATATGCCAGACCACACTCACCTGGTGTATTTGAATTTGCCAGAGCACACTTCCCTGGTGTAGGGGAATGTGCCAGAGCACACTCACCTGGTGCAGGGGAATGTGCCAGAGCACACTCACCTGGTGTAGGGGATTGTGCCAGACCACACTACATGGTGTAGGGGAATGTGCCAGACCACACTCACCTGGTGTAGGGTATGTGACAGACCACACTCACCTGGTCTAGGGGAATGAGCCAACCTCACTCACCTGGCGTAGGGGAACGTGCCAGACTGCACTCACCTGGTGGACGGGAATCCGCCAGACCACACATAACTGGTGTAGGGGAATGTGCCAGACCGCACTCACCTTGTGCAGTGGAATTTGCCAGACCACACTCACCTGGTGTAGGGGAATGTGCCAGACCACACTCACCTGGTGTAGGGGAATGTGCCCGACAATACTCACCTGTTATAGGGGAATGTGCCAGAGCACACTCACCTGGTGTAAGGGAATGTGCCAGACCACACTCACCTGGTGCAGGGGAATGTGCCAGACCACACTCACCTGGTGTAGGGGAATGTGCCAGAGCACACTCACCTGGTGTAGGGGAATGTGCCAGACCACACTCACCTGGTCTAGGTGAATGTGCCAGGCCACTCCCACCTGGTGTACGGGAATGAGCCTGACCACAATCTCCTGGTGTAGTGGAATGGCCCGAACCACACTCACCTGGTGTTTGTGAACGTGCCAGACTGCACTCACCTGGTGCAGGGGAATGTGCCAGAGCACACTCACCTGGTGTAGGGGAATGTGCCAGACCAGATTCACCTGGTGTAGGGGAATGTGCCAGACAACACTCACCTGGTGCAGGTGTATGTGCTAGACCGCACACACCTGGTGTAGGGCAATGTGCCAGACCACACTCACCTGGTGCAGGGGAATGTGCCAGACCACACGCACCTGTTGTAGGGGAATGTGCCAGAGCACACTCACCTGGTGTAGGGGAATGTGCCAGAGCACACTCACCTGGTGTAGAGGAATTTGCCAGACTGCACTCACCTGGTGTAGGGGAATGTGCCAGACCGCACTCACCTGGTGTAGGGGAATGTGCCAGACCACACTCACCTGGTATCGGGGAATATTCCAGCGCAGACTCTACTGGTGTAGGGGAATGTGCCTGGCCACACTTACCTGGTATATGGGAATGTGCCAGACCACATTCACCTGGTGTATGACAATATGCCAGACCACACTCACTGGTGTATGGGAATGTGCCTGAGCACACTCACCTGGTGCAGGGGAATGTGCCAGAGCACACTCACCTGCTGTAGGGGATTGTGCCAGACCGCACTAACTTGGTGTAGGGGAATGTGCCAGACCACACTCACCTGGTGTAGGGTATGTGACAGACCACACTCACCTGGTGTAGTGGAATGAGCCAACCTCACTCACCTGGCGTAGGGGAACGTGCCAGACTGCACTCACCTGGTGGACGGGAATGTGCCGGAGCACACTCACTGGTGTAGGGGAATGTGCCAGACCACACTCACCTGGTGTATAGGTATGTACCAAAGCACACTCACCTAGTGTTGTGGAATACGTCAGACGCACTGACCTGGTGTAGGGGAGTGTGCCCTACCGCACTCACCTGGTGTAAGGGAATGTGCCAGACCACACTCACCTGGTGTAGGGGAATGTGCCAGAGCACACTCACCTGGTGTAGGTGGATGTGCCAGTGCACTGTCGCCTGGTGTAGGGGATTGTTCTAGACTGCACTCACTGGTGTAGGGGAATGTGCCTGAGCACACTCTCCTGGTGTAGGGGAATGTGCCAGACCAGACTCACCTGGTGTAGGGGAATGTGCCAGACCACACCGACCAGGTTTAGAGGAAAGTGCCAGTGCACACTCTCCTGGTGTAGGGGAATGTGCCTGAGCACACTCACCTGGTGTAGGGAAATCTGCCAGAGCACACTCTCCTGGTGAAGGGGAATGTGCCAGAGCACACTCACCTGGTGTAGGGAAATATGCCAGAGCACTCTCACCTGGTGTAGGGGAATGTGCCTGAGCACACTCACCTGGTGTAGGGACATCTGCCAGAGCACACTCTTCTGTTGAAGGGGAATATGCCAGACCACACTCATCTGGTATAAGGGAATGTGCCAGACCACACTCACCTGGTATAAGGGAATGTGCCAGACCACACTGACCTGGTGTAGGGGAATGTGCCAGAGCACACTCACCTGGTGTAGGGGAATGTGCCAGAGCACACTCACCTGGTATAGGGGAATATGCCAGACCACACTCACCTGGTGTATGGGAATGTGCCAGACCACACTCACCTGGTGTTGTGGAATGTGCCAGAGCACACTCACCTTGCGTAGGGGTATGTGACAGACCACACTCACCTGGTCTTGGGGAATGTGCCAACCACACTCACCTGGCGTAGGGTAATGTGCCAGACCGCACTCACCTGGTGGACGGGAATTTGCCAAACCACACTCATCTGGTGTATGTGGATGTGCCAGTGCACTCTCGCCTGGTGTCGGGGATTGTGCTAGAGCACACTCACCTGGTGTAGGTGGATGTGCCAGTGCACTCTCGCCCGGTGTAGGGGATTGTGCTAGACTGCACTCCCTGGTGTAGGGGAATGTGCCTGAGCACACTCAACTGGTGTAGGGGAATGTGCCTGAGCACACTCACCTGGTGTAGGTGAATGTGCCAGGCCGCTCCCACCTGGCGTACGGGAATGAGCCTGACCACACTCACCTGGTGTCGGGGAATGGCCCAGACCACACTCACCTGGTGTTTGTGAACGTGCCAGACCGCACTCACCTGGTGCAGGGGAATGTGCCAGACCACACTCACCTGGTGTAGGGTAATGTGCCAGGCCACACTCACCTGGTGTAGGGGAATGTGCCAGACCACACTCACCTGGTGTAGGGGAATGTGCCAGACCACATTCACCTGGTGTAGGGGAATGTGCCAGACCAGATTCACCTGGTGTAGGAGGATGTGCCAGACAACACTCACCTGGTGCAGGTGTATGTGCTAGACCGCACTCACCTGGTGTAGGGGGACTGTGCCGGAGCACACTCAATTGGTGTAGGGGAAAGTGCCAGAGCACACTCACCTTGTGTAGGGGAATTTGCCAGACTGCACTCACCTGGTGTAGGGGAATGTGCCAGATCGCACTCACTTGGTGTAGGGGAATGTGCCAGACCACACTCACCTGGTGTTGGGGAATGTGCCAGACCACACTCACCTGGTATCGGGGAATATTCCAGAGCAGTCTCTACTGGTGTAGGGGAATGTGCCTGGCCACACTCACCTGGTATATGGGAATGTGCCAGACAACATTCACCTGGTGTAGGACAATATGCCAGACCACACTCACCTGGTGTATTTGAATTTGCCAGAGCACACTTCCCTGGTGTAGGGGAATGTGCCAGAGCACACTCACCTGGTGCAGGGGAATGTGCCAGAGCACACTCACCTGGTGTAGGGGATTGTGCCAGACCACACTACATGGTGTAGGGGAATGTGCCAGACCACACTCACCTGGTGTAGGGTATGTGACAGACCACACTCACCTGGTCTAGGGGAATGAGCCAACCTCACTCACCTGGCGTAGGGGAACGTGCCAGACTGCACTCACCTGGTGGACGGGAATCCGCCAGACCACACATAACTGGTGTAGGGGAATGTGCCAGACCGCACTCACCTTGTGCAGTGGAATTTGCCAGACCACACTCACCTGGTGTAGGGGAATGTGCCAGACCACACTCACCTGGTGTAGGGGAATGTGCCCGACAATACTCACCTGTTATAGGGGAATGTGCCAGAGCACACTCACCTGGTGTAAGGGAATGTGCCAGACCACACTCACCTGGTGCAGGGGAATGTGCCAGACCACACTCACCTGGTGTAGGGGAATGTGCCAGAGCACACTCACCTGGTGTAGGGGAATGTGCCAGACCACACTCACCTGGTCTAGGTGAATGTGCCAGGCCACTCCCACCTGGTGTACGGGAATGAGCCTGACCACAATCTCCTGGTGTAGTGGAATGGCCCGGACCACACTCACCTGGTGTTTGTGAACGTGCCAGACTGCACTCACCTGGTGCAGGGGAATGTGCCAGAGCACACTCACCTGGTGTAGGGGAATGTGCCAGACCAGATTCACCTGGTGTAGGGGAATGTGCCAGACAACACTCACCTGGTGCAGGTGTATGTGCTAGACCGCACACACCTGGTGTAGGGCAATGTGCCAGACCACACTCACCTGGTGCAGGGGAATGTGCCAGACCACACGCACCTGTTGTAGGGGAATGTGCCAGAGCACACTCACCTGGTGTAGGGGAATGTGCCAGAGCACACTCACCTGGTGTAGAGGAATTTGCCAGACTGCACTCACCTGGTGTAGGGGAATGTGCCAGACCGCACTCACCTGGTGTAGGGGAATGTTCCAGACCGCACTCACCTGGTGTTGGGGAATGTGCCAGACCACACTCACCTGGTATCGGGGAATATTCCAAAGCAGACTCTACTGGTGTAGGGGAATGTGCCTGGCCACACTCACCTGGTATATGGGAATGTGCCAGACCACTTTCACCTGGTGTAGGACAATATGCCAGACCACACTCACCTGGTGTCTGGTAATGTGCCAGACCACACTCACCTGGTGTAGGGTATGTGAGAGACCACACTCACCTGGTCTAGGGGAATGAGCCAACCTCACTCACCTGGCGTAGGGGAACGTGCCAGACTGCACTCACCTGGTGGACGGGAATCTGCCAGACCACACTCACCTGGTGTAGGGGAATGTGCCAGACAATACTCACCTGTTATAGGGGAATGTGCCAGACCACACTCATCTGCTGTAAGGGAATGTGCCAGACCACACTCACTTGGTGCAGGGGAATGTGCCAGACCACACTCGCCTGGTGTAGGGGAATGTGCCAGACCACACTCACCTGGAGTAGGGGAATGTGCCAGACCACACTCACCTGGTGTATGGGAATGTGCCAGAGCATTCTCACCTGGTGTAGGTGAATGTGCCTGAGCACACGCACCTGGTGTAGGTGAATGTGCCAGGCCGCTCCCACCTGGAGTACGGGAATGAGCCTGACCACACTCACCTGGTGTAGGGGAATGGCCCAGACCACACTCACCTGGTGTTTGTGAACGTGCCAGACCGCACTCACCTGGTGTAGGGGAATGTGCCAGACCACACACACCTGGTGTAGGGGAATGTGCCAGACCACATTCACCTGGTGTAGGGGAATGTGCCAGACCACACTCACCTGGTGTAGGGGAATGTGCCAGACCACATTCACCTGGTGTAGGGGAATGTGCCAGACCAGATTCACCTGGTGTAGGGGGATGTGCCAGACAACACTCACCTGGTGCAGGTGTATGTGCTAGACCGCACTCACCTGGTCTAGGGGACTGTGCCAGAGCACACTCAACTGGTGTAGGGGAATGTGCCAGAGCACACTCACCTGGTGTAGAGGAATTTGCCAGACTGCACTCACCTGGTGTAGGGGAATGTGCCAGACCGCACTCACCTGGTGTAGGGGAATGTTCCAGACCGCACTCACCTGGTGTTGGGGAATGTGCCAGACCACACTCACCTGGTATCGGGGAATATTCCAAAGCAGACTCTACTGGTGTAGGGGAATGTGCCTGGCCACACTCACCTGGTATATGGGAATGTGCCAGACCACTTTCACCTGGTGTAGGACAATATGCCAGACCACACTCACCTGGTGTCTGGTAATGTGCCAGACCACACTCACCTGGTGTAGGGTATGTGAGAGACCACACTCACCTTGTCTAGGGGAATGAGCCAACCTCACTCACCTGGCGTAGGGGAACGTGCCAGACTGCACTCACCTGGTGGACGGGAATCTGCCAGACCACACTCACCTGGTGTAGGGGAATGTGCCAGACAATACTCACCTGTTATAGGGGAATGTGCCAGACCACACTCATCTGCTGTAAGGGAATGTGCCAGACCACACTCACTTGGTGCAGGGGAATGTGCCAGACCACACTCGCCTGGTGTAGGGGAATGTGCCAGACCACACTCACCTGGAGTAGGGGAATGTGCCAGACCACACTCACCTGGTGTATGGGAATGTGCCAGAGCATTCTCACCTGGTGTAGGTGAATGTGCCTGAGCACACGCACCTGGTGTAGGTGAATGTGCCAGGCCGCTCCCACCTGGAGTACGGGAATGAGCCTGACCACACTCACCTGGTGTAGGGGAATGGCCCAGACCACACTCACCTGGTGTTTGTGAACGTGCCAGACCGCACTCACCTGGTGTAGGGGAATGTGCCAGACCACACACACCTGGTGTAGGGGAATGTGCCAGACCACATTCACCTGGTGTAGGGGAATGTGCCAGACCACACTCACCTGGTGTAGGGGAATGTGCCAGACCACATTCACCTGGTGTAGGGGAATGTGCCAGACCAGATTCACCTGGTGTAGGGGGATGTGCCAGACAACACTCACCTGGTGCAGGTGTATGTGCTAGACCGCACTCACCTGGTCTAGGGGACTGTGCCAGAGCACACTCAACTGGTGTAGGGGAATGTGCCAGAGCACTTACCTGGTGTAGGGGAATGTGCCAGAGCACACTCACCTGGTGTAGGGGAATTTGCCAGACTGCACTCACCTGGTGTAGGGGAATGTGCCAGACCGCACTCACCTGGTGTTGGGGAATGTGCCAGACCACACTCACCTGGTATCGTGGAATATTCCAGAGCAGACTCTACTGGTGTAGGGGAATGTGCCTGGCCACACTCACCTGGTATATGGGAATTTGCCAGACCACATTCACCTGGTGTAGGACAATATGCCAGACCACACTCACCTGGTGTATGGGAATGTGCCAGAGCACACTCACCTGGTGTAGGGGAATGTGCCAGACCACACTCACCTGGTGTATGGGAATGTGCCAGACCATCCTCACCTGGTGTATGGGAATGTGCCAGAGCACACTCACCTGGTGCAGGGGAATGTGCCAGACCACACTCACCTGGTCTAGGGGAATGAGCCAACCTCACTCACCTGACGTAGGGGAACGTGCCAGAGCACACTCACCTGGTGGACGGGAATCTGCCAGACCACACTTAAATGGTGTAGGGGAATGTGCCAGACCACACTCACCTGGTGTAGGGGAATGTGCCCGACAATACTCACCTGTTATAGGGGAATGTGCCAGAGCACACTCCCCTGGTGTAAGGGAATGTGCCAGACCACACTCACTTGGTGCAGGGGAATGTGCCAGACCACACTCACCTGGTGTAGGGGAATGTGCCAGAGCACACTCACCTGGTGTCGGGGAATGTGCCAGACCACACTCACATGGTGTAGGGGAATGGCCCAGACCACACTCACCTGGTGTTTGTGAACGTGCCAGACCGCTCTCACCTGGTGTAGGGGAATGTGCCTGACCACACTCACCTGGTGTAGGGGAATGTGCCAGACCAGATTCACCTGGTGTAGGGGAATGTGCCAGACCACATTTCCCTGGTGTAGGGGAATGTGCCAGACCAGATTCACCTGGTGTAGGGGAATGTGCCAGACAACACTCACCTGGAGCAGGTGTATGTGCTAGACCGCACTCACCTGGTGTAGGGGACTGTGCCGGAGCACACTCAACTGGTGTAGGGGAATGTGCCAGAGCACACTCACCTGGTGTAGGGGAATGTGCCAGAGCACAATCACCTGGTGTAGGGGAATGTGCCTGGCCACACTCACCTGGTATATGGGAATGTGCCAGACCACATTCACCTGGTGTATGACAATATGCCAGACCACACTCACTGGTGTATGGGAATGTGCCTGAGCACACTCACCTGGCGTAGGGGAATGTGCCAGAGCACACTCACCTGGTGCAGGGGATTGTGCCAGACCGCACTAACATGGTTTAGGGGAATGTGCCAGACCACACTCACCTGGTGTAGGGTATGTGACAGACCACACTCACCTGGTCTAGGGGAATGAGCCAACCTCACTCACCTGGCGTAGGGGAACGTGCCAGACTGCACTCACCTGGTGGACGGGGATGTGCCAGAGCACACTCACTGGTGTAGGGGAATGTGCCAGACCACACTCACCCTGGTGTATAGGTATGTTCCAAAGCACACTCACCTAGTGTTGTGGAATACGTCAGACGCACTCACCTGGTGTAGGGGAGTGTGCCGGACCGCACTCACCTGGTGTAAGGGAATGTGCCAGACCACACTCACCTGGTGTAGGGGAATGTGCCAGAGCACACTCACCTGGTGTAGGTGGATGTGCCAGTGCACTGTCGCCTGGTGTAGGGGATTGTTCTAGACTGCACTCACTGGTGTAGGGGAATGTGCCTGAGCACACTCACCTGGTGTAGGGGAATGTGCCAGACCAGACTCACCTGGTGTAGGGGAATGTGCCAGACCACACCGACCAGGTGTAGAGGAATGTGCCAGTGCACACTCTCCTGGTGTAGGGGAATGTTCCAGACCGCACTCACCTGGTGTTGGGGAATGTGCCAGACCACACTCACCTGGTATCGGGGAATATTCCAAAGCAGACTCTACTGGTGTAGGGGAATGTGCCTGGCCACACTCACCTGGTATATGGGAATGTGCCAGACCACTTTCACCTGGTGTAGGACAATATGCCAGACCACACTCACCTGGTGTCTGGTAATGTGCCAGACCACACTCACCTGGTGTAGGGTATGTGAGAGACCACACTCACCTGGTCTAGGGGAATGAGCCAACCTCACTCACCTGGCGTAGGGGAACGTGCCAGACTGCACTCACCTGGTGGACGGGAATCTGCCAGACCACACTCACCTGGTGTAGGGGAATGTGCCAGACAATACTCACCTGTTATAGGGGAATGTGCCAGACCACACTCATCTGCTGTAAGGGAATGTGCCAGACCACACTCACTTGGTGCAGGGGAATGTGCCAGACCACACTCGCCTGGTGTAGGGGAATGTGCCAGACCACACTCACCTGGAGTAGGGGAATGTGCCAGACCACACTCACCTGGTGTATGGGAATGTGCCAGAGCATTCTCACCTGGTGTAGGTGAATGTGCCTGAGCACACGCACCTGGTGTAGGTGAATGTGCCAGGCCGCTCCCACCTGGAGTACGGGAATGAGCCTGACCACACTCACCTGGTGTAGGGGAATGGCCCAGACCACACTCACCTGGTGTTTGTGAACGTGCCAGACCGCACTCACCTGGTGTAGGGGAATGTGCCAGACCACACACACCTGGTGTAGGGGAATGTGCCAGACCACATTCACCTGGTGTAGGGGAATGTGCCAGACCACACTCACCTGGTGTAGGGGAATGTGCCAGACCACATTCACCTGGTGTAGGGGAATGTGCCAGACCAGATTCACCTGGTGTAGGGGGATGTGCCAGACAACACTCACCTGGTGCAGGTGTATGTGCTAGACCGCACTCACCTGGTCTAGGGGACTGTGCCAGAGCACACTCAACTGGTGTAGGGGAATGTGCCAGAGCACTTACCTGGTGTAGGGGAATGTGCCAGAGCACACTCACCTGGTGTAGGGGAATTTGCCAGACTGCACTCACCTGGTGTAGGGGAATGTGCCAGACCGCACTCACCTGGTGTTGGGGAATGTGCCAGACCACACTCACCTGGTATCGTGGAATATTCCAGAGCAGACTCTACTGGTGTAGGGGAATGTGCCTGGCCACACTCACCTGGTATATGGGAATTTGCCAGACCACATTCACCTGGTGTAGGACAATATGCCAGACCACACTCACCTGGTGTATGGGAATGTGCCAGAGCACACTCACCTGGTGTAGGGGAATGTGCCAGACCACACTCACCTGGTGTATGGGAATGTGCCAGAGCACACTCACCTGGTGCAGGGGAATGTGCCAGAGCACACTCACCTGGTGTAGGGGAATGTGCCAGACCATCCTCACCTGGTGTATGGGAATGTGCCAGAGCACACTCACCTGGTGCAGGGGAATGTGCCAGACCACACTCACCTGGTCTAGGGGAATGAGCCAACCTCACTCACCTGACGTAGGGGAACGTGCCAGAGCACACTCACCTGGTGGACGGGAATCTGCCAGACCACACTTAAATGGTGTAGGGGAATGTGCCAGACCACACTCACCTGGTGTAGGGGAATGTGCCCGACAATACTCACCTGTTATAGGGGAATGTGCCAGAGCACACTCCCCTGGTGTAAGGGAATGTGCCAGACCACACTCACTTGGTGCAGGGGAATGTGCCAGACCACACTCACCTGGTGTAGGGGAATGTGCCAGAGCACACTCACCTGGTGTCGGGGAATGTGCCAGACCACACTCACATGGTGTAGGGGAATGGCCCAGACCACACTCACCTGGTGTTTGTGAACGTGCCAGACCGCTCTCACCTGGTGTAGGGGAATGTGCCTGACCACACTCACCTGGTGTAGGGGAATGTGCCAGACCAGATTCACCTGGTGTAGGGGAATGTGCCAGACCACATTTCCCTGGTGTAGGGGAATGTGCCAGACCAGATTCACCTGGTGTAGGGGAATGTGCCAGACAACACTCACCTGGAGCAGGTGTATGTGCTAGACCGCACTCACCTGGTGTAGGGGACTGTGCCGGAGCACACTCAACTGGTGTAGGGGAATGTGCCAGAGCACACTCACCTGGTGTAGGGGAATGTGCCAGAGCACAATCACCTGGTGTAGGGGAATGTGCCTGGCCACACTCACCTGGTATATGGGAATGTGCCAGACCACATTCACCTGGTGTATGACAATATGCCAGACCACACTCACTGGTGTATGGGAATGTGCCTGAGCACACTCACCTGGCGTAGGGGAATGTGCCAGAGCACACTCACCTGGTGCAGGGGATTGTGCCAGACCGCACTAACATGGTTTAGGGGAATGTGCCAGACCACACTCACCTGGTGTAGGGTATGTGACAGACCACACTCACCTGGTCTAGGGGAATGAGCCAACCTCACTCACCTGGCGTAGGGGAACGTGCCAGACTGCACTCACCTGGTGGACGGGGATGTGCCAGAGCACACTCACTGGTGTAGGGGAATGTGCCAGACCACACTCACCCTGGTGTATAGGTATGTTCCAAAGCACACTCACCTAGTGTTGTGGAATACGTCAGACGCACTCACCTGGTGTAGGGGAGTGTGCCGGACCGCACTCACCTGGTGTAAGGGAATGTGCCAGACCACACTCACCTGGTGTAGGGGAATGTGCCAGAGCACACTCACCTGGTGTAGGTGGATGTGCCAGTGCACTGTCGCCTGGTGTAGGGGATTGTTCTAGACTGCACTCACTGGTGTAGGGGAATGTGCCTGAGCACACTCACCTGGTGTAGGGGAATGTGCCAGACCAGACTCACCTGGTGTAGGGGAATGTGCCAGACCACACCGACCAGGTGTAGAGGAATGTGCCAGTGCACACTCTCCTGGTGTAGGGGAATGTGCCTGAGCACACTCACCTGGTGTAGGGAAATCTGCCAGAGCACACTCTCCTGGTGAAGGGGAATGTGCCAGAGCACACTCACCTGGTGTAGGGAAATATGCCAGAGCACTCTCACCTGGTGTAGGGGAATGTGCCTGAGCACACTCACCTGGTGTAGGGAAATCTGCCAGAGCACACTCTCCTGGTGAAGGGGAATATGCCAGACCACACTCACCTGGTATAAGGGAATGTGCCAGACCACACTCACCTGGTATAAGGGAATGTGCCAGACCACACTGACCTGGTGTAGGGGAATGTGCCAGAGCACACTCACCTGGTGTAGGGGAATGTGCCAGAGCACACTCACCTGGTATAGGGGAATATTCCAGACCACACTCACCTGGTGTAGGGGAATGTGCCAGACCACACTCACCTGGTGTTGTGGAATGTGCCAGAGCACACTCACCTTGCGTAGGGGTATGTGACAGACCACACGCACCTGGTCTAGGGGAATGTGCTTACCACACTCACCTGGCGTAGGGTAATGTGCCAGACCGCACTCACCTGGTGGACAGGAATTTGCCAAACCACACTCACCTGGTGTATGTGGATGTGCCAGTGCACTCTCGCCTGGTGTAGGGGATTGTGCTAGAGCACACTCACCTGGTGTAGGTGGATGTGCCTGAGCACACTCACCTGGTGTAGGGGAATGTGCCAGACCACACTCACCTGGTGTAGGGGAATGTGCCAGAGCACACTCACCTGGTGTAGGGGAATGTGCCAGAGCACGCTCATCTGGTGTAGGGGAATGTGTCAGACACACTCACCTGGTTTGTGGTTGCGCTAGGCAACACTCACATGGTGTAGGGGAATGTGCCAGAGCACACTGACCTGTTTTAGGGCAATGTGGCAGAGCACACTGGCCTCGTGTAGGGGAATGTGCCAACCACAGTCACCTTGTGCAGGGGAATGCGCCAGACAACATTCACCTGGCGTAGGGGACTGTCCCAGACCACACTCACCTGGTGTAGGGGAATGCGCCAGTCAACAGTCACCTGGTGTTGGGTAATGTGCCAGCTCACTCTCACCTGGTGGACGGGAATGTGCCAGACCACACTTAACTGGTGTAGGGGAATGTGCCAGACAACACCGACCAGGTGTAGGGGAATGTACCGGAGCACACTCACCTGGTCTAGGGGAATGTGCCAGACCACACTCACCTGGTGTAGGGGAATGTGCCAGACCACACTCGACTGGTGTAGGGAAATGTGCCAGACCACACTCACCTGGTGTAGGGGAATGTGCCAGACCACACTCACCTGGTCTAGGGGAATGTGCCAGACCACACTCGACTGGTGTAGGGGAATGTGCCAGACCACACTCACCTGGTGTAGGGGAATGTGCCAGACCGCACTCACCTTGTGCAGTGGAATTTGCCAGACCACACTCACCTGGTGTAGGGGAATGTGCCAGCCCACACTCACCTGGTGTAGGGGAATGTGCCGGACCACACTCACCTGGTGTAGGGGAATGTGCCTTAGCACATTCACCTGGTGTAGGTGAATGTGCCAGGCCGCTCCCACCTGGTGTACGTGAATGAGCCAGACCACCCTCACCTGGTGTAGGGGAATGTGCCAGACAACACCGACCAGGTGTAGGGGAATGTGCCAGAGCACACTCACCTGGTGTAGGGGAATGGCCCAGACCACACTCACCTGGTGTATGTGAACGTGCCAGACCGCACTCACCTGGTGTAGGGGAATGTGCCAGACCGCACTCACCTGGTGTAGGGGAATGTGCCAGACCACATTCACCTGGTGTAGGGGGATGTGCCAGACAGCACTCACCTGGTGTATGGGAATGTGCCAGACCACACTCACCTGGTGCAGGGGAATGTGCCAAACCAGATTCACCTGGTGTTGTGGGATGTGCCAGACGACACTCACCTGGTGTAGGGGAATGTGTCAGACCACACTCACCTGGTGTAGGGGAATGTGCCAGACCACACTCACCGGGTGTAGGGGAATGTGCCAGACCACACTCACCTGGTGTAGGGGAATGTGCCAGACCACACTCACCTGGTGTAGGGGAATGTGCCAGACCACACTCTCCTGGTGTAGGGGACTGTGCCAGACCACACTCACCTGGTGTAGGGGAATGTGCCAGACCACACTCTCCTGGTGTAGGGGAATGTGCCAGACCACACTCACCTGGTGTAGGGGAATATGCCAGTCCGCACTCACCTGGTGTATGGGAATTTGCCAGACCGCACTCACCTGGTGTAGGGGAATGTGCCAGACTGCATTTACCTGGTGGTAGGGGAATGTGCCAGTCTGCACTCACCTGGTGTATGGGAATTTGCCAGACCACACTCACCTGGTGCAGGAGAATGTGCCAGACCACACTCACCTGGTGCAGGAGAATGTGCCAGACCACACTCACCTGGTGTAGGAGAATGTGCCTGAGCACACTGACCTGGTGTAGGGGAATGTGCCAGACCACACTCACCTTTGCTGTGCTGATTAGTTCATTAAAATACTTTTTGCACTGAGTCCAGGACTGTGACACGTCACTCCTCCTGTTCATCTTCTGTACCTCCAACCACTGCTTCTTGGCCTTTTGCTGCTCGGGAAGAATATCTCTCGCCAAATCTTCCCCCACCCCAGCAGCTTCTGTGGTGTGGTGTTAGCCGTTGTCCATCTGGACTCCATTCTGACAGGTTCAGGTGTCTGCCTGATCAGGTTGTGTGGATTCGCATTGTGCCAGCTGTCTGTAAGGGCACAGGAAACCTTGGAGCAAAATCACAATGAGGTGTTTTGTTAAAATGCCACTGACAGACAAACTGCACTTACGTTGACCTGCTAGTGGGCACCATCAACCCTATTCCCAGTCCCTGTGTGTCACAAACTGAAAGAAGCCAGAGTGAATTAGGAATAAATTTCAAGAGGCATTGAACCAGAAATGTTGTTACAGCAAAATGATAAAAGAATGGGTGGTGTGATGGACTGATCGAAAACCCTTCCACCGTACGCTTTTTTGCATTAGTGTCATGGGCATTCCCTCGATGCTATCTGACTGTGCAGCACTCCCTCAGCACTGACCCTCTGACAGTGCAGCACTCCCTCAGCACTGAACCTCTGACAGTGCAGCACTCCCTCATTACTAACCCGCTGACAGTGCAGCGCTCCCTCAGTACTGACCCTCTGACAGTGCAGCACTCCCTCAGTACTGACCCACTGACAGTGCAGCGCTCCCTCAGTACTGACCCTCTGACAGTGCAGCACTCCCTCAGTACTGACCCTCTGACAGTGCAGCACTCCCTCAGTACTGACTCTCTGACAGTGCAGCACTCCCTCTGTACTGACCCTCTAACAGTGCAGCACTCCCTCAGTACTGACCCTCTGACAGTGCAGCACTCCCTCAGTACTGACCCTGTGACAGTGCAGCACTCCCTCTGTACTGACCTTCTGACAATGCTGTGCTCCCTCAGTACTGTATTGGGAGTGTCAACCTAGATTTTTGTGCTCAAGTCTCTTGAGTGGAACTTGAACCCAGGAGCTACTAACTGTGAAGTGAGAGTGTTATCCAGTGAACTGACTACTGAATCTGGTAATGAATCAACAGCGAGATATTGAAATACGTAAGCATTTTCGTGAATTTTAGTGAATTGTGGACAGGGATACAAAATCGAAACTCTCCTGCAGCTCGTTCATCAGCTGCAGTACTGGCTTCAGAATGACCGGGGGTTGACAGTGCAAAGGACAGGACAGTTTTTGCTGCCCTATCTCTGGTGCACAGGCGCAGAGAGAGTGCGAGGTGAGTGCAGGTGTTTGCCAACTGGTGCTTTGGAATGTTGCTGGTCACCCCCATTCCTGGCTTTCTGTGATAGGGGAAATCACAGAGCTTTCTATTGCAGATTCATCATTCCTGACCAAGAATAAACCCACACACAATTGCTGCCTGCTTCTGATAGGAACATCCCACCTCTGCAGCTCCTCAGGACCAGGAATTACAATTGAAATGATGTTAATATCTTTACTAATGAATTAATTAAGTAGGCTGAGAGCTGTGTGTTCAATCCTGTATGAAAAATGCTTCGATGTAGCTGCCTCCTGAAATCATCTTGATAACAACAATACCTCGGGGGAATTGTTTGATGGGGGAAGTTTTTGCTATCTATTGAATACCATTGTAAGCACTTACTGTGTGAGTTACTCACATCTTCAGCACTGACCCTGAAACAAAGGGAGACAACTGAAAAAATACAGCCAGTTTGTGTAATGTTTCAGATATACAATCAAACTCGTGAATAACCTATTCAAGTCCCATCAGAATGAAGTTGGAGAGTAATTGCAGAGGCTGAACTGGCCACAGTTATAATTGGACATTGTAAATCTGGTGTAGGGAGTGACAGGTGCACAAAAGCTAAGCTGAGGCCTGTTGCAGGACATTCTGAAGCCCCACTACATCTTTACTTAAATGTGAATAGGAAGTGAAAGGAACCATTTATATATTATACTGAGAGATGGATTACAACAGCCTCTAAGATTGACTTGCTCCCACTGCCTCGTCTTGACCAGGAGATAGGAATATAGAACAATAATGTGCTGCATCCTTATCAGATTTTACAGAGGGACAGATTCTGACCCCATCATTAACCTTGTGCTTTATCTGACTTTAGTGATTAGTGCAAGATACATAAAAGTGTACAAATGGTCACACTGGGCTTGAATGCTGATCTCAATTATTAGAGGTTGGGTTTTGCTGAGTTTGTGATATAATTGATAGCGTAACAATACAATGTTTAGGAATTGTTAATTAGTCATCTCATTCACGGGTGGGTCAGAGATGTGTTAGTAATGAATGCACTGCAAGATGGTATCACAATGAAACACAGCCTCTTTCATAGATACCTGCTGGGGCCCACAGAACAGAGCCACTTGTGGGTGGTAGAGCACTTGCTGTGTGCAGCTTTCTGAATTATAGTAACCCACAGAACTGGGAAGAGAGTCTGAACGGATACATTCAGCATCAAGCATTCAGGTTTTTCATGCTCGCTATTTACACAACTGACCCTTTCTCTCTCATTCTGCTTTAAATCACCCAATTCACCCTCAGCCCTGGAAACTGCCACTTACAGCAAGTAAAACAGCATTTACAAAATGTGAGACTATAGATGCAGGAACCACTTTATCCTGAAGATTCGCTACACTCACACTCGAGCTCAGCAATGGAACAGATGATGCCCAGTCTCTCCAAAACAGAAGGTGAATTAACATTTTGAAAATTTGGGCCCATTAAGCTGCAGAAAGTAGAATTTATTTTCTTCTAGGGAGCTCATTCACTCACTGATGAATGGCTGTTCTCTATTTAGTGAGATATTACACGCTGCATGTTTCTGAGATCTGATGTCTGAACATTAACAAAGCACCATATAATAGAATGACTGACTATATCGAGAGTTAAATGATTTTATTGCAGCAGTTTTTCCCTCCTGGTTTACTGTACAATCTAGTCAAATGCTCTCATATTCTCTGATACTGTAATGCTCCTGCGATACTGTATGGAATGCCTGAATGCACTGACATTCTGCCCAGCATTACAGGAAAACCATTAACAGCACCTTGCATTTATATACCACTTCTAATGTCAGAAAGGAAATTCACATAGAGGATAAGAAGTTGATATTTGGAGCAGTAACTGAAGATTACGTCAGAGAGCTCAGAGGGCTACACTGTCGGGGGAGCAAAGATTACACACGATCTGCTTCAGCCTGAGACAGAGGCCAGTGAGGGGGATGGAATCAGTGACAAGGGCACAGAGTTTGTTGCAGGAACCGATGGCTTAATTTTACCTGTGTGAAAGTGGGTGCGTTTGGAGTGAGTTAAAATCTCACCCAATGTTTTTTGGTCTACCCAGTGCTTAGCTGAAGGGAATTGAAGTTGATCCAGGAGTGGATGTCAGACAAGCGAAGTGATAACCGAGGTCGAGAGAGGCAGTCGAGAGGCAGAGCTGGGTGTGGTCATTGTGTGTGTAGGAACTCACCCCATGTCTCTGAGCGGTGTCGTGTTAATATTAGTGAGTGTGGGATCCGCTTCCAGGATTAGTGCTTGAGGCAGCAACTATGTCAACATTGAAGATTAAATTAGAGTGTGGGATGAAGGAGAAAGCTTGAAGGAATATGGAAACAAAGGAGGTGAACATAATTAGAATTATTTCCACTTTTGCAAGCGTTAGCACAGAATTCTGAAGCTGAAGAGGCATTTTCTGTGCTAAAATTCACTTATTTCTATAGAAAATGCTGGAAAAACTCAGCAGGTCTAACATCACCTGTGGGGAGAAAAACAGAGTTAATGTTTCGAGTCCGCATGACTCTCTGACGAAGGATCAAATGGACTCGAAACGTTAACTCTGTTTCTCTCTCCACAGATGCTGTCAGGTCTGCTGAGTTTTTCCAGCATTTTCTGTTTTTGTTTCAGATTTCCAGCATCTGCAGTGTTTAACTTTTATTTGTGCTTATTTCTATGTATATTCTTGGATTACTACACAAGGTATCTGAATGTACTAGTACTTTAGAATGCAGCATTGATGGAGAATAGGGATAATGGGCAGGTACTCCAATTAGCAGTATATGACAAGTGGTGTCCTGCAAGGATCTGTGTTGGGGCCTCAGCTATTTACTTTATTCGTTAATGACTTAGGTGGCAGAATAGAAAGCTGCATGTCCAAATATGACACAAAGATAGCTGGCATTGCAAGCAGTATATTTTAATTCTTTCACAGGATGTGGGCGTCGCTGGTTAGGCCAGCGTTTATTGCCCTTGAGAAGATGGTGGTGAGCTGCCTTCTTGAATTGCTGTAATCCATGTGGTGTAGGTACATCCACAGTGCTGTTAGGGAGGGAGTTCCAGGATTTTGACCCAAAGACAGTGAAGGAACGGTGATATATTTCCAAATGAGGATGGTGAGTGGCTTGGAGGGGAACTTCCAGGTGGTGGTGTTCCCATGTGTCTGCTGCCCTTGTCCTTCTAGATGTAGTGGTCGTGGGTTTGGAAGGTGCTGTCGAAGGACCCTTGGTGAATTCCTGCAGTGCATCTTGTAGATGGTACCCACTGCTGCTACTTTGCGTCGGTGGTGGAGGGAGTGAATGTTGAAGGTGCTGATCGAGAGGGCTGCTTTATCCTGAATAGTGTTGATGTTCCTGTGTGTTTTTGGAGCAGATGGAAGAGATATTGATACATTAAATGTATGGACAAAACTGTGGCAAATTAATTTCAATGTGGTCAAATAAAAGGTAATCCAGTTTGGACTTAAAAAGGATAGGACAGAGAACTTTCTAAATGTTGAAAATCTAGAAACAATGGTCAACAAATAGACTTAAGGGTTCAGGTATATAAATGTCAAGAACAGGTACAGAAAATAATCAAAAAGGTTAATGGAATGCTGCCCTTTCTATCTCGAGGACTAGAATACAAGGGGGTAGGTTAGAGAACACCCAGAGTCACTGTAAACATTTCTGGGCACCTAGGAAGGATACACTGGCTTTGGAGTGGGTACAGTGTCAATTTACCAGAATGATACCTGGGCTCCAATGGTTAATTTACCAGGCGAGATTACACAAACTAGGATAAAAGCAAAATACTGCAGATGCTGTAAATCTGAAATAAAAACAGAAAATACTGGAAAAACTCAGCAGCTCTGGCAGCATCTGTGGAGAGAAAGACAGAGTTAATGTTTCAAATCCAGATGACTCCTCTTCAGAGCTGGAGAAGGATCATACGGACTTGAAACATTAACTCTGTTTCTCTCTCCACAGATGCTGTCAGACCTGCTGAGTTTTTCTAGAATCTTCTATTTATATTACACAAACTAGTATTGTATTTTCAGGAATTTAGAATGTTCAGAGATGATTTGATTGAAGTTTTCAAGATTTAATGGGAACAGGTAGAGTTGATAGAGAGAAATTATTACCACTGCCTGGGGGGTCTAGGATTAAGAGACATGGGCTGGGATTTAGTGGTGGGGCCACACCACCGGACATTCACTGACCCAGCCAAACGTTCATTGACGTTCGGTGGGACCGGGTGATCCAGCGGCTGATGAGGCTGGAAAATCCTGTCTCTCATCTGAAAATTAGAGCAGAGTTTTCAGGAATGAAATTAGGGAAGACACAAAGTGGTTAAAGTTTGGAACTCTTCCACAAATGATAATTGAGGCTAGATCAATTGTTAATTCTAACTTGTGAATTTGATAGATTTTTGTTAACCCAAAGTATTGAGGGGTATGGAGCAAAGGATCAGCTCTCCACACACCCCCGAAATCACACCCCACTGACCCCAACTTCCTCCCTCCCCACAGCCCTCAAACTCTACCCCACTGCCCACAACTTCCACCCCATTGGCCCCACAAGCTCCTGCACCCATCTGCTTCCAATCTCCTCCCTCCCCACACTCCCCAACCTCCTCCATCCCCACTGCCCCCTACCTCCTCCACCACACTCCCCAACCTCCTCCACCCACTCCCCCCTAACCTCCTCCACCCACTCCCCCCCTAACCTCCTTCATCCACCCACCTCCCCAACCTTCTCAAATGGATGTTGAAACAAAACATTTCTATTGTGTTGTTAAAGAAAGCACAGCACGTACTGCTGTTCATCCCCCCCGAGCAGCTGGAATGTTGTGATATCGGAAAAACTATAACATTGGCCCTATTCTTTTTCCCATCCAGTGACAGGCAGTTATTTTTCTCACAGTGAGTTAGTAATTTTGGACAAATCCTTCCCTTCTTGTTACTGCATAGTCGATACAGGGAGGTGAATTAGGCCATGAACAGCATTGAGAGGGAGGTAAGAAAACACCAAATCAATAATGCTTCTCGTATCCATCTGATAATTGGGACCATTGCGTTGGACAGTCCCTACTTTCCTGAATGACTTATCAATATATTGACTATCAGTTACTCATTCCTAATTATGGTAACCCTGGATTTAACCAAACTCATTTAGAGTCGTAGCTCCTTCACTTTCCATTAACAGTTCATGCCGGACATTTTTTAACATTTCTTCATCCAAAATGCTTGGTAATAAAACGAGTTCCTGGGTATTAATGTCTGTTTTTAATTTTTCCCCAGAATGTGGGCATTACTGGCAAGGCCAGGATTTATTGCCTGTCCTTAGTTACACTCAGGAGTTGGTGGTGGAACTCCTTCAGCCAGTGAAGGTGGGTTTTATACAGCTGAATTATTCCCCAGAGCCCCCTCCCAGGACAGCTCACCATCTCATTGTGGAGCTAGAGTCACATGATGGTCCCGACTGGGAAACGCTGGATTCAACTTTCTCTTGTACTGGTTATTTCCCAAATTTTACAGGTGCCCTGGTGAGACTTGATCCCATGTTTTCTGGGTTATTAGTCCAGTAACACAGACAGCTGTGCCATCCAATACAGTCTTTAAAGAGAGCGATTACAGTTTTAAGGTTTCGGCAAAAGGCGCCAGTTTCAGTTTTGCTCATTCCTGAATGATACTGTTAGTAGGGAAGAAGTAGAAGAAAGTGGGAAGAGAGCAGGAAGAGAACGAGGAGAGGGGGAGGGGAGGAGGAGATGGGGGAGGGGAGCAGGAGAGGGGGAGGGGAGGAGGAGAGGGGGGAGGGGAGGAGGAGAGGGGGAGGGGAGGAGGAGATGGGGGAGGGGAGGAGGAGAGGGGGGAGGGGAGGAGGAGAGGGGGGAGGGGAGGAGGGGATGGGGAAGAGGCGAGGAGGAGAGGGGGAGGGGAGGAGGAGAGGGGGGAGGGGAGGAGGAGAGGGGGGAGGGGAGGAGGAAGGGAGGAGAGTAGACTCAGCACAGTTTCACACCAAACAGCGATGAACAGGAGGATCAAAGCTATCAGAATATGTGGCCTTTACTCTTTATACAGAAGGAAGTTGAAATTTTAAAACTTCATTCATGGGATGTGGACTTCTCTGGCTGGGCCAGCATTTATTGCCCATCCCTAATTGCCCTTGAGAAGGTGGTGGTGAGCTGCCTTCTTGAACCGCTGCAGTCCATGTGGTGTAGGTACACCCACAGTGCTGTTAGGGAGGGAGTTCCAGGATTTTGACCCAGCGACAGTGAAGGAACGGTGATATATTTCCAAGTCAGGATGGTGAGTGGCTTGGAGGGAAACTTCCAGGTGGTGGTGTTCCCATGTGCCTGCTGCTCTTGTCCTTCTAGATAGTAGTAGTTGTGGGTTTGGAAGGTGCTGTCTAAGGAGCCTTGGTGAATTCATCAGTGCATCTTGTAGATGGTACACACTGCTGCTACTGTGCATCGGTAGTGGAGGGAGTGAATGTTTGTGGATGTGGTGCCAATCAAGCAAGACTTGTCCTGGATGGTATCAAGATTCCTGAGCATTGTTGGAGCTGCCCTCATCCTGGTAAGTAGGGGAGAGTATTCCATCACACTCCTGACTTGTGCCTTGTGGATGGTGGACAGGCTTTGGGGAGTCAGGAGGTGAGTTACTCGCCGCAGGATTCCCAGCCGCTGACCAGCTCTTGTAGCCACAGTATTTATATGGTTAGTCCAGTTCAGTTTCTGGTCAATGGTAACCCCCAGGATGTCGATAGTGGGGGATTCAGTGATGGTAATGCCATTGAACATCAAGGGGCAATGGTTGGATTCTCTCTTGTTGGAGATGGTCATTGCCTGACACTTGTGTGGTGCGAATGTTACTTGCCACTTGTCAACCCAAGCCAGTTAATGCCTTACACAACCTCAGGACATCCCAAAGTGCTTTAAAGTCAATTAAGTATTTTTAAAATTCAAAAGCAAAATTCTGCAGATGCTAGAAAACTGAAATAAAACAGAAAATGCTGAAAAAATACTCAGCTGGTCAGGCAGCATCTGTGGAGTGAAACAGAGTTAATAAGCAACATTTAAAGAGCATGATAGGGATATCAGCCACCAGCTGGAGAGCCAGCAAGAGCCCCTGTGCCTCTTTTTGGGAAGGTCCACCACATTAACAGCACTGTCAGAGGGCCAGTACTGAGGGAGTGCTGCACTGTCCGAGGGTCAGTATTGAAGCAGTACCCGTGGCACTGTCGAGCTAGAGTCATAGAGTCATAGAGGTCTACAGCACAGAAAAAGGCCCTTCATCCCATCGAGTCAGCACCAGTCAAACAAGTACCTAATTATTCTAATCCCATTTTCCAGCACTAGGCCCATAGCCTTGTATGCCATGGCATCGCAAGTGCACATCCAAATACTTCTTAAATGTTATGAGGGTTTCTGCCTCTACCACCCTTTTAGGCAGTGAGCTCCAGATTCCCATGACCCTCTGGGTGAAAAAAATCTTCCTCACATCCCCTCTAAACCTCCTGCCCCTTACCTTAAATCGATGCCCCCTGGTTATTGATCCGTCCACCAAGGGGAAAAGTTCCTTCCTGTCTACCCTATCTATGCCCCCTTAATTTTAAACACCTCAATCATGTCCCCCCTCAATCTACCCCAGTCTATCCAATCTCTCCTCATAACGAAAACTCTCCAGCCCAGGCAACATCCTGGTAAATCTCCTCTGCACTCTCTCTAGTGCAATCACATCCTTCCTATAATGCAGATTCCAGAACTGCACACAATACTCTAGCTGTGGCCTAACCAGCGTTTTATACAGTTCCAGCATAACCTCCCTGCTCTTATATTCTATGCCTCGGCTAATAAAGGCAAATATCCCATATCCCTTCTTAACCACCTTATCCACCTGTCCCGCTACCTTAAGGGACCAGTGGACATGCACATCAAGGACCCTCTGATCCTCGGTACTTCCCAGGGTCCTACCATTCATCGTGCATTCCCGTGCCTTGTTTGTCCTGCCCAAGTGCATCACCTCACAATTATCTGGATTAAATTCCATTTGCCACTGATTAGCCCATCTGACCAGCTCGTCTATATCCTCCTGTAATCTAAGGCTATCCTCCTCACTATTTACCACCCCACCAATTCGCATGTCGTCCGCGAACTTACTGATCAGCCCTCCTACATTCAAGCCTAAAGTTGCCATCTTTCAGGTGAGAAGTTAAACGGAGGCCCTATCTGGTCTCTTAGTGGTTGTGAAAGATAATGGGTGTGAATGAAAGAAATGCAGGCGAGTTCTCCAAAGGTTCCTGTGGTCAATATTCATCCCTCAACCATCACCACAAAAGCAGAATGTTTTATCACTTATCCCATTTCTCTTTGTGAGTTCTTTCTGTGTGTAAATTTGTTGCCGCAGTTTCTACATTTCATCAGTGACTACACTTCAAAATATTTCATTAGTCGTGAAGCACTTTTAGACTCAGGAGGTAGTGAAAGGAAAACGTTCTCTATCTTCCTTTTGCTGCCTCTTTCTCTCCCGTTGGTTGTAACAGACTGTTGTCACCACCCAGCATCTTGGCATCATTGATTCCTGACATTTATCAATGTGATGCTCTATGTGTTCTACACTTGAAATCTCCTCTGCCACATGCATTATAATCAGTGTCTGCTCTGGGATACATCTAGTTGTACATGTACTTGTTTAGCAGCTGTTACTGTGCAGTGATGTACACAAGCTGTGAACTTATGTGTTTCTATATTCTTTTGTACCAGACCATCTGCCTGACAGATCTTTAATTGGAACAACAGATAGCCTGTATCTACAACAGATAGCCTGTATCTATAACTGATAGCCTGTACCTATAACTTCTATCATGTTAGTTGGGAGACCCTCTCAGCAAAGAGTCTGTTGCAACCCGTGTGTATTCGGGTTAAAATTTTGAAAACTTTACTCCAGTTACATACATACGAACTAGGAGCAGGAGTAGGCCATTCGGCCCCTCATTTGTGCTCTGCCATTTGATAAGATCATGGCTGCTCTGATTGTAGTCTCAACTCCACATTCCCGACCTTGTTAATCAAGAACCTATCCAAATATAAAAGCAGAATAGAGCGAATGCTAAAAATCTGAAATAAAAACAGAACATGCTGGTAAAACTCAGTAGGTCTGGCAGCATCTGTGGAGAGAGAAACAGAGTTAACGTTTCGAGTCTGTATGACTCTTTTTCAGAGCCCTAACCAACTCAGCCTGAAAAATGACCCTGACTCCAGTGCTCCTTGGGAAGGTAACTCCACAGACTAATGACCGTCTGACAGAAAATATATTCTCCGCATCTCCATCTTAAATGGGAGACATCACATTTTTAAACTGTGTCCTCTACTTCTAGTCTCTCCCACAAGGGGAAACATCCCCTCAGCGTCCACCCTGTTAAGCCCCCTCAGGATCTTATATGTTTCAATAAGATCACCTCTCATTCTTCTAAACTCCAATGGATACAGGCCCAACCTGTCCAACCTATCCTCATAAGATAACACCACCCACCATCCCAGGAATCAGTCAAGTGAACCTTCTCTGAATTGCTTCTAAAGCGCTTTTGTCCTTTCCCAAGAAAGGAGACCAAAACTGTACACAGTACTCCCAGATGTGGTCCCACCAATTCCCTGTACAACTGTAACAAAACATCAGACCAAGGAGTCTAACACGTGCAGGAGTCAATGGGTGTCACAAAACCCCACGGTGCAATGAAGGTGAAGGTCGGCGCAGTTGGGATCCCACCACCCCACGCAGCCCGTCTCACCCGCTCCGGGGGGGAGGTGGAGCAGGAGCACACGTGTTAGGACCCGAAAGATGGTGAACTATGCCCGGGCAGGGCGAAGCCAGAGGAAACTCTGGTGGAGGTCCGTAGCGGTCCTGACGTGCAAATCGGTCGTCCGACCTTGGTATAGGGGTGAAAGACTAATCGAACCATCTAGTAGCTGGTTCCCTCCGAAGTTTCCCTCAGGATAGCTGGTGCTCGTCCACACACAGTTTTATCTGGTAAAGCGAATGATTAGAGGTCTTGGAGCCTAAATGATGTCAGTCCCTACTTTTATATTCCATTCCCTTTGCAATAAACGGCAACATTCCCTATGCCTTCCTAATGGCTTGCTGTGTTTGCATACTAACTTCGTGATTCGTGTACCAAGACACCCAGATCCCTCTGTACCACAGAGTCAGGAACATGAGGACAATAGAAAATAAGAGCCCTATTTCTTCGAGTCTGCTCCATCATTCAACTACATCATGGCTGATCTACCTCATTGTTACTTTCCTACACTAACCCTGTCATGTGCTCAATGAAATACAGCGCCTCAAATCCAATGTTTTTATTAACTGAATGTAATGTGGCTCAACCCTGGCCCTGTACCTTATGGCAGAGGTCACATGACTACAGCAAGCCAGATAGGATCCTTCTTACATGATTACATTTCAAAACCCAAACGATCCCCATATCCTTGGATATATTTAATATCTAGAAATCTATCACTCCCTGTCTTGAAATCTGTCTATCAAACCTCTTCAGAATCTTGTAGGTTTCAATGAGATCACCTCTCATTCTTCTAAACTCCAGACAATATAGGCCCAGTTTACACAGCCTCTCATCATAGGACAGCCCCCTCATCCCAGATACCAATCTAGTGAACCTTTGCTGTACCGTCTCCAATGCAATTATATCCTTCCTTAAATGGAGACCAAAACTGCATGCAGTACTCCTGTGGTCTCACCAAAACCCTGTACAACTGTAGAAAGACCTCTTTATTCCTGTACTCCAATCCCTTTGCAATAAAGGCCAACTTGCCATTTGCCTTCCTAATTGCTTACAGCGCCTGCATGCTAACTTTCAGCCTTCCTTCTACGAGCATCTAAGTCTCTCTGAACACTCATGCTTACACGTTTCTTACCTTTTAAAAGATATTCAGCTCTTATATTCTTTTGACCAATGTGAATAACTTCACTCTTCCCTACTTTATAATCCAACAGCCATCTTATTGCCCACTCAATGAACCTGTCTATCTCTCTTTGCAGCCTCTCTGTGTCCTCCCCACAGCTTACCCTTCCACCTAGCTTGGTATCATCAGCAAACTTAGATACAATACTCTCTGCCTCTTCATCTAAGTCATTAATATCGATTGTAAATAGCTGCGGCCCCAGAACTGAACCTTGTGGCACTCCACTATTCACTACCTGCTAAATTGATACAGACCCATTTATGCCTACTCTCTCTTCCTAACTGTTAACCAACCCTCTATCCATGCTAATATATTGCCTCTGCTCCATGGATGCTCATCTTGCCTATTAACCTTTGGTGTGGCACCTTCTCAAAAGCTTTTTGGAAATCCAGGTATACTACATCTACTGGTTTCCCTTCATCTAACTTACTAGCTACATCCTCAAAAAACTCTAATAAATTTATCAAACAGGATTTCCCTTTAGTAAAATCATGTTGACTTGCTCTAATCAAACTATGCTTTTTAAGTACACTGTTAAAGCTTCCTTAACAATTCAGCATTTTCCCAACAACTGATGTCATAATAACTGGCCTATAGTTCCCTCCCCCCTTTCTTGAAAAGCAGAGTAACACATGCAAATATCCAATATGATGGGACCATTCCTGAATCTAATGAATTCTGGTAAAACCATAGCTGTGGCTTCCACTATCTCTGCAGCTGTGTCCTTTAGACCCTTGGGGTGTAGCCATCAAGTCCCGGAGATCGGTCACAATGTAATCTCTTAAATTTCTCCAATATTTTTTCCCTGTTGACATCAATTTCCCGAAATTCCTCAGGTTATTGTCTATTCCTGGAATGAAACTTGTATTTTCTACTGTGAAGACAGATAGAAAATATTTGTTCAATGCCTCTGCCCTTTCCTCATTTCCCATGATAATTTCTCCTGTCTCTGCTTCTAAAGGATCAATGTTAACTTAAGCTACTCTCTTTCTTTTCCTATGCTAATAAAAGCTCTTACAATCTGTTTTTATATTCCTGGCCAGTTTATTCTCATATAGTATTTTTCCCTTTTTATCAACATTTTTGGTGGCCCTTTGCTGGTTTCTAAAACACTCCCAATCCTCAGACTTGTTACTGTTTTTTGCAACATTGTAAGCCTATTCTTTTAATCTAATACTATCCCTAACTTCCTGAGTGAGCCATGGATGGGTCCTCCTTGCTGAGTTTTTGTTTTTCAATGGAATGTATTTTTGTTGAACATTTTGAATTGTTTCTTTAAATATTTCCCACTGTTCACTTCTCTCCATACCTTTTAGTCTATTTACCAAATTAACCGTAGCCAATTCTCCTCTCACCTATGTAATAGGCTTTGTTTAAGTTTAAGATTTTAATTTCTGATTGGAGTATATCATTTTCAAATTTACCCTGGAATTCAATGGTATTATGGTCACTATTTCCTGGTGGACCTTTCACTACAACATTACTAATTAACCCTGCTTCATTTCACAATACTAGATGTAAGGTAGTTTTGCCCCTAGTCAGTTCCAAAATGTATTAGTTGAAGAAACCGTCATGAATACATTCCACAAACTGATGAATTGAAGCCCCTTCTTTCCACGCCGCTCTTTGAACCTCATGTTTCAGTCTTTGTTCGTTTGTTCCCACATGGATTACAACAACAGGATTGTCCCCCTCCCACTCCAAGCTCTTCTCTAGCTGTGAGGAGATGTCCTTAACCCTGGCACTGGGCAGGTACCACAACCTTTGGAGCTCCTGATTGCGGCTACAGAGAACAGTACTTATCCCTCTGACTATGCTGCCCCATTTCATCACCACATTCCTCTAGGCTCCCCTCATTTGAATGACCCCTTCACCATGATGCCTTGGTCAGTCTGCTCATTTACCCTGCAGTCCTCCTCGTCCACACAGGTAGCAGTCACCTCCTGCCTGTTAGACAAAGTCAGGGACTGAGGCTCCTCCGTCACTACTCACTGGGTCCCCTTACCTGCCTGACTCGCAGTCACATCCTCCTGTCCCTAACCATTGACCAACTCTCAAGATCTGCCAAGCCTGAGGGGTGTGACTGCCTCCTGACACTCTGCTAGTTACAGCTTTCCAACAACATTTATCCCTACCCTCTGAATCACAGAATCAAAGGATCACAGAATTATTACAGCACAGAAGAAGGCCATTCAGCCCATCATGTCTGTGCTGGCTCTCCAAATGAGCAAATCACCTAATGCCACTCTATCGCCTTCTCCCCGTAACCCTGCACATTCTTCCTTTTCAGGTTATAGTCTAATTCCCTTCCAAATGTTTCGTTTGAACCTGTCTCCACCACACTCTCAGGTATCACATTCCAGGCCTTAACCACTCAGAGTGAGAAGAAGCTTTTCCTCATATCACTTTTGTTTCATTTACAATTTACTTTAAATCTGTGCCCTCTTGTTCTCGATCCTTCCACCAAAGGGGAACAGTTTCTCCCTATCTGCTCTGTCCAGACCGCTCATGATTTTGAACACCTCTATCAAATCTCCTCTTGGCCTTCTCTTCTCCAGGAGAACAGACCTAACTTCTCCAACCTATCTTGTACATATATGTTTACGTACATCAATATTTTATATCTTTAATATATATAAAATACTCCGTATTTGTGAGGGTGATGGATGCTGGGTGCTCTCTCTGCTGTTTTTATTAAAGGACAAAAGCTCCTTTTCCAACTTGCACAGTTTCTTTTGGTCTTTTCTAGAAAGACACGGGCCAGCCATTTTATCGGTTCTTCCTTGGCTCTACAGCCTTGACAGCCTTGAGTTGCTATGTACGTTTTGTATTATCCTAGTTTTCAGGGCCTGTCCCAAAGTGGTTTTGACAATGAATGACAATTTCCTCTACACACATGAGGCACTAACTGGCCCTGATCCTTCAAGGTGAGCAGTGATTGCAACAAGCTATTATTGTCTCCTATAGGACACTAACTGAAACCTAAAATCCCAATGTGCCAATTCAGATTAAAATTACCTTAAAATGTGACGCAATAAAATTGGAAAGGGTGAAGTAGATTTGAAATAAGCTGCTGAGAAGTTATTTTCAGTCGATCTGACCAGGTTCAGTGTCCATTGCACTCTGTAACCAGCAGAGAGCAGTGACGTACCATGGCTGCACTGCACCAGCTAGTGTGCAGGATGGGGAACTTTTGCACCAGCTGGCTATTATACTAAACACTAAATGTTTCCAAATGACTTGAGAGAACTGACTATCCACATTCTACGTTCGGTAAGGTTGGCTTTAACTTAAAGTATGGTTATGATCTGAACATATATTGTTTAAAAAAATCTTTTGCATTTCTGACATGCATTTTCACCGAAAGATTAACTCAGGTAAAACGTGAACAAAACATTCAATTGTAAAATTTTACAGTGCAGAAGCAGGCCATTCAGTCCATTGTGCCTGTGCTGATTCTTTGAAACAGCTATTCAAGAACTATCCTGTTCTATCCCCATGGAACCATTTATCCATTTTAAAGCATCACTACTAACTACTGATTTTAAAAAATAATTACCTTTCGTATTAATTCAAAACTAGTGATGAGATAACATAAGCAGCTGTATGGCAGGGAGAGAAATTAACAGATGTTTGATGTATAATGTTGTTGATGTGACACTTGTTATGCAGGTCACTGTAGAACAATGTAACCGGCACATATGCTCATCATATTCAGGACCTGGAGACATTGCTGTTGAAATAAGACGGGTTAAGGAAGGATTTTTATTTGCAAAAACTTTGCTTAAGAATGTTTATTCAAAGTACAGAGAAGCATGTAATAGTTTTTTTCTCCCAGTGATACAAAATCATTACCCTGGTGCTGAGGTCATTTCAGGTGTAATTTGCTTGTTATTTTACAGAAGTGTGTGGATAAAGTGTGAATTTTAAACTCTGAGCCTTGATATTTTTCCCATCAGAGAGAAAGAGGTTTCTTCTGGTGTTTTGATAATTTTACTGAAATGAGGTGGAAGAAGTCAGTGATTGGTTTGACAGTGTGTGACAGGTGATTATGTAGATTGAGCATGGGTGTAGACTCCTGTCACTGGGCTCCGAGTTCTGAGTGTGCTCTGTGAACTGAAGGTTACACAACAGGGCACAGGGGTGATAGGATATCACCTCGCCTCCTGCAAGAAAGCAGGAAAGCAAAAGAATTAAATATTTGTCATTGCTCCGAGGTTACTGTCAGGTTGACTCAATCTCAGAATGTTTAGAGTGTGCGAGAATCCACGTGAATTAATTCCAGTTACCAATAAAATTATTCAACTATTCAGAATTTGTTGATGGGGAAAAATGTACCTTTACTTTTGTAAGGGATGGAATTGGGGAAATCTAAACGCTGAATCTGCCTCTCTGTTTCCTGAAACCTTAGTTATGGTCACAGAAGGAATCGTTCCTTGAGCCAGTGTTTAGGTGAAAATCTCCGTTATTTTTTGCTTAGCTTTTTTTTAATGAAGCATTTTAATAGCATCAAAATGATGAAGAAAATTATAACAAATAAGGAAAAATTACTTCCTCTGGCAGGAAGTTTGATAACCAAAGGATACATTTGGGGAAGTGGTGGCATTATCACTGGGTTAGTATTCCAGAGACCCAGGGTAATGCTGTGGGGAGCTGGGTGTGAATCCCACCACGGCAGATGGTGAAATTTGAATCCAATAAAAAATCTGGATTAAAAGTCTGATGATGACCTGATGGCTGTAAAAACCCATCTGGTTTGCTAATGCCCTTAGGGAAGGAAATCTGCCACCCTTACCTGGTCTGGCCTACATGTGACTCCAGACCCACAGCAATGTGGTTGACTCTTAAGTACCCTCTGAACAAGGGCAATTAGGGACAGGCAATAAATGCTGGCTTAGCCAGTGATGCCCACACCCCATGAACAAATTAAAAAAGATTGAAGTTAATTGATGAAAGAACTAAAGGAGAAAGTGAGGGGAATTTTTGTAACACAATGAGCTGTGATCTGGAAGGCGCTGCCTGAAAGGGCGGTGGAAGCAGATTCAATAATAACTTTCAAAAGGGAATTGGATTGAAGAGGAAAAATTGCAGGGCCAGTGGCGAAAGAGCAGAGGAGTGAGACTAATTAGATAGCTCTTACACAGAGCTGGCACAGGCACGATGGGCTGAATGGCTTCTTCCTGGGCTGTATCATTCACTGATTTTGTGAAGCAAGACTTGATTTCAGCCGTGCTGTTCCTCTCAGCTCCACAGGTGGAGCTCACTGAGTTCTGGTGAAGTGTGAGAAACCATAATAGTGGATTCAGCCTTGGACTGAAACTAGTGGGAAATGCACCAACTTATTCACCTTTATTCCTAATGCTAGGACTGACCATCTCCCAATCTGACAGCATTTCATGTTGACCCACAAGAAGGTAACCTCACTCTGACCCTTCCTATGGACTCCTGTTACAAGCTGTGTGATATAGACTTGTATGTGGTTCAATTACTACTTTCATTAGTGTCGATGTATTATTTACAGGGATCTGTGTGCGTGGCAGATTCCATTTCCTATTGTGAAAGGCTCCATACTTTCTGTGGGTAGAAATATGGAGCTCTGGCGGGTGCCTTACAGGGAAAACTTCCCATTCTCTGAGTTAGCTGATACCTGGATTAGTTGACAGAATGATACTGTGGCTAAAAGGGTTAAATTATGAGGTCAGGTTGTAGATACTAGAATTGCCTGGAGTATAGAAGATTAAGGGGTGATCTAATTGAGGTGTTTAAGCTGATTAAAGGATTCGATAGGGCTGATAAAGAGCAAGTATTTCCTCTGATAGGGAGTCTAGGACAAGGGCAAAGAATCTTAAAGCTGTCGTTCAGGGGTGATGTCAGGAAGCACTTCACACAAAGGGAAGTGGAAATCTGGAACTCTCTCTCCCTCCAAAAGCTGTTGAGGTGTCAATTGAAAATTTCAAAACTGAGACTGTTAGATTTTTATTGGGTAAGGGGATTAAGGGACATGGAACCAAGGTGGGTAGATAGAGCAAAGATACAAATCAGCCATGATCTAATTGAATGGTGGAACAGGCTCAATGGGCTGAATGAATTTGTTCCTAAATTAGTGGCATTATGCATGGGAAGAAGGAACATTTTGATGTGTAATGATCACAATCTCCTTGGTGCTAACAGGGATAGACAGTCAACAGAGGCAAAATGTTTTGCTACTGGTGGTAAATGTTGGGGTGGACTGATGATTTAGGAAAATGGGAGACTGTCTGTTGTGAGTCTTTCACCAGCACTATATTATCAATGCCCACCCCTCCCCCACCAGATCTATGACAACCCCATGTCATTATGGGCTACGCTGAGGGAGGGGTTAGCGGGTCTTGAATTATTACCCTGTAACTTCAATTAAATGGATGGAGAGCTAGAAACCAGTGAAGAGTCTTGGTAGGGCAGTGGGCACATTCTGATCAGAGATCGGAGCTGAAATCTCTCTCTCTCTTTTTAATCCACCGGTATAGCATCACAACAAGTTGCCCTGTGTGCTGTTTTATTAAGTCATTACTGAGAACAAATGGGTCAACAGCCTCGTTAAGATAGAACAGCAGGATTTTTGTAGAAATAATTGATCAGGGCTCCAGAGATAGCCTCAGCTCCTGAGGAGAATTTGGGTACAAAACGATTGAGAAAATTCAATGGATAAAAGATGTCAAATCAGCTGGTGAAATCCACGCGTTTATTGGCTCATTGGCAGAATTTTATTCTGTTTTCAAGTAAATTTAGACAAGTTGAATCTGATCCCGAATGGTTTTAAGGTAAGGCAAAAGCACACAATTTTCAGCAAAGCTGCTTTACACCCAGCTCGGGATTACAACTAAACCAGTGAATCAGAATCATGAAACCTGATAAAAGCACAAAACTGCGGATGCTGGAAATCCAAAACAAAAACAAAAATACCTGGAAAATACCAGCAGGTCTGGCAGCATCTGCGGAGAGGGACACAGTTAACGTTTCGAGTCCGTATGACTCTTCATCAGAACTAAGTAAAAATAGAAAAGAGGTGAAATATAAGCTGGTTTAAGGGGGGGGTGGGACAGGTAGAGCTGGATTGAGGGCCAGTGATAGGTGGAGAAAACCAAAAGATGTCACAGACAAAAGGACAAAGAGGTGTTGAAGGTGGTGATATTATCTAAGGAATGTGCTAATTAAGGGTAGAAAGCAGGAAGAGCAAGGTACAGATAGCTCTAGTGGGGGTGGGGTGGGGGGAAGGTACAGATAGCCCTAGTGGGGGTGGGGTGGGGGGAAGGTACAGATAGCCCTAGTGGGGGTGGGGTGGGGTGAAGGTACAGATAGCCCTAGTGGGGGTGGGGTGGGGGGAAGGTACAGATAGCCCTAGTGGGGGTGGGGTGGGGGGAAGGTACAGATAGCCCTAGTGGGGGTGGGGTGGGGGGAAGGTACAGATAGCCCTAGTGGGGGTGGGGTGGGGTGAAGGTACAGATAGCCCTAGTGGGGGTGGGGTGGGGTGGGGGGAAGGTACAGATAGCCCTAGTGGGGGTGGGGTGGGGGGAAGGTACAGATAGCCCTAGTGGGGGTGGGTTGGGGGGAAGGTACAGATAGCCCTAGTGGGGGTGGGGTGGGGGGAAGGTACAGATAGCCCTAGTGGGGGTGGGGTGGGGTGAAGGGGTCGAAATAGGCTAAAAGGTAGAGATAAAACAATGGATGGAAATACATTTAAAAATAATGGGAATAGGTGGGAAAAGAAAAATCTAATTAAATTATTGGAAAATAAAGGGGAATTGGAAAGGGGGTGGTGATGGAGGAGAGAGTTCATGATCTAAAATTGTTGAACTCAATATTCAGTCCAGAAGGCTGTAAGGTGCCTAGTCGGAAGATGAGGTGCTGTTCCTCCAGTTTGCGTTGGGCTTCACTGGAACAATGCAGCAAGCCAAGGACAGACATGTGGGCATGAGAGCAGGGTGGAGTGGTGAAATGGCAAGTGACAGGGAGGTCTGGGTCATGATGGTTGACAGGGCCCTCAACCATGTCCAGCCCATCTCCCACGCATCCACCCTCACACCTTCCTCTCCCTCCCAGAACCATGATAGGGTCCCCCTTGTCCTCACTTATCACCCCACCAGCCTCTGCATCCAAAGGATCATCCTCCGTCATTTCCGCCAACTCCAGCATGATGCCATCACCAAACACATCTTCCCTTCACCCCCCTGGCGGCATTCCTCAGGGATCATTCCCTCCGGGACACCCTGGTCCACTCCTCCATCACCCCCTATGCCTCAACCCCTTCCCATGGCACCTTCCCATGGAACCGCAGAAGGTGCAACACCTGCCCCTTTACTTCCCCCCTCCTCACCGTCCAAGGGCCCAAACACTCCTTTCAAGTGAAGCAGCATTTCACTTGCACTTCCCTCAATTTAGTCTACTGCATTTGTTGCTCCCAATGCGGTTTCCTCTACATTGGAGAGACCAAACGCAGACTGGGTGACCGCTTTGCGGAACACCTTCGGTCTGTCTGTAAACATGACCCAGATGTCCCTGTCGCTTGCCATTTCACCACTCCACCCTGCTCTCATGCCCACATGTCTGTCCTTGGCTTGCTGCAATGTTCCAGTGAAGCTCAACGCAAACTGGAGGAACAGCACCTCATCTTCCAACTAGGCACTTTACAGCCTTCTGGACTGAATATTGAGTTCAACAATTTTAGATCATGAACTCTCTCCTCCATCCCCACCCCTTTCTGATCCCCCCTTTTTTTCCCAATAATTTATATAGATTTTTCTTTTCCCACCTATTCCCATTATTTTTAAATATATTTCCATCCATTGTTTTATCTCTACCTTTTAGCCTATTTCGATTCCTTCTCCCACCCCACCCCCACTAGGGCTATCTGTACCTTCACCCCACCCCACCCCCACTAGGGCTATCTGTACCTTCACCCCACCCCCACTAGGGCTATCTGTACCTTCACCCCACCCCACCCCCACTAGGGCTATCTGTACCTTCCCCCCACCCCACCCCCACTAGGGCTATCTGTACCTTCACCCCACCCCACCCCCCACTAGGGCTATATGTACCTTCACCCCACCCCACCCCCACTAGGGCTATCTGTACCTTCCCCCCACCCCACCCCCACTAGGGCTATCTGTACCTTCCCCCCACCCCACCCCCACTAGGGCTATCTGTACCTTCCCCCCAACCCACCCCCACTAGGGCTATCTGTACCTTCACCCCACCCCACCCCCACCAGGGCTATCTGTACCTTCACCCCACCCCACCCCCACTAGGGCTATCTGTACCTTCACCCCACCCCACCCCCACTAGGGCTATCTGTACCTTCACCCCACCCCACCCCCACTAGGGCTATCTGTACCTTCACCCCACCCCACCCCCACCAGGGCTATCTGTACCTTCACCCCACCCCACCCCCACCAGGGCTATCTGTACCTTCACCCCACCCCACCCCCACCAGGGCTATCTGTACCTTCACCCCACCCCACCCCCACCAGGGCTATCTGTACCTTCCCCACACCCCACCCCCACTAGGGCTATCTGTACCTTCCCCCCACCCCACCCCCACTAGGGCTATCTGTACCTTCACCCCACCCCACCCCCACTAGGGCTATCTGTACCTTCACCCCACCCCACCCCCACTAGGGCTATCTGTACCTTCCCCCCACCCCACCCCCACTAGGGCTATCTGTACCTTCCCCCCACCCCACCCCCACTAGGGCTATCTGTACCTTCCCCCCACCCCACCCCCACTAGGACTATCTGTACCTTCACCCCACCCCACCCCCACTAGGGCTATCTGTACCTTCACCCCACCCCACCTCCACTAGGGCTATCTGTACCTTCACCCCACCCCACCCCCAATAGGGCTATCTGTACCTTCACCCCACCCCACCCCCACTAGGGCTATCTGTGCCTTCCCCCCACCCCCACTAGGGCTATCTGTACCTTCACCCCACCCCACCCCCACTAGGGCTATCTGTACCTTCACCCCCACCCCACCCCCACTAGGGCTATCTGTACCTTCACCCCACCCCACCCCCACTAGGACTATCTGTACCTTCCCCCCACCCCACTCCCACTAGGGCTATCTGTACCTTCCCCCCACCCCACCCCCACTAGGGCTATCTGTACCTTCACCCCACCCCACCCCCACTAGGGCTATCTGTACCTTCCCCCCACCCCACCCCCACTCAGGCTATCTGTACCTTGCTCGTCCTGCTTTCTACCCTTAATTAGCACATTCCTTAGATAATATCACCACCTTCAACACCTCTTTGTCATTTTGTCTATGACACCTTTTGGTTATCTCCACCTATCACTGGCCCTCTATCCAGCTCCACTTGTCCCACCACCCCCACCCCTCCCCCCGACTTAAACCAGCTTATATTTCACCTCTTTTCTACTTTTCCTTAGTTCTGTTGAAGAGTCATACAGACTCGAAACCAATGGCATATCAGATTTTGTAGTGAACATATACATATGTTCTTACAACCTACTGTTTATATAGTTCCAAACAATAGTTTAATGCAACATTTAAAATAACCTTAACATTCAGCACCTCCAGCCACCAAAACATTATTTAGACAATTCACAATACTCCTCTTAGCTTGCCTTGCATCGACTTTCATAGTCCTTCATATAGCTGGCTCATCTCCCTCGAATGATGTTGCTGGTTACCAATGAAAGCATCCAGCTAACATCCTCTCCTTTAAAACCTCTGCTTTCCATGTCTTTGAATGATGTTGCCGGGGAGCAGCATGTAAATGAGGAAAAGGAAGAGGCAAAAGATAGAACTTTGGGGAATGTTTTGTCTTCTGGTGCAGCAGTAAACGTGGCATCCTGGCTGTCCATTCACCTAACTATTAGTTCCTAGCTCTGTATCAATAATATAACAATATAAGACGTCTCTTTCTTTAAAAATTGCCTCCATATCATTGTACCTGTTGCAATCATTAAGCATTTTAATATTTCATTTGAACAAAAGAAGATTAACAATTGACTTTTATAAATAAACTGAACACATTAAGAATCTTAGCATGTTTTCTTTTCCTAAAATATTATTCTCGGTATTGCTCAGGATGTTCTGCTTCCATCTTGTGGATTTGGCTTCATCGTTCTCAGAGATGAGTTGGCACATTGCACAGGTGATGTTGTGCATGTTGCTCCTGGTGTTGTAGCAGTTACATTTGATGTTGCTAATGTTGTGTCACTTCCTGGTGACGTTGTTGATGTTTCACTGCTTGTTGGTGATGTTGTTGGTGTTGTCTTGCTGGTTAGTGATGTTGCTAGTGTTGTTGATGATCTTTTCTGCTTCTCCAGCTCTAGTGTAGGTTGAATAGGTTCTGTTCCTTCTCATTTGCTTACTGGTTTTGTTTCGACGATGTATGACCTTGAAATCTCAGCTTCACCAACAACTTTTTCTGGTTGCAGTTCTCTGTGGTTGGATCCTGTACGTGTACAGTTTATCTTTTCAACAACTCAGGCATGAGTTTGGCATTCTTGTTGTAGTGTTGGCCTGTGTATAAGTGAGTTGTCTGACTTCCTCCTGGTCACTGGGAGGGAGGATCTTGTTCAGTAGAGTTGTCTTATACTTTCTTCCATTCAACAGCTCTGCAGGCGATTTCATGTCAGCCTTGAGTGGTGTAGATGGAATGACAATTATTGAAGGCTTGGGTAGCTTTCATCACCTCTTTCTGCTGTGTGTTTCTGTGCTACTGGCAGACATTGCATGTAGACATCACTCTTTCAATGTCTCTGTAGATTGCTATCCAGTACACAGCTGACCTGGCTCTGAGCTGTACACTTCTCCATTCCCATGTAGCCTTCAGGTATCTTTGGGAGAAGTTCTTTCTACGTCTTTTTTGGTATGATTATTCTGGATCTGGCTAGCAGATCACCATCTTCCAGTGGGATGCCATCTCTGATAGAGCAGTAGTGCCTGATTGCTGGCTGTGTTTGCTGTTTCAGGCCATCCTTGGATCATTTACTGAGAGAGCATCTTCACCTTTGCTGATCTCATCTTTAATTTGACTCAGTTTGGGTGGCATTACATTCACTGGGTGATGGATCTTTATACCTTGATCTTCTATCTTATCTTTCTCCTGTGGCGACAACTGAGATAGGGTATAGATTCTTCTTGTAGATCTGCTCCAGTGGATGATGATCACTCTGCACTATGATCTTCTTCCCAGAGAGATATGTGTGGGATTTCGCACGCCTGGACACAAATGCCCAAAGCTCTCTTTCCCTGTTTGCATACCTGGTCCCAGCTGAGATTAGAGTTTTGGATGCAAATGCTATCGATTTTCCACCTTGTACCAGGGCTGCTCCCAGTTCTTTTGTAGAAGCATCCCCTCACAGAGTGATAGGTTTCTTTCTGTTATATTATGGCAGACTTATTTCTTTGTATATTATTTCTTTGAGTTTGTTGAAACTCCCCTCGTGTGTCTCTGACCACTGGTGCTCAACATCTTCCCTCATCAGCTCTTGTTGGTTTGCTGTGTGTTGGGACATGTGAGGTATGAAAGAACTCACATACTGGCTCAAACCCAGAAACTTCTCAACTCTTTCTTGTCTCTTGAAGCTTCCATCTTGGAGATGATTGTGACTTTTCCAGGACTCAGTTTGACTCAGTCAGGTGTGTCCACCTTTCTGAAGAACTGGCATTCTGTCACTTTCACAATGCATTTATCTGCATTTAGCTTGTTCCCAGCTTTCCTGGTTCTCTCCATAGCTTCATGTAGATGGTTTCATGTACTTTTCCATCTACACCATAGATCCGGATATCATCAGCTTTGCTGACTGCTCCTTTGTATTCTCGGTATATTCATCCTCATCTATATCTCCCCTGTCTCTGTTTCTGCTTTAGTTGTGTCGGTATCACAGACTAATATCTGTATTCCACCAACATTTATATGGGTAGCGCTAGCCAAACTGGGTAAGCCCTGCTGAGGTGGTTGTCCTCATAATGAAAACTTAGAAATGGAAATAATCTAAATCTTGAAGCTTTGCAGTGGTGGATCTGTGACTATTTCCTTTGGCAGCTTGTTGCATTGTGGGATTGTAAAAGACTGGCCTGAGCTTTTTGTGCCGAGGGGGATGTAAAATTCTGGCCACTACTGTGACACTGTCTTGGAAACAAATGCTCTTTGTAGCTTGTGTGGATGGCTGCCTCATGTTTTCTCATTGTCAGAGGGCACCAGGTCCTTGCCTCATTTGCTTTAGTTGCCCCATGTTGCAGAAACCATGTCTGACACCCAGCTTGCTGAGAAGTTTTGCCTCTGCCTGTGCTGGTGTGATCTCTCCCAGTGTGGAAATGGGGCAGTGATCCCTCTTAACGGCTCCATTAAGATCTTTGGGATCCAGGCAAATTCTCATCGGTCCATTTGGCTTCTCTCTTACCATGAAGGAATTTACCCAAACTGTAAGCTCTGCCACTCCCTTAGGGTTCTCATCTCTTGGAAATCCTGCCCCACTATGCACCCAGTATAAGATCAAATTACAGCCTGAATTCACTTAAAAATGTAGCCAGGGTCAGGAATATTCCTCAACATGACATTTTAGAAATGAAAGCCTGCAACATGTATTTTATGTGAGTTATGTTGCTTGTAGTGTGTTTGCAGGAAATGTTGTCGTTTATTCAGTACCATGCTTAGGGCTCCTATCGTGCTTTGAAATAACCCACATGCATGTGTAAACCCGGCTAAGTCACATGTGAAATTACTGTCCCGACTGCAGCTGTAGCAGTGGGAGTTGGTGACTCAATCACCATCTGTAAAGGGCAAAGACTTACATAAGCCAATAGATGTCGGGTACGTGTTGTAGAGGCAATGGACGTTAACTTCAAACATTCCAAGGCCAAGACTGCTGCCTTCCACCATTACATTATCCACTTCAGTCCAACCTTTCCCCACTACGGAGCTTACTGTCTGTATTTCTATTACTTACAGGTTTTCTAACACCCTCCTTGATGGCGTCATCACTTAGAAACTTCAACTCATCCAGAAGTCTGTTCCCACACTCCATCTTGCACTAAATCTCACTTGCCCATCAGTCCTATCCTTGTTAACTTATATTTCCTAACTACCAAATTCAAAATTCCTCTCCATGTTTATAATTCCAACCATTCCCTCTACCTTGCTAACCTCCTTGATCTGCTCCCTTTGCTCTCCTGACACTGATCTCTTGTTCATCCCTCCATTCACCATCACTGCCACAGCCAACACCCCAATTATTGCTTCTCTCTTTGAAAGTTCTGTTAATGATGTGACAATGGGAGGAAGGGGAATTGCACAAAAGGCCGATGGAACAGACTGAATGGCACAGGAGAGAACGCTGATCTCGCCGAGGTTTTTGACATAGAGGGGGAGATATAGATGAGGATGAATTGAATGTTGTTGGGGATGGGGAGCTGATGTTCGTCAGTGAAGGAGAGTATTCTGGGCAAGTGGAACTTAGTGCAAGGTAGGGATACAGGTCTCCTTTAATTACCGCACAATCTGAGATTATCTTGTGGTTTAAGCAATTGCAAGCACTGTGACTTATGAAATGCCCCATTTTTCCAGGCTGAATGCTGCACATATTGCTGAGTTGGGTTTTAATGCCGGCTGCTGCAAAAACATATGTGAATGAAGCCCTTGTTCTTCAGTGTGACTGACTGCAGCCAGGGTATTGAGTGAGAGATCAGCATAGTCAAAATCTGGTACGTGAAAAGACAGGTAAATAGTTTGGGTACAAACCTTTAGAGTTTAAGTGAGATGTTAACCTGTCGTAGATCCTGACAGCATATTCCCAACATTAAAAACCTCAAAAGCCCAAGAGTAAACAATTTACTTTTGTTTTAACTTCAGAGCTTGCACACTGTGGGTGATTGTGATGTTGAAGCTGAAAGTTTGGCCTGATAGCCCACTGTGTGAGTGGGTTGGGTCCTGTCTGCAGCCTTTATGACCCTATGACTTTCAAGGTAATATTTAATGGGTTTCTAACTGCAGATGACCATGAAACTGCAGCTGTCTTTTATATCAATGCATCAGATTTGATGTAACCTTTGTTTCCCTGGCTGCTGCCACCATCACACAGACAAAAGACTGATGAAGAGTTATTTTCAAAAACTTAATGATAGCCACAACATATCAAAGAGCAATACCTAGCAAGAATAGCCATGGAAACACAAATATTGTATATTATTAAGAAAAAGAAAGCAGACAATCACAATATTAGGATGTCCCACATAAACTTGAACCCAATAGCTTAGCTCTGAGGAGCAGTCCCTAGTCTGCAGTTAATGAAGCAGCTAGTTTACACACTGTTTACACACGTTAAATAATGGTAAAATAATTGACAGTTAATCTGTTGGCTGGGGTGAGGGGGGGAGGGGGGTGGTGGGGGACAGGATTGAGTTGGTAGATGAGCTTGAGTTGGGGGTTTGAATTGGGGATGAGGTTGAGTTGGATGGGGAGTGTTGACTTGGAGGTTGTGGGGTTGAGTTGGAGGATGGGGTTGAGTTGGGGGTGGGGTTGATTTGGGGGTGTGTGGTTCAGTTGGTGGCTGGGATTGAGTTGGGGTGTGGGGCTGAGTTGGGTGGCGAGGTTGAGTTGGATATGGGATTGAGTTGGGGTGTGGGGTTGAGTTGGGGTGTGGGGTTGAGTTGGGGGTGGAGTTGAGTTGGATGGCTGGTGCTGAGTTGGATGGCAGGGGTTGAGTCGGTGGGTGGGGTTGAGTTGGGGGTGGGGTTGGGGCTGGAGTTGAGTTGGGGTTGGAGTTGAGTTGGGGGTGGGGTTGAGTTGGGGGTGGGTTTGGGGGTGGGGTTGGGGGTGGAGTTGAGTTGGGGGTGGGGTTGAGTTGAGGGTGGGGGTGGAGTTGAGTTGGGGTGGAGTTGAGTTAGGGGTGGGGTTGAATTGGGGGTGGGATTGAGTTGAGGGTGGGGTTGAGTTGGGAGTGGAGTTGAGTTGAGGGTGGGGTTGAGTTGGGGGTGGACACAACACTAGGAGAAAATTTTACCTTGGTACAATGGTTCTTACTTCTTTGGCCAACATTAGCGCAGCGTTTAACCCAAACGGAGTGCAGTGAGGGTCAATGGAACTCCACCTGAGGCTGGAGTCATATCACACACAAAGCAAGATTGTTGTGGCTGTTTGAGGCCAATCATCAGAGCCCCAAGACATCACAACAGGAGCTCCTTATAGAAGCATCAAGTTCATCAATGATAAGGTTGGGCTGGCAAGTTTTAGCTAACAGCTGTGGCACACAAATGCCAGGTATTGACAATCTTCAACAAGAGAAGAAACATTTTCCTCTGATCTTCAGTAGCATCCTATCACCATGTCCCCAGCATCTACATCACAGGGGACACCACTGACCAGAAATTTAACTGGACCGGTCACATCAACACCTTGGCTATGAGAGCAGGACAGGCAGTGAGGTTGGCTGTTCATGCCCTGCAGGTATGTAGGGATGGGCAGCATTGCAATCAGTTTGAAGCACAGTTTGGCTGCTGTTATGTCAACTCAGCTGGTGAATAGTTTCAACTTAGGATCCACATTTTATTGCCAGCTATATTTGTATAAGGATGGAGTAGGGTAGTGCTTATGTTACTGGACTAATAATCTAGAGAACATGAGTTGGAATATAGCTTTAAAAACATGAAGTGGAATTCTAGCGACGGGGCCGGGACTGTAAAATGCAGAGAGCTGTTCACTGTCCATTGACTTCAGTGGGACTGGAAAATCCCGTCAGCGTAAACCTATCCCCATGGAAATAAAAACCTGGTATGAGTAAAAGTGAATGTGAAGCTGGTCAATTGTTGAAAAATTTCAACTGTTTCACAAGTGTCCTTTAAGGACTGAACCTGCCATTCTAACCCAGTCTGGGCCTACATGTGCGCCAGCCCTACAACAAGGCTTATGGGGAACAGGCAAGAAAGTGAGTTGAGTCTCAGGTCAGATCAGCCATGATCTTATCGAATGGTGGAGCAGGCTTGAGGAGCTCTATGACCGATTCCTGCTCCTATCGCTTATGTTCTAATGTATATTGCAATGTGGTTGGCTATTAAATGCCCTCTGAAGTGGGCTAACAAAACCATCAGTTGTATCAACCACCAGTGGTTCGAGAAGGATGCCTACACCACTTTCACAAGGCAACTATGATTAGGCAATAAATGCCAGCCTTGCCAGTGGTGCCCATATCCTGATAACGAATGGGGAAAAGGCACTTTTTAAATAACTTTGTCCTTGTAAATAATTTTGAAGAGAAGCCAAATGTTATAATGCTGCCAGGGTTGGGAATGATGCTTTGGCATGTCGATTTCATCAAATTCTTTGTTTAGCTGTTGTAACCCAAAATAACTATGTTGTCAGATCCTAAAACTGCCCAGAGTGGGAGTGGATTAAGCATTTTATCCAATCATACGACTGCTGGCGATACCCACTTTGACATACCTGAGCTTTACTTCCCTTGAGTGTAAAAATAATATGCAATCATTTTCATTTAGCACAATGTGTCACATTTAACCTGAATTACCTAAATCAATTACCCGTATATCAGCAGTGTGGGGCCAGAGCTTTGAGCAGAGGCGTTATTCTACATCTGGGAACCAGCATTTTCAATTAGAAGACAAATAACTGTGAAAGAGATCAAATACTTCACCATCTCCCAGAGGGGCCTAGCAAGTTACAAATTCCAGTAATCGGGGTGATGTTAACAGAACATTGTAAACCATCTGCTGCTAAAGTGCTGTTTACATCCCAAGCCTCAATATTTACAGAGCACTGATCATCTCCAGGGAATAGGGTAGCTGTTTGCTTGGAGTTTGTGGGGCGAGCAGGCCAGGTATGTTTTATCAGCACAATTAATAATAAGCACCTGTTTCCTTGCAGTGAGTTTGGACTCTCTCTAACCACTGAACAGATCAGTTATCTCGAATTTGTTCATGTTGCAGCTGATGCCCAGTAGGAACGAGTTTGTAGATCTGCCTGAGAATTACCAGGTTGTGTTGGCAGTGATCGATGTTACAGAACTGGGCAGCGGCAATGCTGACAGAATGGAACATGAACACGTTTCAAATTATTCATCATCTGTAAATTCTGTTAAAAATATAATTAACTCGCTGTGTGGCTCCACTGCGCAGTCACACTCTCAGATTCCAAAAAGGGTTTCTTTTGGAATTTTAGAAAGAATGAAAATCTCTTAATGGAATTAGACCAGGAATATTTTTGACTTCAAGATAATAACATTGTTGAAAAATCTTAGTCAAGCCACAGCATCAGCAGGATGTTGGTCAGTTCCCTACTCCAAATTTCACACGCTCTCATTAAACAAAATCTATTCAATACAACTTCTGGGAGTTTTGACTGTGGAATGGTCACTTGGCAAATCAGACCCCATGGGCAGGATTTTCTGCTTGGTGTGCCCGACACACCCGGGTGTGAGATAGCACGCGATGATATCTGGCCAGCCTCCCGACCTCGTCACTCACTCGCGCGGTATTTCGGACGGCAGGCACGTGTGAGAGTCAGCAGTGCGCCCGCCCACAATTAAGAGGCCTGTTGAGGCCGTTACAATGTTAATTAAATGCCAGCCGGCGTGAAATCGCAGTCCGGGGCTGGTCGCAGGTAGCAGGCCGCTTCCTGCCTTCACACCAGCCCGACAATCTGAAAATTCTGCCCACAATGTTGGCACTCACAGAAAAGGAACATAACAATATAAGGCGTTAATAGTCACACCAGTAAACAAATTAACAAAACGTGGCAGAACAGAAAATCAGCTGTGAGCAGTCCCTCTTGTGCTCATGGTGCCTTAAACTTACGTTTGTGAGCGCTGCGTCTTGGTGACCTCCCCCCTCGCTGGCAGTGACGTTGGAGACAGCTGCTGACTGTGCTGTCCTGTTGGCCTTGATGACCTTTGCTATTGTCCCCTGGCCAGTGGAGCCTGTGCAGGCCCCACCTGGGATGGAGCATCCGGCTGGGCACTCCTCAGTCATCGGAGCCTCATCAGATGCCATGGTCATTGGCAGACGGGTGGAGGAACTATTGACATCATCCAAAGCATCCTGAGAGGAACCCACAGAGAGGACAAGCAGCTCGTATGCCAATATGAGGTTGGTCTGGACCTCCCTGCTCACTATTGATGGACGGGCACCTAGCAAGGAGACTAGGTACCTCATCCACCTCTCACACTGGCAGTGACCTCCTGAGGTTATAGCCTGTATGAGGTTTGCTGGTCCGAGTGCAACCCCAGGAACCCCTGATTCTGTCCCTGGAGCTGTCTCTCCATGACAGTCCCCAGTCTCTCCATGGAGGAGGCAGTGCGCTCAGCCATGAGGGTCAATGCAGTGCTCAAGCTCCACATGGACTTCGCCATGACAGAGTCCATTGCACACAACCCCTCAGGAATCTCTGCCAGCTCCTCCCACATATCCCGCTGGGCATCCAGCATCTGCTGCCTAATGGACGACTCCAGAAGCTCATCATCCGCCTCAGATTCAGCGCGGTCCTGGTCTCCAGCAGCTGGCACCCTGGGCACTCGCTGCCCCGGCCAGCTCCTCAAGTGAGTGTGCTGTGTTCTTACCGCTGTGCACTGACATTGTAGCCAACGATCTAGTGCCCACCGAGGTGCTGCTACCTGCGCTGGTGCCTGGTGCAGAGAGGGGGTGTGAAGCCAGTGTATCTGACAGGAACTGCTCCTGCAGTGTCAAGGGTGGCTCCTCGGGGTCCTGCACTCGTTGGCTGGATGACGATTCTAGGTGAGGAAAACGATGTGGCAGGTAGTATGAGTCATCACACTGTCACTGGGCATGCTGGGCGGGCTGGTGAGACAATGGGGATCTGCATCACGGTGCCATCGTCTTCCAATGAATAATGGGGACTCCGGGTTTGAGGTTCCATTTCAGATGAGACAACACAACAATGTTGACAGCGCTCTGATACTTTTGCATCTGTGCACAGCAGTCTTACCTTCATGTGAGACCCCTACCTCTCCATGGGTAGTGGATTGAGATGGGCATTGGCACTCCATCTCTAAGGCATCCATCCCATTCCTCATCAATATGAGCAGGTTTGGTGGGCCTCTGCTCATCTTTAACCTCTCTATGTTATTATGGCTCCTCTTCTCCTGAAAGGACAGGGGAGCATTGATGAGTCCCCTCTCTACCTGCAGCGCAATTGCAGCCTGCCCAATCCCACTAAGGAACACCTCACAAGGGCACATCCGAGTCGTGGCCCTCAAAGCATTTAGGCCAAGCAGCCAGCGCTCACAGCCTTGGCCGGCGCTAATGTCATTGACAGTTGGCACTCAGACTGTCACACCCTTGAGCACCACTGGGGGTATGGCCAGCCGTTAACACTTCTCCATACAGATCCATGCCAACTTGGCATTCACCCTTGCCAAGCGCAGCAGATCATTGAACCTTTTGTGGGACTGCACCCATGTGCGCCACACAACATCATAGCTGCTGACCTGGGCTGTCACCTCTCCCCATATTTTCTTGGTCAGTGCAGTGGTCTCCTCTTGCCATCCCTGAAGATGAGGAAGTCCCACCTGGCACTGATCTCCTCCACAAAGATTCCCTGGCACTCATCTGAGAACCAGTGCGGGGGAGTGGGGACAAGCACCCACAGGACTTGCCCTCCCGCCTGGCGTGCCCAGCAGGTGCAGATGCCATCGCTGCTAAAAAAAATGTTTTGTCAAACAACTCTGAAGCTACAGCGTGTTCCCTGGCAGCCTTCAGGGATCTGCCTTTGCTGCTTTTAAATCCCCCACTGGGTCGCCATTAGTCTCAGCGCCCAACAGGCTCCCACCCCCCGCCCGGCCCTTCCGACCAGTCAGCAGAGGCATTTCAAGCTGGGCGGTCCTTAATTGGCCACTCAGTGTGATATCACGTTGGAAACGCGATCCAGCCCGGGAACGGATTATACATCCGATTCCAGGCCCCAGCGGCTTGGTACTCACGTCAAATGTGAAATTCAGGCTGTAGAATCCTGCCAATGGGAAGAGTTTGTTCCTATCTACTCTATCCAGGTTCCCCATGTTCCTGAACATCTCTAACAAATCTCTTCTCAACATTCTTCTCTAATGAATACAACCCCACCTTCTCCAATCTATATCCACGTATCTGAAATCACTCATCCCTCAAACCATTCTTGTAAATCTTCTCTGCGCCTTCTCCAAAGCCTTCACATCCTTCCTAAAATATAGTGCCCAGAATTGGACACAATACTCCAGTTGTGGCCAAATGAGTGCTTTGTAAAGGTTTGGCATAACTTTCTTGCTTTTGTACTCTTAATTATTCTTTACCCTCTCTATTTAGGTGTTTTATTCTCTATATTTAAGGTATTGTATCTCTATATTAAGATGTTTTGCAACCGTATTGAACATTTTGTGTATCCTATATGGTACTTTCTGCCTGTACTTTTTCTAAACCCTGTCCTTTTCACCTGCTGCGTCCATTGTCAGTGTTTGATTATTTCATTATAATTCTGTTTCTCAAACATCCAAAGTCTATGATGCTGTTGTATTTTTGATGTCACACATCCATTGATCCTCTCCATTGTCTTGGCTGTTTGTCCCGGTGATTTGATGATGTTATCGAAAGCTGTGTTTGGACAGTGACATAATCTGTCTTCACACAGGGAGCCAGCTGTGCAATATTTGCTATATATCACAAAAAGATTTGAATGGTCTTAAGCCGAAATTTACCAAGTCTGTACAAAGGATTGAATTACAGAGCAATGTAAACTAGGCTGTACGAAAACTGTTTTGGAAAGTCAAGGCCTGATCTGAAATTTGACCCATATATCGCCTGCCAGGTACTACATTACAGGCGTCTGTTGTGGAAATAAAGGAAGAATTAAACAGTCTAGTTGAAGCACACAGAACCAATTTAAAGCTTACATACTAGACCTTCCCTGTTAGGAAAACTTTTGCAAAAATTTTAAATCTTACTTTCTAATTTTGATTTTAGAAATGTAATTGACAAAATCTCTTGAACATCTGTTGAACAAGAATGTATGTGACGGATACCTAATCCTTACCTTACCTTTCATTGCTGCATCAGCTCCTCTTACAGACATGAAGTTGTCATTAAAAACAGAGAGGAGAAAAACATAATGTTTACACAGAAAAATTAATTCATTTCAAATTGATGTATAATATATAATATAAAATATATTAATACATTTTTGTAATTAATATATAATTTAATACAGACAGAACATTATACATAGATGTAAATGTCATTTCTATTTGTCAGAAATAAATGAAAAAGTGGAGCATTGAGTGAATTTCTGAGCTGTGTTAACACAGAGATGAAATGAAATTAAAGTTTTTAGGGACAGGAAAATGCCAGAAAATGGGCTGCATGCAGCTTCAAGTATGATGAAAGTCTAGAGTGTAATATGAGATAAAATTACTGAAATCTTGGTGAGGTGAGTTAAGCAAGCTTTACAGAAAAGCAATCATATGACACCACTCTTACAGAATTTTATGAGGAAATATCAAGGCTGACAAACAAACAGAGAGCAAGGGATGTGGCTCAGTTGCATTTTCAAAATCACTGGCATCGCTCCAGTGAGACTTATGGCAAAGATGATGACCATTGAATGATGGTATTAGGCTGGTTGGGTGGAAGGTGAGGACAACCCTATCGTTGTTCTGGGAGGGAGGGGAATGGGTGAGAGCAGGAGTGCATGAAATAGAATGGATACAGTCTAAGGTCCTATCAACCAGTGTGGGCGATTCCTCAGTTGTGGAAAAGCCAGGACCTACTGGAAGCGCTGGTATGGAAGATTGCATCATCCAAACAGATGTGCTACAGCTGGAGAAATTGAGAGAATGGAATAGAGTCCATATAGGAGGCAGGTTGTGAGAGAGTGTAAACGCAGTAGCTATGGGAGTCAGTGGGCTTATAATGAATATTATAGCCCCAGAAATGGAGGCAGAGATGGTCAGGTTACTCCAGGTACCATATGTGGCTGCAAAGATGGTGCAAGAGAAAGGACTTTAGATTCTTGGGACATTGGGACCAGCTCTGAGGGAGATGGGCCCTGTACAGGCAGAAGGGTTGCATCTGAACAGAGCTGGGACTGATTTTTGCTAGTAGTATTGTGCAGGGGGTGTGGTAACCAAGAGATAACATCAGAGAGGAACACCAAGATATATAGAACACTGGAAGAGATAGATAGCACGAGAATAGGGAATAGTAAGTTATTAATGGGGTCCGAGTAAGGGAGAAAGTAATGGGCTCTAAATCAGGGTTACTGTACATGTATGTGAATGCACGGAGTGTGGTTGATAAGATTGGAGAGTTACAGGCGCAGATTGCCATGTGGAAATATGATGTTGTGGCGATATCAGAGACCTAGCTCAAAAAAGGCAGCACTGTGTTAAATATTAATAGAGTTCCTGGAGTGTGTTTCCAGTCCAACAATAAAAGGAGCACTGCAAAGTCTGGTTCTTGTGAATGAGGTGGGCCAAGTGGATCAGGTGTCAGAAGAAGAACGTTTAAAGGACAGTGATCATTGTAACATAAGGTTTAGGATGGCTATGGAAAAGGGCAAGGAACAATCCAGAGTAAGAATAACTAACTGGGGGAATGCTGACTTCAATGGGTAAGATAAAAGCTCTGAAGAAGAGTCATTCAGACTTGAAACGTAGTAAACTAATAACTTACACAAGTTCAACATAACCTCAGTTTCTCTCTCCTCAGAAGCTGTCAGACCTGCTGAGTTTTTCCAGCATTTTCTGTTTTTAATTCAATGGGGAATGAATGGATCTGGGATGAATAAATTTAAGTCAAAGGTTGGCAGGAAAAACAGTAACTGATCAATGGACTACCCTTAAAGGAGAGATAATTGGCCACAGTCAAGGTATATTCCTCAGAGAGGGAAAAGGTAGGCCAAACAAATCCAGAGCTCCCTGGATGATAAAAGAGATAGAAATTAAGTTCAAGAAGAAAGAGTGTGTTGAGGACAGGTGTCAGGTAGAAACTACAGTTGAGAACCAGGCTGAATATAGAACGTTCAGAGGAGAGGTGAGAAAGCAAATAAGAGAAGGAAAGAGAGAGTATGAAAAGAGACTGGCAGCTAACATACAATGGAATCCAAAAGCCTTCTGTAGGCATATAAATAATAAAAGGGTGGCAATAGGAGGAGTAGGGTTGATTAAGGACCAAAAAGAGGATTTTCACATGGAGGCAGAGAGCATAGCTGAGATATTAAATGAATACTTTGCATCTGTCTTTCCCAAGGAAGTAGATGCTACTCAGGCCATGGTAAAAGAGTGGGTAATTCGGACATGAGAACCATTTAAAATTGATAAGGAGGAGGTATTGGATAGGTTATCTGTACTTAAGGTCGATAAGGCACCAGGATTGGATAAGATATATCCAAGGATGCTGAGGGAAGTGGGAGTGGAAATTGTGGAGGCTCTGGCCATAATTTCCCAGTGTTCTTAGATTCAGGGGCGGTCCCAGAGGACTGAAGAATTGCAAATGTTACTCTCTTGTTCAAAAAGGGTGTAAAGATAAGCCCAGCAACTATAGGCCAGTCAGTTTAACTTTGTTGGTGGGGAAACTTCTTGCAACAAAATTAATAGTCACATGGACAAATGTGGGTTAGTTAAGGAGAGCCAGCTGGGATTTCTTAAGGGAAAATTGTGTTTAACTGACTTGCTGGAGTTTTTTGAAGAGATAATAGGGAGGGTTTATTAGGGTAATGCTGTTGATGTGGTGTACATGGACTTCCAAAAGGCACTAGATACAGTGCCACACAACAGACTTGTGAGCAAAGTTAGAGCCCATGGAATAAAACGGACAGTAGCAATATGGATATGAATTTGGCTGAGTGGCAGGAAACAGACAGTAATGGTTAATGAATGTATATCGGGCTGGGGGAAGGTTTTTAGTGGAGATCTGCAGGGGAGAGCATTTGCACTCTTGCTTTTCCTGATATATATTCATAACCTAGACCTTGGTGTACAGGGCATAATTTCAAAGTTTGTAGATGATACAAAGCTCGGGAGCATTGTGAACTGTAGGTGGATAGTGTAGAAGTTCAAAAGGACATAGACAAGTTGGTGGAATGGGCGGGCAGGTGGCAGATGAAATTCAATGTGAAGTGATTCATTCTGCTGGAAAGAACATGGAGAAACAATACAAAACAAAAGGCTACAGCTCTAAAGGGGGTGACGGAGCAGAGGGAGCTGTGTGTATATGTGTATTAGTCATTGAAGGTGGCAGGACAGGTTGAGAGAGCGGTGAATAAAGCATACAGTATTCTGGGCTTTATTAATAGGGGCACAGGGTATAAGAATGTGGAGGTTATGCTAAACTTGTGTAAGTTACTAATTCGGCCTCAGCTGGAATATGCCATCCAGTTCTGGGCACCCCACTTTAGGAAAGATGTGAAGGCATTGGAGAGAGTGCCGAAAAGATTCACTAGAATGGTTCCAGGGATGAGGAACTTCAGTTATGAAGATAGACTGGAGAATTTGGGACTTTGCTTGGAGAAGAGAAGGTTGAGAGGAGAACTGATAGAGGTATTTGAGATCCTGAGGGGTCTGGACAGTGTAGATAGGGAGAAACTGTTCCCACTTGTGAAAGGGTCAGGAACGAGAGGGCACAGATTTAAAGTGATTGGCAAAAGAAGCAAAAGTGACATGATGAAAAACTTTCCAAGCAGTGAGTAGTTAGGATCTGCCTGAGAGTGTGGTGGAGACAGGTTCAATCGAGGTATTCATAAGGGAATTAGGCTATTAACTGAAAAGGAAGAATGTGCAGGGTTATGGGGAGATGGTGAGAAAATGGTACCAAGTGAATTGCTCATTCGGAGAGCTGGTGCAGACATGATGGGCCAATTGGCCTCCTTCTGCGTCATAACAATTCTTTGATTCAAGGAAGAGAAGGGAAGTGTCAGAGATGAACCATGGGAAGGTGAGTGAAGGCTGGAAATTGGAAGCAAAATCAATGACTTTTTTCCAGTTCAGGGGGAGAGCAGGAAACAGCACAAATACAATCATCAATGCACAGGAAAAAGAGGGGAGGGGAGGGGAGGGGAGGGACCTGAGTATGATGGAACAAGGAGTGTTCCAAAAATCCCAGAAAAAGGCAGAAATAGTGAGGTGAGTACCCATAGCAAGTTGCAAGTTTACTGGGAATATTGCATTGCAGTCCCTGATGGAACAGTGTGAAGATATTTTGAAGGCACGAGTTGTTAAGAATTCATTATGGATTTTTGAATAAGGAGAGCTAAACAATAGATAGAACCTCAGAAAACACGTACAGGGATACCATGCATACAGACACCAAACACACATGGATAAAATACAGGTACACAAAAAACACCCTGGACAGAGATACCACCCACACACACACACCAGATTCTGTTTTCTGTGTTAATTCTGGACTTAGTGTTAAACTGTGGCAGTTAGTGTGGAGAGTCCATTTTTTATGTCTATTACTTACCTCACAGTTGAATCCAATTTCTGTTAATTGCATTTTGTCATATCTAAAAAAATGTTTAGAATCAATCTCTTTATCATCTCATTCTCCAACAGTGATTATCTGGTTCTAATATCCTGAAGGTACTTATAACGCTCGATTAAAATAATATTTATTGAGAGGCGTACTCATTCCTAAAGTGGAACTTTAGCACACAGCAGCAACAGGGAAGCAGCCGATGTAAATATTACCTTTAAGTAAATCCATAAAATTCACTGCCTGTGTTTAGTGGGAGCAGAGCTAGTTCACAGAACAGCAAAGCACAATCCTCAAAACCTTTTTCAACAAATAGGGGGAATCACATTGTCATTAATGCGAAATTCTCCTGAAGTGGTCCCAGTTTTCATCACAAGGGCAGCTTTTTGAATAGAAGGACTTTGTAAAGCTAAAGGGGTCAGGGATGGTTTTTTGTGATAGTTACTGCACGTTACAATTTCTTTCACTCTACTTGACTAGTGAGACAAGCTGACAATGATGGCTTTCGCTGAACGATGTGAGGTTAAAGTGTGACCTCTCGGAATGACAGCTGCTACAAAGAGGAGCACACCATGGTGAAAACAAGGAGAATATAACAAGGCGGAGCACAGCCTCGTGAACATTCATGTTCAATCATGGAACAAGCCGATTATCAGAAAGAGTGGCAAGAGTTTAAAGAGGGACAGGCTATGAAAGACCAATAGACAATTTGTTGTGTTGTTTGTTCCAGGTTCTGGTTAAGTTTGTACCAGTGTCCTGGGCAGTCACTCAGTCACTCACTGTAATGATACTCTTTTCCAGCAGAGAGAAGAGGAGGATTCAAACCTGAAACGTAATTTTCTATTATTTATAAGAGCAGTTCAGCAAATCAGATGATTAATTGGGAGCACTGTTCATTTGCAATGGAACCTCCATTTGCAATGTACCTCAGTATATACAAAGAGATGCTGTAATCGTGACACTCTCCACAGCAAGATTGATAATTTAACATACATTTCAGAACACATCCCTGTTTCCAAAGATCATCCATAGCCTCCCTGGCCAAGTTTAAAGCTGAGATCCTCCACAGATTAAGCCAATCCCTGTGCCGATATTCCCAGGGAGCAAAATTTCAGTCTCTCCTTTACTGCAGCTTTGATATTGAAAGGGCGAGGACTCGCTCAGCAAGTTCCTGTTCCTGGGCCCATCAGTCAGGACTCAGTGTAGACTTAGCACTGGTCACCTGGTGTCACCTGGTGGTGAACCAGGGCCAAAGGGGCAGAGAGGAAACACACCTATGGATCCAGGTCGGCTTGAGGGGAACAAAATGGACATTTTCATGAATTACTTAAAGCACCTCTTGACTCAGGGAGCCATTTGGACCCCTCCCACCCAGGCAACATCTTCCCCCCTCCCCAAGCCCCCTCACCACTCCACTAGATTCTCTCTTGTTGGAGATGGTCATTGCCTGGCACTTGTGTGGCATGAATGTTACTTGCCACTTGTCAGCCCAAGCCTGGATATTGTCCAGGTCTTGCTTTCATGACCTTGCGAATCCCAAAGTCGTCAGGTTTCAAAGTGTAGTCACTGTTGTAATGTAGAAAACCTGCCGCCAATTTGTGCACAGCAAGACCCCACAAACAGCAATGTGATAATGATTAGATCATCTGTTTTAGTGATGTTGGATAAATATCAGCCAGAACGTTGGCAGAATGCCCCTGATCTTCTATAAAATAGTGGCCATGGGATCTTTTTAACATCCGCACAAGACAGACAGACAGGTTTTGGTTTCATTCCTCAGTCAGTAGATGGCACCTCCGACAGTGCAGTACTCCCTGGGTACTGACACTACCACAGTCCAGCACCTTTCAATACCTCCGACAGTCCAGCGCCGCCTCAGTACTGACCATCTGACAGTGCAGCACTCCCTCAGTACTGACCCTCTGACAGTGCAGCACTCCCTCAGTACTGACCCTCTGACAGTGCAGCACTCCCTTAGTACTGACCCTCTGACAGTGCAGCACTCCCAGCATACTGACCCTCTGACAGTGCGGCGCTCCCTCAGTACTGACCCTCTGACTGTGCGGCACTCCCTCAGTACTGACCCTCTGACTGTGCGGCACTCCCTCAGTACTGACCCTCTGACAGTGCAGTGCTCCCTCAGCACTGACCCTCTGACTGTGCGGCACTCCCTGAGTACTGACCCTCTGACTGTGCGGCACTCCCTCAGTACTGACCCTCTGACAGTGCGGCACTCCCTCAGTACTGACCCTCTGACAGTGCGGCTCTCCCTGAATGTTGTACTGAGCGTGTCAGCCTGGATTACAGGCTCAAGTCTCTAAAATGGGACTTGAATCCAGAATCTTCTGACCCAGAAGCAAGTGTGCTACCCATTGAGACACAGATGACACTGAAGTTCACCATCAGCCTTGTGTTCAGTTGTGAACGAATCGAATGCTACAGTGGAGAAAGGCCTGGATCAGTGAATTAAGGTGAGCTAAATATAGTCACCTTGTGATCTCATGAAGCGTGATGTGAGCTACCTGTGCGATGCAGGTGTTGTTTCTTGCGGAGGCTAAGAAGAACAAAGCAGAGAGTCTTTTAACTGAGTTGGTCATTATTAATTCAGGTAGCATGGGAGCACTGCTGCTTAGCAACGATGCCTGTGGAGATTTTTGGATTGGCCATCCTCAGATGGGTAGAGCTGGAACATTTTATGTTAATAAAGAGGCTGTTTAGCAACAACAGTTTTTATCTCCACATCTGTGGTTTAGTGAGGATTGGATTGTCAGTGCTGTGTGCCAGAAGGGATGGGTGATATCAGTTGGAGCAATGCTTCTTGCCTTTAGTTTAACATTCTCCTTAATTATAACCCTGATTCTGAGAACACAATGGATTGTTCATGTCTACCTCAGCCCTCCTTCGATCCAAGTTCTGGTAACAGGGAAGGAGGCCTCTGACTGTGATTCTGTGCTATCAGCGAGTTGGTTATTGAGATGGGTAATGCCCCTCAATGGAGGACACGAGGCTATTGGGATGACAGGTGCGTTGCTGCAATTCTGGGGCTTGCAGAGGCTGGAGATGGAGGTCCAAAAATCCCTCTGTACGGGAAACACCTGGATTCTCGACGCACAACCCAGCACAGTGACCACTCGGATTCCCCACCCCGCAGCACAGTGACCACTCGGATTCCGCACCCCCCCAGCACAGTGACCACTCGGATTCCCCACCCCCACCCCCAGCACAGTGACCACTCGGATTCCCCACCCCCACCCCCAGCACAGTGACCACTCGGATTCCCCACCCCCAGCACAGTGACCACTCGGATTCCCCACCCCCCCAGCACAGTGACCACTCGGATTCCCCACCCCCATCCCCAGCACAGTGACCACTCGGATTCCCCACCCCCACCCCCAGCACAGTGACCACTCGGATTCCCCACCCCCACCCCCAGCACAGTGACCACTCGGATTCCCCACCCCCAGCACAGTGACCACTCGGATTCCCCACCCCCAGCACAGTGACCACTCGGATTCCCCACCCCCCATCCCGCAGCACAGTGACCACTCGGATTCCCCACCCCCAGCACAGTGACCACTCGGATTCCCCACCCCCAGCACAGTGACCACTCGGATTCCCCACCCCCACCCCCAGCACAGTGACCACTCACATTCCCCACCCCCAGCACAGTGACCACTCACATTCCCCACCCCCACCCCCAGCACAGTGACCACTCGGATTCCCACCCCCAGCACAGTGACCACTCACATTCCCCACCCCCAGCACAGTGACCACTCGGATTCCCCACCCCCACCCCCAGCACAGTGACCACTCGGATTCCCCACCCCCACCCCCAGCACAGTGACCACTCACATTCCCCACCCCCAGCACAGTGACCACTCGGATTCCCCACCCCCCATCCCGCAGCACAGTGACCACTCGGATTCCCCACCCCCAGCACAGTGACCACTCGGATTCCCCACCCCCAGCACAGTGACCACTCAGATTCCGCACCCCCACCCCCAGCACAGTGACCACTCGGATTCCCCACCCCCACCCCCAGCACAGTGACCACTCGGATTCCCCACCCCCACCCCCAGCACAGTGACCACTCGGATTCCCCACCCCCACCCCCAGCACAGTGACCACTCGGATTCCCCACCCCCCATCCCGCAGCACAGTGACCACTCGGATTCCCCACCCCCAGCACAGTGACCACTCGGATTCCCCACCCCCACCCCCAGCACAGTGACCACTCGGATTCCCCACCCCCACCCCCAGCACAGTGACCACTCGGATTCCCCACCCCCACCCCCAGCACAGTGACCACTCGGATTCCCCACCCCCACCCCCAGCACAGTGACCACTCGGATTCCCCACCCCCAGCACAGTGACCACTCACATTCCCCACCCCCAGCACAGTGACCACTCGGATTCCCCACTCCCAGCACAGTGACCACTCGGATTCCCCACCCCCAGCACAGTGACCACTCGGATTCCCCACCCCCACCCCCAGCATAGTGACCACTCGGATTCCCCACCCCCACCCCCAGCACAGTGACCACTCGGATTCCCCACCCCCAGCACAGTGACCACTCGGATTCCCCACCCCCAGCACAGTGACCACTCGGATTCCCCACCCCCACCCCCAGCACAGTGACCACTCACATTCCCCACCCCCACCCCCAGCACAGTGACCACTCACATTCCCCACCCCCAGCACAGTGACCACTCGGATTCCCCACCCCCCCAGCACAGTGACCACTCGGATTCCCCACCCCCACCCCCAGCACAGTGACCACTCGGATTCCCCACCCCCACCCCCAGCACAGTGACCACTCACATTCCCCACCCCCAGCACAGTGACCACTCGGATTCCCCACCCCCAGCACAGTGACCACTCGGATTCCCCACCCCCACCCCCAGCACAGTGACCACTCGCATTCCCCACCCCCACCCCCAGCACAGTGACCACTCGGATTCCCCACCCCCAGCACAGTGACCACTCGGATTCCCCACCCCCACCCCCAGCACAGTGACCACTCGGATTCCCCACCCCCACCCCCAGCACAGTGACCACTCGGATTCCCCACCCCCAGCACAGTGACCACTCACATTCCCCACCCCCACCCCCAGCACAGTGACCACTCACATTCCCCACCCACCTCTGTACGATGGTCATAAACTCTACACTGTTCGGTTTGCCTGCCTCAGTAGGAATGTAAATGTTTTTGCCTGTGAATCAAACAGGCATTGGGCCCATTATATCAGCAGCATTGCTCCTCCAGACTGCACATTTAAAGAATACAGCCCACCAATCGCTCCCTTATCCCCCTAACCGCTCTGTCTCCCCATCCCCGACCCCCACATCCCAAAACCTCCATTTTCTTGAACTCTGATTCCCCACAACTTTTGATTCCTCTAACCTTCGTATACCCCTGACCTCAGTTGCCCCTTCCTGGCCGTGACCTCCACATCCTCCCTGGCTTCATTTCCCCTTGATGTGGTTTCTGATCTTCTGCCTAGCGTTCCCCAGCATAACCTCCACTTTCCCCAGCGTGTGCACACGCACACACACACACGCACACACACACAAATATAGTGTGCGCGCGCACACACACACACGCACACACACACAAATATAGTGTGCGCGCGCACACACACACACGCACACACACACACGCACTGCACACACACACACGCACACACACACACACGCACACGCGCACACGCACACACATATAACGTGCACACGCACACACGCACTGCACACACACACACACGCACACACACACAAATATAGTGTGCGCGCGCACACACACACGCACTGCACACACACACACGCACACACACGCACTGCACACACACACACGCACACACACACATAGTGTGCACGCGTGCACACACACACACGCACACACACGCACACACACACAAATATAGTGTGCGCGCGCACACACACACACGCGCACACACACACAAATATAGTGTGCGCGCGCACACACACACACGCACACACACACAAATATAGTGTGCGCGCGCACACACACACGCACACACACAAATATAGTGTGCGCGCACACACACACACATGCACACACACACACAAATATAGTGTGCGCGCGCACACACACACGCACACACACACACGCACACACACACACGCACTGCACACACACACACGCACACACACATATAGCGTACACACGCACACACACACGCACACACACACAAATATAGTGTGCGCGCGCACACACACGCACACACACACAAATATAGTGTGCGCGCGCACACACACACACACGCACTGCACACACACACACGCACACACACACATATAGCGTGCACACGCACACACACACACGCACACACACACAAATATAGTGTGCGCGCGCGCACACACACGCGCGCACACACACACGCACACGCACTGCACACACACACGCACACACACACACATATAGCGTCCGCGCGCACACACACACACACACACGCACACACACATATAGCGTGCGCACACACACACACACACACACAGACATATAGCGTGCGCACACACACACACACACACACACACACGAACATACAGCATGCACATGCACACACGCATGTGCGCAGACACAAACACACACTCACCTACACACACAAACACACATGCACGCACACAAACACACTCGCGCACACACATAAACACACACTTGCGCACACACACAAACACACAATCACGTACACACACAAACATGCACTCACACACATGCAGACACACATACAGACATATGTACAGACACATGCAAGTGCACACGCACACGTATACACACACATGCGCGCACACAGACACAAACATACACACGCGCGCACACATGTACGGATAAAGATACACACAAAGACACTCATACACACGTACACACACACACTTTCATGCACACACGCACACTTAGCTGTGATTCACTCTGTGCTCCAATCTATTCACAATGACCTCCCAAGGGCTGCAGCCTGTGATCTCAGAAAGTGGGAGGTCCCATTGCTCCCTAGTGACCTGACCCTGCTTTCACTTGAGTTTCTGCTGGGGATTGCACAGAGTAGGAGGCTCCATTATGTAACAGACCGCTATAGTCACATCTTCCTATTACCCAAATTCCTAAGAGACTGGCCTCAGACCCTACACATAGGAACAGCTTGTGTTTGAGACAAGAGCCCTTAGCTCCTGGATGCCACAGCGGAGAACCTATCAACTCCCACTTGTCCAGGTCCCTCACACTCACTGGATCACCAGGTCTTCACTATCACAGACTAATTGCCTCATCTGAACTTCACCCTGGGAAATAGAAAACAAATGTGGCAGGTGGTGATTTAGAGGAAGACAAATGCCTTCATGGTCTCACCCCCTCCCAATCATTGTAACTTCCTCTATCCCCACAACCCTCTGTGATATTCGTGTTCCTCTAACTTTGGCACCTGGCACATCCCCCAGTTTTCATCATCTCACTTTTGGCGGCCATGCCTTCAGCTGCCTTGGCTCGATCTCTGGAATTCCCTCCCTAAACCGCTCCACCTCGCTCGATCTCCTCCTTTAAGATGCTCCTTAAGTTTACCTCATTGACTAAGCTTTTGGTTATCTGCCCTATAATGTCTCCTTATAAGGTTGTGTCAAATTTTATTGACAGCACTCCTGAGAAGCAGCTTGAGACATTTTATTGCACCTGTAGTAAAGGTGCTATATAAATGCAAGTTGTTAGGAGTTTCCTGAGTAGATGCAGAAATTAGTGTATTTTGAGATCTGCGGGTAACTAACTGCAGCCCCACATCCACACACCTCCAAAGATGAATTGGGCTGATTGATGTGATTCTCACAGTCATGAAACAAGTTTATCTCTCCTGAAATTAGTCTGAGTTTCTTTTGTTATGTTAATGTCACAAGGAAGCTTTCCAAACCACTTGTACATGAGCCGGGGTCAGCCAGGATCTTTTCAATGTTCCCTCCAGGGAACAGTTTTCAAAATACAATGCATCTCAGATAGCTGTCAATTTACCCAACCTAATGCACTGACATTACCAATTTTATCTCCTCTCCAGTCTCTTTCAAAATGCTTTCTTTAAGAAAAATATCATGTAAATAATTATTCTATCGTTAACTAACCAAGTGAAACAATTGCCTCAAGACCCTGAAACTTGACATATTAATTCATATCTGATAGTGGATTTTAAACCCTGCCTTTTGTCTGAATTTTCTTTGAGAGCCTACTGCTGAGTTTCTGTTAAACTTTTCCAGTGACAGACATTTGGAGTTGAGTTTGAGTGAGTAAATTCACATGGAAACTCTTGATCTATCATATTATGGGATGTACCAAATTGTCTCTGTTTAAAGGCATCGAAACATGTGTCAACTCCACTGGAAGCAGGAGTTTCACCAATCAGATTAAATGGGTGATACAATGCCATTGATTTTAATTATACTGTAAACACTTCTACTGGAATGCCAGTTAGAAATATCTTCTGCTGATCTTATAATTCACTTTGCAAACTGCAGCCATGCCAAACTCTGAAGCTGGCTTGTGCAAAGAATTGAACTCTTGACCCCCTTTGCTGATGCAAACTAGTCCAGGAGACCGCTCCTGCCCAGTTTGATGTCACAAGCTACTATGTGAGGTGATCTCTGCCCCAGACAGAAACAGGCCCAGTTCAATCAAGTTCTGTCGAAGGGTCATGAAGACTCGAAACGTCAACTCTTTTCTTCTCCGCCGATGCTGCCAGACCTGCTGAGTTTTTCCAGGTAATTCTGTTTTTGTTCCAGTTCTCTCTCTAACTGGTGAATTTGTGTCTACCACCCCATCAGGCAAAAGGCCTGGTCTTTCAGGTCAGGGCCGATGGACCTTCAAAACAAGAGACTGGCCTCTTCATGGACCAACTGAGCACTTCCAGAGGCATTCATTACCAGCTCCCCCTTGGGCCCGGAGACCCCCACTCAGGAGCAGGTAATTATTGAATCAATGACAACAGAAACTTCAGTTCATGTGGAGAAACTGGAGAAGCTGGGATTGTTCTCCTTGGAGCAGAGAAAGTTACGGAGAGATTTAATAGAGGCGTTCAAAATCATGGGGGGGTGGGTGTGGTTTGATACAGCAAATAAGGAGAAACTGTTACCTGTGGAGAGGGTTTATAATCAGAGAATACAGATTGAAGTTAATGGGTACAAGAAGAAACATGAAGGAACATTTCTTTACCCAGCGAGTTGTTGTGATCTGGAAGGCACTGCCTGAAAGAGCGGTAGGAGCAGATTCAATAGGAACTTTCAAAAGGGAATTGGATAAATACTTGAGGAAGAATTTGCAGGGCTGTGGAGAAACGAGCAGGGGGAATAGGAGTAATTGGATAACTCTTTCAAAGAGCCAGCAGAGGCCAATGGGGCCAAATGGCCTCCTTCTGTGCTGTAAGGTTCTATGATTCCTGACCTGAAGCCACTGACTGTGAACGTCACCTATATGCTGCTGTTGGAGGTATTTACATGCCTGCTCTCAATTCTTGTTGCTTTTGTTATTAATTCCATGAACATCACTATGGAAACCAAAATATTTCAACATTTGTACAGGCATAACATGTGCGATTAATTTCTTATTCAGTATCCAGATAAAAGTGCCAGCGGTGATTAACACGGCTACAGTTTCCAGGACAACAAATGAAAGATTAAAAAATATTCTAAATAGCAACATTTAATTGACACTACAGATAGACTCACTATAATAACGATTTCTACCTAAGTTCCCTTGTTTAATAAAAGCACAGCAAATGCTCCTCCTGCTGTTAAACTCTAGCTGCAAGGTTTACAGGAATTAAAAAGGGACATCTGATAGAAGCATGAGAAACTTTGGGGTTCGTCTTGACATTATGTGATTGTGTAACAATATTAATTCAAATCAATGGAAATATAAATGGGGTGAGACAAGACTGGGGAGGGATTGAATGGGTGAATGGGGAGAGTTGAGATTGGGGAGGGATTGAATGGGTGAATGGGGAGAGTTGAGACTGGGGAGGGATTGAATGGGTGAATAGGCAGAGTTGAGACTGGGGAGGGATTGAATGGGTGAATGGGGAGAGTTGAGACTGGGGAGGGATTGAATGGGTGAATAGGCAGAGTTGAGATTGGGGAGGGATTGAATGGGTGAATAGGCAGAGTTGAGACTGGGGAGAGATTGAATGGGTGAATGGGGAGAGTTGAGACTGGGGAGGGATTGAATGGGTGAATAGGCAGAGTTGAGATTGGGGAGGGATTGAATGGGTGAATGGGGAGAGTTGAGACTGGGGAGGGATTGAATGGGTGAATGGGGAGAGTTGAGACTGGGGAGGGATTGAATGGGTGAATGGGGAGAGTTGAGACTGGGAGAGTTGATAAAAGCAAAACACTGCAGATGCTGGAAAACAGAAAATGCTGGAAAATCTCAGCAGGTCTGACAGCATCTGTGGAGAGAGAAACAGAGTTAAAGTTCTGAGTCCGAATGAACCTTCTTCAGAGCTATAGAGAAGTAGAGATGCGATGAAATTTATACTGTTTAAGAGGGGGTGGAGCAGGTGAAGCAAGGTAGAAGGTCAGGGGTAGGTGGGAGCTAAGGAGAGCTGAGACTGGGGATAGGCTATAATGGGGGGGGCAGGGTCCATAGATTTGCTTAGGAGTTCCGCTACTTTGGTTAAGAGGTCTCCATGGAACAACTGTCAGAGATATAACAGTGAAACAGGAGGCAGCTTGAGAAAATTCACCCTCTCAGCTGCTCCAACAACTCCTAAGCAGACAGGTCCAGTCAGGTAACCTCAGTCACAAGATAATAAGCAATGATGACACACGGGCTTTGATTTACACATTGTTAACTGATACCTGTATCTTTCAGGGAAATGTTGGCAATCTGCAAGAATTCTCTGTCCTTCCCTTCAGAGAGAAATTGGCTCAGTTTTCATTTTCACTCAGAAATATTTGGAGAATCTTGGGATTTAATTTTCAACTAAATCCACTCCATGGGATAAAAACAAGAAACTGCGGATGGTTCTGTGGAAGGATCGTGAGGACTCAAAATGTCAACTCTTTTCTTCTCCGCCGATGCTGCCAGTCCTGCTGAACTACTCCATGGGAATCTGACAGGATTGGATCAATCGCCGGTTTGTCTGCTTCTGTCACCGCACCCCCCCACCCCCCACCACCGCCCACACACACACCGATCCCCTTCTTTCTGCTCAGAATCAGGCAGTTACTCCAATCCACTCTTTTACCCATCAGTGGGTGGGGGTGTTGGGGGAGGTGTAGGGAATGGGGCAATTAAGTTAAAATTAGTACCTTCTGTTTGCAATGGGACCACAATTTTGGAAGGAAAAACATGCTGAACGTTTCACAAGTTCTCTACAGGACAAGTGTTACTGATTTTGCACCTCCCACAAACACTAGGGAATTCAGTGCTGTAAATCCTGTTAATTCCCCAATACCTGAAGCTGTTCTTGCAGCAGAATTTAGTTTTCTGGTTTAGGATTTGCCTGTCTCTGTGTACCGTGTATCCGAATTACACTGTTGGTCCAGAAGGTGCACACAGAAATGAATAACAGGGAACATTGCAGCTAACTTTCAGAGCTGTTGTATCTGAGTCACACATATCAGGAGAGGTTCTCTCTGCCTACTTGTCCATTCATTTCTCTTCTCCCTATACTGCATGTGGAACTGAAATCTTTAACTCAATCCCTGCTAACAGTTACCCCTGGATATATTCCACCTCTCATTATGCCGTATACATACTCTGCAGCTCCCGAAGCAAATATCCTTTCTACAATTGTGTTGTAGTGAAAATCTGTAGCAGGAAGACACAAATAAAATCCAATCATAATCTTCTACAGCACCTTCCAAAACCACAACCCAGAAGGATAAGGACAGCAGACACATGGGAACACCACCACCTGGAAGTTCCCCTCCAAGTCACTCACCATCCTGACTTGGAAATATATCGGCCGTTCCTTCACTGTCGCTGGGTCAAAATCCTGGAATGTCATCCCTAACAGCACTGTGGGTGTACCTACACCACATGGACTGCAGCGGTTCAAGAAAGCAGCTCACCACCACCTTCTCAAGGGCAATTATATGGATATCAAACATGGGCAATGCTAGCGATACCTACATCCCAGCAAAGAATTTAAAAAGTCCTCACAGCAATTATTTACGAGTGAAATTTAAATGTGAAAAACACCCAAGCCACCTTTATGCTTTCAGTGAGTCTCATGTTAATGGGAGTGGAGTTGGCCGTGGAATGGGAACATTGTGGCTGTGATGCAGTGCCTCCCTGTTTGTCCAGGAGCATCTTTTGTAGCCCGCCTCCTGTATTACACATTGTAATGAGATGAGAGGAGATCTAATTGAGGTATATAAGATGCCAAAGGGGATAGACAAAGTAGACGTGGAGTGGATGTTTCCCCTTGTGGGGAATCCTGGAACAGAGGCCATAGTTTTAGACTAAGAGCTGGTAGATTTAAATCAGAGATGAGGAGGAATTACTTTTTTCAAAGGGTTGTGAATCTGTGGAATTCACTACCTCAGAGTGCAGTGGATGCTGGGACGCTGAATAAATTTAAGGAGGAGATAGACAGATTTTTAATTAGTAATGGGTTGAAAGATTATGGGGAGAGGGCGGGAAATTGGAGTTGAGGCCAAAATGAGATCAGCCGTGATCGTAATGAATGGCAGGGCAGGCTCGAGGGGCCGAATTACCTACTCCTGCTCCTAGTTCTCATGTTCTTATTACACTGACTTTCAGCAGTGACCATGTGATCACAGTGCCTCCTGTGTAGGGCAGCAAAACTTTAAATTTTAATGGTAATCACATAGGAACCAAGAAAAAGTAAGAGAACAGAACTGGTGCCCGCTTCCTGTTCCACGCTCGGGAATGGTGTGCCATGGTTGAAATTCTGCCCACTGTGTGCAGTCTTAATCTTCTACTTAAGGAAGGATAGACTGGCATTGGAGGCAGTACAGTGAAGGTTCACTCGATTGGTCCCTGGAGAGGGTTATCCTACGATGGGAGGCTGAGTAAACTGGGTCAATATTCTCTGGCCATTAGTAAAATAAGAGGTAATCTCAGTGAAACAATGAAGATTGTGAAGGGGTTTGACAGGGTGGACACTGAGAGATTGTCTCCGCTGGTCGGGGCATTTAAAACACAGGGGGCACAGACTCAGGATAAGGGGCCGATCATTTAGGACTGAGAAGAGGAGAAATTTCTTCACTCAGAGGGTTGCGAATCTTTGGAATTGTGGATAATCCATCGATGAATGTATTTAAGGCAGTGGGACAGACAGATTTTTGCTCTCTCAGGCAGTTAAGGGATATGGGGAGTGGGTGGGAAAATGGAGTTGAAGACCAAGATCAGCCATAATCGTACTGAATGGTGGAGCAGGCTTGATGGTCGACTCCTGCTCCTATTTCTTATGTTTTTGTGACAAAAAGGCAACTAATTCTCAACACTAAAGTTCATGGGTGAACAATGGCCACTTGGGTGAGATGGTGGAGTGGGTCCAGCTCCCTATGGAATTATCCCCAGGCCTGAAGAGGAGCATTGAAGGAAGAGAAGTTGTTAATCCTAAAATCTGGCGATCATGCAGTTGAGTCAATCCAGAATTAATTCATATTCTGAAATCACGGTAAATCTGGGGATAATTTACAGTGCTTGCTTTTAGTATCGACACTGAATAAAACCTAATTATTGCACTGCAATTTCAATAGAATCCCATTACAATTGTGACTAGTTCCAAAGACACCACACAGCACAGTGTGAGTCAACAGCTGATTGTGAAGATGGTTCTGTGGGGGAACAATTGCCCATGTGGGAGGTTCAGACGCAACTCATCCCTTTCAGCCCCCAACAAGAGGCCATTGTCGATTCTTGGTGAGTGTGTGTGGCGTCATGAGCTAAAGAGACAAACCCAACACCTACCTCAGCCTCCCAGTGGTCAGCTGAATTCATTAACAGTGAAAATTAGGAAGGTAAAGATGAAAAGAGTGTTTCTGGTTTTTAATAATAACCCGTTGAATTTAAGATGGGTACTTTTATCCCCTGAATAGGGAGAGGGCAAAGGAGAGGGATTAGAGAGAATAAATCCAGTGGAAGAACTAGTAGCATCACAGGCACAGTGGGCTGAACGGCCACTTTCTGCGCTGGGTATAGGCTAGAAGAAAGGGCAGAGCCCCATCTGTTATCAGCTCTCAGAAACTTGGCACTTAGAAGTTTTGTAATACAGAAGAAAAATATTCGCTGTAAACAGCAACGAAAATCAAGTCAGTGTTCGCAAAAATTGAAGCGATTGAATTGTAAGGAAAGTTGTGACGTGGGCTGGTGAATTTTTGGGAATAGGAGTTGGAGAATAAAGATAATGGGAACGAGGTGTTGGAGGCTGTGAAAGGGCAAAGAATCAGAGGATTGCAAGGATCCCTCAAACATATTGTAGCAGGTTTGATTTTAAAGCTACCTGTGGCATAGTGAATCCTTCAGCCAGACAATAAATTTACTCTGTGCTGTGAATATAAGTAACCAGAGGTGGGTAATGGGGCATATTCAAAGAATCGTCAAACATACAGCAAAGAAAGTGGCCATTCGGCCCATTGAGTATGTACCAGGTCTTTCAGAGAATTGAAACATAATTAACTCTGTTTTTCTCTCTCCACTCATGCTGCCTGACCTGTATTTTCTGTTTTTATTTCAGATTTCCAGCATCTGCAGTATTTTGCTTTTGTATTATGGCCTCAGTAAAACCCTGCACTCTCTCCAAAGCCTTCACATTGTTCCTAGAACTTACCTGAACACTCTAGCTGGGCCACAACTAATGTTTTCTATAGATTTTGCAGAACCTCCTGTCATTTGTACCCTGTGCCTCTATTGATGAAGTTCAGGATTGCATATGCTTTATTTACAGCTTTGTTAACCTATCTACTACCTTCAAAGATTTGTCTCTAAGCTCTTGCACCACTTTAAACTTGTACCGTTTAGTGTTTCTCCTTATTCTTCCTACCAATATGTGTCACCTCACACGTCTCAGGGTTGGAACATAGGAACACAGGCTGAATTTAATCTGCCTCATGTCATTTCAGCAGCTTGTGTCCTCTTGAAGTCTGTTCATATCTTCCTCAGTGTTTACTACACTTGCAAGTTTTGTGTCATCTGTACATGTGAAATTGTACTCCAAGTCCAGGTCATTAATAAATATCATCCAAACATTGGAAAGAAAACTAAGAGCTTCTGTTGACACATTGTTTCCAACAACCCAATTTGAGTTTTAGAGAGACAAAACTTGTCAACACTCTGGAGTTTTGTTGGTTGGTGAAAATTGCAGTGCTGATTCAGACTGACAAGTCACACGATCGAAGGGACGAAAATAATTAAGTTTTGGAGAATTAAAAGTTGATTTATTGCATTGCAGAATTTCTTGAACTCGTTGAGAAAGAGTCTGATTCTGAGATCATTTAATTCAAGGAATCCCATCCTTTGGTTTCTTTTTAGGAGTAAATTTCCACTTTCCTGAGTTACACATAGTTCATATCGTAATCAAAATCTTTAAAAGTCTGTTTGAAAATGCTCCCCACTTTAAACACACGTGTCCCCGCTCCTGAGGTTGGTTATAATCTGTGACAGACACAGGAAGCATGGTCTGAGTGTCCAGAGTAGAGTCATCAAAACCTTCAGCAGTCAGGAGGCGAAGCTGAAATGATGCAGTGCAGCAGCTTTTTAGAAACCATTTTGTTGGGCTATTGGTATCTGATTGAGTCACTCCAGTTAGCAAGTTGTAAATGACAGAGTTTTGAAATCTAGTTTTGCTGTGAGATACATCAGCCAGGGGACATATGGGTATCTGAAACATGGCAATTGTTCAGGCTAGGCAGGAAAGCTGAGTTTCCATAGAGACATGGAATAAATGCTCAATGCATCCTAATTGGTATGTCTCTCCAGATCAGCTCATTGTGCTCTCACTAATGATGGGTTGTGTCTGTGACGAGGACAGTGTGCTGGCGATACTCACTGCCTGGGTACTCCTCTTGGGCACACGCAGTTACTCAAGAATCCAATCAACATCCAGCGCTTGCTGGATAGGAGTGAGTGCTCGGCACCATATGGGTGCAAGCTGTGGCTTGGTGTCACATACATACGCCTGCCATTAAGCTGAATCTTTCTGCTTTGTACACCCTGGCAGACTGCCAGATCAGCCCACCTGCTGGAGAAGTGTGACAAAGCCGGCCTCAGAAGTGGTTGGAGAGCTGTGTGCACAGAAATCCATTCACAGATGGGACACAGTCACAAACACAGCTGCATCTGGCTCACCCAGATACAAAAACAGGGCTTAGTCCCTCCAAGTCCTCCCTCTTAATAAACCACCAGACCATTTATAGAGGACACACTTCTTATTCACAGTAAATCTAACCTAATAGTGAACTCACAAAGCATTCATGGGGAAATCTATGCTTCCCCCCCAGTCTGATCCCTTGCTAGGGCACTTCACAGGAGTCATGTCGGTGAAGGGCTGGAGTCACATATAGGCTGGAACCAGGTGGAGATGGCAAGTTTCCTTCCCTCGAATGCATTTGCGAAGCAGTTGAGTTGTCATGACAATCTAACCAGTGTTTTATTTGCAAATTTATTTTTTTAAACTGAATTCAAATTCTCTAACTTGCTGTGATAACATTTGAACCCCTGCTCTCTGGGTTAGTTCAGTAACATGACCACGAGAGTTTACTACCTCAAAGTACACAAGGGTTTCTCATTAGACTTACAGATAAATATTTCATTAACGCCAGAGAGATATCTGTAATTAATTAACCTTCCAGAAGTCCATTATGCTCAGATCAATTTCAATTGACTTGTATTCAACATTTTTTACTGGAAGATAAATTCTGAGTGTGTTTATAAGACACTTCCTGATAGTCAGCATCAAGATTGTTCCTTTATAACTCCTTCAGGTTGTCTGAAGGTAGGAGTGAGATTAAAATGGAGTGGAGATAGTTTAGGTTAATGGTTCCACATTAGCATTGTGTTATCATGGCAATGGTGACTCTGATATATCTGTGAATGATGACAAAAGCGCAGAGGTTACGCAGGCCTGAATTCAATGGCAGCCATCTTCCTTAAAGGCATCACAAATTTCATTTGGAGTGATCAGATTCACATTCATCTTCACTAATTGAGTCCCTGTCTGAGCAAATAGAGTCTCAGCTTGTTCCAATGTAGCACTCACGTCTCTGTGGATACAAGGCCACTTAAGAGACTTCAGCACATAATCCTGGCTGATACCTCCAGTTCTGTACTGAGGGAGCACACGCCATTGGATGATCAGTATAGAGGTCAGCACTGTCTTAGGGTCTTGAGTGAAAGAGTGCCGCACTGTCAGAGGGTCAGTACTGAGGGAGTGCCGCACTGTCAGAGGGTCAGTACTGAGGGAGTGCTGCACTGTCAGAGGGTCAGTACTGAGGGAGTGCCACATTGTCAGAGGGTCAGTACTGAGGGAGTGCCACACTGTCAGAGGGTCAGTACTGAGGGAGCGCGGCACTGTCAGAGGGTCAGTACTGAGGGAGCGCTGCACTGTCAGAGGGTCAGTACTGAGGGAGTGCTGCACTGTCTGGCAAACAACTCTTGCAATTTAGAACCATTTGGAATGATTTATGAGAAAATATGTGCAGTTATAACTACTGTTTGTTTGTCTGAAGAACTTTTTAAAGTTAACTTCATGTTTCTCTCTGAATAAAGCTCTTCATGTGTGACAAATTGAGAATTCTCTTATGCTCCAAGCTGAAGCTGTTTGGGTTAGTGTGATGTCAGCCTTTTGTAAAAGGGAGACATGAGGATAAGGAGATCGGGACAAAACATCTCCGGTGACGTATTGAGAACTAAATGATTTTAAAGGTACTCTCGTCAATAACACAACTATGAACAAGATCTGTGTGCAACATGTCTTGTTATTTGGAAATGGAGAGAAATCGAGAAGGGAATCACCCTGATTTGTGAGGTTATGTGAGGTTATGCAACAATGTGTTTCTGTTTACATTCCTTGTGCAATTATTTTGTCATAAGTTTGAAAAAGATTTGTCAAATAATTCAATGTGCAATCGATGGCCCTTTAAGAATGAAATATAATCATGATAATACTTTGCTCCATATTTTGTCAAGTATATTCTTTTAAATAATGAGGGTTGATAATTTAATCAAGGTAATGGGTAAGAAAAGACAGGCTGATGTACAGTGTGTGTAACCACGTTACAAAAAGACTCGTCAATCCTAGAGTATAGAACTGATTCCCTCATTCACAGCCGGCGCTAATTCAGTCCTTTTGTCCTGTCTGCTTCAGTAACTTCTTAGACCATGGGTCTGCGATGGAATCAGGAATGCTCACTGCTCAAACACAAAAAACGTCAACCAACCAGAGGGAAATAAGCAAAAAACCATTACTCTGAATTGATATCACTGGCAGGAAGTCTCTCCCGCTTGGTTTGTGCCAAGGATTGATGGGTAGTGGGTCCTGATCACAGGTCAGGCAACACGTGTGCACAATCAGCCTCCACAATCAATCAGAATTGTCCGACACCATTATTTTTTCACGTGTGATTTCAGATATTAAGGTGTTCTATGCTGAATTAAATTTCAGTGTGTTGTCACTGACTGTCAGTCAAATTAAAGCCCCTGTACCAAGGACTTTCAGATGCTCCTGCGACTAAATTATTGCAAAGGCTTATTGCAAATCACTGTCAAAAGTCAGATGCTTTCCTCTGAACTTGAATGTTTGTACACTTCCTTCGTTCAGTTTCCACTGTAGCCCAGTGTCAACTGTAGAACCCCAGTGTCAAATCTAGCGCAGTGTGAGTTGACACACATTTGTCAGCAATCTTGTCTCTGAGTCAAAGGGTCAGGGTTCAGGTCACATTCCATTGATTTCAGCACATAAACCAGGCTGACGATCACAGTGTAGTACTGAGGGAGTGCTGCACTGTCAGAGGGTCAGTACTGAGGGAGTGCCGTACTGTCAGAGGGTCAGTACTGAGGGAGTGCTGCACTGTCAGAGGGTCAGTACTGAGGGAGTGCTGCACTGTCAGAGGGTAAGTACTGAGGGAGTGCCGTACTGTCAGAGGGTCAGTACTGAGGGAGTGCTGCACTGTCAGAGGGTCAGTACTGAGGGAGTGCTGCACTGTCAGAGAGTCAGTACTGAGGGAGTGATGCACTGTCAGAGGGTCAGTACTGAGGGAGTGCTGCATTGTCAGAGGGGCAGTAATGATGGAGCGCTGCACTGTCAGAGGGTCAGTACTGAGGGAGTGCAGCACTGTCAGAGGGTCAGTACTGAGGGAGTGCAGCACTGTCAGAGGGTCAGTACTGAGGGAGTGCCGCACTGTCAGAGCGTCATGACTGAGGGAGTACCGCACTGTCAGAGGGTCATCACTGAGGGAGTGCTGCACTGTCAGAGGGTCAGTACTGAGGGAGTGCTGCACTGTCAGAGGGTCAGTACCGAGGGAGTGCTGCACTGTCAGAGGGTCAGCACTGAGGGACTGCTCCACTGTCGGAGGGTCAGTACTGAGGGAGTGATGCACAGTTAGAGGGTCAGTACTGAGGGAGTCCTGCACTGTCAGAGGGTCAGTACTGAGGGAGTGCTGCACTGTCAGAGGGTCAGTACTAAGGGAGTGCTGCACTGTCAGAGGGTCAGTACTGAGGGATTGCTGCACTGTCAGAGGGTCAGTGCTAAGGGTGTGCTGGACTGTCAGAGGGTCAGTACTGAGGGAGTGCTGCACTGTCGGAGGGTCAATCCTAGGGAGTGCTGCATGGTCGGAGGGTCAGTACTGAGGGAGTGCTGCACTGTCAGAGGGTCAGTACTAAGGGAGTGCTGCACTGTCGGAGGGTCAGTCCTAGGGAGTGCTGCACGGTCGGATGGTCAGTACTGAGGGAGTGCTGCACTTCAGAGGGTCAGTACTGAGGGACTGCCGTTCTGTCAGAGAGTCAGTACTGAGGGAGTGCTGAACTGTCGAAGGGTCAGTACTGAGGGAGTGCCGCACTGTCAGAGGGTCAGTACTGAGGGAGTGCTGCACTGTCAGAGGGTCAGTAGGGAGGGAGTGCTGCACTGTCAGAGGGTCAGTAGGGAGGGAGTGCTGCACTGTCAGAGGGTCAGTACTGAGGGAGAGCTGCACTGTCGGAGGGTCAGTACCGGGGGAGTGCTGCACTGTCAGAGGGTCAGTACTCAAGGAGTGCTGCACTGTCAGAGGGTCAATACTGAGGGAGTGCTGCACTGTCGGAGGGTCAGTACCGAGGGAGTGCTGCACTGTCAGAGGGTCAGTACCGAGGGAGTGCTGCACTGTCAGAGGGTCAGTACCGAGGGACTGCTACACTGTCAGAGGGTCAGTACCAAGGGAGTGCTGCACTGTCAGAGTGTCAGTACCGAGGAAGTGCTGCATTATCAGAGGGTCAGTACTGAGGGAGTGCCGCACTGTCAGAGGGTCAGTACTGAGGGAGTGCTGCACTGTCAGAGGGTCAGTACTGAGGGAATGCTGCACTGTCAGAGGGTCAGTACTGAGGGAGTGCTGCACTGTCAGAGGGTCAGTACTGAGGGAGTGCAGCACTGTCAGAGGGTCAGTACCGAGGGACTGCTACACTGTCAGAGGGTCAGTACCAAGGGAGTGCTGCACTGTCGGAGGGTCAGTACTGAGGGGTTGCTGCACTGTCAGAGGGTCAGTACTGAGGGAGTGCTGCACTGTCAGAGTGTCAGTACTGAGGGAATGCTGCACTGTCAGAGGGTCAGTACTGAGGGAGTGCTGCACTGTCAGAGTTGTGTCGACATGAGGACATTGGGTGGAATCATCCCAGATTTGCACTAAGTGTGGTAGCGGGTGGGAGAAAAGATGTTTTACCCGCCGCCCGCATTAGCAGTTCATCGCGCCTTATCGGCCCCTTCCTGGTGTGTCCGGCCTCATTAATAATACAACCACAGGTAACTCTCTGGATCAGTCGCGGGTGGGCTCGGGTTTGCCCACCATGTCGTGGACCTGATGCTTCCTCACTCCAGGCACCATATTCATATCGTACCAGAGCAGAGCCAACTTCATGTCTACAGACCAGGACTGCTCCAGGTAACAGGGGGCCCTGAAATAAAACATGGCTGCAGCCCCCAAATTTAGTGACGCCTCTTGGGGCACCTTCTGGAAATAGCGAAGATTGCTGCGATGTCCTCTATCCCCACTCTGGCTGCAGGACGTTCACCAGAGTCACCAATCCAGCCTGGGAGGCAGTGGCACCACCGGAGAACAGAGGAGTTCAGCCATCCACTGCAGGAAGAGGATGGATGATCTCCTCTGTTCCATCAGCGTAAGTCAACCACGTCATCATTCTCAACTCACACACTCACAAACCCATCACACATCCACAGGGATCTCACACCTCAAGGGACAACACCACTAACTCTCACACACCCCCTCACATCTCCATCAGCCTCATACCCTCTGGAGCTCGTGTCCTCAGCCTGTCCATGGCTCCGCTCACCACACAAACATTCCACACAGCGCCATGTGTCCTGTTCACTCTCTCTCCATCTGTGTCCATGCAGGAGAAGCTGGCTCACATCAGCACGGAGAGGTCTCAGACCAGGGGATAGAGTGGCCCCATATTAGGCCCCTCACTCACTGTGAGGAACAGCCATTGCGCTGACTGGTGAGGATGTGGACCATGCCTGCAGTGACAGTGAGGTCAGCGGTGAACACCCTGTATCCTGAGATTGTGACCCCTTGTCCTAGAGATCCCCTCTCATTTTTCTAAACTCCAGTGAATACAAGCCAGGTTGGTCCTATGGTAACGTGCAGAGCTATGTACCTTTAAGAGAATGTTGTTAGTTGACCATGTAACTGTATTGACCAATCGCTACACAGCTTGGGTAACTGGAAGTCTAGAACTGGAGGTGATTGAAGATGGACACATGGTGTTCGTGCTCTGCTCTTAGTTCCAATAAACTACCAGTGTTTGTTCAGTGAATCGGTCTCTCTGCCTGTATTGTTTCAAGCACCAACTGTGTTAATATCAAGGGCGCAGCTAGTGTTCACCAGACAAAGCAAACCTAATAACCGAAAGCATGAAACTAGTGATGAGGGTAACCAGATCGGTTGACACAATGAAGAAAGCTGCAGTGAGCCAGTTCTGTTACTTTGCCACCACCTTGCAGCTGTTTGAAAGCGCAGTCTCCTTAATCATGGAGCATGCAGCAGTTTGGGTACCTTGAACTGTTCGACCCTGTTTCCGATGACTGGTCTCATTACATCGACCGCCCAGTGTCCTTCTTTATCACTAACAACATTGCGGGGAGGACAAGAGGGAGATTCTTTTGTCCGCATGTGGGAGCAAAACGTACGGGCTGACCCACAGCCTCGTATCACCGAACACCCCCGATACGAAAACTTTGGACAAGTTAGTCAATATTGCTTAAAAAAAAGCAACCTGAAGCCAAAGTCCTCAGTCACTATGCAGCGTTTTAAATTCAATTCAAGGAACAGGTTTCCAGGGGAGACAATCGCTGGCTATGTAGCTGCTTTAAAGGAATTAATGGAATATTGTGAGTTTGGAACTTCAGTTAGTGACATGTTGAGAGACCGGTGACATGTGGAATTGGGGACGATGCTATTCAAAAGCGATAGCTATGTGAAACTAACCTAGTCTTCAGTAAGGCATTAGAATTGGCACCAGCCGTGGAGAACGCTGTTAGACACTCGGAGGCAATAAAAGACACACAAGATGGTGCTGTCCGTCTTGTAGGGCGGGAAGGGCCAGAAACAAAATGTGCGAAAACGTTGTACTCCGCAGAAAGGCGGGAAACACCCACTATGTACAGACCATTGAAGAACAACAATGCTACTGTGAAACCCCATGACATTAGTGAGAGAAATGCACCCAGGCAGCCTGCAGGGCATTGACAGTTCAGAAATATCGAATGCTTCTTCCGTCACTGCAATGGTCACATAATGTGCGGCAGTGTCCAGCTCGGCTGTGACAGCGTTTTAAAAACAAAGGTGGAAGTCGCAAAATCTGTCTCATTGAAGAACCAGAGGAAGCAGATTCTAAACATCTATTCATTATACAACCTGAAAGTGGGTAGAAGTGAGCCAATCCAGGTTGTCAGTAAAGTCAACAAACAACCCATCAAGATGGAGGTTGATACTGGGGCATCAGTGTCTGTCATAGGAGAACATACGTTCAGACACTTGAATAAAGGAATCCATCATTTAAGCCCAGTCCCTTGTGCTGTGTGGGACAAGGTGAGATCGAGCTAAACGGGCTGGAAAAATGGGCTATCTTGCAACCTGTGCAGTTTTATGAGCGGGTGACATCCATAGTACTCGTACTGAAGTCAGACCGAAGTGTTTGCTTATGCGGCTGCTGTAAGTTAACTGTAAACAGAGTGGCCAAACTTGATAGAGACCCAATACCGAAGATTGACACATAATATTTGAAATTGGCAGGGGGCATCACACATTCCAAACTCAACATGAGCCACACCTACCAGCAGGTGGATCTGGAAGGAGGCTGTAGGGAATTTGTGACCATCAATACACATTGAGGATTGTATCAATAAACTCGACTACCCTTTGGGTTCTCATTGGTGTGTGCTATTTTCCAGTGTACCATGGAAAATCTGCTTCGGGGACTGCCCCATGTGGTTGTTTATCTGGATAATGTCTCAGTCACTGGACGAACTGACGAAGAACACGTAGCGAATTTGGAGGAGGAGCTGAAATGCTTCTCACAAGCGGGGCTGTGCTTGAACTGAGAGAAATGTATTTTCCAAGCCAAAGAGATAGTTTACTTGGGCCACAAGATCGACACACAGGGCCTGCATCCTGTGGAAGAAAAGGTGAAGGCTATTCGCCAGGTACCTGCACCAAGAAACACTACAGAACTAAACTAAACTGCTCTGAACTACAGAACTGCTCTGAAGAAGAGCCATTCGGACTCGAAACATTAACTCTGTCTTTCTCACCACAGATGCTGTTAGACCTGCTGAGATTTTCCAGCATTTTCTGTTTTTTGTTTTTGTTTATTACAGAACTAATGGCTTTCTTGGTCATGATAATCTACTATGGTGATTCCTCCCAAATCTATAACCACACTGGCTCCGTTATACACTTTGCTTAAGAAAAACCATAAATGGATTTGGCAAGCTCTGCACCAGGAGGTGTTTCTGAAGGTAAAGCAATTGTTAAGATCATCAGCCCTACTGGCCCACTTTGACCCAAAGAAAGAATTGATTTTAAGTTGTGACACATCACCTTGTGGAGCAGGGGCTGTACTTTCACATTGGATGGCAGTTGGCTCCAAATGACCCATTGGTTATACATCTCGCATGCTCAGAGTAATAATATTCTCAAATTGAGAAGGAGGGGCTTGTCTGTCATGTTTGGTGGTTGGAAATTCCATCAATACCTCTGGGGTCATTATTTTCACATTATATCTGACTATGAGCCTCTGCTGGGATTATTTGTGGAGGATAAAGCGATTACCCCACCCCCCACCATCGCATCTCCCTGCATCCAGAGGTGGGCACTGCTATTGGCTGCTTACAAATATGCTTTTATTCACCGATCGGGAAGCCAGATCACACATACTGACTCACTGAGCCTCCTCCCCCTGCCAGGTAACCACGTGAAGGTTCCAATTCCCCAGGAACTTGTCTCAGTTTTAAACTTTTTGGATTCACCCCCTGTCCAGGCCAAACAAATCCGTGAGTGGACAAGCTGAGGTCCACTTTTATCTCACGTCCGGGAGCAGCTCTTCAATGGATGGTCAGGTGAGCCAAAGCCTGATGACATGAAGCCCTGTTTCAGTTGCAGGTATGAGCTCACCTGCCAGGGCAGCATATTGCTCTGTGGAGTAAGGATTACTGTGCCCCCGAGAGAGTGAAGACCATTACCGACTGAATTACATAGCACTCACTTATTAGCTTCCTTAACTGCTTGCTGCACCTGCATGCTTGCTTTCAGTGATTGGTGTACAAGGACACACGGGTCCCTTTGCACATCAACAATTCCCAATCTATCACTATTCAAATAATACTCTACCATTCTGTTTTTCCTACCTAAGTGGATATCTTCACACTTATCCACGTTATATTGCATCTGCCATGTATTTGCCCACTCACTCAAACTATCTAAATTGCCTTGAAGCCTCTTAATATCCTCCTTACCACTCACATTCCCATCAATTTTCATGTTGTCATCAAACTTGGAAATATTAAAATTTGATTCCCTTATCCAAATTGATATATGCTGTGGATAGGGGACAGCCAAAGCAATCCAGGGCCCTCAAGGCCTCTGACCTCCATGGACCCACGCTAACATCATCAGAGCAACAGGGCCGATCATTGCACAGGCTGTCCCCACCCCTGCTGCGGATGTCAGGGTAGCACCTGGAGGAAGTGTTAGGCCCAGAAAAGTTAAGAAATTCTAATCGCAAATAGTTGCACGGGTGAACACAGTTTGATATTTTAGGAAAATATATTTGCTTTCACTGAATAATGTGTAATGGGATCTTTCAGCTTCATTTACAGGCTTTGCGAGTCCTGCCCCCCGTGTCCCCCACCAATTAACAGTTCAGCTGGACTCAGCCGGACCATGAGTGATTCTGGAGGGAGAAATGTGTGTGAGGCCTCGTGTGAGCCTCTCCCACACACACGGAGCTTTCACCCATCACTCAGCTCACTGTCCGGAGCATTGTGAATCCTGCCCGCTGGGAGTCGCTTTCTGTTGTCCATCTGAGCTGAGCTGCATCTCCAGCCACCCACTGGTCACACTCCCTGCAGCACCTGTGCCCATCCAACACGAGGCTCCGCTCACTGTCGATTTGACAAAACATGGTGATGGCAAAGTTCTTGCTAAGGCTCTCCCATCCTTTCCCCTCCCCCAGTCACCAGTATCCTTTCCCCCCCCAGCCCCCCCCCCCCCCACCCCGATATCAGCTTCCACCTCCCCACCATCTCCTACCAGCCACAACCATCGTTGTTCCAGGATGACCAGGTGAAATGCACATCCCCTTCCTTCCTGAAAATCCCACCACATCCACATTGAACTCGCTGACCTCCACCTTCTCACCCCCAGGCTCTGTATCTGCCTCCGAGTCCCCACCAACCACCCTCGCTGTCCCATTTATCGCTACTGATGCATCCTCACCCTCCCGTTCTACCGGCTCCCTCTGTCCCCTCTAACACTCACCATTTCCTCCTACCACACTCACCCTCATTTCACTCTCCAGGAGGCAGTCATAGACTCCACAGACCCTCCCTTGCACATTCACCTGCACAACGCACCCCACCCCCCCCGCTTACTCCCTCCTCCACCCTTACTCCCTCCTCCCCCTGGACACCTTCCCCCCTCCGAACTTCCTCCCCACTTACACCTAACTTCCTACCTTCCCACTTGCAGCATTCTCCCCTGTTACACTCTCCCCCCACCCACCATGCTCCCTCCTCCCCACTCCTGGACACCGGCTTTCCCCCTCCCAACCATTGCCCCAGCCTCCCAACCTCACCCCCACGCTTCCCTCCCCTCCCCCCACTCCGGTGCACCTTCCTCTACCAGTGAAACTTAGACCTTTCCCTCCCAACTCCTCCCCCCGATACACCTTCCCTCCCACTCACCTTCCTCTTTCCCCCCTCTCCCATTATCTGTAGCAGCCCATGGCCAAGACTGTGATCCCCAAAGCAGACCCGAGACATCAATTGTCACCTCCCACCTTCACTGAGCTGCTTCAGGGCAGAACCGTGTCCATGAGCATCCACCCAGCGTGGGATACACGTCATTCTCCAGAGTCTGGTAACTGTTGGACTCCAGCATTGTCTTCTCCTCTGGTGTCCGCCATCTGAGCAAGGCCCTAACGGTAATTCCCAACTTCTGCACGTCCCATCTGTCCAGCTGTGTCCTGGGCTGCTGTGTTTCCCCGCTGGCGTACCGGTAATTTGGCGTGGGGGAGTGGGGGGGATGATTACAGTCGGGCCTTACTTTGCACCTTTGCATCCATTCTCAGGGCGCAAACCGGGTTCAGGCCTGTCTCCATCGGGACTCGCATTCCGCCATGGTGAAGGCCATCGGATCATCCCACTCTCATTTCACGCCAGCTCTAAACCAATTTCTGTCCCTTGTGCCAACTTCCTGCCCCCTCCCCTTCCCTCCCATGTCCAGCTGCCTTGCCCCCAATGTCCAGCCTCCGCCCCCCCATCTCCAGCCTCCGCCCCCATGTCCAGCCTCCGCCCCCCATGTCCAGCCTCCGCCCCCCCATGTCCAGCCTCCGCCCCCCGTGTCCAGCCTCCGCCCCCCCCATGTCCAGCCTCCGCCCCCCGTGTCCAGCCTTCGTCCCCCTGTGTCCAGCCTTCACATCCCCGTGTCCAGCCTTCGCCCACCCCCATGTCCAGCCTTCCCCCCTGCTCCGTGTCCAGCCTCCACCCCCCTATGTCCAGTCTCCGCCCCAATGTCCAGCCTCCGCCCCCCCATGTCCAGCCTCCGCCCCCCCGTGTCCAGCCTCCATCCCCGTGTCCAGTCTCTGCCCCAATGTCCAGCCTCCGCACCCCCCCGTGTCCAGCCTCCGCCCCCCCATGTCCAGCCTCCGTCCCCGTGTCCAACCACTGGCCCCCCCCGTGTCCAGCCTCCGCCCCCCCCCCGTGTCCAGCCTCCGTCTCTGTGTCCAACCACTGGCCCCCCCCTGTCTAGCCTCCGTCCCTGTGTCCAACCACTGGCCCCCCTGTGTCCAGCCTCCACCTCCCCGTGTCCAGCCTCTGTCCCCGTGTCCAGCCTCCGCCCCCCGTCTCCAGCCTCCGCCCCACCGTGTCCAGCCTCCACCCCCCTGTGTCCAGCCTCTGTCCCCGTGTCCAGCCTCCGTCCCCGTGTCCAACCACTGCCCCCCCGTGTCCAGCCTCCACCACCCCCCCCGTGTCCAGCCTCCACACCCCCGTGTCCAGCCTGCACCCCCCCGTGTCCAGCCTCTGTCCCCGTGTCCAACCACCGCCCCCCCGTGTCCAGCCTCCGCCCCCCCGTGTCCAGCCTCCGCCCCACCGTGTCCAGCCTCTGTCCCCGTGTCCAACCACTGCCACCCCGTGTCCAGCCTCCGCCCCCCCGTGTCCAGCCTCCACCCCCCCGTGTCCAGCCTCCGCCCCACCGTGTCCAGCCTCTGTCCCCGTGTCCAACCACTGCCACCCCGTGTCCAGCCTCCGTCCCCGTGTCCAACCACCGCCCCCCCGTGTCCAGCCTCCACCCCATCTTGTCCAGCCTCCGACCCCCCCACCATGTCCAGCCTCCGCCCCACCGTGTCCAGCCTCCGCCCCCCCCGTCTCCAGCCTCCGCCCCACCGTGTCCAGCCTCCACACCCCCGTGTCCAGCCTCCATCTCCATGTCCAGCCTCCACCCCCAACGTGTCCAGCCTCTGCCCCACGCCCCCACTGTATCCAGCCTCCGGCCCCCCCTCCATGTCCAGCCTCCGCCCCCAATGTGTCCAGCCTCTGCCCCACCCCCCCCCTGTGTCCACCTCCGGCCCCCCTCGATGTCCAGCCTCCGTCCCCTCGTGTCCAGCCTCCGCCCGCCCCCCCGTGTCCAGCCATCGCCCCCCCATTTCCAGGCTCACCCCCTGTGTCCAGCCTTTGTCCCCCCATGTCCAGCCTCCGCCCCCTGTCTAGCCTCTGCCCCACACTCCATGTCCAGCCTTCGCCCCCTATTTCCAGGCTCCCCCCCCCCCCCATGTCCAGCCTTTGACCCCCCCGTGTTCTGCCTCTGCCCCCCCCGTGTCCAGCCTTTACCCCGCCGTGACTAGTCTCCGCCCCCCCGTGTCCAGCCTCCGCCCCCCCGTGTCCAGCCTCCGCCCCCCCCCTCCCCTCCCCCCCACAGTGTCCAGCCTTGGTGTGGTGTTTGTTCACGGCGCTCCGGTGAAGTTATGCAGGGTTTCTGAGCAAGTGGTTGTGGAAGAGGGTGAATGTGGCCAGGGCCATGCCTCTTACATACATCGGAAAACTGAACCTTCCAGATTCTTGCTGACGAGGGTTATATTTTGGAGGATGAATCTTTAATTAATTAATTTTTAATTAGCCTGCACGAGATGCTAATTGATTGCAAATGGTTCCCGACATTGTCCGTCGAGAAAGTCAAGCCACCTCTAACCTGCCATCAAAGTCGGGAGAATAAAATTTCAAACTGATTTTCTGCTGACGGGGAGCTGCCAGATTATCGGATGGTTCCCAGTGCTGGGTAATTGTCCATCGGAAGTTTAAAGTTCCCGGGCAATTCCCTTGCAGACCTTGCTTAGGGACTTCCGGGCAGGGGCCCCAACACATCTCCTGGGGTAAGACTCCCTCCCCCTCTCCTCCCCTCCCCTCCACACTGGGGAATGGAAGTTGTGGGCCAAATAAAACAAGGAACTGAGGAAAGCTTAGGGAATGCAGAAGGGGAGATGGTGATGTAGTGGTAACATCACTAGGTTAGAAATCCCAAAATCTTGGCTGATCCTCTGGGGACATGGGTTCAAATCCCACCACAGCAGCAGGTGGAATTTAAGTTCAATTAATGAATCTGGAATTGAAAACTAGTCTCAGTGATGGTGGCCATGAAATGATGGCTGTAAAAACCTGTCTGGGTCACTAATGCCCTTTAGGGAAGGGAATCTGCCATCCTTACCTGGTCTGGGCCTACATGTGACTCCAGACCCACAGCAATGTGGCTGACTCTGGCTGCCCTCTGAAATGGCCCAGCAAGCCACTCAGTTCAAGGGCAATTAGGGAGGGGCAACAGTTCCTGGCCTTGCCAGCGATGCCCACATCCTATGAAAGAATAGGTTTAAAAAAAAATAAGCTCTTGCAGCAGTTTCAGGGTGAGCTGGGTGCGGGATGGTGAAGTTGAGGCTGGATTAGGCTGGGGTGGATATGGGGCTGTAAGGGTGGGTGTCTGAGGGCATGCAGCCAATTTATGTTTCCAGAAATGTAATAATTTTTAACAGCTGTGAATATTGAGTAGAATATAACAACAGGCTTGTAGGAAAGAAAATAATTAACCAGGTTAGTAATCAGGTTAGACTCTGCCTAACATTTGCCTTTTGGATAATTGGAGCTGTTTTTATAGCCGCTCCTCACAGAGTACAAATCTTTGCTGTTACAGCCCGACAGCTCATTGTCAGGCCGATAGTTATCATTCAGTTTGCCAATTTATGAATGTTGATATTCCTGCCTGCAGAGCAGTACATAAAAAGCAGAAAGCTAATTTGTTATGTGGAATTGGTGGTGCTTTCAAGTAATCTAGAATTTCTTTTAAGGGAAATTGTGGCAGCTTATAAAGTGTAATTATGGGGGTTTATGTGCACTTTGCAGCCTCTCAGTGTGGAACCCAAGGAGTGAAGTGCCTGCATTTTTCATAGCAAATAAATATTATTTCAAAAATAAACTTCATTCTTTGTGTTTATTCCCAATTTCTGGGATGAGCACAGATTGTTGCGATACTAGAAGCGAGATTGGGAGAATCAGGCTGGTGTGATAATCACAGATTGTTTGACAGAGAATTATAATGTGGTGAGAGAGCAGGGGTCAGAGGGCAGCTTTCTCATGAATTCATTTAACAGTAGCAGAAGCACAACTTCCGTTTGAATAATTCTTTTCTTAATCAATTACAAATCAATAAAAGTTTATTTCGCACTAACAGGGCAGCTCCATGTCACACACATTTCCATAGACACGTTTGGACAAACACTGTAGAGGTTAAAAAAATTACAGAAAGAAATTGGTGAGTTTAGAATCCTTTAGCATTGGGTTTGATGTTTATACCTGAAGTGCAAGTGATTTTTTTAAACTATGTTTAAGTTTTTTAACGCTTCAACAATAACTTTCATTTATATAGCATCTTTAACATAGTTAAAATATCCTAAGGTGCTTCACAAGATCATGTGAGACAAAAATTAATACCAAGTCAAAGAAGGGTTAGGATAGATGGCCATACATTTGGTCAAAGACGTAGGTTTGAAGAAGCATTTTAAAGGTGAAGAGGCTGTGAGAGATGTTTAGGGAATTCCATAATTTAGGGCCCAGGCAACTGAAGACACAGCCACCAAAAGCGGGGTGATGAAAACTGGGAATGGGCAGGAGGCCAAAACTGTACAACTGAGGAGATGTTGGAGGGTTACAGGGTTGGAGAAGATTGCAGAGAGAGGGAGGGGTGAGGCTATGGACCATTTGAAAACAAGAGAAGAATTTTAAAATTCAGAACTTCTGTATGTTCTTAAGTTTAACCATCCAGGCTGGGCCTTGGAAACAAAGGGATCTCTCTTAGACTTCCCATCTCACACTGCTGTGAAGCGCGTGAGTGTCCAGGGAAGAGGCATTGTCAGCCCTTGCCCAGTAACGCCAACACCTTCTGTTCACAGCCAAGCTGGGCTGCATATGCCTGCGGGCCAAAAGAACTAAACATGCCCAGGACAGAGATTCCAGACACACTCTGAGAAAACAGTATGGGATCATGCTTCAAGATAACACAGGATGTCTCATAGTCTCAGTTAGGCACTGGAACCAAAAATACTAGGTTTCCCAAGGGTGGATATTTCAATCACCACAAGAAGAACTGATTGGAGGAATATTTTTAATTAGCTTTTGGGATATGGGTGTCACTGGCTAGGCTGGCATTTACTGCCCATCCCTAATTGCCCTGGGAGGGTGGTGGTGAACTGTCTTCCTGAACCATTGGTAGCAGTTTTAACTGCCCAAATATTAACTGGGATAGTTTCAGTGTGCAAGGTAGGGAGAGAGCAAAATTTTTAAGTTGCATGCAGGAGAACTATTTTGGCTGGTACGTAGAAAGACCAACAAGGGAGGGGGCAGTTCTGGACCTAATATTCGGAAATGAACCCAGGCAGGTGGATGGCGTATCAGTAGGGGAGCATTTTGCAGATAGTGACCATAACTCAGTTAGATTTAGGATAATGATGGAAAAGGATAAGGTTGGACCGGGAATAAAAGTTCTAAACTGGGGAAAGGCTAATTTTACTAAGATGAGATACGATTTGGCCCAAGTGGAGTTGGAGCAGCTACTTGCAGATAAAACTGCGTCAGAGCAGTAGGAGGTATTTGAGGAGGAAATAACGAGAGTACAGAGCAAATATGTTCCTGTAAAGACAAAGTGGGGGACCAAGTCTGGAGAACCCTGGATGTCAAGGGACAAAGAGGTTAGGATTAAGAAAAAAGAGAAGCTTATGACAGATACCGAGGGCTCAATACAGCAGAGTCCCTAGAGGAGTATAAAAAGCGTAGGGGGCAACTTAAAAAGGTAACTAGGAAAGCTAAGAGAGTGCATGAGAAAGCATTGGTATGTAGAATAAAGGAAAACCCAAAGGGGTTTTTAAATATATAAAGAGTAAGAGAATAACTAGGGAAAGAGGAGGACCAATTCGGGACCATAGAGATAATCTGTGTGTGAACCCAGAAGATGTCCTCAATGAATGCTTTGTGTCGGTCTTCATAATGGAAAAGGATGATTCAGGTAAAGACATCAGAGTAGAGGACTCTGAAATATTAGAGGAAATTAACATAGAGAGGAGGTACTAGTGGGTTTAGTGGTCTTACAAGTGGATAAGTTCACAGGCCCTGATGAGATGTATCCCAGGCTGTTGAGGGAGGCAAGGGAAGAGATATCAGGGGCTCTGGCAGTAATTTTCAAATCCTCTCTGGCCACAGGTGAGGTGTCAGAAGACTGGAGGACTGCTAACATTGTCCCATTATTAAAAAAGGGAGAAATAGACCAGGAAATTACAGGCCAGTCAGTCTAACCTCGGTGGTGGGGAGGTTACTGGAAAGAATTGTGAGGGACAGAATATATCTGTAATTGGAGAAACAGGATTAATCAGGGATAGTCAGCATGGATTTGTTAAGGGAAGGTCGTATTTGACAAATGTGAAATTTTTTGAGGAGGTAACCAGGAATGTTGATGAGGGTAATGCATTTGATGTAATGATGTAATGAGGGTAATGCATTTGATGCATTTGATGTGGTCTACATGGACTTCAGCAACACTTTTGATAAGATCCCTCATGGCAGACTGGTCAAGAAAGTAAGAGCCCATGGGATCCAAGGAAAAGTGGCATGTTGGATCCAAAATTGGCTGAGAGGCAGGAAGCAGAGGGTGATGGTAGAGGGATGTTTCTGTGACTGGAAGTCTGTTTCCAGTGGGGTTCCACAGGGCTCGGTGCTGGGGCTCTTGCTGTTTGTGGTGTACATAAATGATTTGGACTTAAATGTAGTGGATCAAGAAGTTTGCAGATGACACGAAAATTGCTCGGGTGGTAAATAGTGAGGAGGAGAGCTGTAAACTGCAGGAGGATATCAATGGACTGGTCAGGTGGGCAGAGCAGTGGCAAATGGAATTCAACCCGGAAAAGTGCACTTGGGGAGGGCTAACAAGGCAAGGGATTGCACTATGAATGGTAGGACCCTGGAAAGTACTAAAGGTCAGAGGGTCCTTGGTGCGCAAATCCACAGGTCCCTGAAGGTAGCAGGGCAGGTAGATAAGTTGGTTAAGAAGGCATATGGGATACTTGCTTTCATTAGCTGAGGCATAGAATACAAGAGCAGGGAGGTTACGCTGGAACTGTATAAAACACTGGTTAGGCCACAGCTGGAGTACTGTGTGCAGTTCTGGTCACCACATTGTAGGAAGGATGTGATTGCACTGGAGAGGGTGCAGAGGAGATTTCCCAGGATGTTGCCTGTGCTGGAGGGTCTGAGCTTTGAGGAAAGATTGGATAGGCTGGGGTTGTTTTCCTGGGGTAGTGAAGGTTGAGAGGGGATCTGATAGAGGTGAATAAGATTATGAGGGGGATAGATAGGGTGGTTAGCAAGGCACTTTTTCCATTAGTGGAGGGGTCAATAACCAGGGGGCGTAGATTTAAGGTAAGAGGTAGAAGTCTAAGAGGGGAGTTGAGGAGAAATTTTTTCACTCAGAGGGTGGTGGGAGCCTAAAAGGGTGGTTGAGTCAGAAATGCTCGTAACATTTAAGTATTTAGATATACACTTGTGTTGCCATAGCCTCCAGGGCTATGGGCCAAGCACTGGAAAATGGGATTAGTGTGGTCAGAGCTTTGTTTAGCGGCGTGGACACGATGGGCCGAATGGCCTCCTTCTGTGATGTAAACGTCTATGAGTTTACGAGTTTAGGTACTGCTGAGTTGGCTTGCTGGGCCGCCTCAGAGGATTGTTAAAAGTCAACCATCTCGATGTGGGACTGGAGTCGGTATAGGCTCAGTTTGGGTAAGGACATCAGCTGCTTTTTCCTAAAGGAATCAGTGAACCTGTTGAGTTTTTACAGCAACCTGACAGCCTCAAGGGCCACTTTTACTGCTCCTGCCTTTTTATTTCTAAGTGTTTGTTTTAAACTGAATGCAAATTCTGAAGCTGCTGCTGGTGGGATTTTGAATTCCCATTCTTTGGATTCTGATCCATTAACATAGCCAGTACACTACGCTACCCACATCACTGTCGTACAAGTTAAAGGTGTGCAACTATTAAAGTTTTCTGATTTCTATACTTAAACAGGCAGCATAAATTTGTATTATAAATTTTTAAATGTTAATCAGTTCCAAAAAGATCAGAAAGCTTTTAAAAACCTTACTCAAGTCTGCAGTTGGGACAGTTTCAGTGAGTGAGCTGCAGTTTGTGGCGTGTGGGAAGTATTCCATTCACATGGGGAGAAGTGCTTTGCGATATGTTAATGTGTGTCTGTCGATGGGGGAGAATTTGCTTACTTTCCTTTGCAATTGTGGCGCAGTATTGTCATGGTAATTTCTGAAGGCTCAGTTTTTAAAAGTTAGGAATATATACGTTGTAGGAATCATGTTTTTGTTCAGGAGACACTCAGGGAAATTGAACGTTCAGAGGTTAACATCATCAGCTACTGCCAGTTGTTAAAAGCTCCATTACAATTCTCAATGTCCTCAAAGGATTCTATCTTGTGGATGGTGCTTTTTCCTAAATGTATCAGCAACACATAATGAGTCACTTAAGCAACAATGGCCACACTTCATTTTGTAAATAAGATATGTTCAAAATGCTATAATATGAGTTAAAAGTATGAAATCCCACCTATTATGGCTTTTAGATTTCCAGATTAAAAAAAGCTGCTTATTATTTTAACCCTGTCAGACAATGACTAATATAAATGTATTTAACACTTTAGACAGAAGCTTTATATCTCCCGTGACCTGTATTATTAACAACAATAACCTGCATTTACAGAGCATCTTGAACCTCCCAAGACACTTCTTAAGAGAGTTAATAAACAAAACTTAACACTGCACTAAAAAGGATATATTAAGATGGTCAAAGTGGTAGATTTTAAAGAGTGTAGAAGAGGAGGCGATGATACATAGGTACTGAGGTTGGGGAATTCCAGAGATTGGGGCCTAGGCACTGAAGGCACAGCCACCAATGGTGGAGTGATTAAAACTGGAGAAGCTCAAGAGGCCAGAATTAGAGGAGCGTAGAGATCGTGGAGGGTTGTTGGGCTGGAAGGGTTGGAAGGGTTGTAGAGACATGAGCAAGGCTGTGGAGGAATTTAAACTCAAGGATGAGAATTTTAAAATTGAGACATTATCCAACTCTCTCATGACATTCTTCATGAGGTTAAAAAATTCCCATTTTTATTCTTGCTGTTTCCATTTTTATTATAAGACAACAACTTGTTATCTTTGAGAAACCATTTGGGTTACCCTATTTTGGCTACATCTATTTTGGACTAGACTCAAAGTAACAAAACACTCCCAACAACCCTGAGCTACGTTTCACCATGGTTCCAGGAATCTCAGATTTGAAACAAATCATGTAATTAATTTGTTTCCCAGTGACCAGATGCTCCACAGATCCTATGAATTATTTGTTTGATTCACACATAGGATGTGGGTGTCACTGTCTAGGCCAGCGTTTATTGTCCATCCATAATTGTTCTTGTTCAGGGTCAACCACATTGCTGTAGACTCTGGAATCACGTGTAGGCCAGACCAGGTGAGGGCAACAGATTTCCTTCCCCAATGGGCATTAGTGAACCAGATGGGTGTTTATGACAATCGGCAATGGTTTCATGGTCATCATCAGACTCTTAATTCCAGGTTTTTATTGAATTCAAATCATCTGCCATGATGGGATTCAAACCCGGGTCCCCAGAGCATTACCCTGAGTCTCTGGAATACTAGTCCAATGAGAATATCACTACACCACCACATTCCCTGCTTTTGGGATTGATACAGGGATTAATTGCAGGAAAACTAACAAAGCAACATGAAAAGTTAGAGGAGAGGAAAAGCCAGCCCTACTGCCTCAGGACCATTGTACTTCACAACACACATCCTATTTTCTATAAAATGTTTCTCCAGGCACTTATCCGACTCTGTTCTGAATTTGCTGGCAGAATAAGCCCTGGACTATCCATGCCACACACTCTGTTGAATATAATTACATCTAAAATGTCTTTAATCCTGGAATTGCTGGTTTGCATATCTATGATGAGCAGTTGGCCCTGTTGAACCACCCATGGATCAAGAATCGGCCAATAGTAGGTTATTTGAGAGATTGTGGTGCATGATGATCATGAACCTTAACTGTAATGTAAAAGGATCTAACAGTACAAACCATGCTGTATGTGAAGATGTGAATGTGAACTAGCAGAACCACTTGTACAGAGGGAAGAAAATGGCTTTAGCTACAAAAGCTGAATCCAAATTAGAAGTGAAATTAAATCATACCAGGTGATTTCATCTCCTTGACTTTGCTCATTGAAAAACGATCAATGAAAGGACAGACTTGAAGATAGGTAAGAATCAGAGTATCTATTTAACCTGTTCTAACAACATTCTCATGATTGAATTATTGGGAGTGTCAACTTTTGGATTTCTTTATCCATTTTAGCATTGAAAGGAACACTATGTTTAAGTAATTTTAAAATGTCCTGTTATGTTAAAAATCTTACTTTAATTTTGGGTTAATTTGGTTGGTGTGGATCAGGTTTCAGGCCTGGCACCATGACATCATGTCCTACAGGCTGCAGGGACGATTTGAAACTCCGGGGAGCATTCACACCCATTGATTGCTCGATTGGCCGGAACAATTGCTGAGATGGATTGTGCTCAGGGATTCATCATATGCTCATGTTTGCTTTGGACCTTTAACACATGAAGAGAAATACAGGCAGCAAAGAGTTAAAAAAGGAAGACTTGCAATTTATATACAATTCACAACCATCGGATGTCCCAAAGGACTTCCCAGCCAGTGAGACAGTTTTTACTACACTGTAAAATGTAGTCACTGTTGTAATGTAGCCTCCAGTTTGTGCACAGCAAGTTCCCACAAATATTAAAGGGATGATGACCAGATAAGATATGTTTGTGATGTAATTTTTGGCCAGGCCAATGGTGGGGGGAGCAGGCTAGGTAGGGTTGGGAAATCTCTGCCATGGTCATGAAATCTTTTATAGATTTATATAATGATTACAACATAGAGGAGACCATCTGGTCCGTCGTGTCTGTGCTGGTTCCCTACAAGAGCAACGCAGCTAGTCGCTCACTCCACCCTTTCCCCATTGCCTTCAGTTTTCTCTTCAGATAATGATCCAACTCCCTTTTGAAGGTTCCGATTGAACCTGCCTCCCCCACACTCTTGGGCAGTGCATTCCAAATCCTAACCACTCACTGCATAACAAAGCTTTTCCTCATGTTGCCTTTGGTTTATTTTTGCCATTCACCTTAAACTGGTGCTCTCTGGTTCTCAGCCCCTCCTCCAATCAGAGTGATTTCTCCCTATCTACTCTATTCAGGCTCCTCAGGATTTTGAACCTCCATCAAATCACCTCGCGACTTTGTTTTTTCCAAGCAGAACAGCTGCAGCTTCTCCAGTCACCATCCTTAGAGGGCAGGCGGGGGGGTCGGATTAACGTCTCATCTGGAAAACAATGGGCAGAATATTACTGGGGCAGTGGACGGCTTGCAACCCCCCCAAGAAGCAAAGATGAGATGGAGCTGAGCCGCTTTGTGCCAGCTCGGGCTGCAGCCATCGCTACAGAGCCCGGCAGTGGGACTTGCGCCCATCGCTGGGGAGAGAGTCCCACACTTGGAAGCTGCCAGCCAATCCGATTGGCCGACAGTTCCATCAGTCCTGCCAGCACCAAGAGCCTATCAGAGGGCGCTGCTCAGATTGCAACCAGGAAGAAGAAAAAGACCCCTATGGACCTCAGAGACAGGTAAGTCTGGGATCTTGGGCAGGGAGCATTTAGGCAGGTTAGAGAGGTGGGCGGGAGGGCGGTGGGGGTGGTGTGTTTAAGGCAGAAGGTAGATAGGAAGGAAGGTGGGGGGGGGGGGGGCTTCTATCTTAGGGGGAGTACCCACCCAATTTGAAAAGGGTAGCCCCTGAAGATTGAACCTCCCCTTTCCTTCTGATCCCTTGAAGAATTAAAAAGAAATGGTGTGGGCAGCGTGTTAACAGCATCAATTCGCTTGATTTCAAGACCAATGAACCCTTTATTATCTATTTAAATATGGTGAGTGGGCAGCCACCCATTCCTGTTTTCTGGAGGTGAGCAGGAACGTGATGGGGTACGCACCCAACTTAGTTTATGTTGAAAATGTGCTTGGCAAGGGCACATAAAACTCAGCCCAACATCTCTGACAGCGCAGCCTCATTGACCAGGTCAATATTCATCCCTAAACTGACATTACTAAAGTAACTTGCCTGGTTACTTATCTGGATTTAACATTATTGAGTGTTTATTGTTTGTCGTCCTGCTCATCAAATCATCAGTGATTTCAAAAATAACTGTCAACTTCAGTTGGTTCCTGAAATGTGACAAGTCTTTATATAATGCAACAGCTCAGTCTTTCCTTCTGGGTTGCAATGTTAGAATAAAACTCATGTTTCTAAAAGCCACTAAGAAGTGAGCTGCAGACTGAGGCATGAATATAATGGCTGCCAAGAAAGCACTTATTCAAAAACAGGAGGCAAAAGCTGTCCCCTTTATTCCATCTCAATTGCTGCTGGGGTATCCCTTTCCTTCTCCTGGGCAGGAAGTTTACTGGGATTGTGCTATCCAAGCGGAAACACTCCGGATTGAGACTGTCCTGGCCTGCAGCACCCACCCACAGGCCAGACAGGGAATGGGCTTTGGATAGGGTGAGTGGATTTCACTCTCTATAATCCTGGCACCCTGTCCTTTCCCTTTTGGGAAAAAATGAATTTAACAGCTCTGCTCTCGGCTGCACCTCGGTGGATTGCTTGAGAAGGAATGCGTGCTGCCTCTTCCCTCTGTGTGGCCTGACTTGAATCAGGGGATCACAATGGGTTTAGAAAAGAAGCCAGAATCCAACAAGGCCAACGTTGTAGAGAAAGCGATGCTGTGACTCAACCAATTCTTTGTTATCTTAGTGGGTAGGGAAGAGCAGCGAGAAATTATTTCTTCACTCTCTAAAAGTACAATGGAACAAAACATTGCCCAACTCTTTTATGCTGCTATGCAGGTCTCAGTTTAAATACCAAATATATTCAGAGTAGTGGCTAAATGCTGCTGATGCTCCAAAGATTAATCTTTGAAAAGCTGTAAATCTTTAGTTTGTGGGTTGCAGCAATAAAGAGGAGTAGACCCAGTTAAGATAAGGAGCTGAGAAACGAGACTCAGTATCATGTGACCATGCGGAGCAAAGTTCCCCCACATGATGACATCATTTTAACTGAGTCCAGGCTCAGAAATAGGGATCAGCTGCACGATCCATTGTGCTAAGACCAAGAAACACCTGCTGAGATCCACCGCACTGAGAAAGAGATCCATCCCACTGAGACTGAGATCCATCCCACTGAGACTGAGATCCATCCCACAGAGACTGAGATCCATCATGCTAAGACAGAGATCCATCAAACTGAGAGGGAGATCCATCCCACTGAGACTGAGATCCATCCCACTGAGACTGAGATCCATCATGCTGAGACTGAGATCCATCCCACTGAGACTGAGATCCATCATGCTAAGACTGAGATCCATCAAAATGAGAGGGAGATCCATCACACTGAGACTGAGATCCATCCCACTGAGACTGAGATCCATCCCACTGAGACTGAGATCCATCACACTGAGACTGAGATCCATCCCACTGAGACTGAGATCCCTCATGCTGAGACTGAGATCCATCAAACTGAGACAGAGATCCATCCCACTGAGACGGAGATCCATCATGATCAGAATGTGATCCATCAAACTGAGACTGAGATCCATCCCACTGAGACGGAGATCCATCATGATGAGACTGAGATCCATCATGCTGAGACAGAGATCCATCATGCTGAGACTGAGATCCTTCATGATGAGACTGAGATCCATCATGCTGAGACAGAGATCCATCATACAGAGACTGAGATCCATCATGATGAGACTGAGATCCATCCCACTGAGACTGAGATTCAAAATGCTGAGAGTGAGATACATCATGCTGAGACTGAGATCCATCAAACTGAGAGGGAGATTCATCGCACTGAGAGTAGATCCATCGCACTGAGACTCAGATTGATCATGCTGAGACTGAGATCCATCGCACTGAGACTGAGATCCATCAAACAGAGACTGAGAGCCATCATGCTGAGAGTGAGATCCATCATGTTGACTCTGAGATCCATCGTGCTAAGACTGAGTTCCATCATACTGAGACTGAGATCCATCAAACTGAAACTGAGATCCATCACACTGTGAGTAGATCCATCGCACTGAGACCCAGATCGATTGTGCTGAGACTGAGATCCATCGCACTGAGACCCAGATCCATTATACTAAGACTGAGATCCATCATGCTAAAACTGAGAGCAATCATGCTGATACTGAGATCCATCATTCTGAGACTGAGATACATCATTCTGAGATTGAGATCTATCACACTGAGACTGAGATCCATCATGCTGAGACTGAGATCCATCATGCTGAGACTGAGAACCATCATGCTGAGAGTGAAATCCATCGCACTCAGACTGCGCTCCCTCATGCTGACTCTGAGATCCATCATGCTAAGACTGAGTTCCATCACACTGAGACTGAGATCCATCATGCTGAGACTGAGATCCATCACACTGAGACTGAGAACCATCATGCTGAGACTGAGAACCATCATGCTGAGAGTGAGATCCATCATGCTGAGACTGAGAACCATCATGCTGAGACTGAGATCCATCATGCTGAGACTGAGAACCATCATGCTGAGAGTGAAATCCATCGCACTCAGACTGCGCTGCATCATGCTGACTCTGAGATCCATCATGCTAAGACTGAGTTCCATCATTCTGAGACTGAGATCCATCAAACTGAGACTGAGATCCATCGCAATGTGAGTAGATCCATTGCACTGAGACTCAGATCGATTGTGCTGAGACTGAGATCCATCGCACTGAGACTGAGATCCATCCCACTGAGACTGAGATCCCTCATGCTGAGACTGAGATCCACCAAACTGGGACAGAGATCCATCCCACTGAGACGGAGATCCATCATGATCAGACTGAGTTCCATCATTCTGAGACTGAGATCCATCAAACTGAGACTGAGATCCATCGCACTGTGAGTAGATCCATTGCACTGAGACTCAGATCGATTGTGCTGAGACTGAGATCCATCGCACTGAGACTGAGATCCATCCCACTGAGACTGAGATCCCTCATGCTGAGACTGAGATCCACCAAACTGGGACAGAGATCCATCCCACTGAGACGGAGATCCATCATGATCAGACTGAGATCCATCATGCTGAGATTGAGATCCATCATGCTGAGACTGAGATCCTTCATGATGAGACTGAGATCCATCATGCTGAGACAGAGATCCAACGTACAGAGACTGAGATCCATCATGATGAGACTGAGATCCATCCCACTGAGACTGAGATTCAAAATGCTGAGAGTGAGATACATCATGCTGAGACTGAGATCCATCAAACTGAGACTGAGATCCATCAAACTGAGGGAGATCCATTGCACTGAGAGTAGATCCATCGCACTGAGACTCAGATTGATCATGCTGAGACTGAGATCCATCGCACTGAGACTGAGATCCATCAAACAGAGACTGAGATCCATCATGCTGAGAGTGAGATCCATCATGTTGACTCTGAGATCCATCATGCTAAGACTGAGTTCCATCATACTGAGACTGAGATCCATCAAACTGAGACTGAGATCCATCGCACTGTGAGTAGATCCATCGCACTGAGACCCAGATCGATTGTGCTGAGACTGAGATCCATCGCACTGAGACCCAGATCCATTATACTAAGACTGAGATCCATCATTCTGAGACTGAGATCCATCGCACTGAGACTAAGATCCATCATGCTGAGACTGAGATCCAGAATACTGAGAGTGAGCTTAATCATGCTGAGACTGAGATCCAACACACTGAAACTGAGATCCATCAGGCTGAGACTGAGATCCATCATGCTGAGACTGAGATCCATCATGCTGAGACTGAGATCCACCATGCTGAGACTGAGATCCATCATGCTGAGACTGAGATTGATCACATTGTGACTGAGATCCCTGATGCTGAGACTGAGATCCATCCCCTTGAGACTGAGATCCATCATGCTGAGACTGAGATCCATCATGCTGAGACTGAGATCCATCATGTAGAGACTGAGATCCATCATGCTGAGACTGAGATCCATCATAAAGAGACTGAGATCCATCATGCTGAGACTGAGATCCATCGCACTGAGACTGAGATCCATCATGCTGAGACTGAGATCCATTGCACTAAGACTGCGAAACATCACACTGAGATGGAGATCCATCATGCTGAGACTGAGATCCATCAAACTGAGAGGGAGATCCATCATACTGAGAGTAGCTCCATCGCAATGAGACTCAGATTTATCATGCTGAGACTGAGATCCAGAATACTGAGAGTGAGCTTAATCATGCTGAAACTGAGATCCAACACACTGAAACTGAGATCCATCAGGCTGAGACTGAGATCCATCATGCTGAGACTGAGATCGATCACATTGTGACTGAGATCCCTGATGCTGAGACTGAGATCCATCCCCTTGAGACTGAGATCCATCATGCTGAGACTGAGATCCATCATGCTGAGACTGAGATCCATCACACTGAGACAGAGATCCATCATGCTGAGACTGAGATCCATCATAAAGAGACTGAGATCCATCATGTAGAGACTGAGATCCATCATGCTGAGACTGAGATCCATCATGCTGAGACTGAGATCCATCATAAAGAGACTGAGATCCATCATGCTGAGACTGAGATCCATTGCACTAAGACTGCGAAACATCACACTGAGATGGAGATCCATCATGCTGAGACTGAGATCCATCAAACTGAGAGGGAGATCCATCATACTGAGAGTAGCTCCATCGCAATGAGACTCAGATTTATCATGCTGAGACTGAGATCCATCACACTGAGACTGTGATCCATCGCAGTGAGACTGCGATCCATCATGCTGAGACTGAGATCCATCACACTGAGACTGCGATCCATCATGCTGAGACTGAGATCCATCAAACAGAGATTGAGATACATCATGCTGAGACTGAGATCCATCACACTGAGACTGAGATCCATCATGCTGAGAGTGAGATCCATCATGCTGAGACTGAGATCCATCACACTGAGACTGAGATCCATCATGCTGAGACTGAGATCCATCACACTGAGACTGAGATCCATCATGCTGAGAGTGAGATCCATCATGCTGAGAGTGAGATCCAACATGCTGAGAGTGAGAACTATCGCACTAAGACTGCGCTCCATCATGCTGACTCTGAGATCAAACATGCTAAGACTGAGTTCCATCACACTGAGACTGAGATCCATCACATTGAGACTGAGATCCATTGCACTGTGAGTAGATCCATTGCACTGAGACTCAGATCGATTGTGCTGAGACTGAGATCCATCGCACTGAGACCCAGATCCATTATAATAAGACTGAGATCCATCATGCTGAGACTGAGATCCAACACACTGAGACTGAGATCTGTCATGCTGAGACTGAGATCCATCATGCTGAGATTGAGATCCATTGCACTGAGACTGAGATCCATCAGTTGAGACCGAGATCCATTGTGCTGAGACTGAGATCCATCACAATGAGCTTGAGATCCATCATGCTGCGACAGATATCCATCGACTGAGACTGAGATCCATCATGCTGTGATATGAGATCCATCATGCTGAGACTGAGATCCATCGCACTGAGACTGAGATGCATCGCACTGAGACTCAGATCCATCATTCTGAGACTGAGATCCATCACATTGAGACCGAGATCCATCACATTGAGACAGAAATCCATCATACTGGAACTGAGATCAATCCTGCTGAGACCGAGATCCAACTGCTCAGATCCATCATGGTGAGACTGAGATCCATCGCATGAGACTGAGATGCATCATTCTGGGACTGAGATCCATCATGCTAAGACTGAGATCCATCATGCTTAGACTGAGATCCATTGCGCTGAGCCTGAGATCCATCATGCTGAGACTGAGATCCATCATTCTGAGACTAAGATTCATCATTCTGAGACTGAGATCCATCACACAGAAATTGAGATGCATCATACTGAGACTGAGTTCCATTATGCCGAGACCGAGATCCATCGTGCTGAGACTGAGATCGATCACACTGAGACTGAGATCCATCATGCTGATTCTGAGATCCATCATTCTGAGACTGAGATCCATCATTCTGAGACTGAGATCCATCACACTGAGACTGAGATCCATCACACTGAGACTGAGATCTATCATACTGAGACTGAGTTCCATCATGCTGAGACTGAGATCCATTAGTCTGAGACTATGATCCATCATGCTGTGACTGAGATCCATCATTCTGAGACTGAGATCCATCATGCTGAGACTGAAATCCATCATGCTGAGACAGAGATCCATCATGCTGTGACTGAGATCCATCATGCTGAGAATGAGATCTATCAAACTGAGACAGAAATCTATCATGCTGAGGATGAGATCCATCATGCTGAGACTGAGATCCATCACACGGAGACTGAGATCCATCATGCTGAGACTGAGATCCATCATGCTGAGACTGAGATCCATCATGTTGCGATTGAGAACCATCATGCAGTGACTGAGATCTATCACACTGAGACAGAAATCCATCATGCTGAGGATGAGATCCATCATGCTGAGACTGAGATCCAATGCACTGAGACTGAGATACATCAGGCTGAGACTGAGATCCATCATGCTGAGACTGAGATCGATCGCATTGTGACTGAGAACCCTGATGCTGAGACTGAGATCCATCCCCTTGAGACTGAGAACCATCATGCTGAGACTGAGATCCATCACACTGAGACCCAGATCCATTATACTAAGACTGAGATCCATCATGCCATGACTGAGAGCCATCATACAGAGACTGAGAACCATCATGCTGAGACTGAGAACCATTGCATTGAGACGGCGATCCATCACACTGAGATGGAGATCCATCATGCTGAGACTGAGATCCATCAAAATGAGAGGGAGATCCATCGCACTGAGAGTAGATCCATCGCAATGAGACTCAGATTTATCATGCTGAGACTGAGATCCATCACACTGAGACTGAGATCCATCATGCTGAGACTGAGACTGAGATCCATCATGCTGAGACTGAGATCCATCATGCTGAGACTGAGATCCATCATGGTGAAGCTGAGAACCACCAGACTGAGACTGAGATCATTCATGGAGAGACTGAGATCCATCCGGTTGACCCTGAAATCCATCAAGCTGAGATTGAGATCCATCATTCTGAGACCGAGATCCATCGCACTGAGACTGAGATCCATCATGCTGAGACTGAGATCCATCACACTGAGACTGAGATCCATCATGCTGAGACTGAGATCCATCGCACTGAGACTGAGATCCATCATGGTGAAGCTGAGAACCACCAGACTGAGACTGAGATCATTCATGGAGAGACTGAGATCCATCCGGTTGAGCCTGAAATCCATCAAGCTGAGATTGAGATCCATCATTCTGAGACCGAGATCCATCGCACTGAGACTGAGATCCATCATGCTGAGACTGAGATCCATCACACTGAGACTGAGATCCATCATGCTGAGACTGAGATCCATCATGCTGAGACTGAGATCCATCAAACTGAGACTGAGATGCATCGCACTGAGACTGAGATGCATCGCACTGAGACTGAGATGCATCGCACTGAGACTGAGATGCATCGCACTGAGACTGAGATGCATCGCACTGAGACTCAGATCCATCATGCTGAGAGTGAGATACATTGCACTGAGACTGCGCTCCCTCATGCTGACTCTGAGATCCATAATGCTGAGACTGAGTTCCATCACACTGAGAGTGAGATGCATCATTCTGGGAATGAGATCCATCATGCTAAGACTAAGATTCATCATGCTGAGACTGAGATCCATCACACAGAGATTGAGATGCATCATACTGAGACAGAGTTCCATCATGCCGCGACCGAGATCCATCATACTGAGACTGAGATCGATCACACTGAGAGTGAGATCGAACATGCTGATTCTGAGATCCATCATGCTGATTCTGAGATCCATCATTCTGAGACTGAGATCCATCATTCTGAGACTGAGATGCATCATGTTGAGACCGAGATCTATCACACTGACATAGAAATCCATCATGCTGAGGATGAGATTCATCATGCTGAGACTGAGATCCATCACACTGAGACTGAGATCCATCACACTGAGACTGAGATCCATCACACTGAGACTGAGATCCATCACACTGAGACTGAGATCCATCACACTGAGACTGAGATCCATCATGCTGAGACTGAGATCGATCACACGGAGACTGAGATCCATCATTTTGCGATTGAGAACCATCATGCTGTGACTGAGATCATTGAACTGAGACTGAGATCCATCATGCTGAGACTGAGATCCATCAAACTGAGACTGAGATCCATCGCACTGTGAGTAGATCCATTGCACTGAGACTCAGATCGATTGTGCTGAGACTGAGATCCATCGCACTGAGACCCAGATCCATTATACTAAGACTGACATCCATCATGCTGATGTTGGGATACATCATGCTGAGACTGAGATCCATCACGCTGAGACTGAGATCCATCACACTGAGACTGAGATCCATCACACTGAGACTGAGATCCATCGCACTGAGACTGAGATCCATCATGCTGAGACTGAGAACCACCATACTGAGACTGAGATCATTCATGGAGAGACTGAGATGCATCCGGTTGAGCCTGAAATCCATCAAGCTGAGATTGAGATCCATCATTCTGAGACTGAGATCGATCACACTGAGACTGACATCCATCATGCTGAGACTGAGATCCATCATGCTGAGACTGAGATCCATCATGCTGAGACTGAGATCCATCATGTTGAGACTGTGATCCATCATGCTGAGACTGAGATCCATCGCACTGAGACTGAGATCCATCAGTTGAGACCGAGATCCATTGTGCTGAGACTGAGATCCATCACAATGAGTCTGAGATCCATCATGCTGCGACAGATATCCATCGACTGAGACTGAGATCCATCGCAATAAGGCTGTGATATGAGATCCATCGCACTGAGACTGAGATACATCGCACTGAGACTGAGATGCATCGCACTGAGACTCAGATCCATCATGCTGAGAGTGAGATACATTGCACTGAGACTGCGCTCCCTCATGCTGACTCTGAGATCCATAATGCCTGGACTGAGATCCATCACACTGAGAGTGAGATCCATCATGTTGAGACTGAGATCCATCACATTGAGACAGAAATACATCATACTGGGAATGAGATCCATCCTGCTGAGACCGAGATTCAACTGCGCAGATCCATCATGGTGAGACTGAGATCCATCGCACTGAGACATAGATCGATCACACTGAGACTGAGATGCATCATTCTGGGACTGAGATCCATCATGCTAAGACTGAGATCCATCACAATGAGTCTGAGATCCATCATGCTGCGACAGATATCCATCGACTGAGACTGAGATCCATCGTGCTGTGATATGAGATCCATCATACTGAGACTGAGTTCCATCATGCCGTGACTAAGATCCATCGTGCTGAGACTGAGATCGATCACACTGAGACTGAGATCCATCATGCTGAATCTGAGATCCATCATGCTTATTCTGAGATCCATCATTCTGTGACTGAGATCCATCATGCTGAGACTGAGATCCATCATGCTGATACTGAGATCCATCACACTGAGACTGAGATCCATCATTCTGAGACAGAGATCCATCGTGGTGACACTGAGATCCATCCTGCTGAGACAGAGACCCATCATGCTGATACTGAGATCCATCACCAACTTTAACTTTAACACCTATGTGTTCTTTTGTACCATTGTCACTGACATCTTTTGATGATCTGCTTCTATCACTGCTTGTTTGTCTACACAACCACCTCTCCTCTCTCTATCTCTCCGCCCCCACACACACACCTTAAACCAGCTGATATTTCAACTCTTTCTTGCTTTCGAAATCAAGTTCTGTCGAAGGGTCATGAGGACTCGAAACGTCAACTCTTTTCTTCTCCGCCGATGCTGCCAAACCTGCTGAGTTTTTCCAGGTAATTCTGTTTTTGTCTGAGATCCATCATGCTGAGTCTGAGATCTATCACAAAGAGACAGAAATCCATCATGCTGAGGATGAGATCCATCATGCTGAGACTGAGATCCATCATGCTGAGACTGAGATCCATCATGTTGCGATTGAGAAACATCATGCTGTGACTGAGATCATTGCACTGAGACTGAGATCCATCCTACTGAGACTGAAATCCAGAATGCTGAGACTGAGATCCATCGTGCTTAGACTGAGATCCATCATGTAGAGACTTAGATCCATTATGCTGAGACTGAGATCCATGATACAGAGATTGAGATCCATCATGCTGAGACTGAGCTCCATTGCACTGAGACTGCGATGTATCACACTGAGACTGAGATCCATCATGCTGAGACTGAGATCCATCAAACTGAGAGGGAGATCCATCGCACTGAGAGTAGATCCATCGCAATGAGACTCGGATTGATCATGCTGAGACTGAGATCTATCACACTGAGCCTGCGATCCATCATGCTGAGACTGAGATCCATCATGCTGAGACTGAGATCCATCACACTGAGACTGAGATCCATCATGCTGAGAGTGAGATCCATTATGCTGAGAGTGAGATCCATTGCACTAAGACTGCGCTCCATCATGCTGACTGAGATCGATCACACGGAGACTGAGATCCACCAGACTGAGAGTGAGATCCATCATGCTGTCACTGAGATCCATCATGCTGAGACTGAGATCCATCACACTGAGACTGAGATTTATCAGACTGAGAGTGAGATCCATGATGCTGAGAGGGAGATCCAATACACTGAGACTATGATCCATCATGTGTGACTGAGATCCAGCATTCTGAGACTGAGATCCATCATGCTGAGACTGAGATCTATCACACTGAGACAGAAAACCATCATGCTGAGCAGGAGATCCATCATGCTGATACTGAGATCCATCCCACTGAGACTGAGATCCATCATGCTGAGACTGAGATCCATCATGCTGAGACTGAGATCCATCATGTTGCGATTGAGAAACATCATGCTGTGACTGAGATCATTGCACTGAGACTGAGATCCATCCTACTGAGACTGAAATCCAGAATGCTGAGACTGAGATCCATCGTGCTGAGACTGAGATCCATCATGTAGAGACTTAGATCCATTATGCTGAGACTGAGATCCATGATACAGAGATTGAGATCCATCATGCTGAGACTGAGCTCCATTGCACTGAGACTGCGATGTATCACACTGAGACTGAGATCCATCATGCTGAGACTGAGATCCATCAAACTGAGAGGGAGATCCATCGCACTGAGAGTAGATCCATCGCAATGAGACTCGGATTGATCATGCTGAGACTGAGATCTATCACACTGAGCCTGCGATCCATCATGCTGAGACTGAGATCCATCAAACAGAGACTGAGATCCATCATGCTGAGACTGAGATCCATCAAAAAGAGACTGAGATCCATCATGCTGAGACTGAGATCCATCACACTGAGACTGAGATCTATCATGCTGAGAGTGAGATCCATTATGCTGAGAGTGAGATCCATTGCACTAAGACTGCGCTCCATCATGCTGACTGAGATCGATCACACGGAGACTGAGATCCACCAGACTGAGAGTGAGATCCATCATGCTGTCACTGAGATCCATCATGCTGAGACTGAGATCCATCACACTGAGACTGAGATTTATCAGACTGAGAGTGAGATCCATGATGCTGAGAGGGAGATCCAATACACTGAGACTATGATCCATCATGTGTGACTGAGATCCAGCATTCTGAGACTGAGATCCATCATGCTGAGACTGAGATCTATCACACTGAGACAGAAAACCATCATGCTGAGCAGGAGATCCATCATGCTGATACTGAGATCCATCACACTGAGACTGAGATCCATCCCACTGAGACTGAGATCCATCATGCTGAGACTGAGATCCAACACACTGAGACTGAGATCCATCATGCTGAGACTGAGATCGATCGCATTGTGACTGAGATCCCTCATGCTGAGACTGAGATCCATCCCACTGAGACTGAGATCCATCATACAGAGACTGAGGTCCATCATGCTGAGACTGAGATCCATTGCACTGAGACTGTGATCCATCACACTGAGACGGAGATCCATCATGCTGAGACTGAGATCCATCAAACTGAGAGGGAGATCCATCGCACTGAGAAAAGATCCATCGTAATGAGACTCAGATTGATCATGCTCAGACTGAGATCCATTGCACTGAGACTGCGATCCAACGCACTGAGACTGCGAGCCATCATGCTGAGACTGAGATCCATCATGCTGAGACTCAGATTGATCACACGGAGACTGAGATCCATCATGTTGCGATTGAGAAACATCATGCTGTGGCTGAGATCATTGCACTGAGACTGAGAGCCATCATGCTGAGACTGAGATCCATCACACTGAGACTGAGATCTATCAAACTGAGAGTGAGATCCATGAGGCTGAGACTGAGATCCCATACACTGAGACTATGATCCATCATGCTGTGACTGAGATCCATCATTCTGAGACTGAGATCCATCATGCAGAGACTGAGATCCATCATACAGAGACTGAGATCCATCATGCTGAGACTGAGATCCATCAAACTGAAAGGGAGATCCATCGCACTGAGAAAAGATCAATCGCAATGAGACTCAGATTGATCATGCTGAGACTGAGATCCATTGCACTGAGACTGCGATCCATCGCACTGAGACTGCGAGCCATCATGTTGAGACTGAGATCCATCATGCTGAGACTGAGATCGATCACACGGAGACTGAGATCCATCATGTTGCGATTGAGAAACATCATGCTGTGACTGAGATCATTGCACTGAGACTGAGAGCCATCATGCTGAGACTGAGATCCATCACACTGAGACTGAGATCTATCAAACTGAGACTGAGATCCATCATGCTGAGACTGAGATCCCATACACTGAGACTATGATCCATCATGCTGTGACTGAGATCCATCATTCTGAGACTGAGATCCATCATGCTGAGACTGAGATCTATCACACTGAGACAGAAAATCAGTATGCTGAGCAGGAGATCCATCATGCTGAGACAGAGATCCATCATGCTGAGACTGAGATCCAACACACTGAGACTGAGATCCATCAGGCTGTGACTGAGATCCATCATGCACAGAATGAGATCGATCATATTGTGACTGAGATCCCTCATGCTGAGACTGAGATCCATCCTACTGAGACTGAAAGCCAGAATGCTGAGATTGAGATCCATCACGCTGAGACTGAGATACATCATGCTGAGACTGAGATCCATCATGTTGAGATTGAGATCCATTGCACTCAGACTGAGATCCATCAGTTGAGACCGAGATCCATTGTGCTGAGACTGAGATCCATCACAATGAGTCTGAGATCCATCATGCTGTGACAGATATCCATCGACTGAGACTGAGATCCATCGTGCTGTGATATGAGATCCATCATGCTGAGACTGAGATGCATCGCATGAGACTCAGATCCATCATGCTGATACTGCGCTCCATCATGCTGAATCTGGGATCCATCATGGTGAGACTGAGTTCCATCACACTGAGAGTGAGATCCATCATGTTGAGACTGAGATCCATAACATTGAGACAGAGATCCATCCTGCTGAGACCGAGATCCAACTGCTCAGATCCAACATGGTGAGACTGTGATCCATCGCACTGAGACAAAGATCCATCACACTGAGACTGAGATGCATCATTCTGTGACTGATATCCATCATGCTGAGGATGAGATCCATAATGCTGAGACTGAGTTCCATCACACTGAGAGTGAGATCCATCATGTTGAGACTGAGATCCATCACATTGAGACAGAAATCCATCATACTGGGACTGAGATCCATCCTGCTGAGACCGAGATCCAACTGCTCAGATCCATCATGGTGAGACTGAGATCCATCGCACTGAGACCTAGATCCATCACACTGAGACTGAGATGCATCATTCTGGAACTGAGATCCATCATGCTAAGACTGAGACCCCGCATGCTTAGACTGAGATCCATCGCGCTGAGCGTGAGATCCATCACGCTGAGACTGAGATACATCATGCTGAGACTGAGATCCATCATGCTGAGACTAAGATTCATCATGCTGAGACTGAGATCCAACACACTGAGACTGAGGTCCATCAAACTGAGACTGAGATCCATCATGCTGAGAGTGAGATCCAATACACTGAGACCGAGATCCAACAGACTGAGAGTGAGATCCATCATGCTGAGACTGAGATCCATCATGTTGAGATTGAGATCCATTGCACTCAGACTGAGATCCATCATGTTGAGACCGAGATCCATTGTGCTGAGACTGAGATCCATCACAATGAGTCTGAGATCCATCATGCTGCGACAGATATCCATCGACTGAGACTGAGATCCATCATGCTGTGATATGAGATCCATCATGGTGAGACTGAGTTCCATCGCACTGAGAGTGAGATCCATCATGTTGAGACTGAGATCCATCACATTGAGACAGAGATCCATCCTGCTGAGACCGAGATCCAACTGCTCAGATCCATCATGGTGAGACTGTGATCCATCGCACTGAGACATAGATCCATCACACTGAGACTGACATGCATCATTCTGTGACTGAGATCCATCATGCTGAGACTGAGATCCATTGCAATGAGAGTGAGATCCCTCATGCTTAGACTGAGATCCATCGCACTGAGCCTGAGATCCATTATGCTGAGACTAAGATTCATCATGCTGAGACTGAGATCCATCACACAGAGATTGAGATGCATCATACAGAGACTGAGTTCCTTCATGCCGTGACTGAGATCCATCCTGCTGAGACTGAGATCCATCATGCTGATACTGAGATCCATCATGCTGAGACTGAGATCCATCACACTGAGACTGAGATCCATCAGGCTGATAAAGAGATCCATCGTGGTGACAATGAGATCCATCCTGCTGAGACTGAGATCCATCATGCTGATACTGAGATCCATCATGAGGAGACTGAGATCCATCACACTGAGACTGAGATCCGTCATGCTGAGAGAGAGATACATCATGGTGACACTGAGATCCATCATGCAGAGACTGAGATCCATCCGGCTGAGACTGAGATCCAACTGCTCAGATCCATCATGGAGGGACTGAGATCCATCGCACTGAGACATAGATCCATCACACTGAGACTGAGATGCATCATTCTGGGACTGAGATCCATCATGCTAAGACTAAGATTCATCATGCTGAGACTGAGATCCATAACACAGAGATTGACATGCATCATACTGAGACAGAGATCCATCATGCTGCGACCCAGATACATCATGCTGAGACTGAGATCGATCACACTGAGACTGAGATCCAACATGCTGATTCTGAGATCCATCACTCTGATTCTGAGATCCTTCATTCTGAGACTGAGATCCATCATGCTGAGACCGAGATCTATCACACTGAGACAGAAATCCATCATGCTGAGGATGAGATCCATCATGCTGAGACTGAGATCCATCATGCTGAGACTGAGATCCATCATGCTGAGACTGAGATCGATCACACAGAGACTGAGATCCATCATGCTGAGACTGAGATCCATCATGCTGAGACTGAGATCCATCATGCTGAGACTGAGATCGATCACACGGAGACTGAGATCCATCATTTTGCGATTGAGAACCATCATGCTGTGACTGAGATCATTGAACTGAGACTGAGATCCATCATGCTCAGACTGAGATCTATCACACTGAGACTGTGATCCATCATGCTGAGACTGAGATCCATCACAGTGAGACTGAGAGCCATCATGATGAGACTGAGATCCATCATGCTGAGACTGAGATCCAACACACTGAGACTGAGGTCCATCAAACTGAGACTGAGATCCATCATGCTGAGAGTGAGATCCAATACACTGAGACCGAGATCCAACAGACTGAGAGTGAGATCCATCATGCTGTCACTGAGATCCATCATGCTGAGACTGAGATCCATCATGCTGAGACTGAGATCCATCACACTGAGACTGAGATCTATCAAACTGAGATTGAGATCCATCATGCTGAGACTGAGATCCCATACACTGAGACTATGATCCATCATGCTGTGACTGAGATCCATCATTCTGAGACTGAGATCCATCATGCTGAGACAGAGATCCATCATGCTGAGACTGAGATCCATCAGGCTGTGACTGAGATCCATCATGCATAGAATGAGATCGATCATATTGTGACTGAGATCCCTCATGCTGAGACTGAGATCCATCCTACTGAGACTGAAATCCAGAATGCTGAGATTGAGATCCATCGCACTGAGACTGAGATCCATCATGCTGAGACTGAGATCCATCATGCTGAGACTGAGATCCATCACAGTGAGACTGAGATCCATCATGGTGAAGCTGAGAACCACCATACTGAGACTGAGATCATTCATGGAGAGACTGAGATCCATCCGGTTGACCCTGAAATCCATCAAGCTGAGATTGAGATCCATCATTCTGAGACTGACATCCATCGCACTGAGACTGACATTCATCATGCTGAGACTGAGATCCATCATGTTGAGATTGAGATCCATTGCACTCAGACTGAGATCCATCAGTTGAGACCGAGATTCATTGTGCTGAGACTGAGATCCATCACAATGAGTCTGAGATCCATCATGCTGTGACAGATATCCATCGACTGAGACTGAGATTCATCGTGCTGTGATATGAGATCCATCATGCTGAGACTGAGATCCATCGCACTGAGACTGAGATGCATCGCATGAGACTCAGATCCATCATGCTGATACTGCGCTCCATCATGCTGAATCTGGGATCCATCATGGTGAGACTGAGATCTATCACATTGAGACAGAGATCCATCCTGCTGAGACCGAGATCCAACTGCTCAGATCCATCATGGTGAGACTGTGATCCATCGCACTGAGACAAAGATCCATCACACTGAGACTGAGATGCATCATTCTGTGACTGATATCCATCATGCTGAGGATGAGACCCCTCATGCTTAGACTGAGATCCATCGCGCTGAGCGTGAGATCCATCATGCTGAGACTGAGATCCATCATGCTGGGACTGAGATCCATCATGCTGAGACTAAGATTCATCATGCTGAGACTGAGATCCAACACACTGAGACTGAGGTCCATCAAACTGAGACTGAGATCCATCATGCTGAGAGTGAGATCCATCACACTGAGACCGAGATCCAACAGACTGAGACTGAGATCCATCATGCTGAGACTGAGATCGATCACACGGAGACTGAGATCCATCATTTTGCGATTGAGAACCATCATGCTGTGACTGAGATCATTGAACTGAGACTGAGATCCATCATGCTGAGACTGAGATCTATCACACTGAGACTGTGATCCATCATGCTGAGACTGAGATCCATCACAGTGAGACTGAGATCCATCATGCTGAGACTGAGATCGATCGCATTGTGACTGAGAACCCTGATGTTGAGACTGAGATCCATCCCCTTGAGAATGAGATCCATCATGCTGAGACAGAGATCCATCATGCTGAGATTGAGATCCATCATGTAGAGACCGAGATCCATCATGCTGAGACTGAGATCCATCATACAGAGACTGAGAACCATCATGCTGAGAATGAGATCCATTGCACTGAGACTGCGATCCATCACACTGAGACAGAGATCCATCATGCTGAGACTGAGATCCATCAAAATGAGAGGGAGATCCATCGAACTGAGAGTAGATCAATCGCAATGAGACTCAGATTTATCATGCTGAGACTGAGATCCATCAAACAGAGACTGAGATCCATCATGCTGAGACTGAGATCCATCAAACAGAGACTGAGATCCATCATGCTGAGTTTGAGATCCATTGCACTGAGACTGAGATCCATCAGTTGAGTCCGAGATCTATTGTGCTGAGACTGAGATCCATCACAATGAGTCTGAGATCCATCATGCTGCGACAGATATCCATCGACTGAGACTGAGATCCATCGTGCTGTGATATGAGATCCATCATGCTGACTCTGAGATCCATAATGCTGAGACTGAGTTCCATCACACTGAGAGTGAGATCCATCATGTTGAGACTGAGATCCATCACATTGAGACAGAAATACATCATACTGGGAATGAGATCCATCCTGCTGAGACTGAGATCTATCACACTGAGACAGAAATCCATCATGTTGAGGATGAGATCCATCATGCTGTGACTGAGATCCATCACACTGAGACTGAGATCCATCATGCTGAGACTGAGATCCATCATGCTGAGACTGAGATCCATCATGTTGAGACTGAGATCCATCATGCTGAGATTGAGATCCATTGCACTGAGACTGAGATCCATCAGTTGAGACCGATATCCATTGTGCTGAGACTGAGATCCATCACACTGAGACTGAGATGCGTCATTCTGGGACTGAGATCCATCATGCTAAGACTGAGATCCATCATGCTTAGACTGAGATCCATCGCACTGAGCCTGACATCCATAATGCTGAGACTGAGATCCATCATTCTGAGACTAAGATTCATCATGCTGAGACAGAGATCCATCACACAAAGATTGAGATGCATCATACTGAGACTGAGTTCCATTATGCCGAGACCGAGATCCATCGTGCTGAGACTGAGATCGATCACACTGAGACAGATCCATCATGCTGATTCTGAGATCCATCATTCTGAGACTGAGATCCATCGTGCTGAGACTGAGATCCATCACACTGAAACTGAGATCCATCATGCTGAGACAGAGATCCATCGTGGTGACAATGAGATCCATCGTGGTGACAATGAGATCCATCATGCTGATACTGAGATCCATCATGCAGAGACTGAGATCCATCACACTGAGACTGAGATCCCTCATTCTGAGACAGAGATCCATCATGATGACACAGAGATCCATCATGCTGAGACTGAGATCCAACACACCGAGACTGAGGTCCATCACACTGAGACTGTGATCCATCATGCTGAGACTGAGATCCATCACAGTGAGACTGAGAGCCATCATGATGAGACTGAGATCCATCATGCTGAGACTGAGATCCAACACACTGAGACTGAGGTCCATCAAACTGAGACTGAGATCCATCATGCTGAGAGTGAGATCCAATACACTGAGACCGAGATTCAACAGACTGAGAGTGAGATCCATCATGCTGTCACTGAGATCCATCATGCTGAGACTGAGATCCATCACACTGAGACTGAGATCTATCAAACTGAGACTGAGATCCATCATGCTGAGACTGAGATCCCATACACTGAGACTATGATCCATCATGCTGTGACTGAGATCCATCATTCTGAGACTGAGATCCATCATGCTGAGACTGAGATCTATCACACTGAGACAGAAAATCAGCAGGCTGAGCAGGAGATCCATCGTGCTGAGACAGAGATCCATCATGCTGAGACTGAGATCCAACACACTGAGACTGAGATCCATCAGGCTGTGACTGAGATCCATCATGCATAGAATGAAATCGATCGTATTGTGACTGAGATCCCTCATGCTGAGACTGAGATCCATCCTACTGAGACGGAAATCCAGAATGCTGAGACTGAGATCCATCACGCTGAGACTGAGATCCATCATGCTGAGACTGAGATCCATCGCACTGAGACTGAGATCCATCATGGTGAAGCTGAGAACCACCATACTGAGACTGTGATCATTCATGGAGAGACTGAGATCCATCCGGTTGACCCTGAAATCCATCAAGCTGAGATTGAGATCCATCATTCTGAGACTGACATCCATCACACTGAGACTGAGATCCATCACACTGAGACTGAGATCTGTCATGCTGAGACTGAGATCCATCATGTTGAGATTGAGATCCATTGCACTCAGACTGAGATCCATCAGTTGAGACCGAGATCCATTGTGCTGAGACTGAGATCCATCACAATGAGTCTGAGATCCATCATGCTGCGACAGATATCCATCGACTGACACTGAGATCCATCGTGCTGTGATATGAGATCCATCATGCTGAGACTGAGATCCATCGCACTGAGACTGAGATGCATCGCACTGAGACTCAGATCCATCATGCTGAGACTGCGCTCCATCATGCTGAATCTGGGATCCATCATGGTGAGACTGAGTTCCATCACACTGAGAGTGAGATCCATCATGTTGAGACTGAGATCCATAACATTGAGAGAGAGATCCATCCTGCTGAGACCGAGATCCAACTGCTCAGATCCATCATGGTGAGACTGTGATCCATCGCACTGAGACAAAGATCCATCACACTGAGACTGAGATGCATCATTCTGTGACTGAGATGCATCATGCTGAGGATGAGATCCATAATGCTGAGACTGAGTTCCATCTCACTGAGAGTGAGATCCATCATGTTGAGACTGAGATCCATCACATTGAGACAGAAATCCATCATACTGGGACTGAGATCCATCCTGCTGAGACCGAGATCCAACTGCTCAGATCCATCATGGTGAGACTGAGATCCATCGCACTGAGACCTAGATCCATCACACGGAAACTGAGATGCATCATTCTGGAACTGAGATCCATCATGCTAAGACTGAGACCCCTCATGCTAAGACTGAGATCCATCGTGCTGAGACTGAGATCGAGCACACTGAGACTGAGATCCATCATGCTGATTCTGAGATCCATCATTCTGAGACTGAGATCCATCATTCTGAGACTGACATCCATCACACTGAGACTGAGATCCATCACACTGAGACTGAGATCTATCACACTGAGACTGAGTTCCATCATGCTGAGAGTGAGATCCATTACACTGAGACTATGATCCATCATGCTGTGACTGAGATCCATTATTCTGAGACTGAGATCCATCATGCTGAGACTGAAACCGGTCACACTGAGACAGAGATCCATCATGCTTTGACTGAGATCCATCATGCTGAGACTGAGATCTATCAAACTGAGACAGAAATCCATCATGCTGAGGATGAGATCCATCAAACAGAGACTGAGACCAATCATGCTGAGACTGAGATCCATCATGTTGCGATTGAGAACCATCATGCAGTCACTGAGATCATTGCACTGAGATTGAGATCCATCAGGCTGAGACTGAGATCCATCATGCTGAGACTGAGATCTATCACACTGAGACAGAAAACCATCATGCTGAGTAGGAGATCCATCAAACAGAGACTGAGATCCATCATGCTGAGACTGAGATCCATCACACTGAGACTGAGATCCAGAATGCTTAGAGTGAGCTTAATCATGCTGAGACTGAGATCCAACACACTGAGACTGAGATCCATCATGCTGAGACTGAGATCGATCGCATTGTGACTGAGAACCCTGATGTTGAGACTGAGATCCATCCCCTTGAGAATGAGATCCATCATGCTGAGACAGAGATCCATCATGCTGAGATTGAGATCCATCATGTAGAGACCGAGATCATCATGCTGAGACTGAGATCCATCATACAGAGACTGAGAACCATCATGCTGAGACTGAAATCCATTGCACTGAGACTGCGATCCATCACACTGAGACGGAGATCCATCATGCTGAGTCTGAGATCCATCAAAATGAGAGGGAGATCCATCGAACTGAGAGTAGATCAATCGCAATGAGACTCAGATTTATCATGCTGAGACTGAGATCCATCAACTGAGACTGCAATCCATCATGCTGAGACTGAGATCCATCATGCTGACACTGAGATCCATCACACTGAGACTGATATCTATCACACTGAGACAGAGTTCCATCATGCTGAGAGTGAGATCCATTACACTGAGACTATGATCCATCATGCTGTGACTGAGATCCATCATTCTGAGACTGAGATCCATCATGCTGAGACTGAAATCCGTCACACTGAGACAGAGATCCATCATGCTGTGACTGAGATCCATCATGCTGAGACTGAGATCTATCACACTGAGACAGAAATCCATCATGTTGAGGATGAGATCCATCATGCTGTGACTGAGATCCATCACACTGAGACTGAGATCCATCATGCTGAGACTGAGATCCATCATGCTGAGACTGAGATTGATCACACGGAGACTGAGATCCATCATGTTGCGATTGAGAACCATCATGCTGTGACTGAGATCATTGCAATGAGACTGAGATCCATCAGTTGATACTGAGATCCATCATGCTGAGACTAAGATTCATCATGCTGAGACTGAGATCCATCACACAGAGGTTGAGATGCATCATACTGAGACAGAGTTCCATCATGCCACGACCACGATCCATCGTGCTGAGACTGACATCGATCACACTGAGACTGAGATCCATCATGCTGATTCTGAGATCCATCATACTGATTCTGAGATGCATCATTCTGAGACTGAGATCCATCATGCTGAGACTGAGATCCATCATGCTGAGACTAAGATTCATCATGCTGAGACTGAGATCCATCACACAGAGGTTGAGATGCATCATGCTAAGACTGAGGTCCATCATGCCACGACCAAGATCCATCGCGCTGAGACTGACATTGCTCACACTGAGACTGAGATCCATCATGCTGATTCTGAGATCCATCATGCTGATTCTGAGATGCATCATTCTGAGACTGAGATCCATCATGCTGAGACTGAGATCCATCACACTGAGACTGAGATCCATTAGGCTGAGACAGAGATCCATCGTGGTGACACTGAGATCCATTCTGCTGAGACAGAGATCCATCATGCTGATACTGAGATCCATCATGCAGAGACAGAGATCCATCACACTGAGACAGAAATCCATCATGCTGATACTGAGATCCATCATGCTGAGACTGAGATCTATCACACTGAGACTGAAATCCATCATGCTGAGGATGAGATCCATCATGCAGAGACTGAGATCCATCATGCTGAGACTGAGATCGATCACACGGAGACTGAGATCCATCATGTTGCGATTGAGAACGATCATGCTGTGACTGAAATCATTGCACTGAGACTGAGAGCCATCACAGTGAGACTGAGATCCAACAGACTGAGACTGAGATCCATCATGCTGTCACTGAAATGCATCAAGCTGAGACTGAGATCCATCACACTGAGACTGAGATCTATCAAACTGAGAGTGAGATCCATGATGCTGAGAGGGAGGTCCAATACATTGAGACTATGATCCATCATGCTGTGACTGAGATCCATCATTCTGATACTGAGATCCATCATGCTGATACTGAGATCCAACACACTGAGACTGAGATAAATCAGGCTGTGACTGAGATCCATCATGCTGAGAGTGAGATCGATCGCATTGTGACTGAGATTTCTCATGCTGAGACTGAGATCCATCCCACTGAGACTGAGATCCAGAATGCTGAGACTGAGATCCATCATGCTGAGACTGAGATCCATCATACAGGGACTGAGATCCATCATGCTGAGACTGAGATCCATTGCACTGAGACTGTGATCCATCACACTGAGATGGAGATCCATCATGCTGAGACTGAGATCCATCAAACTGAGAGGGAGATCCATCATGCTGAGACTGAGATCCATCAAAAAGAGACTGAGATCCATCATGCTGAGACTGAGATCCATCACACTGAGACTGAGATCCATCATGCTGAGAATGGGATCCATCGCACTACGACTGCGCTGCATCATGCTGACTCTGAGATCCATCATGCTAAGACTGAGTTCCATCATTCTGAGACTGAGATCCATCAAACTGAGACTGAGATCCATCGCACTGTGTGTAGATCCATCACACTGAGACTCAGATCCATTATACTAAGACTGAGAACCATCATGCTAAGATTGAGATCCATCAGGCTGATACTGAGATACTGAGATGCATCATTCTGAGATTGAGATCCATCACACTGAGACTGAGATCCATCACGCTGAATCTGAGAACCATCATGCTGAGACTGAGATCCATCACACTGAGACTGAGATCTATCACACTGAGACTGAGATCTATCACACTGAGACTGAGTTCCATCATGCTGAGAGTGAGATCCATTACACTGAGATTATGATCCATCATGCTGTGACTGAGTTCCATTGTACTGAGACTGAGAACCATCATGCTGATACTGAGATCCATCATGCAGAGACTGAGATCCATCACACTGAGACTGAGATCCCTAATGCTGAGACAGAGAACCATCATGATGACACTGAGATCCATCCTGCTGAGACTGAGATCCATCATTCAGAGACTGAGATCCATCACACTGAGACTGAGGTCTATCATGCTGAGACAGAGATCCATCATACTGAGACTGAGATCCATCGCACTGAGACTGAGATCCATCATGCTGAGACTGAGATCAATCATGCTGAGACTGAGATCCATCATGTTGAGACTGAGATCCATCATGCTGAGATTGAGATCCATTGCACTGAGACTGAGATCCATCAGTTGAGACCGATATCCATTGTGCTGAGACTGAGATCCATCACACTGAGACTGAGATGCGTCATTCTGGGACTGAGATCCATCATGCTAAGACTGAGATCCATCATGCTTAGACGGAGATCCATCGCACTGAGCCTGACATCCATAATGCTGAGACTGAGATCCATCATTCTGAGACTAAGATTCATCATGCTGAGACAGAGATCCATCACACAAAGATTGAGATGCATCATACTGAGACTGAGATCCATCGTGCTGAGACTGAGATCGATCACACTGAGACAGATCCATCATACTGATTCTGAGATCCATCATTCTGAGACTGAGATCCATCGTGCTGAGACTGAGATCCATCACACTGAAACTGAGATCCATCATGCTGAGACAGAGATCCATCGTGGTGACAATGAGATCCATCGTGGTGACAATGAGATCCATCATGCTGATACTGAGATCCATCATGCAGAGACTGAGATCCATCACACTGAGACTGAGATCCCTCATTCTGAGACAGAGATCCATCATGATGACACTGAGACCCATCCTTCTGAGATTGAGTTCCATCATGCAGAGACTGAGATCCATCATACTGAGACTGAAATCCATCACACTGAGACTGAGATCTATCACACTGAGATGGAGATCCATCATGCTGAGACTGAGATCCCTCATTCTGAGACAGAGATCCATCATGATGACACTGAGATCCATCCTTCTGAGACTGAGTTCCATCATGCAGAGACTGAGATCCATCATACTGAGACTGAGGTCTATCATGCTGAGACAGAGATCCATCATACTGAGACTGAGATCCATCATGCTGAGACTGAGATCCATCGCATTAGACTGAGATCCATCATGCTGAGACTGAGATCCATCAGGCAGAGAGTGAGGTCCATCACACTGAGACTGCGATCTATCATGCGTAGACTGAGAACCGCCTGCTCGGATCACTGATGCTGAGACTGCGATCCATCACGCTGAGACAGATATCCATCATGCTGCGACTGAGATCCATCATGCTGAGACTGAGATCCATCATGCTGAGACAGGGAACCATCATGCTGATCCAGACAGCGATCATACAGAAAAAGAAATGCATTGCACTAAGAATTTGATCTTTCATGCTGAGACTGAGATCCATCATGCTGTGACTGACTTCCATCGTACTGAGACTGAGATCCATCATGCTGAGACTGAGATCCATCATGCTGAGACTGAGATCCATCACACTGAGACTGAGATCCATCATGCTGAGACTGAGATCCGACATGCTGACACTGAGATCCATCGCACTGTGACTATGATCCATCATGCTCTGACTGAGATCCATTATTCTGAGACTGAGATCCATCATGCTGAAACTGAGATCAGTCACAGTGAGACAGAGATCCATCATGCTGCGACTGAGATCAATCACACTGAGACAGAAATTCATCATGCTGAGAAGTAGATCCATCAGGCTGAGACTGAGAAGCATCATGCTGATCCAGAGAGCCATCTAACTGAAACTGAAATGTATTGTACTAAGACTTTGATCTTTCATGCTGAGACTGAGATCCATAATGCTGAGACTGAGATCCATCATGCTGAGACTGAGATCCATCACACTGAGACTGAGATCCATCATGCTGAGACTGAGATCCATCATGCTGAGACTGAGATCCATCGCACAGTGACTGGGATCCATCGCCTGAGACGGAGAAACATCATGCTGAGACGGAGATACCTCCTGCTGAGACTGAGATCCTTCACACAGAGACTGAGATCTATCACACTGAGACTGAGATCCATCATGCTGAGACTGAGATCGATCAGACTGAGACTGAGATCCATCATGCTGTGACTGAGATCCATCATGCTGACACTGAGATCCATCACACAGAGACAGAAATCCATCATGCTGAGAAGTAGATCCATCAGGCTGAGACTGAGAAGCATCATGCTGATCCAGAGAGCCATCTAACTGAAACTGAAATGTATTGTACTAAGACTTTGATCTTTCATGCTGAGACTGAGATCCATCATGCTGGGACTGAGATCCATCATGCTGACACTGAGATCCATCACACAGAGACTGAGATCTATCACACTGAGATGGAGATCCATCATGCTGAGACTGAGATCCATCATGCTGAGACTGAGATCCATCAAACTGAGACTGAGATCTATCACACTGAGACTGACTTCCATCATGCTGAGAGTGAGATCCATTACACTGAGATTATGATCCATCATGCTGTGACTGAGTTCCATTGTACTGAGACTGAGAACCATCATGCTGAGACTGAGATCCATCATGCTGAGACTGAGATCCATCATGCTGACACTGAGATCCATCACACAGAGACTGAGATCTATCACACTGAGATGGAGATCCATCATGCTGAGACTGAGATCCATCATGCTGAGACTGAGATCCATCACACTGAGACTGAGATCTATCACACTGAGACTGAGTTCCATCATGCTGAGAGTGAGATCCATTACACTGAGATTATGATCCATCATGCTGTGACTGAGTTCCATTGTACTGAGACTGAGAACCATCATGCTGAGACTGAGATCCATCATGCTGAGACTGAGATCCATCATGCTGAGACTGAGATCCATCACACTGAGACTGAGATCCATCATGCTGAGACTGAGATCCATCATGCCTGGAATGAGATCCATCGCACAGTGACTGGGATCCATCGCACTGAGACGGAGAAACATCATGCTGAGACGGAGATACCTCCTGCTGAGACTGAGATCCTTCACACAGAGACTGAGATCTATCACACTGAGACTGAGATCCATCATGCTGAGACTGAGATCCAACAGACTGAGACTGAGATCCATCATGCTGTGACTGAGATCCATCATGCTGAGACTGAGATCCATCACACTGAGACTGAGATCTATCACACTGAGATGGAGATCCATCATGCTGAGACTGAGATCCATCATGCTGAGACTGAGATCCATCACACTGAGACTGAGATCTATCACACTGAGACTGAGTTCCATCATGCTGAGAGTGAGATCCATTACACTGAGATTATGATCCATCATGCTGTGACTGAGTTCCATTGTACTGAGACTGAGAACCATCATGCTGAGACTGAGATCCATCATGCTGAGACTGAGATCCATCATGCTGAGACTGAGATCCATCACACTGAGACTGAGATCCATCATGCTGAGACTGAGATCCATCATGCCTGGAATGAGATCCATCGCACTGAGACGGAGAAACATCATGCTGAGACGGAGATACCTCCTGCTGAGACTGAGATCCTTCACACAGAGACTGAGATCTATCACACTGAGACTGAGATCCATCATGCTGAGACTGAGATCCAACAGACTGAGACTGAGATCCATCATGCTGTGACTGAGATCCATCATGCTGACACTGAGATCCATCACACTGAGACTGAGATCTATCACACTGAGATGGTGATCCATCATGCTGAGACTGAGATCCCTCATTCTGAGACAGAGATCCATCATGATGACACTGAGATCCATCCTTCTGAGACTGAGTTCCATCATGCAGAGACTGAGATCCATCATACTGAGACTGAGGTCTATCATGCTGAGACAGAGATCCATCATACTGAGACTGAGATCCATCATGCTGAGACTGAGATCCATCATGCATTGAGACTGAGATCCATCATGCTGAGACTGAGATCCATCAGGCAGAGAGTGAGGTCCATCACACTGAGACTGCGATCTATCATGCGTAGACTGAGAACCGCCTGCTCGGATCACTGATGCTGAGACTGCGATCCATCATGCTGAGACAGATATCCATCATGCTGCGACTGAGATCCATCATGCTGAGACTGAGATCCATCACACTGAGACTGAGATCCATCATGCTGAGAATGAGATCCATCATGCTGAGAATGGGATCCATCGCACTACGACTGCGCTGCATCATGCTGACTCTGAGATCCATCATGCTAAGGCTGAGTTCCATCATTCTGAGACTGAGATCCATCAAACTGAGACTGAGATCCATCGCACTGTGTGTAGATCCATCACACTGAGACTCAGATCCATTATACTAAGACTGAGAACCATCATGCTAAGACTGAGATCCATCAGGCTGATACTGAGATACTGAGATGCATCATTCTGAGATTGAGATCCATCACACTGAGACTGAGATCCATCACGCTGAATCTGAGAACCATCATGCAGAGACTGATATCATTCATGGAGAGACTGAGATCCATCTGGTTGAGACTGAAATCCATCAAGCTGAGATTGAGATCCATCATTCTGAGAGTGAGATCCATCGCACTGAGACTGAGATCCATCATGCTGAGACTGAGATCCATCATGCTGAGACTGAGATCCATCATGTTGAGACTGAGATCCATCATGCTGAGATTGAGATCCATTGCACTGAGACTGAGATCCATCAGTTGAGACCGATATCCATTGTGCTGAGACTGACATCCATCACACTGAGACAGAGATGCGTCATTCTGGGACTGAGATCCATCATGCTAAGACTGAGATCCATCATGCTTAGACGGAGATCCATCGCACTGAGCCTGACATCCATAATGCTGAGACTGAGATCCATCATTCTGAGACTAAGATTCATCATGCTGAGACAGAGATCCATCACACAAAGATTGAGATGCATCATACTGAGACTGAGTTCCATTATGCCGAGACCGAGATCCATCGTGCTGAGACTGAGATCGATCACACTGAGACAGATCCATCATGCTGATTCTGAGATCCATCATTCTGAGACTGAGATCCATCGTGCTGAGACTGAGATCCATCACACTGAAACTGAGATCCATCATGCTGAGACAGAGATCCATCGTGGTGACAATGAGATCCATCGTGGTGACAATGAGATCCATCATGCTGATACTGAGATCCATCATGCAGAGACTGAGATCCATCACACTGAGACTGAGATCCCTCATTCTGAGACAGAGATCCATCATGATGACACAGAGATCCATCCTTCTGAGACTGAGTTCCATCATGCAGAGACTGAGATCCATCATACTGAAACTGAGGTCTATCATGCTGAGACAGAGATCCATCATACTGAGACTGAGATCCATCATGCTGAGACTGAGATCCATCGCATTGAGACTGAGATCCATCATGCTGAGACTGAGATCCATCAGGCAGAGAGTGAGGTCCATCACACTGAGACTGCGATCTATCATGCGTAGACTGAGAACCGCCTGCTCGGATCACTGATGCTGAGACTGCGATCCATCACGTTGAGACAGATATCCATCATGCTGCGACTGAGATCCATCATGCTGAGACTGAGATCCATCATGCTGAGACAGGGAACAATCATGCTGATCCAGACAGCGATCATACAGAAAAAGAAATGCATTGCACTATGAATTTGATCTTTCATGCTGAGACTGAGATCCATCATGCTGTGACTGACTTCCATCGTACTGAGACTGAGATCCATCATGCTGAGACTGAGATCCATCATGCTGAGACTGAGATCCATCACACTGAGACTGAGATCCATCATGCTGAGACTGAGATCCGACATGCTGACACTGAGATCCATCGCACTGTGACTATGATCCATCATGCTCTGACTGAGATCCATTATTCTGAGACTGAGATCCATCATGCTGAAACTGAGATCAGTCACAGTGAGACAGAGATCCATCATGCTGCGACTGAGATCAATCACACTGAGACAGAAATTCATCATGCTGAGAAGTAGATCCATCAGGCTGAGACTGAGAAGCATCATGCTGATCCAGAGAGCCATCTAACTGAAACTGAAATGTATTGTACTAAGACTTTGATCTTTCATGCTGAGACTGAGATCCATAATGCTGAGACTGAGATCCATCATGCTGAGACTGAGATCCATCACACTGAGACTGAGATCCATCATGCTGAGACTGAGATCCATCATGCTGAGACTGAGATCCATCGCACAGTGACTGTGATCCATCGCACTGAGACGGAGAAACATCATGCTGAGACGGAGATACCTCCTGCTGAGACTGAGATCCTTCACACAGAGACTGAGATCTATCACACTGAGACGGAGATACCTCCTGCTGAGACTGAGATCCTTCACACAGAGACTGAGATCTATCACACTGAGACTGAGATCCATCATGCTGAGACTGAGATCGATCAGACTGAGACTGAGATCCATCATGCTGTGACTGAGATCCATCATGCTGACACTGAGATCCATCACACAGAGACTGAGATCTATCACACTGAGATGTAGATCCATCATGCTGAGACTGAGATCCATCATGCTGAGACTGAGATCCATCACACTGAGACTGAGATCTATCACACTGAGACTGAGTTCCATCATGCTGAGAGTGAGATCCATTACACTGAGATTATGATCCATCATGCTGTGACTGAGTTCCATTGTACTGAGACTGAGAACCATCATGCTGAGACTGAGATCCATCATGCTGAGACTGAGATCCATCATGCTGAGACTGAGATCCATCACACTGAGACTGAGATCCATCATGCTGAGACTGAGATCCATCATGCCTGGAATGAGATCCATCGCACAGTGACTGGGATCCATCGCACTGAGACGGAGAAACATCATGCTGAGACGGAGATACCTCCTGCTGAGACTGAGATCCTTCACACAGAGACTGAGATCTATCACACTGAGACTGAGATCCATCATGCTGAGACTGAGATCCAACAGACTGAGACTGAGATCCATCATGCTGTGACTGAGATCCATCATGCTGACACTGAGATCCATCACACTGAGACTGAGATCTATCACACTGAGATGGAGATCCATCATGCTGAGACTGAGATCCCTCATTCTGAGACAGAGATTCATCATGATGACACTGAGATCCATCCTTCTGAGACTGAGTTCCATCATGCAGAGACTGAGATCCATCATACTGAGACTGAGGTCTATCTTGCTGAGACAGAGATCCATCATACTGAGACTGAGATCCATCATGCTGAGACTGAGATCCATCATGCATTGAGACTGAGATCCATCATGCTGAGACTGAGATCCATCAGGCAGAGAGTGAGGTCCATCACACTGAGACTGCGATCTATCATGCGTAGACTGAGAACCGCCTGCTCGGATCACTGATGCTGAGACTGCGATCCATCACGCTGAGACAGATATCCATCATGCTGCGACTGAGATCCATCATGCTGAGACTGAGATCCATCGTGCTGAGACAGAGAACCATCATGCTGATCCAGACAGCGATCATACAGAAAAAGAAATGCATTGCACTAAGAATTTGATCTTTTATGCTGAGACTGAGATCCATCATGCTGTGACTGACTTCCATCGTACTGAGACTGAGATCCATCATGCTGAGACTGAGATCCATCATGCTGAGACTTAGATCCATCACACTGAGACTGAGATCCATCATGCTGAGACTGAGATCCGACATGCTGACACTGAGATCCATCGCACAGTGACTATGATCCATCATGCTCTGACTGAGATCCATTATTCTGAGACTGAGATCCATCATGCTGAAACTGAGATCAGTCACAGTGAGACAGAGATCCATCATGCTGCGACTGAGATCAATCACACTGAGACAGAAATCCATCATGCTGAGAAGTAGATCCATCAGGCTGAGACTGAGAAGCATCATGCTGATCCAGAGAGCCATCTAACTGAAACTGAAATGTATTGTACTAAGACTTTGATCTTTCATGCTGAGACTGAGATCCATCATGCTGAGAGTGAGATACATTGCACTGAGACTGCGCTCCATCATGCTGACTCTGAGATCCATAATGCTGAGACTGAGTTCCATCACACTGAGAGTGAGACCCATCATGTTGAGACTGAGATCCATCACATTGAGACAGAAATCCATCATACTGGGACTGAGATCCATCCTGCTGAGACCGTGATCCAACTGCTCAGATCCATCATGTTGAGACTGAGATCCATTGCACCGAGACATAGATCCAACACACTGAGACTGAGATGCATCATTCTGTGACTGAGATCCATCATGCTAAGATTGAGATCCATAATGCTGAGACTGAGATCCATTGCAAAGAGACTGAGATCCCTCAGACTTAGACTGAGATACATCGCACTGAGCCTGAGATCCATCATGCTGAGACTGAGATCCATCATGCTGAGACTAAGATTCATCATGCTGAGACTGAGATCCAGCACACAGAGGTTGAGATGCATCATACTGAGACTGAGTTCCATCATGCCACGACCAAGATCGATTGTGCTGAGAATGAAATCGATCACACTGAGACTGAGATCCATCATGCTGATTCTGAGATCCATCTCGCTGATTCTCAGATCCATCATTCTGAGACTGAGAGCCATCATGCTGAGACTGAGATCCATCACACTGAGACTGAGATCCATCATGCTGAGACAGAGATCCATCGTGGTGACACTGAGACCCATCCTGCTGAGACAGAGATCTATCACACTGAGACAGAAATCCATCATGCTGAGGATGAGATCCATCATGCTGAGACTGAGATCCATCATGCTGATACTGAGATCCATCATGCTGAGACTGAGATCTATCACACTGAGACAGAAATCCATCATGCTGAGGATGAGATCCATCATGCTGAGACTGAGATCCATCATGCTGAGACTGAGATCGATCACACGGAGACTGAGATCCATCATGATGCGATTGAGAATGATCATGCTGTGACTGAGATCATTGCACTGAGACTGAGATCCATCATGCTGAGACTGAGATCCTTCACAGTGAGACTGAGATCCATCATGGTGACACTGAGACTGAGATCCATCACACTGAGACTGAGATCCATCATGCTGACAAGTAGATCCATCATGCTGAGACTGAGAAGCATCATGCTTATCCAGAGAGCCATCTAACTGAAACTGAAAAGTATTGTACTAAGAGTTTGATCTTTCATGCTGAGACTGAGATCCATCATGCTGTGACTGAGTTCCATTGTACTGAGACAGAGAACCATCATGCTGAGACTGAGATCCATCACACTGAGACTGAGATCCATCATGCTGAGACTGAGATCCATCGTGCTGAGACTGAGATCTATCACACTGAGACAGAAATCCATCATGCTGAGGATGAGATCCATCATGCTGAGACTGAGATCCATCATGCTGAGACTGAGATCCATCATGCTGAGACTGAGATCCATCGTGCTGAGACTGAGATCTATCACACTGAGACAGAAATCCATCATGCTGAGGATGAGATCCATCATGCTGAGACTGAGATCCATCATGCTGAGACTGAGATCCATCATGCTGAGACTGAGATCGATCACACGGAGACTGAGATCCATCATGTTGCGATTGAGAATGATCATGCTGTGACTGAGATCATTGCACTGAGACTGAGAGCCATCATGCTGAGACTGAGATCCTTCACAGTGAGACTGAGAGCCATCATGGTGACACTGAGACTGAGATCCATCGCACTGAGACTGAGATCCATCATGGTGAAGCTGAGAACCACCATACTGAGACTGAGATCATTCATGGAGAGACTGAGATCCATCCGGTTGACCCTGAAATCCATCAAGCTGAGATTGAGCTCCATCATTCTGAGACTGAGATCCATTGCACTGAGACTGAGATCCATCATGCTGAGACTGAGATCCATCATGCCGAGATTCAGATCCATCACACTGAGACTGAGATCCATCATGCTGACAAGTAGATCCATCATGCTGAGACTGAGAAGCATCATGCTTATCCAGAGAGCCATCTAACTGAAACTGAAAAGTATTGTACTAAGAGTTTGATCTTTCATGCTGAGACTGAGTTCCATCTTGCTGAGACTGAGATCTATCACACTGAGACTGAGATCCATCATGCTGTGACTGAGATCCATCATGCTGAGACTGAGATCTATCACACTGAGACAGAAATCCATCATGCTGAGGATGAGATCCATCATGCTGAGACTGAGATCCATCATGCTGAGACTGAGATCGATCACACGGAGACTGAGATCCATCATGATGCGATTGAGAATGATCATGCTGTGACTGAGATCATTGCACTGAGACTGAGATCCATCATGCTGAGACTGAGATCCTTCACAGTGAGACTGAGATCCATCATGGTGACACTGAGACTGAGATCCATCACACTGAGACTGAGATCCATCATGCTGACAAGTAGATCCATCATGCTGAGACTGAGAAGCATCATGCTTATCCAGAGAGCCATCTAACTGAAACTGAAAAGTATTGTACTAAGAGTTTGATCTTTCATGCTGAGACTGAGATCCATCATGCTGTGACTGAGTTCCATTGTACTGAGACAGAGAACCATCATGCTGAGACTGAGATCCATCACACTGAGACTGAGATCCATCATGCTGAGACTGAGATCCATCGTGCTGAGACTGAGATCTATCACACTGAGACAGAAATCCATCATGCTGAGGATGAGATCCATCATGCTGAGACTGAGATCCATCATGCTGAGACTGAGATCCATCATGCTGAGACTGAGATCCATCGTGCTGAGACTGAGATCTATCACACTGAGACAGAAATCCATCATGCTGAGGATGAGATCCATCATGCTGAGACTGAGATCCATCATGCTGAGACTGAGATCCATCATGCTGAGACTGAGATCGATCACACGGAGACTGAGATCCATCATGTTGCGATTGAGAATGATCATGCTGTGACTGAGATCATTGCACTGAGACTGAGAGCCATCATGCTGAGACTGAGATCCTTCACAGTGAGACTGAGAGCCATCATGGTGACACTGAGACTGAGATCCATCGCACTGAGACTGAGATCCATCATGGTGAAGCTGAGAACCACCATACTGAGACTGAGATCATTCATGGAGAGACTGAGATCCATCCGGTTGACCCTGAAATCCATCAAGCTGAGATTGAGCTCCATCATTCTGAGACTGAGATCCATTGCACTGAGACTGAGATCCATCATGCTGAGACTGAGATCCATCATGCCGAGATTCAGATCCATTGCACTGAGACTGAGATCCAACAGTTGAGACCGAGATCCATCATGCTGAGACTGAGATCCATCATGTTGAGATTGAGATCCATTGCACTGAGACTGAGATCCAACAGTTGAGACCGAGATCCATTGTGCTGAGACTGAGATCCATCACAATGAGTCTGAGATCCATCATGCTGTGACAGATATCCATCGACAGAGGCTGAGAACCATCGTGCTGTGATCTGAGATCCATCATGCTGAGACTGAGATCCATCATGCTGAGACTGAGATGCATCGCACTGAGACTGAGATGCATCGCACTGAGACTCAGATCCATCATGCTGAGAGTGAGATACATTGCACTGAGACTGCGCTCCCTCATGCTGACTCTGAGATCCATAATGCTGAGACTGAGTTCCATCTCACTGAGAGTGAGATCCATCATGTTGAGACTGAGATCCATCACATTGAGACAGAAATCCATCATACTGGGACTGAGATCCATCCTGCTGAGACCGAGATCGAACTGCTCAGATCCATCATGGTGAGATTGAGATCCGTCACACTGAGACATAGATCCATCACACTGAGACTGAGATGCATCATTCTGGGACTGAGATCCATCATGCTAAGACTGAGATCCATCATGCTTAGACTGAGATCCATCGCACTGAGCCTGAGATCCATCATGCTGAGACTGAGATCCATCATGCTGAGACTAAGATTCATCATGCTGAGACTGAGATCCAACACACAGAGATTGAGATGCATCATACTGAGACTGAGTTCCATTATGCTGAGACCGAGATCCATCGTGCTGAGACTGAGATCGATCACACTGAGACTGAGATCCATCATGCTGATTCTGAGATCCATCATTCTGAGACTGAGATCCATCATGCTGAGACTGAGATCCATCACACTGAGTCTGAGATCCCTAATGCTGAGACAGAGATCCATCATGATGACACTGAGATCCATCCTGCTGAGACAGAGATCCATCATGCAGAGACTGAGATCCATCACACTGAGACTGAGGTCTATCATGCTGAGACAGAGATCCATCATGGTGACACTGAGACTGAGATCCATCATGCTGAGACTGAGATCCATCGCATTGAGACTGAGATCCATCATGCTGAGACTGAAATCCATCAGGCAGAGTGTGTGGTCCATCACACTGAGACTGAGATCCATCATGCTGAGACAGAGATCCATCGTGGTGAGACTGAGATCCATCCTGCTGATACTGAGATCCATCATTCTGAGACTGAGATCTATCACACTGAGACAGAAATGCATCATGCTGAGGATGAGATCCATCATGCTGAGACTGAGATCTATCATGCAGAGACTGAGATCCATCATGCTGAGACTGAGATCGATCACACGGAGACTGAAATTCATCATGTTGCGATTGAGAACGATCATGCCGTGACTGAGATCATTGCACTGAGACTGAGAGCCATCATGCTGAGACTGAGATCCTTCACAGAGAGACTGAGATCCATCATGGTGAAGCTGAGAACCACCAGACTGAGACTGAGATCATTCATGGAGAGACTGAGATCCATGTGGTTGAGACTGAAATCCATCAAGCTGAGATTGAGATCCAGCATTCTGAGACTGAGATCCATCGCACTGAGACTGAGATCCATCATGTTGAGACTGAGATCCCTCATGCTGAGATTGAGATCCATTGCACTGAGACTGAGATCCAACAGTTGAGACCGAGATCCATTGTGCTGAGACTGAGATCCATCACAATGAGTCTGAGATCCATCATGCTGTGACAGATATCCATCGACTGAGACTGAGATACATCGTGCTGTGATATGAGATCCATCATGCTGAGACTGAGCTCCATCGCACTGAGACTGAGATGCATCGCACTGAGACTCAGATCCATCATGCTGAGAATAAGTTACATTGCACTGAGACTGCGCTCCCTCATGCTGACTCTGAGATCCATAATGCTGAGACTGAGTTCCATCACACTGAGAGTGAGATCCATCATGTTGAGACTGAGATCCATCACATTGAGTCAGAAATCCATCATACTGGGACTGAGATCAATCCTGCTGAGACCGACATCCAACTGCTCAGATCCATCATGGTGAGACTGAGATCCATCGCACTGAGACATAGATCCATCACACTGAGACTGAGATGCATCATTCTGGGACTGAGATCCATCATGCAAGACTGAGATCCATCATGCTTAGACTGAGATCCATCGCACTGAGCCTGAGATCCATCATGCTGAGACTGAGATCCATCATGCTGAGACTCAGATCCATCATGCTGAGACTGAGATCAATCACACGGAGACTGAGATCCATCATGTTGCGATTGAGAACCATCATGCTGTGACTGAGATCATTGCACTGAGACTGAGATCCATCATGCTGAGACTGAGATCCATCACAGTGAGACTGAGAGCCATCATGATGAGAATGAGATCCATCATGCTGAGAATGAGATCCAACAGACTGAGAGTGAGATCCATCATGCTTAGACTGTCACTGAGATCCATCTTGCTGAGACTGAGATCTATCACACTGAGACTGAGATCCATCATTTTGAGAGTGAGATCCATCATGCTGAGACTGAGATCCATCATGCTGAGACTGAGATCCATCACACTGTGCCTGAGATCTATCACACTGAGACAGAGTTCCATCATGCTGAAAGTGAGATCCATTGCACTAAAGACTATGATCCATCATGCTGTGACTGAGATCCATCATGCAGTGACTGAGATCCATCATTCTGAGACTGAAATCCATCATGCTGAGACGGAAATCCGTCACACTGAGACTGAGATCCATCAGTTGAGACCGAGATCCATTGTGCTGAGACTGAGATGCATCACAATGAGTCTGAGATCCATCATGCTGCGACAGATATCCATCACCTGAGACTGAGATACATCGCACTGAGACTGAGATGCATCGCACTGAGACTCAGATCCATCATGCTGAGAGTGAGATACATTGCACTGAGACTGCGCTCCATCATGCTGACTCTGAGATCCATAATGCCTGGACTGAGTTCCATCACACTGAGAGTGAGATCCATCATGTTGACCCTGAGATCCATCACATTGAGACAGAAATCCATCATACTGGGACTGAGATCCATCCTGCTGAGACCGAGATCCAACTGCTCAGATCCATCATGGTGAGAATGAGATCCATCGCACTGAGACATAGATCCATCACACTGAGACTGAGATGCATTATGCTGAGAGTGAGATCCATCATGCTGAGACTAAGTTTCATCATTTTGAGACTGAGATCCAGCACACAGACGTTGAGATGCATGATACTGAGACTGAGTTCTATTATGCCACGAACAAGATCCATCGTGCTGAGACTGACATCGATCACACTGAGACTGAGATCCATCATGCTGATACTGAGATCCATCATGCTGATTCTGAGATCCATCATTCTGAGACTGAGATCCATCATGCTGAGACTGGGATCCATCACACTGAGACTGAGATTCATCATGCTGAGACAGAGATCCATCGTGGTGACACTGAGATCCATCCTGCTGAGACAGAGACCTATCACACTGAGACAGAAATCCATCATGATGAGGATGAGATCCATCATGCTGAGACTGAGATCCATCATGCTGATACTGAGATCCATCTTGCAGAGACTGAGATCCATCACACTGAGTCTGAGATCCCTAATGCTGAGACAGAGATCCATCATGATGACACTGAGATCCATCCTGCTGAGACAGAGATAAATCATGCAGAGACTGAGATCCATCACACTGAGACTGAGGTCTATCATGCTGAGACAGAGATCCATCATGGTGACACTGAGACTGAGATCCATCATGCTGAGACTGAGATCCATCGCATTGAGACTGAGATCCATCATGCTGAGACTGAAATCCATCAGGCAGAGAGTGTGGTCCATCACACTGAGACTGAGATCCATCATGCTGAGACAGAGATCCATCGTGGTGAGACTGAGATCCATCCTGCTGATACTGAGATCCATCATTCTGAGACTGAGATCTATCACACTGAGACAGAAATGCATCATGCTGAGGATGAGATCCATCATGCTGAGACTGAGATCCATCATGCAGAGACTGAGATCCATCATGCTGAGACTGAGATCGATCACACGGAGACTGAAATTCATCATGTTGCAATTGAGAATGATCATGCTGTGACTGAGATCATCGCACTGAGACTGAGAGCCATCACGCTGAGACTGAGATCCTTCACAGAGAGACTGAGATCCATCATGGTGAAGCTGAGAACCACCATACTGAGACTGTGATCATTCACGGAGAGACTGAGATCCATCTGGTTGACCCTGAAATCCATCAAGCTGAGATTGAGATCCAGCATTCTGAGACTGAGATCCATCATGTTGAGACTGAGATCCATCATGCTGAGATTGAGATCCATTGCACTGAGACTGAGATCCAACAGTTGAGACCGAGATCCATTGCACTGAGACTGAGATCCAACAGTTGAGACCGAGATCCATTGTGCTGAGACTGAGATCCATCACAATGAGTCTGAGATCCATCATGCTGTGACAGATATCCATCGACTGAGACTGAGATACATCGTGCTGTGATATGAGATCCATCATGCTGAGACTGAGCTCCATCGCACTGAGACTGAGATGCATCGCACTGAGACTCAGATCCATCATGCTGAGAATGAGTTACATTGCACTGAGACTGCGCTCCCTCATGCTGACTCTGAGATCCATAATGCTGAGACTGAGTTCCATCACACTGAGAGTGAGATCCATCATGTTGAGACTGAGATCCATCACATTGAGTCAGAAATCCATCATACTGGGACTGAGATCAATCCTGCTGAGACCGACATCCAACTGCTCAGATCCATCATGGTGAGACTGAGATCCATCGCACTGAGACATAGATCCATCACACTGAGACTGAGATGCATCATTCTGGGACTGAGATCCATCATGCAAGACTGAGATCCATCATGCTTAGACTGAGATCCATCGCACTGAGCCTGAGATCCATCATGCTGAGACTGAGATCCATCATGCTGAGACTCAGATCCATCATGCTGAGACTGAGATCAATCACACGGAGACTGAGATCCATCATGTTGCGATTGAGAACCATCATGCTGTGACTGAGATCATTGCACTGAGACTGAGATCCATCATGCTGAGACTGAGATCCATCACAGTGAGACTGAGAGCCATCATGATGAGAATGAGATCCATCATGCTGAGAATGAGATCCAACAGACTGAGAGTGAGATCCATCATGCTTAGACTGTCACTGAGATCCATCTTGCTGAGACTGAGATCTATCACACTGAGACTGAGATCCATCATGCTGTGACTGAGATCCATCATGCTGAGACTGAGATCTATCACACTGAGACAGAAATCTATCATGCTGAGGATGAGCTCCATCATGCTGAGACTGAGATCCATCACACTGGGACTGAGATCCATCATGCTGAGACTCAGATCCATCATGCTGAGACTGAGATCGATCGCACGGAGACTGAGATCCATCATTTTGCGATTGAGAACCATCATGCTGTGACTGAGATCATTGAACTGAGACTGAGATCCATCATGCTCAGACTGAGATCTATCACACTGAGACTGTGATCCATCATGCTGAGACTGAGATCCATCACAGTGAGACTGAGAGCCATCATGATGAGACTGAGATCCATCATGCTGAGACTGAGATCCAACACACTGAGACTGAGGTCCATCAAACTGAGACTGAGATCCATCATGCTGAGAGTGAGATCCAATACACTGAGACCGAGATCCAACAGACTGAGAGTGAGATCCATCATGCTGTCACTGAGATCCATCATGCTGAGACTGAGATCCATCACACTGAGACTGAGATCTATCAAACTGAGACTGAGATCCATCAAGCTGAGACTGAGATCCCATACACTGAGACTATGATCCATCATGCTGTGACTGAAATCCATCATGCTGAGACTGAAATCCGTCACACTGAGACAGAGATCCATCATGCTGTCACTAAGATCCATCATGCTGTGACTGGGATCCATCACACTGAGACTGAGATCGATCACACTGAGACAGTCCATCATGCTGATTCTGAGATCCACCATTCTGAGACTGAGATCCATCGTGCTGAGACTGAGATCCATCACACTGAAACTGAGATCCATCATGCTGAGACAGAGATCCATCGTGGTGACAATGAGATCCATCGTGGTGACAATGAGATCCATCATGCTGATACTGAGATCCATCATGCAGAGACTGAGATCCATCACACTGAGACAGAGATCCCTCATTCTGAGACAGAGATCCATCATGCTGTCACTAAGATCCATCATGCTGTGACTGGGATCCATCACACTGAGACTGAGATCGATCACACTGAGACAGATCCATCATGCTGATTCTGAGATCCATCATTCTGAGACTGAGATCCATCGTGCTGAGACTGAGATCCATCACACTGAAACTGAGATCCATCATGCTGAGACAGAGATCCATCGTGGTGACAATGAGATCCATCGTGGTGACAATGAGATCCATCATGCAGAGACTGAGATCCATCTTTCTGAGACTGAAATCCATCATGCTGAGACTGAAATCCGTCACACTGAGACAGAGATCCATCATGCTGTGACTGAGATCCATCATGCTGAGACTGAGATCTATCACACTGAGACAGAAATCTATCATGCTGAGGATGAGCTCCATCATGCTGAGACTGAGATCCATCACACTGGGACTGAGATCCATCATGCTGAGACTCAGATCCATCATGCTGAGACTGAGATCGATCGCACGGAGACTGAGATCCATCATTTTGCGATTGAGAACCATCATGCTGTGACTGAGATCATTGAACTGAGACTGAGATCCATCATGCTCAGACTGAGATCTATCACACTGAGACTGTGATCCATCATGCTGAGACTGAGATCCATCACAGTGAGACTGAGAGCCATCATGATGAGACTGAGATCCATCATGCTGAGACTGAGATCCAACACACTGAGACTGAGGTCCATCAAACTGAGACTGAGATCCATCATGCTGAGAGTGAGATCCAATACACTGAGACCGAGATCCAACAGACTGAGAGTGAGATCCATCATGCTGTCACTGAGATCCATCATGCTGAGACTGAGATCCATCACACTGAGACTGAGATCTATCAAACTGAGACTGAGATCCATCATGCTGAGACTGAGATCCCATACACTGAGACTATGATCCATCATGCTGTGACTGAAATCCATCATGCTGAGACTGAAATCCGTCACACTGAGACAGAGATCCATCATGCTGTCACTAAGATCCATCATGCTGTGACTGGGATCCATCACACTGAGACTGAGATCGATCACACTGAGACAGATCCATCATGCTGATTCTGAGATCCATCATTCTGAGACTGAGATCCATCTTGCTGAGACTGAGATCCATCACACTGAAACTGAGATCCATCATGCTGAGACAGAGATCCATCGTGGTGACAATGAGATCCATCGTGGTGCAATGAGATCCATCATGCTGATACTGAGATCCATCATGCAGAGACTGAGATCCATCACACTGAGACAGAGATCCCTCATTCTGAGACAGAGATCCATCATGATGACACTGAGATCCATCCTTCTGAGACTGAGATCCATCATGCAGAGACTGAGATCCATCATTCTGAGACTGAAATCCATCATGCTGAGACTGAAATCCGTCACACTGAGACAGAGATCCATCATGCTGTGACTGAGATCCATCATGCTGAGACTGAGATCTATCACACTGAGACAGAAATCTATCATGCTGAGGATGAGCTCCATCATGCTGAGACTGAGATCCATCACACTGGGACTGAGATCCATCATGCTGAGACTCAGATCCATCATGCTGAGACTGAGATCGATCGCACGGAGACTGAGATCCATCATTTTGCGATTGAGAACCATCATGCTGTGACTGAGATCATTGAACTGAGACTGAGATCCATCATGCTCAGACTGAGATCTATCACACTGAGATTGTGATCCATCATGCTGAGACTGAGATCCATCACAGTGAGACTGAGAGCCATCATGATGAGACTGAGATCCATCATGCTGAGACTGAGATCCAACACACTGAGACTGAGGTCCATCAAACTGAGACTGAGATCCATCATGCTGAGAGTGAGATCCAATACACTGAGACCGAGATCCAACAGACTGAGAGTGAGATCCATCATGCTGTCACTGAGATCCATCATGCTGAGACTGAGATCCATCACACTGAGACTGAGATCTATCAAACTGAGACTGAGATCCATCATGCTGAGACTGAGATCCCATACACTGAGACTATGATCCATCATGCTGTGACTGAAATCTATCATGCTGAGACTGAAATCCGTCACACTGAGACAGAGATCCATCATGCTGTCACTAAGATCCATCATGCTGTGACTGGGATCCATCACACTGAGACTGAGGTCTATCAAACTGAGACTGAGATCCATCATGCTGAGACTGAGATCCATCACACTGAGACTGAGATCTATCACACTGAGATGGAGATCCATCATGCTGAGACTGAGATCCATCATGCTGAGACTGAGATCCATCACACTGAGACTGAGATCTATCACACTGAGACTGAGTTCCATCATGCTGAGAGTGAGATCCATTGCACTGAGACTATGATCCATCATGCTGTGACTGAGATCCATCATGCTGTGACTGAGATCCTTCATTCTGAGACTGAAATCCATCATGCTGAGACTGAAATCCGTCACACTGAGACAGAGATCCATCATGCTGTGACTGAGATCCATCATGCTGAGACTGAGATCTATCACACTGAGACAGAAATCCATCATGCTGAGGATGAGCTCCATCATGCTGAGACTGAGATCCGTCACACTGGGACTGAGATCCATCATGCTGAGACTCAGATCCATCATGCTGAGACTGAGATCGATCGCACGGAGACTGAGATCCATCATTTTGCGATTGAGAACCATCATGCTGTGACTGAGATCATTGAACTGAGACTGAGATCCATCATGCTCAGACTGAGATCTATCACACTGAGACTCTGATCCATCATGCTGAGACTGAGATCCATCACAGTGAGACTGAGAGCCATCATGATGAGACTGAGATCCATCATGCTGAGACTGAGATCCAACACACTGAGACTGAGGTCCATCAAACTGAGACTGAGATCCATCATGCTGAGAGTGAGATCCAATACACTGAGACCGAGATCCAACAGACTGAGAGTGAGATCCATCATGCTGTCACTGAGATCCATCATGCTGAGACTGAGATCCATCATGCTGAGACTGAGATCCCATACACTGAGACTATGATCCATCATGCTGAGACTGAAATCCATCATGCTGAGACTGAAATCCGTCACACTGAGACAGAGATCCATCATGCTGTCACTAAGATCCATCATGCTGAGACTGAGATCCATCACACTGAGACTGAGGTCTATCAAACTGAGACTGAGATCCATCATGCTGAGACTGAGATCCATCACACTGAGACTGAGGTCTATCAAACTGAGACTGAGATCCATCATGCTGAGACTGAGATCCATCAAGCTGTGACTGAGTTCCATTGTATTGAGACTGAGAACCATCATGCTGAGACTGAGATCCATCACACTGAGACTGAGATCTATCACACTGAGATGCAGATCCATCATGCTGAGACTGAGATCCATCATGCTGAGACTGAGATCCATCACACTGAGACTGAGATCTATCACACTGAGACTGAGTTCCATCATGCTGAGAGTGAGATCCATTGCACTGAGACTATGATCCATCATGCTGTGACTGAGATCCATCATGCTGTGACTGAGATCCATCATTCTGAGACTGAAATCCATCATGCTGAGACTGAAATCCGTCACTCTGAGACAGAGATCCATCATGCTGTGACTGAGATCCATCATGCTGAGACTGAGATCTATCACACTGAGACTGAGATGCATCGCACTGAGACTGAGATGCATCACACTGAGACTGAGATCTATCACACTGAGATGGAGATCCATCATGCTGAGACTGAGATCCATCATGCTGAGACTGAGATCCATCACACTGAGACTGAGATCTATCACACTGAGACTGAGTTCCATCATGCTGAGAGTGAGATCCATCACACTGAGACTGAGATCTATCACACTGAGACTGAGTTCCATCATGCTGAGAGTGAGATCCATTGCACTGAGACTATGATCCATCATGCTGTGACTGAGATCCATCATGCTGTGACTGAGATCCATCATTCTGAGACTGAAATCCATCATGCTGAGACTGAAATCCGTCACTCTGAGACAGAGATCCATCATGCTGGGACTGAGATCCATCCTGCTGAGACTGAGATCCCATACACTGAGACTATGATCCATCATGCTGAGACTGAAATCCATCATGCTGAGACTGAAATCCGTCACACTGAGACAGAGATCCATCATGCTGTCACTAAGATCCATCATGCTGAGACTGAGATCCATCACACTGAGACTGAGGTCTATCAAACTGAGACTGAGATCCATCATGCTGAGACTGAGATCCATCACACTGAGACTGAGGTCTATCAAACTGAGACTGAGATCCATCATGCTGAGACTGAGATCCATCAAGCTGTGACTGAGTTCCATTGTATTGAGACTGAGAACCATCATGCTGAGACTGAGATCCATCACACTGAGACTGAGATCTATCACACTGAGATGGAGATCCATCATGCTGAGACTGAGATCCATCATGCTGAGACTGAGATCCATCACACTGAGACTGAGATCTATCACACTGAGACTGAGTTCCATCATGCTGAGAGTGAGATCCATTGCACTGAGACTATGATCCATCATGCTGTGACTGAGATCCATCATGCTGTGACTGAGATCCATCATTCTGAGACTGAAATCCATCATGCTGAGACTGAAATCCGTCACTCTGAGACAGAGATCCATCATGCTGTGACTGAGATCCATCATGCTGAGACTGAGATCTATCACACTGAGACTGAGATGCATCGCACTGAGACTGAGATGCATCACACTGAGACTGAGATCTATCACACTGAGATGGAGATCCATCATGCTGAGACTGAGATCCATCATGCTGAGACTGAGATCCATCACACTGAGACTGAGATCTATCACACTGAGACTGAGTTCCATCATGCTGAGACTGAGATCCATCACACTGAGACTGAGATCTATCACACTGAGACTGAGTTCCATCATGCTGAGAGTGAGATCCATTGCACTGAGACTATGATCCATCATGCTGTGACTGAGATCCATCATGCTGTGACTGAGATCCATCATTCTGAGACTGAAATCCATCATGCTGAGACTGAAATCCGTCACTCTGAGACAGAGATCCATCATGCTGGGACTGAGATCCATCCTGCTGAGACCGTGATCCAGCTGCTCAGATCCATCATGGTGAGACTGAGATCCATTGCACTGAGACATAGATCCAACACACTGAGACTGAGATGCATCATTCTGGGACTGAGATCCATCATGCTTAGACTGAGATCCATCATGCTGAGACTGAGATCCATTGCAATGAGACTGAGATCCCTCAGACTTAGACTGAGATACATCGCACTGAGCCTGAGATCCATCATGCTGAGAGTGAGATCCATTGCACTGTGACTATGATCCATCATGCTGTGACTGAGATCCATCATGCTGTGACTGAGATCCATCATTCTGAGACTGAAATCCATCATGCTGAGACTGAAATCCGTCACTCTGAGACAGAGATCCATCATGCTGTGACTGAGATCCATCATGCTGAGACTGAGATCTATCACACTGAGACAGAAATCCATCATGCTGAGGATGAGCTCCATCATGCTGAGACTGAGTTCCATCACACTGAGACTGAGATCCATCATGCTGAGACTGAGATCCATCATGCTGAGACTGAGATCGATCACACGGACACTGAGATCCATCATATTGTGATTGAGAACCATCATGCTGTGACTGAGATCATTGCACTGAGACTGAGATCCATCATGCTGAGACTGAGATCCAACGCACTGAGACTGAGATCCATCAGTTGAGACCGAGATCCATTGTGCTGAGACTGAGATGCATCACAATGAGTCTGAGATCCATCATGCTGCGACAGATATCCATCACCTGAGACTGAGATACATCGCACTGAGACTGAGATGCATCACACTGAGACTCAGATCCATCATGCTGAGAGTGAGATACATTGCACTGAGACTGCGCTCCATCATGCTGACTCTGAGATCCATAATGCTGAGACTGAGTTCCATCACACTGAGAGTGAGACCCATCATGTTGAGACTGAGATCCATCACATTGAGACAGAAATCCATCATACTGGGACTGAGATCCATCCTGCTGAGACCGTGATCCAACTGCTCAGATCCATCATGTTGAGACTGAGATCCATTGCACCGAGACATAGATCCAACACACTGAGACTGAGATGCATCATTCTGTGACTGAGATCCATCATGCTAAGATTGAGATCCATAATGCTGAGACTGAGATCCATTGCAAAGAGACTGAGATCCCTCAGACTTAGACTGAGATACATCGCACTGAGCCTGAGATCCATCATGCTGAGACTGAGATCCATCAAACTGAGACTAAGATTCATCATGCTGAGACTGAGATCCAGCACACATAGGTTGAGATGCATCATACTGAGACTGAGTTCCATCATGCCACGACCAAGATCGATTGTGCTGAGAATGAAATCGATCACACTGAGACTGAGATCCATCATGCTGATTCTGAGATCCATCTCGCTGATTCTCAGATCCATCATTCTGAGACTGAGAGCCATCATGCTGAGACTGAGATCCATCACACTGAGACTGAGATCCATCATGCTGAGACAGAGATCCATCGTGGTGACACTGAGACCCATCCTGCTGAGACAGAGATCTATCACACTGAGACAGAAATCCATCATGCTGAGGATGAGATCCATCATGCTGAGACTGAGATCCATCATGCTGATACTGAGATCCATCATGCTGAGACTGAGATCTATCACACTGAGACAGAAATCCATCATGCTGAGGATGAGATCCATCATGCTGAGACTGAGATCCATCATGCTGAGACTGAGATCGATCACACGGAGACTGAGATCCATCATGATGCGATTGAGAATGATCATGCTGTGACTGAGATCATTGCACTGAGACTGAGATCCATCATGCTGAGACTGAGATCCTTCACAGTGAGACTGAGATCCATCATGGTGACACTGAGACTGAGATCCATCACACTGAGACTGAGATCCATCATGCTGACAAGTAGATCCATCATGCTGAGACTGAGAAGCATCATGCTTATCCAGAGAGCCATCTAACTGAAACTGAAATGTATTGTACTAAGAGTTTGATCTTTCATGCTGAGACTGAGATCCATCATGCTGTGACTGAGTTCCATTGTACTGAGACAGAGAACCATCATGCTGAGACTGAGATCCATCACACTGAGACTGAGATCCATCATGCTGAGACTGAGATCCATCATGCTGAGATTGAGATCCATCATGGTGAAGCTGAGAACCACCATACTGAGACTGAGATCATTCATGGAGAGACTGAGATCCATCCGGTTGACCCTGAAATCCATCAAGCTGAGATTGAGATCCATCATTCTGAGACTGATATCCATCGCACTGAGACTGAGATCCATCATGCTGAGACTGAGATCCATCATGCCGAGATTCAGATCCATTGCACTGAGACTGAGATCCAACAGTTGAGACCGAGATCCATCATGCTGAGACTGAGAGCCATCATGGTGACACTGAGACTGAGATCCATCACACTGAGACTGAGATCCATCGCACTGAGACTGAGATCCATCATGCTGAAGCTGAGAACCACCATACTGAGACTGAGATCATTCATGGAGAGACTGAGATCCATCCGGTTGACCCTGAAATCCATCAAGCTGAGATTGAGATCCATCATTCTGAGACTGAGATCCATCGCACTGAGACTGAGATCCATCATGCTGAGACTGAGATCCATCATGCCGAGATTCAGATCCATTGCACTGAGACTGAGATCCAACAGTTGAGACCGAGATCCATTGTGCTGAGACTGAGATCCATCACAATGAGTCTGAGATCCATCATGCTGTGACAGATATCCATCGACAGAGGCTGAGAACCATCGTGCTGTGATCTGAGATCCATCATGCTGAGACTGAGATCCATCATGCTGAGACTGAGATGCATCGCACTGAGACTCAGATCCATCATGCTGAGAGTGAGATACATTGCACTGAGACTGCGCTCCCTCATGCTGACTCTGAGATCCATAATGCTGAGACTGAGTTCCATCACACTGAGAGTGAGATCCATCATGTTGAGACTGAGATCCATCACATTGAGACAGAAATCCATCATACTGGGACTGAGATCCATCCTGCTGAGACCGAGATCCAACTGCTCAGATCCATCATGGTGAGATTGAGATCCGTCACACTGAGACATAGATCCATCACACTGAGACTGAGATGCATCATTCTGGGACTGAGATCCATCATGCTAAGACTGAGATCCATCATGCTTAGACTGAGATCCATCGCACTGAGCCTGAGATCCATCATGCTGAGACTGAGATCCATCATGCTGAGACTAAGATTCATCATGCTGAGACTGAGATCCAACACACAGAGATTGAGATGCATCATACTGAGACTGAGTTCCATTATGCTGAGACCGAGATCCATCGTGCTGAGACTGAGATCGATCACACTGAGACTGAGATCCATCATGCTGATTCTGAGATCCATCATTCTGAGACTGAGATCCATCATGCTGAGACTGAGATCCATCACACTGAGTCTGAGATCCCTAATGCTGAGACAGAGATCCATCATGATGACACTGAGATCCATCCTGCTGAGACAGAGATCCATCATGCAGAGACTGAGATCCATCACACTGAGACTGAGGTCTATCATGCTGAGACAGAGATCCATCATGGTGACACTGAGACTGAGATCCATCATGCTGAGACTGAGATCCATCGCATTGAGACTGAGATCCATCATGCTGAGACTGAAATCCATCAGGCAGAGTGTGTGGTCCATCACACTGAGACTGAGATCCATCATGCTGAGACAGAGATCCATCGTGGTGAGACTGAGATCCATCCTGCTGATACTGAGATCCATCATTCTGAGACTGAGATCTATCACACTGAGACAGAAATGCATCATGCTGAGGATGAGATCCATCATGCTGAGACTGAGATCTATCATGCAGAGACTGAGATCCATCATGCTGAGACTGAGATCGATCACACGGAGACTGAAATTCATCATGTTGCGATTGAGAACGATCATGCCGTGACTGAGATCATTGCACTGAGACTGAGAGCCATCATGCTGAGACTGAGATCCTTCACAGAGAGACTGAGATCCATCATGGTGAAGCTGAGAACCACCAGACTGAGACTGAGATCATTCACGGAGAGACTGAGATCCATCTGGTTGAGACTGAAATCCATCAAGCTGAGATTGAGATCCAGCATTCTGAGACTGAGATCCATCGCACTGAGACTGAGATCCATCATGTTGAGACTGAGATCCATCATGCTGAGATTGAGATCCATTGCACTGAGACTGAGATCCAACAGTTGAGACCGAGATCCATTGTGCTGAGACTGAGATCCATCACAATGAGTCTGAGATCCATCATGCTGTGACAGATATCCATCGACTGAGACTGAGATACATCGTGCTGTGATATGAGATCCATCATGCTGAGACTGAGCTCCATCGCACTGAGACTGAGATGCATCGCACTGAGACTCAGATCCATCATGCTGAGAATAAGTTACATTGCACTGAGACTGCGCTCCCTCATGCTGACTCTGAGATCCATAATGCTGAGACTGAGTTCCATCACACTGAGAGTGAGATCCATCATGTTGAGACTGAGATCCATCACATTGAGTCAGAAATCCATCATACTGGGACTGAGATCAATCCTGCTGAGACCGACATCCAACTGCTCAGATCCATCATGGTGAGACTGAGATCCATCGCACTGAGACATAGATCCATCACACTGAGACTGAGATGCATCATTCTGGGACTGAGATCCATCATGCAAGACTGAGATCCATCATGCTTAGACTGAGATCCATCGCACTGAGCCTGAGATCCATCATGCTGAGACTGAGATCCATCATGCTGAGACTCAGATCCATCATGCTGAGACTGAGATCAATCACACGGAGACTGAGATCCATCATGTTGCGATTGAGAACCATCATGCTGTGACTGAGATCATTGCACTGAGACTGAGATCCATCATGCTGAGACTGAGATCCATCACAGTGAGACTGAGAGCCATCATGATGAGAATGAGATCCATCATGCTGAGAATGAGATCCAACAGACTGAGAGTGAGATCCATCATGCTTAGACTGTCACTGAGATCCATCTTGCTGAGACTGAGATCTATCACACTGAGACTGAGATCCATCATTCTGAGAGTGAGATCCATCATGCTGAGACTGAGATCCATCATGCTGAGACTGAGATCCATCACACTGTGCCTGAGATCTATCACACTGAGACAGAGTTCCATCATGCTGAAAGTGAGATCCATTGCACTAAAGACTATGATCCATCATGCTGTGACTGAGATCCATCATGCAGTGACTGAGATCCATCATTCTGAGACTGAAATCCATCATGCTGAGACGGAAATCCGTCACACTGAGACTGAGATCCATCAGTTGAGACCGAGATCCATTGTGCTGAGACTGAGATGCATCACAATGAGTCTGAGATCCATCATGCTGCGACAGATATCCATCACCTGAGACTGAGATACATCGCACTGAGACTGAGATGCATCGCACTGAGACTCAGATCCATCATGCTGAGAGTGAGATACATTGCACTGAGACTGCGCTCCATCATGCTGACTCTGAGATCCATAATGCCTGGACTGAGTTCCATCACACTGAGAGTGAGATCCATCATGTTGACCCTGAGATCCATCACATTGAGACAGAAATCCATCATACTGGGACTGAGATCCATCCTGCTGAGACCGAGATCCAACTGCTCAGATCCATCATGGTGAGAATGAGATCCATCGCACTGAGACATAGATCCATCACACTGAGACTGAGATGCATTATGCTGAGAGTGAGATCCATCATGCTGAGACTAAGTTTCATCATTTTGAGACTGAGATCCAGCACACAGACGTTGAGATGCATGATACTGAGACTGAGTTCTATTATGCCACGAACAAGATCCATCGTGCTGAGACTGACATCGATCACACTGAGACTGAGATCCATCATGCTGATACTGAGATCCATCATGCTGATTCTGAGATCCATCATTCTGAGACTGAGATCCATCATGCTGAGACTGGGATCCATCACACTGAGACTGAGATTCATCATGCTGAGACAGAGATCCATCGTGGTGACACTGAGATCCATCCTGCTGAGACAGAGACCTATCACACTGAGACAGAAATCCATCATGATGAGGATGAGATCCATCATGCTGAGACTGAGATCCATCATGCTGATACTGAGATCCATCTTGCAGAGACTGAGATCCATCACACTGAGTCTGAGATCCCTAATGCTGAGACAGAGATCCATCATGATGACACTGAGATCCATCCTGCTGAGACAGAGATAAATCATGCAGAGACTGAGATCCATCACACTGAGACTGAGGTCTATCATGCTGAGACAGAGATCCATCATGGTGACACTGAGACTGAGATCCATCATGCTGAGACTGAGATCCATCGCATTGAGACTGAGATCCATCATGCTGAGACTGAAATCCATCAGGCAGAGAGTGTGGTCCATCACACTGAGACTGAGATCCATCATGCTGAGACAGAGATCCATCGTGGTGAGACTGAGATCCATCCTGCTGATACTGAGATCCATCATTCTGAGACTGAGATCTATCACACTGAGACAGAAATGCATCATGCTGAGGATGAGATCCATCATGCTGAGACTGAGATCCATCACACTGAGACTGAGATCCATCATGCTGAGACTGAGATCCATCATGCTGAGACAGAGATCCATCGTGGTGAGACTGAGATCCATCCTGCTGATACTGAGATCCATCATTCTGAGACTGAGATCTATCACACTGAGACAGAAATGCATCATGCTGAGGATGAGATCCATCATGCTGAGACTGAGATCCATCATGCAGAGACTGAGATCCATCATGCTGAGACTGAGATCGATCACACGGAGACTGAAATTCATCATGTTGCGATTGAGAATGATCATGCTGTGACTGAGATCATCGCACTGAGACTGAGAGCCATCATGCTGAGACCGAGATCCTTCACAGAGAGACTGAGAGCCATCATGGTGACACTGAGACTGAGATCCATCACACTGAGACTGAGATCCATCATGGTGAAGCTGAGAACCACCATACTGAGACTGTGATCATTCATGGAGAGACTGAGATCCATCCGGTTGACCCTGAAATCCATCAAGCTGAGATTGAGATCCAGCATTCTGAGACTGAGATCCATCGCACTGAGACTGAGATCCATCATGTTGAGACTGAGATCCATCATGCTGAGATTGAGATCCATTGCACTGAGACTGAGATCCAACAGTTGAGACCGAGATCCATTGTGCTGAGACTGAGATCCATCACAATGAGTCTGAGATCCATCATGCTGTGACAGATATCCATCGACTGAGACTGAGATACATCGTGCTGTGATATGAGATCCATCATGCTGAGACTGAGCTCCATCGCACTGAGACTGAGATGCATCGCACTGAGACTCAGATCCATCATGCTGAGAATGAGTTACATTGCACTGAGACTGCGCTCCCTCATGCTGACTCTGAGATCCATAATGCTGAGACTGAGTTCCATCACACTGAGAGTGAGATCCATCATGTTGAGACTGAGATCCATCACATTGAGTCAGAAATCCATCATACTGGGACTGAGATCAATCCTGCTGAGACCGACATCCAACTGCTCAGATCCATCATGGTGAGACTGAGATCCATCGCACTGAGACATAGATCCATCACACTGAGACTGAGATGCATCATTCTGGGACTGAGATCCATCATGCAAGACTGAGATCCATCATGCTTAGACTGAGATCCATCGCACTGAGCCTGAGATCCATCATGCTGAGACTGAGATCCATCATGCTGAGACTCAGATCCATCATGCTGAGACTGAGATCAATCACACGGAGACTGAGATCCATCATGTTGCGATTGAGAACCATCATGCTGTGACTGAGATCATTGCACTGAGACTGAGATCCATCATGCTGAGACTGAGATCCATCACAGTGAGACTGAGAGCCATCATGATGAGAATGAGATCCATCATGCTGAGAATGAGATCCAACAGACTGAGAGTGAGATCCATCATGCTTAGACTGTCACTGAGATCCATCTTGCTGAGACTGAGATCTATCACACTGAGACTGAGATCCATCATGCTGTGACTGAGATCCATCATGCTGAGACTGAGATCTATCACACTGAGACAGAAATCTATCATGCTGAGGATGAGCTCCATCATGCTGAGACTGAGATCCATCACACTGGGACTGAGATCCATCATGCTGAGACTCAGATCCATCATGCTGAGACTGAGATCGATCGCACGGAGACTGAGATCCATCATTTTGCGATTGAGAACCATCATGCTGTGACTGAGATCATTGAACTGAGACTGAGATCCATCATGCTCAGACTGAGATCTATCACACTGAGACTGTGATCCATCATGCTGAGACTGAGATCCATCACAGTGAGACTGAGAGCCATCATGATGAGACTGAGATCCATCATGCTGAGACTGAGATCCAACACACTGAGACTGAGGTCCATCAAACTGAGACTGAGATCCATCATGCTGAGAGTGAGATCCAATACACTGAGACCGAGATCCAACAGACTGAGAGTGAGATCCATCATGCTGTCACTGAGATCCATCATGCTGAGACTGAGATCCCATACACTGAGACTGAGATCCATCATGCTGTGACTGAAATCCATCATGCTGAGACTGAAATCCGTCACACTGAGACAGAGATCCATCATGCTGTCACTAAGATCCATCATGCTGTGACTGGGATCCATCACACTGAGACTGAGATCGATCACACTGAGACAGATCCATCATGCTGATTCTGAGATCCATCATTCTGAGACTGAGATCCATCGTGCTGAGACTGAGATCCATCACACTGAAACTGAGATCCATCATGCTGAGAGTGAGATCCATCACACTGAGACTGAGATCTATCACACTGAGACTGAGTTCCATCATGCTGAGAGTGAGATCCATTGCACTGAGACTATGATCCATCATGATGTGACTGAGATCCATCATGCTGTGACTGAGATCCATCATTCTGAGACTGAAATCCATCATGCTGAGACTGAAATCCGTCACTCTGAGACAGAGATCCATCATGCTGGGACTGAGATCCATCCTGCTGAGACCGTGATCCAGCTGCTCAGATCCATCATGGTGAGACTGAGATCCATTGCACTGAGACATAGATCCAACACACTGAGACTGAGATGCATCATTCTGGGACTGAGATCCATCATGCTTAGACTGAGATCCATCATGCTGAGACTGAGATCCATTGCAATGAGACTGAGATCCCTCAGACTTAGACTGAGATACATCGCACTGAGCCTGAGATCCATCATGCTGAGAGTGAGATCCATTGCACTGAGACTATGATCCATCATGCTGTGACTGAGATCCATCATGCTGTGACTGAGATCCATCATTCTGAGACTGAAATCCATCATGCTGAGACTGAAATCCGTCACTCTGAGACAGAGATCCATCATGCTGTGACTGAGATCCATCATGCTGAGACTGAGATCTATCACACTGAGACAGAAATCCATCATGCTGAGGATGAGCTCCATCATGCTGAGACTGAGTTCCATCACACTGAGACTGAGATCCATCATGCTGAGACTGAGATCCATCATGCTGAGACTGAGATCGATCACACGGACACTGAGATCCATCATATTGTGATTGAGAACCATCATGCTGTGACTGAGATCATTGCACTGAGACTGAGATCCATCATGCTGAGACTGAGATCCAACGCACTGAGACTGAGATCCATCAGTTGAGACCGAGATCCATTGTGCTGAGACTGAGATGCATCACAATGAGTCTGAGATCCATCATGCTGCGACAGATATCCATCACCTGAGACTGAGATACATCGCACTGAGACTGAGATGCATCACACTGAGACTCAGATCCATCATGCTGAGAGTGAGATACATTGCACTGAGACTGCGCTCCATCATGCTGACTCTGAGATCCATAATGCTGAGACTGAGTTCCATCACACTGAGAGTGAGACCCATCATGTTGAGACTGAGATCCATCACATTGAGACAGAAATCCATCATACTGGGACTGAGATCCATCCTGCTGAGACCGTGATCCAACTGCTCAGATCCATCATGTTGAGACTGAGATCCATTGCACCGAGACATAGATCCAACACACTGAGACTGAGATGCATCATTCTGTGACTGAGATCCATCATGCTGAGACTGAGATCCATCACACTGTGCCTGAGATCTATCACACTGAGACAGAGTTCCATCATGCTGAAAGTGAGATCCATTGCACTAAAGACTATGATCCATCATGCTGTGACTGAGATCCATCATGCAGTGACTGAGATCCATCATTCTGAGACTGAAATCCATCATGCTGAGACGGAAATCCGTCACACTGAGACTGAGATCCATCAGTTGAGACCGAGATCCATTGTGCTGAGACTGAGATGCATCACAATGAGTCTGAGATCCATCATGCTGCGACAGATATCCATCACCTGAGACTGAGATACATCGCACTGAGACTGAGATGCATCGCACTGAGACTCAGATCCATCATGCTGAGAGTGAGATACATTGCACTGAGACTGCGCTCCATCATGCTGACTCTGAGATCCATAATGCCTGGACTGAGTTCCATCACACTGAGAGTGAGATCCATCATGTTGACCCTGAGATCCATCACATTGAGACAGAAATCCATCATACTGGGACTGAGATCCATCCTGCTGAGACCGAGATCCAACTGCTCAGATCCATCATGGTGAGAATGAGATCCATCGCACTGAGACATAGATCCATCACACTGAGACTGAGATGCATTATGCTGAGAGTGAGATCCATCATGCTGAGACTAAGTTTCATCATTTTGAGACTGAGATCCAGCACACAGACGTTGAGATGCATGATACTGAGACTGAGTTCTATTATGCCACGAACAAGATCCATCGTGCTGAGACTGACATCGATCACACTGAGACTGAGATCCATCATGCTGATACTGAGATCCATCATGCTGATTCTGAGATCCATCATTCTGAGACTGAGATCCATCATGCTGAGACTGGGATCCATCACACTGAGACTGAGATTCATCATGCTGAGACAGAGATCCATCGTGGTGACACTGAGATCCATCCTGCTGAGACAGAGACCTATCACACTGAGACAGAAATCCATCATGATGAGGATGAGATCCATCATGCTGAGACTGAGATCCATCATGCTGATACTGAGATCCATCTTGCAGAGACTGAGATCCATCACACTGAGTCTGAGATCCCTAATGCTGAGACAGAGATCCATCATGATGACACTGAGATCCATCCTGCTGAGACAGAGATAAATCATGCAGAGACTGAGATCCATCACACTGAGACTGAGGTCTATCATGCTGAGACAGAGATCCATCATGGTGACACTGAGACTGAGATCCATCATGCTGAGACTGAGATCCATCGCATTGAGACTGAGATCCATCATGCTGAGACTGAAATCCATCAGGCAGAGAGTGTGGTCCATCACACTGAGACTGAGATCCATCATGCTGAGACAGAGATCCATCGTGGTGAGACTGAGATCCATCCTGCTGATACTGAGATCCATCATTCTGAGACTGAGATCTATCACACTGAGACAGAAATGCATCATGCTGAGGATGAGATCCATCATGCTGAGACTGAGATCCATCATGCTGATACTGAGATCCATCATGCTGATACTGAGATCCATCATGCTGAGACTGAGATCCATCATGCAGAGACTGAGATCCATCATGCAGAGACTGAGATCCATCATGCTGAGACTGAGATCGATCACACTGAGACTGAGATCGATCACACGGAGACTGAAATTCATCATGTTGCGATTGAGAATGATCATGCTGTGACTGAGATCATCGCACTGAGACTGAGAGCCATCATGCTGAGACTGAGATCCTTCACAGAGAGACTGAGAGCCATCATGGTGACACTGAGACTGAGATCCATCGCACTGAGACTGAGATCCATCATGGTGAAGCTGAGAACCACCATACTGAGACTGAGATCATTCATGGAGAGACTGAGATCCATCCGGTTGACCCTGAAATCCATCAAGCTGAGATTGAGATCCATCATGTTGAGACTGAGATCCATCATGCTGAGATTGAGATCCATTGCACTGAGACTGAGATCCAACAGTTGAGACCGAGATCCATTGTGCTGAGACTGAGATCCATCACAATGAGTCTGAGATCCATCATGCTGTGACAGATATCCATCGACTGAGACTGAGATACATCGTGCTGTGATATGAGATCCATCATGCTGAGACTGAGCTCCATCGCACTGAGACTGAGATGCATCGCACTGAGACTCAGATCCATCATGCTGAGAGTGAGATACATTGCACTGAGACTGCGCTCCCTCATGCTGACTCTGAGATCCATAATGCTGAGACTGAGTTCCATCACACTGAGAGTGAGATCCATCATGTTGAGACTGAGATCCATCACATTGAGTCAGAAATCCATCATACTGGGACTGAGATCAATCCTGCTGAGACCGACATCCAACTGCTCAGATCCATCATGGTGAGACTGAGATCCATCGCACTGAGACATAGATCCATCACACTGAGACTGAGATGCATCATTCTGGGACTGAGATCCATCATGCAAGACTGAGATCCATCATGCTTAGACTGAGATCCATCGCACTGAGCCTGAGATCCATCATGCTGAGACTGAGATCCATCATGCTGAGACTCAGATCCATCATGCTGAGACTGAGATCAATCACACGGAGACTGAGATCCATCATGTTGCGATTGAGAACCATCATGCTGTGACTGAGATCATTGCACTGAGACTGAGATCCATCATGCTGAGACTGAGATCCATCACAGTGAGACTGAGAGCCATCATGATGAGAATGAGATCCATCATGCTGAGAATGAGATCCAACAGACTGAGAGTGAGATCCATCATGCTTAGACTGTCACTGAGATCCATCTTGCTGAGACTGAGATCTATCACACTGAGACTGAGATCCATCATGCTGTGACTGAGATCCATCATGCTGAGACTGAGATCTATCACACTGAGACAGAAATCTATCATGCTGAGGATGAGCTCCATCATGCTGAGACTGAGATCCATCACACTGGGACTGAGATCCATCATGCTGAGACTCAGATCCATCATGCTGAGACTGAGATCGATCGCACGGAGACTGAGATCCATCATTTTGCGATTGAGAACCATCATGCTGTGACTGAGATCATTGAACTGAGACTGAGATCCATCATGCTCAGACTGAGATCTATCACACTGAGACTGTGATCCATCATGCTGAGACTGAGATCCATCACAGTGAGACTGAGAGCCATCATGATGAGACTGAGATCCATCATGCTGAGACTGAGATCCAACACACTGAGACTGAGGTCCATCAAACTGAGACTGAGATCCATCATGCTGAGAGTGAGATCCAATACACTGAGACCGAGATCCAACAGACTGAGAGTGAGATCCATCATGCTGTCACTGAGATCCATCATGCTGAGACTGAGATCCATCACACTGAGACTGAGATCTATCAAACTGAGACTGAGATCCATCAAGCTGAGACTGAGATCCCATACACTGAGACTATGATCCATCATGCTGTGACTGAAATCCATCATGCTGAGACTGAAATCCGTCACACTGAGACAGAGATCCATCATGCTGTCACTAAGATCCATCATGCTGTGACTGGGATCCATCACACTGAGACTGAGATCGATCACACTGAGACAGATCCATCATGCTGATTCTGAGATCCATCATTCTGAGACTGAGATCCATCGTGCTGAGACTGAGATCCATCACACTGAAACTGAGATCCATCATGCTGAGACAGAGATCCATCGTGGTGACAATGAGATCCATCGTGGTGACAATGAGATCCATCATGCTGATACTGAGATCCATCATGCAGAGACTGAGATCCATCACACTGAGACAGAGATCCCTCATTCTGAGACAGAGATCCATCATGATGACACTGAGATCCATCCTTCTGAGACTGAGATCCATCATGCAGAGACTGAGATCCATCATTCTGAGACTGAAATCCATCATGCTGAGACTGAAATCCGTCACACTGAGACAGAGATCCATCATGCTGTGACTGAGATCCATCATGCTGAGACTGAGATCTATCACACTGAGACAGAAATCTATCATGCTGAGGATGAGCTCCATCATGCTGAGACTGAGATTCATCACACTGGGACTGAGATCCATCATGCTGAGACTCAGATCCATCATGCTGAGACTGAGATCGATCGCACGGAGACTGAGATCCATCATTTTGCGATTGAGAACCATCATGCTGTGACTGAGATCATTGAACTGAGACTGAGATCCATCATGCTCAGACTGAGATCTATCACACTGAGACTGTGATCCATCATGCTGAGACTGAGATCCATCACAGTGAGACTGAGAGCCATCATGATGAGACTGAGATCCATCATGCTGAGACTGAGATCCAACACACTGAGACTGAGGTCCATCAAACTGAGACTGAGATCCATCATGCTGAGAGTGAGATCCAATACACTGAGACCGAGATCCAACAGACTGAGAGTGAGATCCATCATGCTGTCACTGAGATCCATCATGCTGAGACTGAGATCCATCACACTGAGACTGAGATCTATCAAACTGAGACTGAGATCCATCATGCTGAGACTGAGATCCCATACACTGAGACTATGATCCATCATGCTGTGACTGAAATCCATCATGCTGAGACTGAAATCCGTCACACTGAGACAGAGATCCATCATGCTGTCACTAAGATCCATCATGCTGTGACTGGGATCCATCACACTGAGACTGAGGTCTATCAAACTGAGACTGAGATCCATCATGCTGAGACTGAGATCCATCACACTGAGACTGAGATCTATCACACTGAGATGGAGATCCATCATGCTGAGACTGAGATCCATCATGCTGAGACTGAGATCCATCACACTGAGACTGAGATCTATCACACTGAGACTGAGTTCCATCATGCTGAGAGTGAGATCCATTGCACTGAGACTATGATCCATCATGCTGTGACTGAGATCCATCATGCTGTGACTGAGATCCATCATTCTGAGACTGAAATCCATCATGCTGAGACTGAAATCCGTCACACTGAGACAGAGATCCATCATGCTGTGACTGAGATCCATCATGCTGAGACTGAGATCTATCACACTGAGACAGAAATCCATCATGCTGAGGATGAGCTCCATCATGCTGAGACTGAGATCCGTCACACTGGGACTGAGATCCATCACGCTGAGACTCAGATCCATCATGCTGAGACTGAGATCGATCGCACGGAGACTGAGATCCATCATTTTGCGATTGAGAACCATCATGCTGTGACTGAGATCATTGAACTGAGACTGAGATCCATCATGCTCAGACTGAGATCTATCACACTGAGACTGTGATCCATCATGCTGAGACTGAGATCCATCACAGTGAGACTGAGAGCCATCATGATGAGACTGAGATCCATCATGCTGAGACTGAGATCCAACACACTGAGACTGAGGTCCATCAAACTGAGACTGAGATCCATCATGCTGAGAGTGAGATCCAATACACTGAGACCGAGATCCAACAGACTGAGAGTGAGATCCATCATGCTGTCACTGAGATCCATCATGCTGAGACTGAGATCCATCACACTGAGACTGAGATGCATCGCACTGAGACTGAGATCCATCATGCTGAGACTGAGATCCCATACACTGAGACAATGATCCATCATGCTGAGACTGAAATCCATCATGCTGAGACTGAAATCCGTCACACTGAGACAGAGATCCATCATGCTGTCACTAAGATCCATCATGCTGAGACTGAGATCCATCATGGTGACACTGAGACTGAGATCCATCACAGTGAGACTGAGATCCATCATGCTGAGACTGAGATCCATCATGCTGAGATTGAGATCCATCATGCTGAAGCTGAGAACCACCATACTGAGACTGAGATCATTCATGGAGAGACTGAGATCCATCCGGTTGACCCTGAAATCCATCAAGCTGAGATTGAGATCCAGCATTCTGAGACTGAGATCCATCGCACTGAGACTGAGATCCATCATGCTGAGATTGAGATCCATTGCACTGAGACTGAGATCCAACAGTTGAGACCGAGATCCATTGTGCTGAGACTGAGATCCATCACAATGAGTCTGAGATCCATCATGCTGTGACAGATATCCATCGACTGAGACTGAGATACATCGTGCTGTGATATGAGATCCATCATGCTGAGACTGAGCTCCATCGCACTGAGACTGAGATGCATCGCACTGAGACTCAGATCCATCATGCTGAGAATGAGTTACATTGCACTGAGACTGCGCTCCCTCATGCTGACTCTGAGATCCATAATGCTGAGACTGAGTTCCATCACACTGAGAGTGAGATCCATCATGTTGAGACTGAGATCCATCACATTGAGTCAGAAATCCATCATACTGGGACTGAGATCAATCCTGCTGAGACCGACATCCAACTGCTCAGATCCATCATGGTGAGACTGAGATCCATCGCACTGAGACATAGATCCATCACACTGAGACTGAGATGCATCATTCTGGGACTGAGATCCATCATGCAAGACTGAGATCCATCATGCTTAGACTGAGATCCATCGCACTGAGCCTGAGATCCATCATGCTGAGACTGAGATCCATCATGCTGAGACTCAGATCCATCATGCTGAGACTGAGATCAATCACACGGAGACTGAGATCCATCATGTTGCGATTGAGAACCATCATGCTGTGACTGAGATCATTGCACTGAGACTGAGATCCATCATGCTGAGACTGAGATCCATCACAGTGAGACTGAGAGCCATCATGATGAGAATGAGATCCATCATGCTGAGAATGAGATCCAACAGACTGAGAGTGAGATCCATCATGCTTAGACTGTCACTGAGATCCATCTTGCTGAGACTGAGATCTATCACACTGAGACTGAGATCCATCATGCTGTGACTGAGATCCATCATGCTGAGACTGAGATCTATCACACTGAGACAGAAATCTATCATGCTGAGGATGAGCTCCATCATGCTGAGACTGAGATCCATCACACTGGGACTGAGATCCATCATGCTGAGACTCAGATCCATCATGCTGAGACTGAGATCGATCGCACGGAGACTGAGATCCATCATTTTGCGATTGAGAACCATCATGCTGTGACTGAGATCATTGAACTGAGACTGAGATCCATCATGCTCAGACTGAGATCTATCACACTGAGACTGTGATCCATCATGCTGAGACTGAGATCCATCACAGTGAGACTGAGAGCCATCATGATGAGACTGAGATCCATCATGCTGAGACTGAGATCCAACACACTGAGACTGAGGTCCATCAAACTGAGACTGAGATCCATCATGCTGAGAGTGAGATCCAATACACTGAGACCGAGATCCAACAGACTGAGAGTGAGATCCATCATGCTGTCACTGAGATCCATCATGCTGAGACTGAGATCCCATACACTGAGACTGAGATCCATCATGCTGTGACTGAAATCCATCATGCTGAGACTGAAATCCGTCACACTGAGACAGAGATCCATCATGCTGTCACTAAGATCCATCATGCTGTGACTGGGATCCATCACACTGAGACTGAGATCGATCACACTGAGACAGATCCATCATGCTGATTCTGAGATCCATCATTCTGAGACTGAGATCCATCGTGCTGAGACTGAGATCCATCACACTGAAACTGAGATCCATCATGCTGAGAGTGAGATCCATCACACTGAGACTGAGATCTATCACACTGAGACTGAGTTCCATCATGCTGAGAGTGAGATCCATTGCACTGAGACTATGATCCATCATGATGTGACTGAGATCCATCATGCTGTGACTGAGATCCATCATTCTGAGACTGAAATCCATCATGCTGAGACTGAAATCCGTCACTCTGAGACAGAGATCCATCATGCTGGGACTGAGATCCATCCTGCTGAGACCGTGATCCAGCTGCTCAGATCCATCATGGTGAGACTGAGATCCATTGCACTGAGACATAGATCCAACACACTGAGACTGAGATGCATCATTCTGGGACTGAGATCCATCATGCTTAGACTGAGATCCATCATGCTGAGACTGAGATCCATTGCAATGAGACTGAGATCCCTCAGACTTAGACTGAGATACATCGCACTGAGCCTGAGATCCATCATGCTGAGAGTGAGATCCATTGCACTGAGACTATGATCCATCATGCTGTGACTGAGATCCATCATGCTGTGACTGAGATCCATCATTCTGAGACTGAAATCCATCATGCTGAGACTGAAATCCGTCACTCTGAGACAGAGATCCATCATGCTGTGACTGAGATCCATCATGCTGAGACTGAGATCTATCACACTGAGACAGAAATCCATCATGCTGAGGATGAGCTCCATCATGCTGAGACTGAGTTCCATCACACTGAGACTGAGATCCATCATGCTGAGACTGAGATCCATCATGCTGAGACTGAGATCGATCACACGGACACTGAGATCCATCATATTGTGATTGAGAACCATCATGCTGTGACTGAGATCATTGCACTGAGACTGAGATCCATCATGCTGAGACTGAGATCCAACGCACTGAGACTGAGATCCATCAGTTGAGACCGAGATCCATTGTGCTGAGACTGAGATGCATCACAATGAGTCTGAGATCCATCATGCTGCGACAGATATCCATCACCTGAGACTGAGATACATCGCACTGAGACTGAGATGCATCACACTGAGACTCAGATCCATCATGCTGAGAGTGAGATACATTGCACTGAGACTGCGCTCCATCATGCTGACTCTGAGATCCATAATGCTGAGACTGAGTTCCATCACACTGAGAGTGAGACCCATCATGTTGAGACTGAGATCCATCACATTGAGACAGAAATCCATCATACTGGGACTGAGATCCATCCTGCTGAGACCGTGATCCAACTGCTCAGATCCATCATGTTGAGACTGAGATCCATTGCACCGAGACATAGATCCAACACACTGAGACTGAGATGCATCATTCTGTGACTGAGATCCATCATGCTGAGACTGAGATCCATCACACTGTGCCTGAGATCTATCACACTGAGACAGAGTTCCATCATGCTGAAAGTGAGATCCATTGCACTAAAGACTATGATCCATCATGCTGTGACTGAGATCCATCATGCAGTGACTGAGATCCATCATTCTGAGACTGAAATCCATCATGCTGAGACGGAAATCCGTCACACTGAGACTGAGATCCATCAGTTGAGACCGAGATCCATTGTGCTGAGACTGAGATGCATCACAATGAGTCTGAGATCCATCATGCTGCGACAGATATCCATCACCTGAGACTGAGATACATCGCACTGAGACTGAGATGCATCGCACTGAGACTCAGATCCATCATGCTGAGAGTGAGATACATTGCACTGAGACTGCGCTCCATCATGCTGACTCTGAGATCCATAATGCCTGGACTGAGTTCCATCACACTGAGAGTGAGATCCATCATGTTGACCCTGAGATCCATCACATTGAGACAGAAATCCATCATACTGGGACTGAGATCCATCCTGCTGAGACCGAGATCCAACTGCTCAGATCCATCATGGTGAGAATGAGATCCATCGCACTGAGACATAGATCCATCACACTGAGACTGAGATGCATTATGCTGAGAGTGAGATCCATCATGCTGAGACTAAGTTTCATCATTTTGAGACTGAGATCCAGCACACAGACGTTGAGATGCATGATACTGAGACTGAGTTCTATTATGCCACGAACAAGATCCATCGTGCTGAGACTGACATCGATCACACTGAGACTGAGATCCATCATGCTGATACTGAGATCCATCATGCTGATTCTGAGATCCATCATTCTGAGACTGAGATCCATCATGCTGAGACTGGGATCCATCACACTGAGACTGAGATTCATCATGCTGAGACAGAGATCCATCGTGGTGACACTGAGATCCATCCTGCTGAGACAGAGACCTATCACACTGAGACAGAAATCCATCATGATGAGGATGAGATCCATCATGCTGAGACTGAGATCCATCATGCTGATACTGAGATCCATCTTGCAGAGACTGAGATCCATCACACTGAGTCTGAGATCCCTAATGCTGAGACAGAGATCCATCATGATGACACTGAGATCCATCCTGCTGAGACAGAGATAAATCATGCAGAGACTGAGATCCATCACACTGAGACTGAGGTCTATCATGCTGAGACAGAGATCCATCATGGTGACACTGAGACTGAGATCCATCATGCTGAGACTGAGATCCATCGCATTGAGACTGAGATCCATCATGCTGAGACTGAAATCCATCAGGCAGAGAGTGTGGTCCATCACACTGAGACTGAGATCCATCATGCTGAGACAGAGATCCATCGTGGTGAGACTGAGATCCATCCTGCTGATACTGAGATCCATCATTCTGAGACTGAGATCTATCACACTGAGACAGAAATGCATCATGCTGAGGATGAGATCCATCATGCTGAGACTGAGATCCATCATGCTGATACTGAGATCCATCATGCTGATACTGAGATCCATCATGCTGAGACTGAGATCCATCATGCAGAGACTGAGATCCATCATGCAGAGACTGAGATCCATCATGCTGAGACTGAGATCGATCACACTGAGACTGAGATCGATCACACGGAGACTGAAATTCATCATGTTGCGATTGAGAATGATCATGCTGTGACTGAGATCATCGCACTGAGACTGAGAGCCATCATGCTGAGACTGAGATCCTTCACAGAGAGACTGAGATCTATCATGGTGAAGCTGAGAACCACCATACTGAGACTGAGATCCATCATGGTGACACTGAGACTGAGATCCATCACAGTGAGACTGAGATCCATCATGGTGAAGCTGAGAACCACCATACTGAGACTGAGATCATTCATGGAGAGACTGAGATCCATCCGGTTGACCCTGAAATCCATCAAGCTGAGATTGAGATCCATCATGTTGAGACTGAGATCCATCATGCTGAGATTGAGATCCATTGCACTGAGACTGAGATCCAACAGTTGAGACCGAGATCCATTGTGCTGAGACTGAGATCCATCACAATGAGTCTGAGATCCATCATGCTGTGACAGATATCCATCGACTGAGACTGAGATACATCGCACTGAGATTGAGATCCATCATGGTGAAGCTGAGAACCACCATACTGAGACTGAGATCATTCATGGAGAGACTGAGATCCATCCGGTTGACCCTGAAATCCATCAAGCTGAGATTGAGATCCATCATGTTGAGACTGAGATCCATCATGCTGAGATTGAGATCCATTGCACTGAGACTGAGATCCAACAGTTGAGACCGAGATCCATTGTGCTGAGACTGAGATCCATCACAATGAGTCTGAGATCCATCATGCTGTGACAGATATCCATCGACTGAGACTGAGATACATCGTGCTGTGATATGAGATCCATCATGCTGAGACTGAGCTCCATCGCACTGAGACTGAGATGCATCGCACTGAGACTCAGATCCATCATGCTGAGAGTGAGATACATTGCACTGAGACTGCGCTCCCTCATGCTGACTCTGAGATCCATAATGCTGAGACTGAGTTCCATCACACTGAGAGTGAGATCCATCATGTTGAGACTGAGATCCATCACATTGAGTCAGAAATCCATCATACTGGGACTGAGATCAATCCTGCTGAGACCGACATCCAACTGCTCAGATCCATCATGGTGAGACTGAGATCCATCGCACTGAGACATAGATCCATCACACTGAGACTGAGATGCATCATTCTGGGACTGAGATCCATCATGCAAGACTGAGATCCATCATGCTTAGACTGAGATCCATCGCACTGAGCCTGAGATCCATCATGCTGAGACTGAGATCCATCATGCTGAGACTCAGATCCATCATGCTGAGACTGAGATCAATCACACGGAGACTGAGATCCATCATGTTGCGATTGAGAACCATCATGCTGTGACTGAGATCATTGCACTGAGACTGAGATCCATCATGCTGAGACTGAGATCCATCACAGTGAGACTGAGAGCCATCATGATGAGAATGAGATCCATCATGCTGAGAATGAGATCCAACAGACTGAGAGTGAGATCCATCATGCTTAGACTGTCACTGAGATCCATCTTGCTGAGACTGAGATCTATCACACTGAGACTGAGATCCATCATGCTGTGACTGAGATCCATCATGCTGAGACTGAGATCTATCACACTGAGACAGAAATCTATCATGCTGAGGATGAGCTCCATCATGCTGAGACTGAGATCCATCACACTGGGACTGAGATCCATCATGCTGAGACTCAGATCCATCATGCTGAGACTGAGATCGATCGCACGGAGACTGAGATCCATCATTTTGCGATTGAGAACCATCATGCTGTGACTGAGATCATTGAACTGAGACTGAGATCCATCATGCTCAGACTGAGATCTATCACACTGAGACTGTGATCCATCATGCTGAGACTGAGATCCATCACAGTGAGACTGAGAGCCATCATGATGAGACTGAGATCCATCATGCTGAGACTGAGATCCAACACACTGAGACTGAGGTCCATCAAACTGAGACTGAGATCCATCATGCTGAGAGTGAGATCCAATACACTGAGACCGAGATCCAACAGACTGAGAGTGAGATCCATCATGCTGTCACTGAGATCCATCATGCTGAGACTGAGATCCATCACACTGAGACTGAGATCTATCAAACTGAGACTGAGATCCATCAAGCTGAGACTGAGATCCCATACACTGAGACTATGATCCATCATGCTGTGACTGAAATCCATCATGCTGAGACTGAAATCCGTCACACTGAGACAGAGATCCATCATGCTGTCACTAAGATCCATCATGCTGTGACTGGGATCCATCACACTGAGACTGAGATCGATCACACTGAGACAGATCCATCATGCTGATTCTGAGATCCATCATTCTGAGACTGAGATCCATCGTGCTGAGACTGAGATCCATCACACTGAAACTGAGATCCATCATGCTGAGACAGAGATCCATCGTGGTGACAATGAGATCCATCGTGGTGACAATGAGATCCATCATGCTGATACTGAGATCCATCATGCAGAGACTGAGATCCATCACACTGAGACAGAGATCCCTCATTCTGAGACAGAGATCCATCATGATGACACTGAGATCCATCCTTCTGAGACTGAGATCCATCATGCAGAGACTGAGATCCATCATTCTGAGACTGAAATCCATCATGCTGAGACTGAAATCCGTCACACTGAGACAGAGATCCATCATGCTGTGACTGAGATCCATCATGCTGAGACTGAGATCTATCACACTGAGACAGAAATCTATCATGCTGAGGATGAGCTCCATCATGCTGAGACTGAGATTCATCACACTGGGACTGAGATCCATCATGCTGAGACTCAGATCCATCATGCTGAGACTGAGATCGATCGCACGGAGACTGAGATCCATCATTTTGCGATTGAGAACCATCATGCTGTGACTGAGATCATTGAACTGAGACTGAGATCCATCATGCTCAGACTGAGATCTATCACACTGAGACTGTGATCCATCATGCTGAGACTGAGATCCATCACAGTGAGACTGAGAGCCATCATGATGAGACTGAGATCCATCATGCTGAGACTGAGATCCAACACACTGAGACTGAGGTCCATCAAACTGAGACTGAGATCCATCATGCTGAGAGTGAGATCCAATACACTGAGACCGAGATCCAACAGACTGAGAGTGAGATCCATCATGCTGTCACTGAGATCCATCATGCTGAGACTGAGATCCATCACACTGAGACTGAGATCTATCAAACTGAGACTGAGATCCATCATGCTGAGACTGAGATCCCATACACTGAGACTATGATCCATCATGCTGTGACTGAAATCCATCATGCTGAGACTGAAATCCGTCACACTGAGACAGAGATCCATCATGCTGTCACTAAGATCCATCATGCTGTGACTGGGATCCATCACACTGAGACTGAGGTCTATCAAACTGAGACTGA